>OY728150.1:365312697-366054197 GCA_963277665.1 Viscum album | reverse complement strand
AGAATGCTTACTTTGCTCTTAGCCTGAGTTGCTACAAAACCCTTAAAATCTTTAGCATTTGGACCTCTAGTAAGATCATCATCATCAAACTCCACGACTATCCTCTCCTCCTTCGTACGGGCAAGTGATAATTTTGGTAAACGTGTGCACCCACGCTTACCAACCTTTGAACTCTTTTTCGTAATAGGAGCATGTGAATGTTCCTCCCCAGATGTATGACCAATATGCTCATCTCCAGAATCATGTGGCTGATCAACTGATTGATCTGTCATTTTCCTTCAAATAAAAAAAACAAACATTAGTTCACAAATATACAAATTCAAATATTGTAATACTACTTAATCAGAAAATAGAAAAGTGTACTAAATTACATAATAGTAAACATTGGTAATATGGTAAGCATGTTAAACAATGATAAACATGGTAAACACAGTCTTTTGTACCCCTCTCTCTTGGATTTTAATGATCACAATCACTCTTATTATGTTCTAACTTGTTTTCAAGTGTTTTTGTTGATAGGAAAAAGGTTGCCAAGGAGTTGGCCCAAGAAAGCTGAAAAGTGGACTCACTGAGTCCACCGGTCAGCCGGTGTGAGCTCACCGGCCAGCCGGAGGACCCAGGCAGTAGACTTTCCCACTGCCTGGTGTCACCGGCCGGCCGGTGGCTCACCACCGGTCGGCCGGTGGACCAGACATCCTTGCTCTGTCTGGACCACCGGCCAACCGGTGATCCACCACCGGCCCGCCGGTGCGCCCAGGACTTCTCCTCTTTATGGTTTTTATTGTTTTATCATTTTGGTTTGATACATGTTTTAATAAGTAAAAAATTTACAATATCTAACATTATATGAAAAAACTAAATGTAAACAAGAAATAAACATGTGTTACCTGTAATTTTAGGAATGTACAGTTGGATTGTTTTCCCAAATTCCTTCGTCGTGATCGTTCCTTATGGCACAAACCATGTCTTCAACATACTCATCATTATGTTCTGTTAATCTTTCCATGGAAGTAGGGATCTCACATAAATCAGCATCTTCATCAAATTCATCCTCACCAACATATTGTTTTTTCCCTTGTAAAACAACAGCCCACTGCATATCTGATTGATCTACTACATAGAAAATTTGTTTGGCATGTGTTGCCATTATAAAAGAATCATCTGTGTCTTCCAATCTATTCAGATTAACAAGTGTCATTCCAAATTCATCGTGTCTGACACTGTTGTTACCGATAAACCATTTACAGTTAAAAACAGGAACTTTAATTTTAAAGTAATCAGCCTCCCATATGTCTTCAATCACTCCATAATATGCACTTGATGCCGAAATTGGGTTTCTGTCCTTAGCACTCGAAAAATGCATTGCTTCTGCAAACACCAATACACCACTATTCTGAACTGCACTTCTGTTGTCCTGATCTTTCGTATGAAATTTATAGCCATTAATGTCATAAGAGGACCATGTTATCACATTTAAAGATGGACCACCCACTATCCATTTTAATGTCTCTAATACATCTGATCTACCAAGAAAGGTCTTTTTAAACCATGGCAAAAAAGTTTTGTTGTGCTCATTCAAAATCCACATTTCTTTCTTCTTTGGATGACATTGTTTCAACTCATTAATATGCAATGTGATATACAGTTGAACATCAGCTATGTTATTCAAGATATATAATTCTAACTTCTTCATCTGTTCAGCTGACAGTGATTTGAATTTCAAGCCATGAATCCCCTTTCCCTCATTATTAACCCGTTCATGGCGAGATGGAGGCAAACCTATGTGTTGCGCCGTAGCCAAGTAGCTCGTACAAAACTCTGCTACCTCCTCAGAAATATACTTTTCAATAATGGAGGCTTCAGGTCGATATGGATTTTTAACATATCCCTTTAATATTTTCATATACCTTTCAAAAGGATACATCCAACGAAGATATACAGGTCCACAAAGCTTTATTTCTCGAACCAGATGAATCATTAAATGCACCATCATATCAAAAAAAGTTGGAGGAAAATACATTTCCAAATGACAAAGTATAAAAATTGCATCCTTTTCCAAAATGTTCAAAGCATTCACATCAATCGCCTTGTTACAAATTGAATTGAAAAAATAACACAACCTCATTATAGTCTTTCTGACACGGATGGGCAATATTCCACGCAGTGCAACTGGTAGAATTTGTTGCATCATGACGTGACAATCATGTGATTTCATACCTATCAACTTCAAGTCTTTCAATGAGACAAAATTTTTTACATTTGAAGAATAACCTTGAGGCACTTTGATATCATGAAGACACTGACAGAAGCTACTTTTCTCCCTCTTCGATAATGTATGACAAGCCGGGGGAAGAAATGTTCGTCTTCCTTTAGGAGTGGGAGCTAACTCCAAACGTATTCCCATTGATAGTAGGTCTAACCTTGCATTCAACCCATCTTTTGTCTTTCCTTTAATATCTAGCAATGTTCCGATCAAAGAATCACAGATATTCTTCTCCACGTGCATGACATCAATATTATGTTTGACTTCATGATACCTCCAATATGGTAGCTCAAAAAATATTGACCTTTTCTTCCAAATATGTCTATCATTACCAGATTTCTGTGTCTTTCCCAATGTCACATCAAGGTTTTTCACCCTCTCAAAATACAAATCTGGGGATAAAGGTTTTGGAGAAGTATCAAATTCTTGTGAGCCATTGAATGCATTTTTTAGTCTTCTATAAGGGTGATCCATAGGCAAAAACTTTCGATGACCCATGTACACTGTTTTCCTCCCATGATGCAATTGACAATATGACGTCTGTTGTTCGCAAATTGGACATGCTTTATGCCCTTTAACATTGTATCCAGACAAATTTCCATATGCTGGGAAGTCATTTATAGTGAATAGAAGCACTGCATGCAGTTGAAAATATTCCATTTTATAAGAATCATACACCCTAATACCATCAGCCCATAACAGTTTCAAATCATCAATCAGCGGTGACAAGTATACATCAATATCATTGCCGGGTTGCTTTGGACCAGAGATCATGATACTCAACATGACATATTTGCGCTTCATACAAACTTCAGGAGAGAGGTTGTAAATTACCAATAAAACAGGCCATGAACTATGTGTGCTACTGAGGGTTCGGTATGGATTCATTCCATCTGTGCACAAGCCTAGTCTCAGATTTCTAATTTCATTTCCAAATGTAGGGTACTGGGAATCAATTTTCTTCCATTGTGGACAATCAGCTGGATGACGTATTTTTCCATCACATACCCGCTCATCAGCATGCCATCTTAACCTTTTTGCATCATGTGAATTAGCAAATAAACGTTTGAAATGAGGAATTATAGAAAGATACCAAAATACCTTTGAAGGGATCTTTGTAATCTCTACATCAGCTTGTGATTTTCCTTTCACCTTATACCGTGATGTCCCACATTTAGGACACTCTTTCAGAAATTCATATTCCTTCCTATATATAATGCAGTCATTCGGACAGGCATGTATTTTCCTGTATCCCAATCCCATCGGGCATAATATTTTTTTGGCCTTATAATGTGAATCTGGAAGATCGTTATCTTTTGGAAGAATGTCTTTCATCAATTGTAGCAGCTCTGTAAAACTTCTGTCACTCCATCCATGTTTCGCCTTCAGGTTAATCAATCTTAACACCACCAACAAAACCGTAAAACATGTACAACCAGGATATAATGGTTTTTCGGCATCACCATATAGACGTGCAACTGTCGGTTCTATCTCAATTTGTTCTGCTACAATATCGCGAATCATTTCTTCAATTCCATCGGAGTTACCATCTTGCGATTCATTATCATCAGTGACATTCTGTCCAGTTTCGCCATGCCAAATCCAAGGGTTGTAACTCGGATTGAAACCATGACAAATCAGATGATCTTTTATCTCTCTACTTTTCAACTTCTTCATATTCAGACATTTCAGGCATGGACAGAAAAAAATGTCACTACTTGGAACATTTCGTTTAGCAAATTCCAAAAAGGCATCAACACCTTCCTCATATTCATTGCTCATTCGATGTGTCGTAATCCAACTTCGACTCATTATTACCTATAACAAATAGCAAAAATATATATATTTTTTAGATAAGACAAATATATGTTTATATGAAAAAAATCATAATTTGAATGTAAACAATTTTGAAATATAAAACAAATCGACGTGTATTTAAAAAAATATGCTTGAATATTATTTTTTAAACAAAATATAGTAAGATATAACACCCCCCCCCCTGGACACCCCCCGACCCCTCTGGAAATCCCCCCGCCCCTCCTGGACACCACCCCCCACCCCCTACCCCCTTGGACACCCCCCTGGACATCCCCCAACCCTCTGGACAGCCCCCCCACCCACCCGGACAACCCAAAATACCCTCTGGAGAGGCCGCCACCCACTTGGACAGCCCCCCACACCCATCCACCCCCTTGGACACCCCCCTGGACACCCCACCGACCCCTATGGACAGGCCGCCACCCCCTTGGACAGCCCCCCACACCCACCCATCCCCTTGGACACTACCCTGGACACCCCCCGACCCCTCTAGACAGCCCCCGACCCCTCTAGAAAGCACCCCCACCCCTCCTGGACACAACCCCCCACCCCCGACCTGCTTGGACACCCCCCTGGACACCCCCCAACCCTCTGGACAGCCTCCCCACCCCTCCTAAACACCACCCCCCACCCCCTACCCCCTTGGACACCCCCCTGGACACCCCCCAACACCCACCCACACCCTTGGACAGCCCCCCACACCCACCCACCCCCTTGTAAACCCCCCTGGACACCCCCCGACCCCTCTGGACAGCCCCCCACCCCTCTTAGACACCACCCCCCACCCCTACCCCCTTGGACACCCCCCTGGACATCCCCCAACCCTCTGGACAGCCCCCCCCCCCCACCAACCCGGACAACCCCAAATACCCTCTGGAGAGGCCGCCACCCACTTGGACAGCCCCCCACACCCATCCACCCCCTTGGACACCCCCCTGGACACCCCACCGACCCCTCTGGACAGGCCGCCACCCCCTTGGACAGCCCCCCACACCCACCCATCCCCTTGGACACCACCCCGGACACCCCCCGACCCCTCTGGACAGCCCCCGACCCCTCTAGAAAGCACCCCCACCCCTCCTGGACACAACCCCCCACCCCCGACCTGCTTGGACACCCCCCTGGACACCCCCCAACCCTCTGGACAGCCCCCCCACCCCTCCTAAACACCACCCCCCACCCCCTACCCCCTTGGACACCCCCCTGGACACCCCCCAACACCCACCCACACCCTTGGACAGCCCCCCACACCCACCCACCCCCTTGTAAACCCCCCTGGACACCCCCCGACCCCTCTGGACAGCCCCCCACCCCTCCTGGACACCACCCCCCACCCCCTACCCCCTTGGACACCCCCCTGGACATCCCCCAACCCTCTGGACAGCCCCCCCACCAACCCGGAAAACCCCAAATACCCTCTGGAGAGGCCGCCACCCACTTGGACAGCCCCCCACACCCATCCACCCCCTTGGACACCCCCCTGGACACCCCACCGACCCCTCTGGACAGGCCGCCACCCCCTTGGACAGCCCCCCACACCCACCCATCCCCTTGGACACCACCCTGGACACCCCCCGACCCCTCTGGACATCCCCCGACCCCTCTAGAAAGCACCCCCACCCCTCCTGGACATAACCCCCCACCCCCGACCTTCTTGGACACCCCCCTGGACACCCCCCAACCCTCTGGACAGCCCCCCCACCCCTCCTAAACACCACCCCCACCCCCTACCCCCTTGGACACCCCCCTTGACACCCCCCAACACCCACCCACACCCTTGGACAGCCCCCCACACCCACCCACCCCCTTGTAAACCCCCCTGGACACCCCTCGACCCCTCTGGACAGCCCCCCACCCCTCCTGGACACCACCCCCCACCCCCTACCCCCTTGGACACCCCCCTGGACATCCCCCAACCCTCTGGACAGCCCCCCCACCAACCCGGACAACCCCAAATACCCTCTGGAGAGGCCGCCACCCACTTGGACAGCCCCCCACACCCATCCACCCCCTTAGACACCCCCCTGGACACCCCACCGACCCCTCTGGATAGGCCGCCACCCCCTTGGACAGCCCCCCACACCCACCCATCCCCTTGGACACCACCCTGGACACCCCCCGACCCCTCTGGACAGCCCCCGACCCCTCTAGAAAGCACCCCCACCCCTCCTGGACACAACCCCCCACCCCCGACCTGCTTGGACACCCCCCTGGGCACCCCCCAACCCTCTGGACAGCCCCCCCACCCCTCCTAAACACCACCCCCCACCCCCTACCCCCTTGGACACCCCCCTGGACACCCCCAAACACCCACCCACACCCTTGGACAGCCCCCCACACCCACCCACCCCCTTGTAAACCCCCCTGGACACCCCCCGACCCCTCTGGACAGCCCCTGCCCCTCCTGGACACCATCCCCAACCCCCTACCCCCTTGGACACCCCCCTGGACATCCCCCAACCCTCTGGACAGCACCCCCACCCACCCGGACAACCCCAAATACCCTCTGGAGAGGCCGCCACCCACTTGGACAGCCCCCCACACCCATCCAACCCCTTGGAAACCCCCCTGGACACCCCACTGACCCCTCTGGACAGGCCGCCACCCCCTTGGACAGCCCCCCACACCCACCCATCCCCTTGGACACCACTCTGGACACCCCCCGACCCCTCTGGACAGCCCCCGTCCCCTCTAGAAAGCACCCCCACCCCTCCTAGACACAACCCCCCACCCCCGACCTGCTTGGACACCCCCCTGGACACCCCCCAACCCTCTGGACAGCCCCCCACCCCTCCTAAACACCACCCCCCACCCCCTACCCCCTTGGACACCCCCCTGGACACCCCCTAACACCCACCCACACCCTTGGACAGCCCCCCACACCCACCCACCCCCTTGTAAACCCCCCTGGACACCCCCGACCCCTCTGGACAGCCCCCCACCCCTCCTGGACACCACCCCCCACACCCTACCCCCTTGGACACCCCCCTGGACACCCCCCAACCCTCTTGATAGCCCTCCCACCCCCTGGAATCACTGAAAATTTACCATAACAAGAAGTTGGGCCATTCAAAGAATGTTTTTAGGTGTGGAGGAAGAATTGAGTTTCAATAGATAGAGAAGGAACTCGACATTAGGTTGTCTATTCCAGGTGTGGATTTGAAGGAGTTAATGTTTGTTCAGTGACCCAAGAGATTGAATCAGAAATTCAGATGTTGTGCCATTTTCTCATGATGAGGATGAATAATTGGTGGGGTTTGACTTTTAAATGGAGAGCTTAGCAGACCATCATATTTTCTATAGATCAGTAAAGGATGTTAGCATCGAACATAAGGCTTAAGGGATGCTTTCAGATCCAAATATGTATGTTTATGGATGCAATGGATCTAGTAGAGGTTCTAGAAAGAATGGTGGTTTTATTTGTTTAGGATAAGTAGTGAAGAAAAAACTGGTTAATTTTTTACTTGCTGAAAAGAGGGTATCTAAAATTTTTAACATGCCGAGGGGAAATCTGGCAAGTCCTCCTCGTGAAACTTTGTTTGCAGGGGGTGAAAATGGTGATGTGATCTCAAATCCATGCACCTATGCCATGGTTGTGTGTGAATAAAGTAGTAACAACTGTAAAAGGGCAACCCATCCAAATGGACACGCCCCAACCCTCTCGGGGATTTATAGAAAACGATGAAAAATTAGTGAAATCATAAAATTAGTCAATATTGCAAGTCAAACTAATAGATATAGGGATGATAAATAAGATTATGGTGCCAAAACGAGTTAAAAGCGTTCGCAATCGAAGAATCTTAGCTAGTTTCAACAAAAAAATCACAACACATATATATATACTATCCGTGAAAAAAAACGAACGAGTGGGAGGATTACCTGAGTGCTGCGAGTTTAGATGATTGATCTGAGGAGATTAAATATGAGAAACGATGATCGCAAAACGAATCTAAACCAACGAAATGGACGAGCCGATTCGGGTTTACGCGCGAGAGAGACGAGTCGCGACTGTCGAGGGTAAACTCGCGAATGACAATCCACGGGTCTGGGTAAATTTTTAAATGAGTTATCACGTCGGTTATTCAATAACCGATGTTATAATTTTTTTAAAAACATTTATAACGTCGGTTATTCAATAACCGATGTAAAAACCTTCCTCCGATTCTTTTTTTACGTCGGTTATTTTATAACCGACGTTATAAAGGGCTCAAAATCCGCGTTTTTTTACGTCGGTTATTCCATAACCGACGTCAAAAACATCTGCGGATTCTTTTTTTACGTCGGTTATTTTATAACCGACGTAAAAAGGCCTTCAAAAACCACGTTTTTTACGTCGGTTATTCAATAAACGACGTAATAACTCGTACATATGTCGATTTGTTACGTCGGTTATTGAATAACCGACGTAACAAACACCCCCCGCTTCTGTTTTTTACGGCGGTTAATGTATAACTGACGTAAAAAACGAAGCCGCGCGATTAATAACGTCGGTTATAAAAATAACCGACGTTAAAGGTGTACTAAACACAGGTTTTTACGTCAGTTATTAAATAACCGATGTAAAAAACCTCGTTTTACATATTATGACGTCGGTTTTATATAACCGACGTAAAAAATGGTGACGTAAAAAACGTTTTCTGCACTAGTGACACCACTATAGTAGATCTTTGAATAATAACAGAATGTTTCCCATGAGAAAGAGAGGATAAATCACCATGGATCACCAATGGGAACCCACCAAAACCCAAGGATCGAAGCAAGGGGAGAAGAGTGATAGAATATATCCTTGAGGTGGCTATAGTTTTCTTGGAATGAGATCGATATGGGTACTTTATAATGAAAATAAAATGTCCAAAAGGGTTATAAAATAACTTATAACCTGACACTTTCACATCATGTAACCCATTCATGATGTGAATTCCCACATTTCTAGCTTCTTCCAAAATTCACATAACCCTATCCTTTAATTAATTGCATATTTTGTACTACTTTCATGGCATGAATCTGTTTCATGGTTTTCCCTTAACCATCATACAAGTCATGAAACCAGTAGGCTACACAAGCTGCAAATCACTAATTCATGTCATGTAAACCATTCATGATGTGAATATCCTACAATAGATTTGTTTCACCTCCAAACACCATGAAACATCCTATATCCTCATCTTAAAAACCTCCAATACCCAAAACCAAAAAAGTAATAGACTAGTAAGGAACAAACATTACATGTAAACTTTTCATGCCTTATACCAGTTCATGGTATTAGCCCAGAAAAGGTTTCACATCATGTAACCTGTTCACAAATTGAAAATGCCTAGTAGGAAGATTCTGTCGAAACATTTAGAAAAATACCTTTATTCAAATTGAACCACAAGGACATCCTCTTAATAATTTTTTTAAAATTACACCTAGAATCCATTAATTTCAAAAAACTTAAATCCCTAAACATTATGTCATTTTTTTCAGTAAATTCTCTTTATCCTCAAAAGGTCAAAAATGTACCCAGACAAAGAGATAAATAATAAGAGAGAGTAGAAATACTTAATAGAAGATAACAGGATTTTACAATCACTATCTATGAAGAAGGAAACATTCATTAATATGTGTATATACCATTTTTAACTTCTTTTACCAACTCTCTCAATAATAGTAGCTGAACTAGTTGGCCACATGGCCTCAAGTGTGCCTCCCTATATGTCAGAGGCTACTAGCTAGTAGTGAGGTTCTAAAGGTAGTATGTTGGGGAGACTATACCCTATATATTAGTAATGAATATAGAGGAAGTGATAATGAATAATAAAAATAGTGAAATGAAAGTATATCTCTAACAGATAATAAGAACATATAACTATTCCAATTCCAAATAATCAACCATGCATGAATATGTTCAGTCAAGCAGTCAAGTATATAGTAGATACAGACCTCAGTTAATGCAATAAATAGGGCTAGACTGACAAAGTAATAAATAAATAAAAGACTCCAACTCTAGAAGTTTTATCAATTACATGCTCATATAATACTACCAAGATCCCATATTTGGTCTTAGTCCATAAGTATAACATCAAGCAAGAACAATCCAAGATCCTAACCTGTGCAGTCAGGATATCTATCTGGGTACTGATTGGTGGCCCAAATAGGGTGTGAGTTAAAGTCATTAGTCCATCACTAATGTCATTTAATTCAATCCAATCCATGAATATAAAATAAGTTAGTATGCATGTATAATAATAAAATCAATAAATAATGGGTGCAATCAAGTCAGGATCAAGTTCCTCATAAGACACCTGACTGACCATACCTACTTCAGCCTAAGCTGGCATGTCTTTGAACATGACATCATGTATATATAATCATATAAGTTAAGTATATATGAATATATATACATGAAATGGATATGACCTGAGGTGTAAGAAAAAGGAATCCATATATAAATGTAATAATATAATATAAGTCTCATTATTTAAAAAATAGGTATAACCTCAAGCATCTAAATAGGGTATACATAGCACCATGCCCAACCATCCCAAAAACTAATGTGAAATGTAATTTCCAAAATCCTCATCACATGGTGTGAAATGTCATTTCCAATCACTCAAATAGATGTGAAAAACCATGTCCAACATCCCAGACAAAGGGGGTGTGAAACATCATGTCCAAAAACCCAAACTAAGGCCTCTCAATAATAATCATACATAAGGTAATCCCACTTTCCCTATGAGTTCTTAAACAAGGAATTTTGTAAAGATGAACTTGTATTTATCAAGTCGTAGTGTAATTCCTTTGACCTACGAGCCCGCATAAGGTATTCCTACTTGGGAATCCAAGGTTTTCTCAAGGAATAATATGATTCATCCAACCTATGAACCCTTCCAATAAATTACTACTTGGGAATCCAATTTTCAATCAAGTAATAATATAATTCATCCAACCTATGATCCCATCCAAGGAATTTCTACTTGGGAATCCAAGGTTTACTCAAGGAATAATATAATTTAAGGTGAAATAATTTTACATTTAATAATTAAACATAGGCCATGATGAATAAATAATGAGATTTAAATATGATTCATCATGGTTATTCAATTTCAAAAACAATTACTAATAATTAAGATGGCTATATAATCATTGTAACGAACCAAACTTTCATTAATGAAAATTCCTCTTGATCTAATTAAATGTATTATTATGGTTATATAAAATGTGAACTTCATTGGTTTTATGTTTCTGGATTTTAAAATACCATTATGAATTGTGACTATTGCTAATATAGTCATTTAACAGTGATCACGTGATTAGTATAAAAATAGGGCTTTAACAAATCGAATTTACTCACACAAAGGAAGTGATGGCCTCATCCAGTAGACTTGTCTCATGTGAATCCCATTTGTTGGAGTTCGAAAAGGAGGTGGAATCATTGGGCTTTTCTCTTGACCAATCCCAATACAATCTTGAACACGTTAAGCTTGAACGGAACTGACTACTGGAGAAGTGGAAGTTAATAGATATTACCACCCGAGCGATGTTATCTGAGCCACCCCAAGAGTCTATCACCATCGCACACCTTACCCTTTGGTATTATGAGGGTGTTATAAGGGGTTATGTAACAAGACCCTACCACTATGACTATGTACATTATTTTTGTATAAAGAATGTGCATTCATTTTATTATTGTTACTTTGTAAATAGTTTTTAAAGCACAAATAGTATTTTTAGTTAATATTCAACTAAGAAATCTATTTTGATGAATTAATGGATTTTGGAATTAAATAATATTTTAATAAAATATATTATTAAATTGATTATTATTAAATATAAATTATCATATAATTTTATGAATGCAATTGTAATTTTTATTAAGGTTTGAAAACTGTTTTTTTCAAAACCCATGAATTTTCGGTAAATATCGGTTTTTATTTTAAAAGTAAAAAATTCACATATTTATAAAATTATTTATATAAAATGAATATTATTTTTGTAATCAAGATTTAAAAATTATACAATGGAGAATTTTTCATAATTTTCTGAGACAGTCAAATTTTTGGGTAAAAATTAAATACCGTTTAAATATATAATGTATTTTATGACATAATAATGACCCAATAGGGATGTAATAAAATAATATAAACATTATGTTTGGCCAATATATGCTTTATAATTAAAATAATGTGATTTTATATTTGTTTTATTTATTTTAAAAGGCTTTTGTAGACCCTCCCAGACTTATAAAACATTTTTTTCTTTTTAAATTGTTTTCCTTGAGAGTGTGACTCACCTCCACATAAGCAACCATATTATTTTAAGAAGTTAGGACATTGGCCTTATAAAATATTTTCTTACACTACCCTTTGTCAAAAATCATTGGAAAAAAACCATGGGATGGTTTGTGGTATTGATTAGTTTAATGTGAGGTGTCCCAAACCTAAATAATAAAGAATTACCTCTCCTCTCTTATATAAACCCACCCAAGCTCCCACTTACTCTTCATTAAAATCCTTTGGAGTTAGACCAATACCTTACATTATCTATCTAGAATCCTCCCAAGGTTTACCAAGCTCCCAATAATCCTCTCTCAAGCCCCTCTCAAGCCTTTGGGATCACACTTCCAAGTAAGGGATTTCTTCCTTTCTCATTTTTGTCCAATTTTCTTTAAGTTGTTATTCCATTTTTTTCAATTAAAAATGTTGGGGTATGATTTTTCACCTCCCCCATACTGTCCTATTAATGTTTGGATGATTGGATACCCATTTCTCTCTCATTAATTCCTCTCATGTACACCCGTTATCGTGCTGAAATTCCTTGAGGGATTTCTCTCTCCTCTTTTACATCCAAGTAATTATATTGTATTATGCATCTAAATTCCATTAAGTTTGTTGGTAAATGTATATATATGACCCCATTACTGTCTATTTCTTATATATATGATGATACACCCTTTTATCTCTCATCAACCATTTTCATGAATCCTTATGTCATGCCGTTATGCTACCGAAGTTGCACCGCGTTTTTTCAAGCCAATATCATTGTGTAGTGAATACCATACCCATGTATCTATCAAGGGTATTCACCTTTATGAACATATATATATTTAATTTTACTTTCATGTATTTATTCCACACTACTTAATTGTGGAATAACTTATGATGTTGACTGATTCCATGTTATATGATCCATGTGGCACACTTATGCATGAAATGAAATGTTTAAGAAGGGTGTGCCCTGATAGTGCTCCAATGCATTGGGTAAAGTATAGTATCATGATAAATCATGTGAAATGGGTGTTGAATCATGATAATTTAAATGCAACAAGGTTTTACTTGTGCTTCATTTTCAATGAGGGTTTACTCATGCTCCATGTACAATGAGCCTTGGCTCATGCTAATTCCATGTTAAGTGTTGTTGCCACATTTCCATGTTATGATTATCATGCTTTATCATGACTTTATGTTCATGTTTCTCTTGTTCTCCATTAATATGAATATTTTATAACATTTATTGTATTCCTCATATTATTCCATGTTTATTCCCTTACTGGTCTTTATAGATCACCCTATTCTTATGCATGTCCTCAGGTTATCCCATGCAATGCTAAGTACGAGGGAATGTAGTGGTCATGTAAAGGAAGTTTTCAATAAATATGTTGTTTGTTTTATGTTTTAAGTTTTTATGTAATGATCCTAATCCCCAAAGACACTAGACCTCTCGATCTTCCATGTTTTATCAAGTAAATATTTTATGTAATAAATCAGGTTTAAGTGTGTAATAAAAAGTAGGGTTGTTATAATCATACATGTCCTGAAATTTTCCAAACATCTCAATGGTTGATCCATTATAATAGTAAAACTCATAAACAAATAAATACCAAGGGGGTGTATTGAACCCTCCTAATAGTTCATTTCATTATACTCGATTTTTCATTTTCTATACTAGTAAGAAAGGTAAAATCATAAAACTTAACAATTTATCATATCCAACATTAAATCCATACCTTTAAACATTTCATTCATGTTTAATTGGTCATGTAATTTAAAAGGGATGACTCGTGCATAATATAATAAGATCACAATGGATAATTATTTCATCCACACACTCATAAATCATATAATTCTATTTAACCATCTCATTAAACAAGAGGCAATTCGACACACCCAAAAAGGATGGTTTAATTACATGATAAGGAATATGGACTAATTGAATCAAGGCATGGGTATCTACTTAATGAGTTTCACTTTTACAAGGTGATGCATGGAAGGTCTGGCATGTATCACAATGGATTATTTTATAAACAAAATAAACCTTAAGGGAAAATCATGAGACCACTTACCATATACCAAGGACGCTTCACTTTTCTAATATTAGGATTTGATTCAAGCTGAAATGAGAGAAACCAAATAAATGATAAAACACCCTAAAAATATGGAATATCAACTTTTACTAAGATATCATCTGATACAAAAAGATAACTAGAGAATATAAGAAAGAGGAATCATAGAATAATCAAGGGTGATCCAACATGACTGGCAACATTCGAATTAGAGTCTAGATGGAGGATATCTCACCATACCTATGTTGAGGATGAGAAACCCTTTGCTATCTGATACTATTATGTGATTTAAGGTAGGGAGGAAAATGGAAAATCCACATTAAAAAACATAATAGGGGATTTTAAAGACATAAGACTAGGTATTATTCCATAAATCTCATGGGTAGAAGGCCTGGTCAAGGGAGTTTTTTACGACATAAATTATAGTTTTATGCCATAAATTCCTCAAGCCATCCCCTTTTTCACTACAAGTCCCTTAGGCACACTTCAAAAGCCTTTTTATGCTATAAATGCTATTTTTACAGCATAAATGGCTTCTGTAGCCTGTTTCAGTAGCCATTGCTACCTATTCTTCCTTGAGTGCTTTCTGAGACCCTAGGAACTTCCATAGGTACTTAGAACATGTCCAAAAACACCAATATTGGACATTCAAACACCTAAAATCTCATTCTAATTTCTGATCCACAAAATGACCCATCATCAAATGGAGTAAAATTAAAAATCCATTAGAAATTTCCAACACGTCCAAATATTGGGATGTTACACCATCTCCAGCCATCATGAAGAAATAAAATAGTGGAAACATATATCCTACCTAGTAACATATACTCAACATTCATGCCTTAAATCAATCTCTATATAGGATTAATTCTAACTCATGGTATGAGAAAACTTTTAAAAGCCTCTGACTATCACCCAAAAATGGTTCAAATAAAATCCCAACTCAGGTGGGGGAACCCTACTCCCCAACTTTTAAAGAGCAATATAGATGGTCATCATAGAGATAAATCAATCTACCATGCACAACCACACTAGAAACCTAACCATTATCCCATACCATCGCCATAAAAGATGAAAGGTTGCATGATTTTAGAAACTCACATCAGCAACCTTTACCATCACCTACCAACAAGGTGAAGGCTCTATCATTTATAGCTTGTAGCACATGAGAAACATGGTCCTTACATTCAGACCTCAACACTGGTATCCCTAAGGTTTTACCATCACATAATAACCTTTGAAATATTTTCACCCTCAGTAAAATATGTACCGATAGGTTTTTAGATCCTCATTTGTGAAATCTATCAACAAGAACATCAGTCACAATCAACTCTAGACCCAATACACCAAAATACAAAGTAGACAGTCCTGACCATTCAGATAACTTTTCTCTATCATCTTCAAACTTGAAGAAAGAACTTGCCTAAGAAAAAAACATTTTCCATCACCTAAAACGAAACTCCACCTCCATCACATAATAGGGTTCACTATAGAATAGGTTCACTTAATAAAAACCATTGGAAATGGAATTCCAAGGATTGTGCTTTACTAGAGCGGTATCTACTCTATACATCCATCTCAATATCTTTTACAGTCATCAAGGAAGAATCAATATCCACCTAAGGAATTGGATGACATGCTTCCCACCTTCAAGAATGGAATCCAATTCCACAAGATTACTAATTTTGACATCACTCCAATAGCATCCTTCACACAAAATAAAGGTGTGAAAACACCACCATTGAATGTAGGCGAGCAGTGTCTCCCTTTCTAATCATAATTCCATGGCTATACTACTATCACGAAAAAACCTAGATACTTTGGTACCCTGATACCTGAGTTGGTTCTAAAATGGCCCTAAGGGCATTCCTGATCTCCATGAATTAGTGACTAGAACCTAGAATCATACAATAATCATGAGATGATTATTTTTTCCAAAAAATAGTGGAAAATAAAAGATACAAGTTAGTATGATCAACACTCCAAAGGGAGAAAGTGGCATAATCAAATAGGTAAATTAATACCCAAATAGTACATTATCAAAAGACACAACATCTTCCAAGGTAAAAGATCATACATATCCCATGGAATAGGTGGATCACAACTCCATTGGTCACCTCCATCACTCCAGTTCCCAAGGATCAAGAACATCCACCACATCCAAGTGGTGTTTTCTCTTTGCTTGGACTGGACATAAGATAATCTAAAAATGCATGAAGGTAAAGGTAATGTGTGAGATAAACAGCCCAGTAGGGTCTCACTAAGTGTTTCATAATCAATTGCATATTAATTAAACCAATTATTAATTATTCTTTCAACTTAAGTAAAACATGGCATAGAATGGCATTTACATATTTTCAAAAAAAACATGATTTCATAATAAAAAAATGGAATATATATCAAAATAGGATTAAATGAAAATTTTATATAAAACATATATATAAAATAGTTGGAATGAATAAATTAGTTAAATAATAAATGTCATGTGGTACATTATTTTTTGATAATAGGATCCTCAAACTACTTAATTTGTGATCTTGGCTCAATGTTTTCACACGCCCCTTGGCTCTGGCCATCGAGAATCAACTCTCCATCGAGGAAATCATGCCTCAGTAATTTTATATCAGTGTTTTCATATTCAATTCATTTATAGGGGTTAGATCCTAGATTTCTTATACTAATTACCCACTAACTACCTAGGCTCATGTGTTCTTCATTCAATCAATCAACCAATCATGGGAAAATCAATCATTTCAAATCATTTCAAAATACAATTTCTCAAATTTCATTTTTCAATATGTATTTCTCATTTCAAAACCAAATCATACGCTTTCATCAATTCATGTATTTTCAAATAATCATTCAATATAATTCATTTATCTCAAGTTTCAACATTAAATTGTTTCATTAAATCAATTACCAAATCAAGCCAATAATTTTTCTAAAATCCACCTAACAATTTCAATTCCATTAAAATTGGGGGGTTTTCACAATTTTCATTCCATTTTTAAAATCAAACATCAATCATCTCAAATATAGGTTTTTAAACCATTTAAAAACTCATTTCAAATCAATTAAGAAATTTAGGGTTTCAATTTTAGGGTAAAGGCTTATAGAACCACCTAACTTTTATCGACTATCAAATCAACGCCTAGAATGGGAAATTCTAATGAAGAACAAAGGAAAATAATATCAACAAGAAAATCCTATATCATAAATTTTCAAAATCAAACTCGGATTCAATTGGAAATCATGAGATTATACCACTTTCAAAGAAAGGTAGTGTAGAAAAGGAAAAAACATAATGAGAAAAATCACTAGAGACCAAATGCCAAACCGATACATTTGGAAGGGAAGGAATCACCCAAAAATCACTCGGTGTAGTACTAGGGGTTTAATAGAAGTGGATTCACAAAGAATGAAATAATTTTTAGGCTCAAACTCACAAAAACCTTTTAGGCATGAGGAATTCATGTTGTGAGTCCTCCATTCATGATGTGAATATCCTGAGTGGTGTATATGCTGAAAAAGGTGTCGCCTCAGGTTAAAAATCCTAATACCAACCAATTAATGTCATGAAAACAATTCACAGCTTGAATATCATTCACGTCATGAAACCATTTCATGGATTCTATTGAGTGACATATTTAGGTCATGAATTAATTTACGCTTTGAATCTGTCCTGCAGACAATGAATAGATGGTTCATATGGAAAGACTTGGAAAAATCCTCCAACTAAACTTGGACCCAAAGAGAACCCTCTAAAACCTTTAACACATTTATACTCAGACTCCATTAAATCAAACCAATATACATCCCTGAACTTTAGATCAGTTTTAAGAAATATCTGAATCAATGTAACATAATGTTACAACCTCCCCCACTATAAAAACTTTCTATCCCTAGAAATCCTATCAAGAAGATTCCATATCAAAGAGATGATCCATTTCTATATCATAAATGAATTTCATTCCCAAGTATCATATGAATCAAAACCATGATTCCATAGAACATGGACCAAATTTATCATCTTCCCATGAAGAACCTTTGTCTCAAAATTAATAATCCTTACTAGATGCTTGTTAATGAATAAATCAGGTTCAACATCAAGATCTTCCCAACTCAGGACATAGGAAGGGACATAAATAAACTTTCAAACCTATGATACATAAAAAACATTGTGGATAATATTCAATTATGGTGGAAGTTACAAATGGTAGGACACTTTACCCACTCGATCAATTATCTTTAAAGGACCCAGAAACCTCAGCACAATATTTCCTTGTTTTTCAAGATGTTGGTGACCCAACCGAGGTGAAACTATCAAAAACACCTAGTCACCAATAGAAAAATACAATGGTACTTAGAAGTGATAAGCATAGGATTTATACCATCTTTGTTCCATCACCAATATCTGATGAATCAACTTAATCTTTATCATTGTCATTTGGACTAAACTCGGTCCAACCAAGGAACTTTCACCAATATCCTACCAACACAATGGAGATATACAAGTCTTACCATAAAAGGTCTCAAAAGGAGCCATTATGATAGTGAACTGGTAACTATTGTTGTAGGAAAACACAACCAATCCCAAAATAGGCACCCCAACCTACACCAGAGTCTAGAAAACAAGAACAAAGCATGTCATTGAGAATTTTTATAGATCATTATATTTGTCCATCCTTCTATAGATAATATGTTGTGTTCAATATGACCTAGGATACCATTTCCTCCTTGATTCCTCTCCAAAAGAAATAAGTGAAATGGGGATCCCTATCAGAGATAATAGTAGAGGGAACTCTATGAAAATTGGTAATATCTTACACATAGATACATCCCAAGTACTCAACTATGGGTGTATTTCGAATGGGTATAAAGTGAAATGATTTGGTAAACATATAAATCAAATCCCATATCAAATTTTTCTCTCAAGGTCTATATGGTAACCTAAACAAAAAATCCATATAAATCTTTCCCCACTTCCAATTTAGCACTGGAAGTGGATGAATCAAACTCAAAGGTCTCTGGTGCCTATTTTTGACTAGTTTCCAGTTATAAAAACAAGAAACAAATTTAGTGATGTATTGTCTCATACCTAGCCACTAGAATCATTTTTGCGTGTCAAAAACATATTTGTGGTTCTAGGGTGCACCACCCACTAGTAATTATAGTAATCCCCCATCACATCCTTTCTCATAGGAAAAAGAACAAAGCACCAATTCTGAAAACATAGTATACCCTCTGAAGATAATTTCTATTTACTAATTCTATCCCCACTATAAAGAGAGTCCCTAATGACATAGAATTTATCATAAAACTGATGCTTCTGAAGAACCATATTTATAAGAGAGGAAGTCAATTTCATGCTTTCAAAAACAACCTTAGACTCATTCTCTCGGACTCCCAAATACAAATAAGAAAATATAGCCAACAAATTCCACACTTCTAATGATTATTTCATGGCCTAGGTCATAATTTTCCAACTCAAAGCATCAGTAATGACATTACACTTACCATGGGTGTAGGAAATTCCAAAATCAAAAGACTATAGGTACTCCACCCAATGCCTATATCTAAGATTCAAATATTTTTGAGAGAATATAAAACTCAAAATATTGTGGTCAGAATAAATGGTAAACCTTTCACTTAAAAGGTAATTATGCCAATGCTTAATATCATGCATCAAAGATATGAGCTCGAGATCATAGGTTAGATAATTATTAGGCCACCATGTGATCACCCTACAGATGTACACAACTCAAACCTAAACATGATGCATAAAAAAAGACCACATAGCCTTTTCTGGCCTCTGGAAACACTGATGAAAAATTAAAAATATGTTTCAGGTCAATAAAATAACTCTAACATTTCTCATCCCAAATTAACTTCACTCATTTCCAAGTAGAGAGTCCATCAGAGAATCCAAATTCAAGAAATTTTTTATGAATCTACGGTAATATCCCACTAAAACAAAGAAGATGTAAACCTTGAAAACATTATGTGGTTTCTCCCATATCATAATAGATTTCAATTAATAGGGATTAGCTAAAATACCATGTCTCGAGACCATGTGTCCCAAGAAATTCACTTTCTAAATCTATAAATTACATTTCAAAACTATTGTGTAAAGTCAATTATTTCTCAAAATTTTTAAAAATGATATCAAATAATGAAAATGATCCTCCTTGATCTAAGTGTAAACTATAATTTTGTCTGAAAATACCACCACAAATGATTCATGTTACCTGTGAAATATCTTATTCATCAAAACTATAAAAAGTGTAGGAGAATTGGTTATACAAAATGGCATAAAAATATACTCATAATTGGAATACCTACTCCTAAAGGTGATATTATGAATTTTAGACTCTTTATTCTCAATTAGTGATAATTAGATCTAAGATCAAGCATCAAGAACCACTTCATCCCTTTAAATTGGTCAAACAAATAATCAATCCATGGTAATGGATACTTTTTCTTCACCATAAATCACTTTATTTTCTGGTAATCAACACATAGTTTAAGTGTTTCATCATCTTTCTTTGAAAATAGAATAGGTTCCACCCAAGGTGACACACTTAGGTGTATGAAAACTTTCTCTAGAATATCATACAACTAATATTTCAACTCTTCCAACTCTAATAGTTCCATATGGAAAGAAGGAAAATACACTAGTTGAATACTAGGTACTAAATCAATAAAAAAAATACACCTCCCTTACTAGTGACAAGATGGAGAAGTTTGAAGGAAAAAAATCATGAAACTTGATGAAAATTGTATGTAGATATTCACTAAAAGATTTATTCTCCAAGATCAAATAAAACACTGATATTACCCTACCCAACTCCAAAAAGGAAGGTCTAGCTCTACTTGACCTCAGGTATCATTCTCCCTGAAAGACATGGTACACCCCATTAGATGAAGTATAAAAGACCCATCAAAGATAACAGACAATATGGGACTTATAATAAATCATCCAATACATCCATAAAATGGTGTCAATAGGTTTCATATTGAGAACTAGAAAATTCTAGGTATGATTAATCTTTGATAATGAGAAAACATAAGCAGGACACCAAATACCCAGCTCTCTCTTCATTCAAGGGGAATAGTTATATCCATCACATAAGAAAAAATATCTATATGAAGATTTGAAAAATTCATAAAACTAGTTTATATAAAAGAGTAAGATACACCAATGTAAAATTAAGGAGTCAAAAAATATGAATCTATAGTGATGATACATATCACAGTCATTATACCTGCATCAGCTTCCTCTAGAGACACTGCCATTGTGTGAAGAATCATCGTTCCAAATGTTTGTCACTGGAACCCCTTATTTATTGAAGAATTTTATTTCCCTATATTAGTTTTTGGTGTTGCTGAGCTCATACCACTACATGGAGCAAAAAATATAGGGCACAATTTTGGTAGATGTCCTGATCAATCGCAAGAACCATAGATCTTTGGTGGCTCAATAAAATCCCATTTTGAATGACTAACCTTTCCTTACTAAATAATGTCAAATAACCTCTACCAAGAAATTCAGGAGTCCTATATGATGCCTTCTATCTAGAACCACCATGGGACTCATCAGGATTTATATTTCCTTTAAAGGAACGCACAGAACTGTCACTGGGAGAAAAAGGAACTCTTATCAACCTTGACTTACCATCTAGGTCAAGCTCAGCAATCAACTCTCTATGAAACACATTAATATAAGAAGTGATTTTATACAAGAAAACATGTGATCAAATATCAGTTAAAAGACTCATCTTAAATCACCAAACCCTCATCTTATCATTGGATATAACCTTAGTAGAGAAATGAACAAGCTCCCCAAAATAGTTCACATACTATGTCATGGTTTGATCACCTATCTGGAGGTTGATAAACTCTATATCCTTTACCAAAACTATAGATTATGGATATAACTAATCAATGAAAATAACTCTAAAGTTATTCCACTTCAATCCCTCGTGCTTCTTCATCATCACCATTGAATCCCACCATCTCCTATTGAGACCCTCAAGCTTGAGGGTAGAACATTTCACCTTTATATCTTCTGGTGTTTCCAATATCTCAAAAATTAGTTCAATATTTTTTAACCAATCCTCAACCACTTGAGGATCATTAGAAACTTATAAATCTAGTGGTTTCAGATGGAGAAACTCTTGGTCATGATATCAAGATTCATCCCTTTAAGGTTTCACTACCAGAGATTGGATGGGAAAAGGTGTAGGTACTTATCCCAAATATTTTACAACACACACCACTATCTCAATAATATTATAGTCAACTAAAGGATCTCCTATTATGGTTCACTGACAGCTTCCTTTGGAAGCCTATTGAAATTACTCCTCAAGGAATGAAGCTATACAACATAAAAAGCATCAAAAAGGATACACATATCAACGAATCAACCAAGAGATATAGGAAAATTGATTAAATCAAGAACAATTCAAGATTTGGATTTCAACATAATCATATCAAAAGTAGGGAAAATTATATAAATCAGATCAAATTATTCCTCAAAGAAACTTTTCCCAAACGCTCATGGTGATTTAATGCTTATTACGATGAGATTAGGTCAGGAACTCACTCATAACTACCTCTTAAGTCCCAATAATACTATCTCCTATCTATCAAGATAGACCAACTATATAATGACATCAAGGAAAGGTGCACAATCTAACTATATCTTTTGATACCACTTTTCCATGAACCATCATGGATACCTTGGTACCCTGATACCTAAGTCGGATCTAACATGGAATGAAGGGCATTCCTGATCCCCATGTGTTGGAAACTAGCACTTGGAATCATACAAGAATCATGAGGGAATTATTTTTTCCAAAAAATAGTGGAAAAAAAGATACAATTCATCATTCTCAACACTCCAAAGGGATAAAGTACCAGAATAAAATAGGTAAAACAATACCCAAAAATTACATCATCAAAAGACACAACATCTACCAAGGTAAAAGCTCAGACATGTCCCATGTAACAGGTGGATCACAACATCATCATTCACCTCCATTACTCTGGGTCCCAAGGATCATGAACATCCACCACTTATAAGTGGCACTTTTCTTTCTCTTGGACCTGGAATAATACAATCTAAGAATGTTCAAAATCAAAGGTAGGGTGTGAGATAAACAACCCAGTAGGGTCTCACCAATTATTCAATAATCAATTACGTAAAAATTAAAGAAATTATGATTTAATTAAAATAATTCATGGCATGGAATTTACATATTTTTAACAAAACATGATTTCATAATAGGATTCTCACACTGCTCAATTAGTGATCTTGGCTCAATGTGTACACACATCCCTCAGCTCAGGCCGTCAGTACTGAAATCCCCGTTGGGGAAATCATGTATTAGTAATTTTATGTCAGTGTTTCGATTTTCAAACCATTTTTAGTGTGTCAAATCCTAGTGTGAATTTCATAATTACCCACTAACTACCCAAGATCACATGTTCTTCAATGAATCAATTAATCAATCATGGTAAAATAAATCATCTCAAATTTGTTCAAAATTTAATTTCCCAAATTTCATTTTTCAAAATGTGTCTATCATTTCAAAACCAAATCATAGGTTTTCATCAATTCATGCCTTTTAAAATCATTTTTCTATTTAATCAATTTATCTCAAGGTTCAATATTAAATCATTTAATCAACTCAATTTCCAAATCAAGCCATCAATTTTTATCAAATCCACCCAAAAAAATCAATTCCATTGAAATTGGGGGTTTTCAAAATTTAAATTCCCTTTTAAAAATCAAAAATTAATCATCTAAAATCCAAGTTTAAAATCATTTAAAAAATTATTTCAAATCAATCAAGAAATTTAGAGTTTCAATTATAGAGTAATGGATTATAAAACCATCTACCTTTAATCAGTAATCAAATTAATTCCCGAAATAGGAATTGCCAATGAAGAATGAAGGAGAATGAGATCAATTAGAAAATTATAGATTTCAAATCATCAAGATCAAACTCCAATCCAATTTAAAATCATGAGATCATAATACTGTCAAATAAGGGTAGTGTATAAAATGAGAAAACTATAATGAGGAAACTCACTAGAGATCAAACACCAAATAGAGATGTCTAAAAGGGAAGGAATTTCCCAAAAATCGTCTAGTGTAACCCTAGGGTATAGAGAAGAGGTTTCATAGAGAATGAAATAATTTTCAGGCTTTATCGCACAAAAACCCACTAGGAATGAGTAATTCATGTCATGAATTCTCCATTCATGACTTGAATATCCCAAGTGGTGTATACACCAAAAAAGGCATCACCTCAGGTTAAAATTCTTGATCCCAACCAATTTAGGTCATGAAAAAAATCATGTATTTAAGATATTTCATTTCATGAAACTATTTCATGGCTTCTGTTGAGTAGCAGATTCATGTCGTGAATTATACTCATGCTGTGAATTTGTCCTACAGACAGTGCATATCCAGTTCACACAGAAAGACTTAGAAAAATCCTCTAACTCAGCCCGTACTCAAATATCACCCTCTGAAAACATTGAAACATTTATACTCAAACTTCATTAAATCAAAAAAAAATATCTATGAACATTAAATAAAAACAAGGTTCAATAAAATACTAAAATAAGGTAATAGAATGTTACAAACTCCTCACCATAAACACTTTCTATCCCCGAAATTCCTATCAATAATATTCTATATCGAAGAGATGAGGTAACTTCTCTCTCATTAGTGCCTCACACTCCCAAGTATCATGATAATTAGAACCATGTTGTAATATATCATGGACCAAAGGTATATTCTTCCCATAAAGAACCTTTGCCTTAGAATCAACAATCCTGAATGGATTCTCAGTCATGGATAAATCAGGTTCAACATCAAGATCTTCCCAAGACGGGACATGGGAAGAGTTATAAGGATACTTTCAAAGCTAGGATACAAGAAACATATTGTGTATAGAATTTAACTATGGTGTAAGTTCCAAGTGGTAGTACACTTTCCCCACTAACTCAACAATCTCTAAAGGACCCACAAACCTCAGCACAATCTTTCCTTATTTTACAAGATGTTGGTGACCCAACCGAGTTGAAACTCTCAAAAACACTTATTCAATAATAGGAAACTCTAAAATTAATTAGTGACAATCAGAATGGGATTTATACAGGCTCCATTTCATCACCATTCTCTGGTTAATCAATTAAATTTTCATCATCATCTCTTAGACTATACTTTATCTAACCAAGTAACTTTCACCAATCTATGACCTGTACAACAGAGATCTAAAAGTTAATCCATACAAGGCCTAAAAATGATCCATTCTTGTAGTGGACTAGTAACTGTTGTTATAGTAAAACTCAACCAGTCCTAAATAGACATCGCAAGCTACACAAAAATAGAGAACACAAGCATGACGCATGTCCTCTAGAATCTATATAGCTCATTTAGTTTGTTCATCCATTTGCAGATGATATTTCATGATCAATCTGACCTCAGATCTCATTACCTCCTAGAGGACTCTCTAAAAGTGGGAAGTGAAATAGGGATACTTATCAGAGACTACAACATATGGAACTCTATGAAAACTAACAATCACCTATACTTATAGACATCCCAAGTCATAAACTCTATTTATATCATGAATGGTTATAAATTGAGTCAATTTTTTTATCCTATCAATCATAAATCATATCACATTCTTCCATTGATGAGTACTTGGAAACCCAACCATAAAGTCTATAGAAAACTCACCCCACTTCCTAGTCGGCACTGAAAGTGGCTGAAGAAAACCCAAAGGTCTTTGGTGATTGACTTTGACCAGTTGGCAGGAATAACAAAGAGAAACAAATTTGGTGATGTCTTGTCTCATACATGGAAACAAGAATCATCACTGCATATCATAGAACATATTTTTGGTTTTAGGGTGCACCACCGACTAGGAATTATGGAAATCCCACATCACATCATTTCTTATAGGAAAAGTCACAAAGCATTGATTCTGAAAACATAGGATACCCTTTGAAGTGAACATCCAATCATTGATGGTATCCATGCCATAAATAGAGTCTCTAATGAAACATAATTCATCATAAAACTATTTTTCCTGAGGAATCATCTCAAGAAGAGAGAAGGTTAACTACACGCTCACCAAAACAACCTCAAATTAATTCTCTCAGACTTCCAAATACAACTGAGCAAATAGAAAAATCATATTTCACTCTTCTAATGATTATTTCATATCCTGGGTCTGAATTTTCCTACTCAAATAATTTGAAACGACATTTCCATTACAATGAGTGTAGACAATGTTGAAATAAAAATATTGTAGGTAATCCACCCAATGCCTCTATGATAGATTTAAGTATTTTTTAGAGAAGATATTAAATCAAGAATTTTTTTTCAGAATAAATGATAAACCTTTCACTAAAAAAATAAT
The DNA here is from genome assembly GCA_963277665.1 of Viscum album. Taxonomy (NCBI): domain Eukaryota; kingdom Viridiplantae; phylum Streptophyta; class Magnoliopsida; order Santalales; family Viscaceae; genus Viscum; species Viscum album. The sequence continues at coordinate 366,027,352 of OY728150.1, read as the reverse complement.
GAGGAAAAATATTACAAGAATTTATCATAGTAGTGAGCTCAAGATCATGGGTTAGATAATTATTATCATTTGAACAAAGATTTCTAGAACCATAGGATACTACCTGATCAGCCTGCATAAGGACACAACCCAAATTCAAATCTGATGTGTCACAAAAGACTACATAGCCCTACCCAACCTCTAGAAGAGTTAGAAATAGTGCATAATTCAAAATAAATTACATATAAACAAATGAACTCTGACATTTCTCATCCCAAACAAAGTCTACTCCTTTTTGAGTGATAGCAGTCATCGAAGAATACAACATCAAGAAATCTCTAATGAATCAGTAGTAATATCCCACCAAAACAAAGAAGCTTATATTTTTTAAAACATTGCGCGGTTATTTCTAGGTCATAATATATTTCACCTTCTCAGGATCAATTGAAATACCATGTTTCGTGATCTATCCCAAGAATTTTACTTCTTGGATCTAGAGATTACATTTCAAAAGATTAGTGTAAATTTGATGATTTATCAAGATTTATATAACTTATCTCAACTCACATGATCCTCCTTGGTGTGAGATTAAACTAGGATTTCATTAAAAAATACCACCATGAACAAATCAAGGTACCCATCAAATATACTATTCATAAAATACATAAAAACTTTAAGAGAATTTTTTAGACAAAATGGCATAAAAAGATAATCATGATGGTAATACCTACTCTTAAAGGTAGTCTTCTAAATGTTATAATATTTTATTATCAACTGGTGAAAACCATATCAAAGATAAATCTTCAAGAACAACTTTTACCATTTAAACTTGTCAACTAGATCATCAATATGTGGTAATAGATACTTTATCTTCATCGTAACTCAATTGATTTTTTAGTAATCCACACATAGGAGAAGTTTTCTACTAGATTTATTTGAAAAGAGAATAGGTTCCACCTAAGGTGACACACTTAGGCATATTAAACCTTTATCTAGAAGATCATCCAACTAAGATTTCAAATATTTCAACTCCACTGGTTTCATATGGTAAGAAGTAATAAACACTGGCTAAGTACAAGGTATTAAATCAATAGAAAAATCCACCTCTATTACCAGTGGCATGCCAAATAAATTAAAATGGAAAACATTGGGAAACTTGAAGATGGACAGAGGGAGATCATCACTCAAATATTCTCACTCAAATTCAAAATAAAACATTGATATTATGATACTCAACTCCATAAAGTAAGGACCTTCTCTACTTGACCCCAGGTCCCATTATTCCTAAAAGACATGGAACACCCCATTGAGCATAGTATAGGACTCTCATTGAAGATAAAAATCAATATAGGTCTTATGAGAAATCAAAAAATCCATCCCAAAAATGATGTCAAGATGTTTCATGTTGGGAACCAGAAAATTTCAGGTAATCACAATCTCTGATAATGAGAAAACACAAGTAGGACACTAAAGACCCAAATCTCTCTTCGTTTTGAGGAGCATAGTAATATCCATCACATAATAAAAAAATATTTGTAGGAATATTCAAAAAATCCACAACATGGGTCGATATAAATAAGTGAGATGTATAAGTGTTAAATAAATTAGTCATTAAAGATGAATCTATAGTGATGGTACCTCTCACAATCACTATATCTGCATCAACTTCCTCTAGAGACTCTTCTATTATGTGAATAATATTGTTTGTGAATGCCTTTGCTTGTAACCCCTTAGTTCTTAAAGCATCTGATTGCACCAAAGTAATTTTTTGTGTTTTTGAGCCCATGCCACTATGCGGAGTAGAAAAGATAGTCTAGAACTTCTGTAGATATCTTGAGAATCCACAGGAACCATAGATATTTGGTACCTCATACAATTATATTTTAAATGTCCAACCTTTCCACACTAAAATCAAGTAAAAGGGCCAATGTCAGGAACTACAAGAGGTGTGGATGATGTCTCCTATCTAGAACCACCATGAGACTCATAACACTTTCTCTTTCCTTTAAAGTAACTCACAGAACTACCACTAAGAGAAAAATGAACTTATGTTAACCCTGATTTACCATCTAGATCAAGCTTATCCATCAATACTCTATATAGTAAATCATTATAGGAAGTGATATTTATCAATAAAACATGTGATCAAATACCAGGTTGCAGTACCATCTTGAACTATCTATCCCTCATCTTCTCATTGGATACAATCTCAACTGAGAAGTAAAAAATATCCACAAAATGGTTTTCATACTATGTCATGATCTGGTCACCCATATGGTGGTTGATAAACTCCATAGCATTCACTAAAACTATATATTCTGGATAAAACTAATCAGTGAAAATGACTATACATTCATTCCACTACAATACCCCATTCTTCTTCATCATCACCATAAAATCTCATCATCTGCTGGTAGACCCCTCAAGCAAGAAGTTAAAACATTTCACCTTTATAGCTTCTATAATTTCCAATATATTAAAAGTTAGTTCAATATTTTTATACCAATACTCAATCTATTAAGGATCATTTAAACCTTGTAAATTTGTTAGTTTCTAATAGAGAAACTCTTGAGCATGATCTCTAGATTCATCCTATTGAAGTTTCACTACTGGATCCTGAATGGGAATAGGTGCGGATACCTCTTCCAAATCTTGGACAATATGCACCATTATCTCAATAAAATTCTAGCCAACTGGATGATTCTCCTTTTTTGGTTCACTAGAAACATCCTCCTATAGCCTATTCAAAAATCTCCTCATAGGAATGATTCTATACAACATCGAAAAACAAAACTAAAAGAATTATTAAGGATACACAGATCAATGACTCAAATGAGAGATACAAGAATATCAATTCCATCATGTATAATTCAATATTGGGATTTCAACATACTCAAATCAGAAGTAGGGAAAATTCTAGAAATCATATCAAATTATTTCTCAATAACACTTTTTCCTAAACACCCATAGTGACTTAAGGCTCGTTATGCTAAACATTTTCTAGGAACTCGCACATAAACACATCCTGAGTCCTAATAATCCTACCTCTTGTCTAATAATAAAACCCAACTGCATACCAACATCAAACAAAGTTTCACAACCTAACTAAATCCTTTGATACCACTTTTTCATGAACCATCCCAGGTAACCTAGTACCCAGATACTCGATACGGCTCTAAAATGGCCCGAAGGGTGTTCCCGATCCCCATGGGTTAGCGACTAGCACCTAGCATCATACAAGAATCATGAGGGAATGATTTTTTCCACAAAACAGTGAAAAAAATGATGCAAGTTAATATGATCAACACTCTATAGGGAAAAAATACTAAAATAAAATAAGTAAAACAATACCCAAATAGAACATAATCAAAATACACAACATATACCAAGATAAAAGCTTAAAAATATCCCATGTAACATGTGGATCACAAATCCACCAGTCACCTTCATTACTCTAGGTCCCAAGGATCAAGAACATCCACCACCTCTAAGTGGCGATTTCTATTTTCTTGGACCTACAATAATATAATCTAAAAATTCCAAAACTCAAAGGTATGGTGTGATAAAAATAGCTTATTAGGGTCTTACAAAGGGTTACATAATCAATTTCATAACAATTAAACCAATTATGCTTTTAATTTAAGTTAAAAAAATCATGGAATGTCATTTAGATATTTTCAATAAAACATTATTTCATAATAAACAAGATGACATATATATCAAAATAGGCTTAAATGAATATTTTATATAAAACATTTATATAAATAATTTGGTATGAATAAAGTAGTTCAATAATAAATCACATGTAAGGATTAAATCAAACATAACATAGCACCATTTAATAATATTTGCGGTGTGTTAGTTTCCTATAATATGATCCTCACACTACTCAATCAATGATCACGGCTCAATGAGTGCACACATCTCTTGGATTGGGTCATCAAGAATCAACTCTCTATCTGCATAATCATGCCAAAGTGAGTTTATGCCAGTGTTTTCTTTGTAAATCCATTTCTAGGGGGTCAGGTCCTATCGTTCTTGTCCAAATTACCCACTAACTACCAAGGATCACATATATTTCAGTCAATCATTTTAAAATCAATCATTACTAACCAGTTTAAAATATAATTAACCAAAATTCACTTTTTAACATGCCTTTCTCATTTCAAAACCAAATCATAGGTTTTCATCAATTCATTCCTTTTCAAATAATCTTAAAATTTAATCTATTTATCTCAAGCTTCACTATTAAATCATTACAACAAATAAATTTCCAAATCAATCCATTAATTTTTTTCAAATCCACCCAAAAAATTTCCATTCCATTAAAATTAGTGGCTTTTACAATTTATATTCCCTTTTCAAAATAAAAAATTAATCATATCAAATTTAGTTCTTTAAATAATTTATAAACTAATTTCAAATAAATTAAGTAATTTAGGGCTTAAATTGTATGGTAAAGTCTTATAAAACCACCTATATTTAATCAGTGATCAAATCAATACCCTTAATAAGAAATGTAAATGAAGAATGAAGGAGAAAGATATCAATAAGAAAATACTAGATCACAAACCATCAAGATCAGACTATAATTCAATTAGAAATCATGAGATCATACCACTTTCAAATAAATATTGTGTAGAAAAGGATAAAATCGTAATGAGAAAACTCAATGAAGATAAAACACCAAACATAGACATATAGAATGGAAGGAATCACCCAAAAATCACATGGTGTAGCCCTAGGGGTTTGAGAGAAGTGGATACATAAAGAATGGAATAATTTTCATGGTTTAACATGAAAAACCCAACTAAGAATAAGGAATTCACATCATAAATCCTCCATTCACAATGTAAATATCCCAAGTGGCATAAACACTGAAAAAGGCATCACCTGGGGTTAAAAATATTGATCTCAACGAATTCATGTCATAAAAACAATTAATGAATTGAATATCATTCACGTTATGAAAATGTTTCATAGATTATTCCAAGTGTAAGATTCACATTATGAGTTACATTCATGATATGACTCTTTCCTACAGATAGTACACAACCAATTCATGTGAAAAGGCTTAGAAAAATATTACAACTCAACCTAGATCCAAAGAGAGTTATCTAAAACCTTTGAAACATTTATAACTAGAATCTATTAAATCAAAAAAATCCTTGAACTTTAGATCAAAATAAGGGTTAAGAAATACTGGAAAAAGGTAATGGAATGTTAAAACCTCCCCAAAACAAAAACTTTTTTCCCCATAAAGCATGTAAATAAGATTTCATATCGAAGAGATGTGTCCACTGATCTCTCATAATTGCCTCTCACTCCCAAGTCTAATGAAAATCAGAATTCCCATGAATAACCTTTATCTCTAAATCAACAATCCGAACTAGATGCTCAGTCACGGATAAACCAGGTTTAACATGAAGATATTACTAGCTAAGGACATGGGAAGGGTTAGAAATATACTTTCAAAGTTGTGATATATGAAACACCTTTTGGATTGAATTCAACTATGGTGTAAGTTCAAAATTGTAGGCCACTTTCCCTACTCGCTTAATAATATCTAAAGGACCCAAAAACCTCGGCACAAGATTTCCCTGTTTTCTAAGATGTTAGTGACCAAACCAAGGTGAAACTCTCAAAAACACCTGGTCACCAATAGTAAACTCCAACAATAATCAGTGATGATCAGTATAGGATTTATACTGTATCTATACCATCACCATTCTATAATGAAACAACTAAATATTTATCATTGTCTTGGAATAAACTCGATCCAACCAAGAAAATTTCACCAATATCTGGCCAACACAATGGAGATCTATAAATATGGCTATAAAAGACCTTAAAAAGAGTCATTTTTATATCATACTGGTAAATATTATTGTATGAAAACTCAAAAATTCCCAAATACAAATCTCAAGCTCTACCAAATTCAAGAACGCAATGAAGAATTTCCTCAAGAATCTGTATAACATGTTCTATCTGGTCATCCTTCTATGGATGATATGTCATGCTCAATCTCACCTGGTATATCATTACCTCTTATAGGCCTCTCCGAAAGTGAGCAGTGAAATGGGGATCCCATAGAATATCATAGATGGAACTCCATGCGAACTAATAATATACTACACGTAGAGATGTCTCAAGTTATCAACTTTGGTTGTATCTAGAATGGGTATAATTTCAACCAATTTGGTCATCCTATTGATTTAAACCCATATCACATTATTCCATTGATGGGTACATGGAAACCCAACCAAAAATTCCATAGAAATCCCTCCTCACTTACAACTCAGTACTAGAAGCAGTTGAAGAAAACCCAAAGGTATCTGGTGCTCGACTTTAACCTGTTGGAAAGTATAACAATGAGAAACAATTTCAATGATGTCTCATATAATACCTAGCCACCAAAATCATCATTTTATATCATAAAACATCATTTTGGTTCTAAGGTGAACCTCCCACTAGGAAATATAGAAATCCTCCATCACATCCTTTCTCATAGAAAAACGCACAATGCACCGGTTTCGAAAACATAGGATACCCTTCAAAGAGAACATCCAATCTCTAATATTATCCCAACCATAATGAGAGTCCATAAGGCCATAGAATTCATCATCAAAATTTTTCTTCATAATAATCATCTCGAGAAGAGAGGAGGTAAATTTTAAAATTTCCAAAACAAACTCAAACTCATTATCTAGGACTCACAAATGAAATTGATCAAAGAGTGCCATAATATTCCACTCTTCTGGTGATTATTTCATGTCCTAGGTTCTAAGTTTCCTACTCAAAGCATTGGAAACAACATTTCCCTTACCATGGGTGTAGTTAATGTTGAAATAAAAAGATTCTAGGTACTCCACAAAATTCATTTGTCAAAGATTCAAATATTTTTTAGAGAAGATATAACTCAAACTTTTTTTGTCAGAATAAAATTTAAACCTTTCACCAAAAAGGTAATGACACCAAATATTAATAGAATTCATCACAAATATGAGAACAAGATAATGTTCAGATGATGATATGGTAATTTTATGTCAATTTTTTCATTGTCAATGTATTTCTAAGGGTCAGATCATAGTGTGTTTGTCCTAATTACACAATAACTACCCAGGATCACATGTTATTCAATTAATCAATTGATCAATCAAAATAATTTTAAATCATTTCAAAATATAATTTCCCAAATTTCAATTTTCAACATGCCTTTATCATTTCAACACCAAATCATAGTTTTTCATCAATTCATGCCTTTTAAAATCATATTTCAATTTAATCCATTTATCTCATGGTTCAAAGTTAAATAATTCCATTATATCAATTTCAAAATAAAGTAATATTTTTTTCTCAAATGTACCCAATAATTTCAATTCCATTGAAATTGGGGGGTTTTCACAATTTCCATACCCCTTTCAAAATAAAATATTAATCATCTCAAATATAGGTTTTTAAATCATTTAAAAACTAATTTCACATCAATAAATAAATTAAGGGTTTCAATTATAAGTTAAAGGCATATATAACCACCTACCTTTAATCAATTATCAAATCAACGCCTGTAATAGGAAATTTCGAAAAAAAAAGAATGAATGTGAAAGAGATTAACAAGAAGATTCTAGATCACAAATTATTAATATCAAACTCTGAATTAATAAAAAAAGCATGAGATCATACCACTGTCAAAGAAGGGTAGTGGAGAAAATGAGAAAACTATAATGAGGAAACTCATTGGAGATACAATGTTGAACTAAGACGTCTATAAGGGAAATAATCAGCCAAAAATTTCCTGGTGTATCTCTAGGGGTTTGAGAGAAGAGGTTGTATAAAGAATGAAATAATTTTCAGGATTCGACGTACAAAAACTCAATGGTCATGAGGAATTCACTCCATTAATCCTCTATTAATGATATAAATATCCCAAGTGGAATATATTCCAAAAAATCACCTCTACGGATTAAAAATATCGATCTTGACCAATTCATGTCATGAGAATAATTCATGTGTTGCACCCCAACCTCATATTTTCTTTTATTTTATTATTTTCTTGAAGTTGTATCTTTTGGTTGAGGTTCAAGATGAGTTCCCGGTGATAATTTTTGAAGTTTGGATATTTTTGGTGGTTTTTGTCTCTATGAATAGTTTGAGCATGGTTTTTTCCAAATCGTGAGAGGCCTAGGATAAGTCATACGACTATCAGTTGGTTTCTGGGACAAGGTGAACAACTTGTTCATGGTTAAGACAAACTATGTGTCAAGTATGCGGGGAGTCTCTTCAATTTGAAAATTCCATTTTTCATGGTTGGTGCATGGTTTCCCAAATTGTGCATCTAGACTATTAAATTGTCCTTCTTCTCTAGTATGGAATGCATTTTTGGAACACATTATGGAAAACCATGTGAGAAAACCATGATACTTTCCCAGATCTTTAAAAAAAATTAAATTCCTCTTTTTTCCCTCCCTTCTTTTAGCCTCATTCAAGTTTTTCCTCCCTCATTCATATGAGGCACACTGGGGGGATACAAATATCCTCTTATCTTACCTCTCTTTCTTCCATGGTTTCCTCCTCAAGATTCTAAGGTGAGTTTCTTTGAGTTCTGGGTCAATTTTTCCCCTCTACCACTCTTCCTCTCTTGAGTTCTTGGTTTCTTATGGCTTTGATCTCTCTTAATCAAATCCTAGAGGCTAGGTTTGATGTGTGGCTTATTTTTCTTGGATGTTAGGGTGTGTGGATTATCTCTTGGTCTTGATTCTTTCTTCTATTGGAGTTTCGTTGCTTTTGTACATTTTTTAGGTAGGTTTCTTTATTCACTTCCTTTCTAAAACATTCTATTTGATTCTTGGGTGTTTCTAATTAATTTATAAATGTTTTTATCTTGTTTTTTATGTGTTTTTATGAATTTTTTTTGTTTTTTGATATTGTAAATTTGGTGAAAGTGTGTTTTCAAAGGATTTCATTAAGTATTCCTATATATGTATTCATGTAAGTGTTTTATAAAATTCCAATTTCACTTTAAATATGAAATTGGGTGTTTTGGAGTGTTTTTGTCCTAGGATGTGTTTTGGTAATTTGGTTTTCCTTTTGAATTGGATTTTTATATGATTGTAATGAATATTTGTTGTTTAGTGCTAACATGTGAGTTGTAAATTCCAAGGTAAAGCTAGTGGTGACTCTATAAATTGGTTTTTGGTTACTTATATGGTTTCCAATGTGTATTCTATTGAATGTGGGCATATCCATATGGGCATGGGGTGCACATATGGATAGGCACACAAATGATAATTTATTTCTAAAATAATTCTTAACATAAACCCTGGATTTCAAAACACTTGCTCTCTTACTCTTTATTACCCTTAGCCCTCCTCTTTTATAATAGATTATCTAAAATCCCAATTCATTCTAAATGGATCCTTGGTTTTCAAATGATCTAAAATGTGTTTTTCAAATTTGGCTTCTAAAGATTGGCCCATTTGGAATTTTGAAGTGTGTTTTGATAACTAAATGAAATAAAGTCATGTTTGGAACCTTTTGAGCATGTTTTATATTTCCATCTTGGTTTTGAAAATGGTTTTAGAAATGGATTTAAATTTGTAAATGTGACATTTTGGTCTAGTTGGAACTTTTGGATGGTTCGATTTATGATTGTAACCTCTATGATTTTCCCTCCAAGGAGTGGGCCTCTGTATATATGGTGTCAGAGTTTGGGCTAGGAAAGCACAGTGGCATCTATGGGTTATTGGTTTATGCCACACGTGTAAGGAACTACTCATTATCCATGTAATATTATCATGGGATTCTTAAGAATTATCTTGAGGGTAAAGTGAAAATTTCTTACTAATCCCGATTAGACAGATTGGTACCCCCTAGATTTGTATAGAGACCAAGTGGGATGTTCCATTAGTGAGGCTAGTTTAGAGTAGCCATGTTGGTTATTGACTATGGAGATACACCATATGCTGGAAGGTGAGTTTGACCTAAGTATGATAAGGGATTAATTCTAGAGATGTTTAGGAAATTTCTATGATTATCTATCAGTATGTTCTATTTATTTTTGATTAACTAGATTATCTACTTTTTTAGTGTTTATGGAATGTTTTGGGAAAGGAAATTCATGGATTTTGTAATGCTTACCTATGAAGTTGTTTATTCTCATGTCTTACTTATGCCACTCATCATTGGTAGATCCAACCTATTTTTTCGTTTTGGGCTCTATTCAAGTTGCTTGTAGTGGACTGGTTTAGTAGATCATGATGACCAAGAGGTCATGTAGAGATCGAGTCATTTATGATCTAGTTTGGGTTTCTTTTTATAGGTCTTGTTTTGTTTAGTTAGTGTTGTATTTGGATTCTATTTATGTATTTATTGATGTTCATTAATTAATGTTTTATGTGGGATTCTCTATTTTAGTTTTTTAATTCTAGTTTTTTACTGGAATAAATTGTTCCCACTATGATATCTTGATGTCTGGTGCTAGTCACTAGCCCAATAGGATCAAGAATGCCTCTTGGGCCTTGTCATTGTCCAGATTAGGTCTTAGATCGGATGGAAACCAATCCTGATTCATGAAAAATGGTATCAAACCATCCCTTTTTTATTTTGGGGTGTTAGGTATATTAGATATAGGATTGTTGTAACTCAAGAAGTAGTTATGGGAAGAGAATTGTTAACTCTTACTCATCCTAAACCTTAAGTTACTAGGGGTAGTATAGGATTTGAGTCTTTTTTTGGGTTTTCGGGTGTGTGGATGGGGAATGACAACAGAGGTGAATCAGTGATGCATGGGAGGAATATGTGTATTAGTGACCAATTTGGAGCCTGACTACGCAATTCAAGTCCCTCCTATTGTTTGGTGTTTTCCTAGTACATGGTCCTATAAACCATGTGGTGGGGTTTTTCATGGACACTAGTTCCTTATTCTAGGAGTTTGGGTTCATTTTTAGTTGGAGTGAGTTGATTTTCAAAATAAAAATGGATTTTTGGAAATTATTAACAAAAGGAAAAGGATTTTTAGGGGTTTGGTTTTGTTTAAAAGTGGGTTTTGGGTGTTTAAGTTGGTATTTTAAGTGAGTTTGGTATTTTGAAAGTGACTAGGATTAAAAAAGTGTTGAATTTGAAATGGAAGTGGTGGTTTTTGAAAGAGGATTTAGGCTCTTTTTTATGGTGTTTGGATTACGATATGGATGTTTTGGCGTGGTATGTTATTTTTTATTGAGTTTTGGTTGGGTGTTGATTCTAGTTATTTGTTTCTATTATACTCTGATTATACCAACCAGAAAGGTCCCCAAGGTTTCTAGTGAGTCTTTTCCAGTTGTTGACCCTTCCCAGACTCCTAGTTGAGTGGAAGAGTTGATTTAATCCCAGTTGTTTCCTATTTTCTATGTTGATCGAGGCCCATTAGAGTTTGCAGAGTGTCTTGAGAAAGTTTAAGTTGTTTTCAGGTCATTGGGAAATCTCGAAGATGTGAGAGTGAGAGCTGTTCTGGGTTTGTTTAAGGCTTCGGGTTTGGATCTATGGAAGGTGATCATCCCATCATCATTGTAAGTTGGTATGACTTAGGAATTATTTAATATCACTTTTATCCAATGGTTCATACCTAAGGAGGTGAATGTGGAGAAAGTGGTGGAGCTCTTGGGTATCTAACAGTATCAAAGGGTGGTGAAGGCCTCTGTTAATCACTGTAAGGAGTTGGTTTCTTTTTAACCTGAGATAGTGTTAGAGGATCATCTAAAAGCTCATATTTTCATCTGGGGTCTTCATCCACAAATTAGGGATAAATTTCTCTCATCCATTGAAGTTATATTTGGGAGACTTGTCGATGAGGTGCTTCTATCCATGTTAGTTCCTAGAGTGCAGTTAGTGGAGGTTGATGAAACAGTTTCTCATGAAAATCATAAAGGTTACCTATCTAGAAAGAGATGTATACCAGAGGAACCCTTCCCTGATGAGTCTCCTTTTTCAGTTCTAGCCCCTCGTTCTTTAGTATTTTCTCTCATGTGTTTTCATTTTTCTCAATTTGGGAATTTAAAGTTGTCTTACCATAATATTTTAAAGTCATGTTGATGATGCAGTTGTTTGGGATACTTGGAGAAGTTATGAAAGTGATATTTCTATAATAGGAAGTCTCAGATGGAGTATATCATCTCCTTAATATGGGGTAGAAGATACTTCAAGACATCAGAGCTCCAGCCATAGGCTTGGGAGTGAATATCTGCACACGGTCAGGAATCATCGGGGGTGTGGGAAACCTTGGCCTAGAATTTTCCTTCAGTATTCAAGTGGGGAAATGGTTTAAGTTTACACATTTTATCTTTCTCCATTTTGAAATTTTGTTTTTTAGTGAAGTCTTGGTGGTCTCATTTTTATGTAATTCTATGGTTATGCCAAGTGGTAGTGAATCGTAAACTAGTTCTCTTTCTTAGGGATCGGTTTTGTTTTGGGTAATTCTTGTTTTGGATATGATTGTGTATTGTGGAAATGATGAATTGTGGTTTGGTTCTCCATTTGGTTTTAGTTCCTTCCATAGGCTTCCCCTTATGTTGGGGGTTTTGGTTCAGGTTGGGAGTTCTATGTGGTTGTACTGATTGGTTGGTGCAGGAAGTTTCTAGGTTTCTTCCTATTGGGTTTCCCTTGTGGTTGTTGTGGTGTTATATGGTTTCTTATGGTGGGGATAACCCTTTCCTTTTCCCTTCTATGTGGTTATCCTTATTGTGGTTTTCCTTAGAAATTTTCAGGTGTGAATTTTGGAGTGAAAGGTCACACCAAGGTTTGTGGTCCCATTTTTCCCCATTAGATTTTAATCTTGAGTTTTTTTCACATTTGGATGGGTGGATTTATGGGGGGGAAAATTTATGGTGGTGATAATTGTCACACCCCAACCTCATATTTTCTTTCAATTTATTCTTTTCTTGATGTTGGATATTTTGGTTGAGGTTTAGTATAAGTTCCCAGTGATATTTTTTTAGCATTGGATCATTTGTGTGGTTTTTGTCCATGTGAATGGCTTCAACACAGTTTGGTCCAAACCATACGAGGCCTAAGACAAACTGTACATATCTCAGTTAGTGCATGGGACAAGGTGTATGGCTTGCGCACGGTTAGTAGAAACCATGAGGAAAGCTTTAGGGTGGTCTCTTTAGTTTGATAGATCCATTTTTCATAGTTTTTTCCTGGTTTCCCAAACCATACATCCAACCCATGAGAGTTTCCTCCTTCTATAGCATGGCATGCACGATTAGCGCACAGTTTGGAAAACTGTGTATAAAAACCATGTGAACTTACCTGATCTTTAAAAAGTTGAAAATTCCTCTTTTTCCCTCCCCCTTTTAACTTCAATCATGTTTTTCCTCCCACATTAGTCTGAGGTATACCAAGGGGATCCCAAGATCCTCCTCCTTCCATGGTTTCCTCCTCAAGGTTCTAAGGTGAGTTTCTTTGAATTTTGTCACAACTTTCCCCCATCCCTCTCTCCCTCTCTTGGGTTCTTGGTTTCTCATGGATTGGTTCACTCTTGGATGAACCATATAGGTTAGGGTTAATGTTTGGATTGTATTTATTGGATGTTAGGGTGTGTGGATTGTCTCTTTATCTTAGTTCTTCCTTCTCTTGGAGTTTTATTGCTTCCACGCATTGTTGAGGTAGGTGTTTCCATTCACTTCCTTTTTGAAACATTCCATTTGATGCTTGGGTTTTTCTAATTAATTTATAAATGGGTTTATCATGTGTTTTATGTGTTTATATGAATTTTTGTGGTTTTTTCCTATTGTAAATTTGGTAAAAATGGGTTTTCAAAGGCTTTTATTAAGTATTCCTATATATGTATGCATGTAATGTGATTGATAAAAGGTCACTTGGCCTTTAAAGATGAAATATGGTGTTTTGGAGTGTGTTTGTACAAGTTTGAGTTTTGTTAATTTGGTTTTCCTTGTCAATTATCTTTGTATATGATTGTAATACATCTTTGTGGTTTAGTGATTATGTTTGAGTTGTGAATTGGTGGTAAAGATAGTGGTGACTTTCTAAATTGGTTTTTGGGTACTTATATGGTTTCCAATGGGTGTTTTATTAGATGTGGTAATATCAATATGGTCATGGGGTTCACATATGGATAAGAACACAAATGATAATGGATTTCTAAAATAATGCTTAAAATAAACTCCAAGATTTCAAAACACTTTCTCTCTTCCTCTTTCTTACCCTTATCCCTCCTCTTTTTAAATGGGCCATCTAAAACCCTGATTATTTTTTAATGGATCATTGCTTATCAAATGATCTAAATTTTTTTTTTCAAATGTGGTTTCTAAATCTTGGACCATTTGGAATTTCAAAGTGTTCTTTGATAACTAAATGATATAAAGGCATGTTTGGAACCTTTCGATCAAGTTGTATATTTCTATCTTGGTTTTGAAAATGGTTTTGAAAATGGATTTAAATTTCTAAATATGACATGTTGGCCCAGTTTTAACTTTTGGATGGTTTGATGTGTGATGGTAACCTCTATGGTTGTCCCTACAAGGGGAGGGCCTCTGTATAGATGATGTTGAAGTTTGGGCTTGGTAAGCATAGTGGCATCTATGGGTTATTGGTTTATGAAATGCATGTGAGGAACACCTCATTCTATATGTACTATTATCATGGGATTAATAGTCATTATCTAGAGGGTTGAGTAACAGTTTCTTACTAATCCCGATTAAATGGATTGGTACCCTCTGGATTTGTGGAGAGGCCCGGTGGGATATGCCACTGGTGAGGCTATTTTAGAGAATCCATGTTGGTTATTGATTATAGAGATGCATCATACTCTGACAGGTGAGTCCGACCCAAGTATGTCTAGGGATTTATTCTAGAGATGTTTAAGAAATTTCTATGATTATCTATATATATGTTCAATTTATTTCTACTACACTGGATTATCTGTTTTTCTGGTGTTTGCCTGCTTATACTATTTCTTTTATTTACATCATGTCTCTTTGATCACATAATTTAGTTCTTTATTTTGGTTTCGGTTTTATAAACTAGTTTTTTGAAATGGAAAAAAATTTAAAAGAGGAAATCATTTTGGGTTTTCTAAAAAAGGAAATTTTGAAAAGTTGTGTTTGGTTCTTTCAAAATGAAAAAATTTATTTTCTAAATGTATTCCAAACTAGTGTTTATATACTATTTTGGGAAATAAAATGCTTAGATTTTGTGGTTATTATCTACTGAGTTTTTTATGCACACGCCCAACTTGTTCCACTCGGCATCGGTAGGCCTGATCTGTTTTGTAGGTTCGGGTTCTATTCAGGTTACCTGGAGCGGGATGGTTTATTGTATGGTGGTGACCAAGAGGTCATGTGGAGATCAAGTCATTTCTGATCTGGTTTGAGTTTTGTTTTTTAGTTTCTATTTTGTTTAGTTATTATTGTATTTGGATTCTGTTTATGTATTAATTGATTTTTAGTAATTAATGGTTTATGCTAAATTCTATATTTTAATTGTTTGATTTGGGTTTTTTACTGGGTTAAATTGTTCCCACTGTGATATCTTGATGTCTGGAACTGGTCTCCACTCCTAGAGGATTAGGAACACCTCTCAAGCCTCTTCGTGGGCCGAATCAAGTGTCGGGTCAGATGGAGGCACAACCTAGTTCGTGACATCACGTATTGAATATGATTCACATCATTAAATTGTTTCATGAATTATATTAATCAATGGATTCACATAGTGAATTAAATTTATGTCGTGAATTTTTCCTGCAAACAAAACATGGTCAGTTCATGAAAAAAACTCATAAAAGGCCTCCAACTCAACCCAGACCCAAAGATCACCCTCTAAAACCTTTGAAACATTTATACCTAGACTCTATTAAATCAGAAAACCATACATACTTGGACTTTGGATCAAAACAAGGATAAAAAATACCTAAAATAAGGAAATGGAATGTTACAAATACCCTGATCTATTCATCCCCCATAGCCCCAATTTGTGAAGACCCAAACCACTCCATGAATCTTGGATTCATGATACCAAACCTTGAAGGCTTGATAGGATCCAACAAGAATCATCTCAAGGAGATATTCGATTTAATACACAAAAACTCCACAAAGTTTCACATCATTCTTGAAATACAAGCTAATGCATACACCTGCCTCTCATCAAGGGTGAACCATAGGTCACCCTTCAAGATTATTTGTGCATCCCTTGACATTTATAGGTAGGAAATTCCTTCTCCTAATGCATAGAACATAAATTCACACTCACCAATCAATGGGTAGTTATAATTAACATACAAAGTATTGTCTCTTCTTTCCACAATTGAGGGGTCTCACTCACTACTGCAAATATAACCTTCCATATGATACTTGTAGTGAGTTACCAATTCATATTAGGGAAGTTATTACCTCACTTATGCTTTTCTATGAATGCATTTATGAAATATATTATTTTTTATCAAGGATAAACTCACATAACTAGAAGTAGCGAGTAAAATATAATTAGTATCAGTGGAAGGTATCTAGCCGACCATATCCCAGTCCTGAGGTTCCACCAGAATTTTCCGACTTTTGGGAATTCAATGTAGGATGAAAAAATCACACCTACATCAATCGGTAAGATGGTCTATGATGAACGTACATGAGTCATACTCCAATTTACACCAGCTATCGGCCAACCATGGTCATCCTCCATGCACATCATCCTACATCTCTAATCATCATCACCTGTAACATCCTGACCTAGGTTCCACACATCGGTACCCCAAGCCAGTCGATCACATGACCTTAGGCACGCCTACCCATATTCTAGATTTTGTCAACTAACATAGTCCATCATGGACATACTTACTTGATTCAACCACATGAACTCATATTCTCTCTCCTATATTAGTGTCTCTGGATAAAATTTCTCCAAGAACTTATCCAAAAATTCCTTCCATACCATACCATCAGCCTACCCAGTCCGAGCTTGAACATCCCATCAATGCTTTATTGATCCTCAAAACATGTAAGCATCCAACTTGACCCTCTTCTCAGCAAGAGTCTCCAAATGGACAAGTATAGTCTAGATGGACTCAATATAGAACTTAAATGCCTCAGGTCCACCCTCTCTAGTAAAATTTAGAGAATATTGTAACTAAAATTTCTATGTCAAGTTAAGAATATTCCTCACAACCCACTCTGGGTATCTCTACATAAAACACATGAAGCAGGAAAATTTCTCTCAGAATTTCTCTCTGACTTCCTCACTCGGCACTATCGATGCCTCGGGTTCTACTATTAGAGGATCATTTCTAGCCATAACCTCCTATCGTTCTCTCAAAAAGTATCATCATGGAGGTATATATCTATAATGTAAAACACACATCTAAATACACATAACACAACATTTATACAATTATGTAAGATGGATTCACAATAATCCATAACATGTCATTCCCCCAAACCTCACCAAACAGTCTAAATCGAGGTGTTATCACTACCTTTAACCATCATATATCTAGTTCATGGTCAAAAAAGGGTAAACTTATTCTAATTATTCGATTTTATCATTAACCACCCATTTATTCACATTTTTCACCATTTTAAAACTTTCAATTCATACTAATCACCTTTTCAATTCAATTTCATAAGAAAGAAAAACATTATAATTTCAAAAACTACCCAAATCTTCTTTTCTATGTGTACCTAAAATGATGCAAGTCGCAAATAATCCTGAGTTCCTAGAATGATGTATTCATACTCAATTATCATACCATTTTGATCCATGACTCAAATCACAAATAAAACCAATAAAAAATAATCACATCACACAAAAAGTGCATCACTCAAGGTGAAATAACATCCAACTATAACAGAAAATACCAATAACAATAATCCCACCCTAGTTCTTGGATTTTACCCTCATACATAGGTTAGATACTCCCATGAATGAGCTATTAACCAAGGATCAAATCATCATATTCTCCTATCTACCTTTCCCAAATATTAGTACAAAATAAAAAGAAAATAAAACTCATTTGATACCACTTTGTAACATCCCAACCCAGGTTCCACGCACTGGTTCTCTAAGTCGGTCAGTCACATGACCTCATGTACTCCTCCCTGTATTCCATAGGATGTCAACTAGTAGTGATAGTCTAATATCAATCATAGGGAGACTATACCCTCTTTATCAAAGTATCACAACAACAAAAATAAATAATAATAATCGAATTATATAACCAATAACCAAACCAAACCAGTATCACATGATGACCAAAACAAGAAATAAAATATCCCAGACTAAACTGTAGATAGTTCATTCCAAATACATTCCATGTATCAATATGGAAAATAAAAAATAAATAAAGACACTAAAACCTCTCACGTAGGTCCCGAATCATGTGTGGTTCCTTCATCCATGCTTCATCCTAACTCATTTATCTAATATATGTATTTTTTCCTTATCCTATCATGCAACCATAAAATCTATTCGGGTACCGATCAGGCATCCCGAGTAGGGTGTGAGTACAACTCAGTAGGACACCACCAACGGTGTATAAAATAATATCCAATCAAATAACAGTGTATGTTTTTGTATAAAGAATAAATCACAATGAATAAGTAAAAAGGTTATCACATTTCATTATTCTTTAATTAACCACATAAACACTCAGGTTCCCAAGGACACTCGAACTCTTAATACCTACTTCAGCCCTTTCCAGAGTCTGAACCATATCAAAAAACCGTGATAATCATTTATTATTTCATATCACATCACAACCAATTATAATCAAAGACCAATTCCAAACTCATGGGTGTAGAACGTCATGTATAACACCCTGTGGGTATTTGGAGCCTCGGTCCCTCTCCCACACCTCATTAATCGCATGGGTATTTGGAGCCTCAATCCTTGTCCCATACTCATCATCTCATATGGGTATTTTGAGTATTAGTCCCCATCCCACACCTCATTTATTACATATGGGAATTTGGAGCATCATTCCATGTCCCACACTCATTCACCACTATGGGATTTTAAAGCATCAGTCTATGTCCCACACACAAATATCAAAAATTTCACACTTATATCACATCATTAATGGTTAATCAATATTAACCCTTTTCATAAACATTTCACATCATTGAATACCATTAAAATTATCACAAAAAACATGGTTATTCAATTTAATCACATGGAATAATATGAAAAAATTACCATTAATTTTCTACCTTAGTCAACCACTCCACAATTACCCAAATAGCGTCATTCTTCTGAGGCATCCTCAAGTGACCCACCACAAAGTCCCCAATAACGCCATCCCACTTCCATTATGGAATGGGAAATTGTTGTAGTAAACCACCATTTCATTGATTCTTTTCCTTCACCTATTGATAGGTGTAGCATCATGTCCAAAACCTTGTTGTCTCCTTTTTCAAGTCCGACCACCAAAACTATCATCATAGATCATGGTATATTTTGGTCACTTAGATGCCCCGCACACCTAAAGGCATGGAATTCAAGAATTATCTCATATTGCATGTGCATAATAACAACTACCCATTTCTAGACATAGATTATCTCATCCTCATCTATGCTCTAATCTGAAGGTGAATCCCCACCTTCAAAGCTTTCCCTCAAGGCCAAACATTCTGGTTCCTCATAGTGTCTGTATCTAATCCCGCTCAAAAGTGTATACTCTATTGAAACTGATACAAGGGTCATCTTCTCCTGGCTCTCCTAAACTAAAACATGAATCTCATCTAGTAAATTCATCATCTTCCACTCAAAACTAGACTCCTAAAATACATGAGTCTTATTTTTCTTTCTTAAATCATTAGAAACAATGTTTAACTTTTCTTGTGGATATGCTAGCTCAAAATAAAACAACTACATATACTCAAACCACCTCTATTGTTGGATATTAAAATATCACTATGGAAATATATACTTTAATTTCTTGTGATCAGTATACATAGTAAACTTTTCACCCAACATATAATGCCTCCAACACTTCAAAGCATAAACTATTGTATCTAAATCGAGGTCATGCATAGGGTAATTCCATTCATCTGGCCTCAACTTTCATGACCCATATGCCACAAATCAATCTCCCTATAGCAACACTTCTACAATACCTATCCCAGAGTCATCACAAAACACTGTATACTCCTCACCTGGCTCGAGTAGGATCAAGATTGGTGTCGATGTCAAACACTTCTTAAACTCCTTGAATTCATTCTCACATTCTTCTGTTTGTTCAATTTTTATACCCTTCCTTTTCAATCCAAAAATTGGTGCTTTTAAATGGTAAAATTACTAGATTAACCTCTGGTAATATCCAACTAATCCCACAAAGATACAACTAATAAAAATGTTCTTGGGTTTCTCCCAAGAAACCATTGTCTGAACTTTCTATGGGTCCACTAACATAGCTTCCTCTGAGATTATGTGACCTAAGAAGTGTATATGATCAATATAAAACTGACACTTAGATAGATTAGAGTATAGATGAATACCTATTAGTTTACTCAGGAAAATTTCAAGATATTAAGAATGATCATCATGAGTCTTAGAGTACACCAAGATAACATCCAAAAACACTAACACAAACTGATCAAGGTATGGGTGGAAGATTATGTTCATCAAGTCCATAAACATTTAAGGATAATTTTTCAAACCAAATGGCATTAAAAAACTCATAAAGGCCATATATGCTTCTAAAATCAGTTCTCAGTATATCAGAAGGTTGAACTCTCAACTGATGATACCTCGATCTGAAGTCGATCGTGGAGAAAACACAAGCTCCTCTTGACTAGTCAAATAGATCATCAATATGTGGAAGTGGATACTGGTTCTTCACAATCATCTGGTTCAACTCTAGGTATTAAACACATAAGTACAAGGTCCCCTCAAATTTCTTTGTAAAAAAACTAGAGAACCCCAAGGTGATATACTCGGATGGATAAACCCCTTATCCATCAACTCTTCTAGCTGAGTCTTGAGCTCTTGAATCTCTGTAGGTTCTATTCTATATGATGGAATAGAAACTGGATCATCATCAGGCATGAGTTAAATTATAAATTTAACATCTCTCTTAGGTGGTAGCCATGAGCAGTCTTCAGGAAACACATCCTGAAATCTATTCACTATAGATGGAAATACATCATATTTCACACCCCCATCATCCAACAATAGACGAGAAACCTGGGTGGTGAGCTCCCCTAGTTTCTGATGAACTATACCTACATGGCCTGCTTGGATATCCCACTCTTCACAGTGAATATTTTTTCACCATCTAGAGACATAAAAGTCACTCTCCTGTGGTAACAATCAATGTGGGATCGGTATGCGACTAAATAGTCTATACCCATAATTAGGTCAAATCTAGACATATTTAGAATGTAAATATCCCAACTGAAATGATACTCCCCAACATCTAGATAACATTCTTTGCAAAAAAAATGTCTTGACCGTACACCCAAAGTTGTATCTATCATCATCACCCCACTCACAAACTCTAAAGTTAGGCTCAAACCATTCACAAGATGTAAAGATATAAAATAATGATAGGCACTAGTATCAAATATGGAACTAGATAGCATATAAACTACAAGAATATCACCTCTAACCATCAGTGGTCCAGCCCCACTATCCACCGATGTAGGTTAAATGGCATTCCACTATCCTGCCCCACTTCCCTTTGATGTAGTCTAAGTCACCTTCACTGCACCACTCTACTGATACGAGCACTCTTTCCTAGAAGAACCAAGTCCAATTCCTCTACCTCTATGTCTAGTAGAACTCCAACTTCTAGATTCATATGGTGTATAATATCCCCTTCTCATACCCTATTTCTATCCAGCTGCTCCATTATTACCCCTCTATCATGGGTTCTTATAGAACCGCTATAGATATCCCATCTTACTGCAAGCTTCGAACTCCACCATTGGTTATGGAAAGTGTCTATGATAGTGGTTTGTCCTACCACAATGGTGGAAAATCACTCAGGTAAGATCTTGAGTAACTATTCATTCTCCCTATCCACTATTCTTTCCCAATATCTGGTTAACATTATCATAACGATGCTTCCTACCCTAAGAATACATACCTCCCGATCATCCAAAAAAACCCACCTTTTCTCCACTGGAAGCCTTCTTCATGTTCCCCTCAGCTGTGAGAGCTTGATCTGCTAGCTCAAAAAACTTATTTAATCGAAATATGTTATGTTGGTACTTTATATCATATTTAATTCCATCCCAAAAACTCATTTCCATAGATGTCTCATTCCCTTCCAATGCTAGAAAAAAGAACTATAGGTCTGTAAATTGACCCGCATATTCTATCATAGACATACTTCCTTGATTCAACCACATGAACTCAAATTCTATCTCCTGTCTCAGTGTATCTAGATAAAAATTCTCTAAGAACTTCTCAAAAAATTCCTTCTATACCATACCATCATCCTATCCAGTCCAAGCCTAAACATCCCAATAGTGCTTTGTTGGTCCTCATAACATGTAAGAATCCAAATTGACCCTATTCTCTGTAAGAGTCTCTAAATGTTCAAGTATAGTCTGTATTGACTCAATACAGAACTTAGATGCCTCAAGTCCACCCTCTCCAGTGAAAATCAGAGAGTATTATAACTAAAACTCCCACATCAATTCAGGAATATTCCTCACAACCCAATCTGAGTATATCTCTATAAAATTCATGAAGCAAGCAAAGTTATCTCAAAACTTCTCTCTATCTTCCTCACCCAGCACTATCGGTGCCTCAGATTCCACTGTTGGAGGATCATTTCTAGCCATAACCTCATATCTTCCTCTCAACAATCATCATCGTGGAGGCATATATCTATAATTCCAAAAATTCATCTCAATACACATAACACAACATTTATATGATTACGTAATATGGATTCACAATAATCCATAACATGTCATTCCCCCAAACCCTGTCAAATAGTCTAAATTGAGGTGTTATCACTACCTTTAACCATTTTATATCTAGGTCATGGTTAACAAAGGGTAAACTTATTCTCATTATTCAAGTTTCCCATTAGAAACCCATTTTTTCACATCTTTCATCATTTTACAACTTTCAATTCATACTAGTCACCTTTTTCAGTTCAATTTCACAAGGAAAAACACTTCAATTTCAACAAATACCTAAACCTTATTTTCCATGTGTACCTAAAATGATGCATGTCAAAAATAATCACAAGTGCCTATAATGATTCATGCATACTCAATTCTCATACCATTCTAAGTGATGATTAAAATCCCAAAAAAACCCATAAATAATAATCACATCACACAATAAGGTCATCACTCAAGGTGAAATAACATCCAACTATAACAGAAAATACCAATAACAACAATCGCACCCTAGTACTTGGATTTTACCCTTATACATGGGTTAGATAATCCCAAGCATGAGCTCTTAACCAAGACCCATCTCATCATATTCTCCTATCTACCTTTCCCAAATGGTAAGAAAAAAATAAAAATAAAATAAAACACCTTTGATACCACTTTGTAATATACTGACCTAGGTTCCACACATCGGTTCCTCGAGCCAGTTAGTCACATGACCTCGAGTGCTCCTCCCCATATTCTAAAGGATTATGACTAGTAGTGAGGCTCTAATATCGATCATGGGGGGACTATACCCTCTTTATCAAAGTATCACAGTAGCAGAAATAAATAATAATAACTGGATGATATAACCAATAACCAAACCAAACCAGTATCACATGATGACCAAAATAGGAAATACAATACCCCAAACTAAAAATTAAACAGTTCATTCCAAATACATTCCAAGTGTTAATATATAAAACCCAAAATAAATAAAGACACTAACAACTCCCATGTGGGTCCTGAATCACGTCTGGTTCCCTCATCCATGATCTATCCTAGATCATCCATCTAATATATATCTTTTTCCCTTATTCTCTTATGCAACCATGAAATCTATTTGAGTACTGATTAGTCAGCCTGAGTAGGGTGTGAGTACAACTTAGTAGGACACCACCAATGACATCTAAAATATTATCCAATCAATTAACATGGTATGTAGTTGTATAAAGAATAAATCACAATGCATAATTAAAAAAATTATCACATTTCATTATTCTTTAATTGACCACATAAACCCACAGGTTCCCAAGGATACTCAAACTCTTAATACCTGCTTCAGCCTGTGCCAGTGTCTGAACCATATCAAAAAATTGTGATTATCATTTATCATTTCATATCACATCACGTACAATTGGAAAAAAATTCTAATTCCAAACCCATGGGTATAGATTGTCCTGTCGAACACCCCATGGGTATTTGGATCCTCAGTTCCTTCCCCACACCGCATTAATCACATGGGTATTTAGATCCTTAGTATCTCTCCCATAATCATCATATCATATGGGTATTTGGATCATCATTACCTGTCCCACACCACATTTATTACATATGGGTATTTTTATCATCAGTTCATGTCCCACACTCATTCACCACTATGGTCTTTTGAAGCATCAGTCCATGTCCAACACACAAATATCACACATATCACACATATATCACATATAACACATCATTCAAGGTTAATCAACATTAACCCTTTTTATCAATATTTCACATCATGTCATATCGTTACAATTATCACAAAAAACATGGTTCTTCAATTTAATCACATGGGATAATATGAACAACTCACCATTAATCCATTTATCTACATTTAACCATATAACCCATTATTTAATTCAC
The DNA here is from genome assembly GCA_963277665.1 of Viscum album. Taxonomy (NCBI): domain Eukaryota; kingdom Viridiplantae; phylum Streptophyta; class Magnoliopsida; order Santalales; family Viscaceae; genus Viscum; species Viscum album. The sequence goes on along the minus strand of OY728150.1, from coordinate 366,002,645 downwards.
CAATTAATTGATTCAATTCTGTAATCCCAATATTTCATTAATTAATTCACCAATTAATTAATCCAATTCCAAAATCCCAATATCCTATTAATAAATTCACTAATTAATTAATCCCATTTCACAATATCAATATCTCATTAATTAATTCAATAATTAATTAATCCAATTTCACAATTACTCATTCCATTAATTAATTCACCAATTAATTAATCCAATTCTAAAATTAATCATTCTATTAATTATTTCACCAATTAATTAATCCAATTCCACAATTTGATAATCCCAACATTCCATTAATTAATTAACCAATTAATTAATCCAACTCCTCCAAATTAAATTGCCCCAATTTAACCCTAATCATTATCACATGGAAATTCAATCAAATCAAATCAATCATTAATGAAATTTCTCAATAATGGTAATTTAAATTTCACAATTACATACACATAATTTAAATCAATACTATGGTATTTTTAATTTAGACCACCTACCTCAAATCGTTGATGAGAAATCACCCAATGGAAATTCCCAAAATTCAAACAAAAAATCCAAACCCACAATGAAGAATGAGATCTTGAATCAAATACTAGAAACAAGATAAACTATATCATGATCCTTAAAACCTAGATCTAGATCTAAATACAATAGGGGAAACATCCCTTCAAAGGATGGGAGAAGAACATGAAAGAGGCAGGAAACTATGCGGGATAAGATTCACTTATCGGGAGATGTGTGGATCTTTAATCTAGGATTTCAACCATTAATAATAGAGGTCGGATAACATTAGAATCTATATAGGAGCCTCCAAAAAAGATATAAATCATTTAGGGTCAATCTAAGGACGATTTGGGGTTAATATTGGGGGTTTAGGTATTTTTAAAAAAAATTGGGATAATTAAAATCGCACAGACGGTTTTTTGGTTAGGGGAACATGGTTTTCAAAATTGTGTGCCTCAATCAAGTGCCTCTTATAGGGGGTGCATATTTACTACTAAGGGAGATCATAGTTTGAAAAACTATGCACCATCTATGCAATTTTCCTTAGTTTGGGTTCCCATGGTTTGTTGGGTTGGGTGCGTGGTTTGGGAAAATCATGTGCCAACCATGCACAGCCTCTCCTTCCAATTTTCACCAAAATCACCCAAAAACTCTCCAAGGTACAAATAAAATAGAAAGTAATAAAAATAATAAAAAATAGTATCTATAAATGATCCTAATATATCTCATAAAAATTTTGGGATCTTACATCACCCCATACTAAATGAGAATTAACTGGAGGTGGTGGTTGTGGGAGAGAATCAGTACGTCGTCCAACCTCAACTACTCTTAAACCACTTATCCCCTTACCCAAACATCTTAGTGATAATCAATAGGATCTATAAAATGGAGATTTTTTATTTCATCACCATCTCCAAATTGGAGGCTCTTCCACAACACTAATTTGGTTGTCTTAAAGTGGAAATCCAACCTGATCCCACAATCAAGGTACATCTCCACCAAAATTCCAAATCCATTAACGATCACTCGGGAGACCCCATCATGGGTGGTGTAATAAGGAAGCACAACCAAAACTCATAATATTTTACTCTATAAAGCTAGTGGTGACTTTAAAAATTAGTTTTTGGGAAATTATATGGTTTGCAATGGGTTTTCCATTATATGTGGGAACATCTATATGGGCACAGGGTTCAAATATAGATAGGCACACAAATGATAATGGATTAATAAAATAATTATTAACATAAACCTTGGATTTCAAAACACTTTTTATCTTCCTCTTTCTTACCCATATCCATCCTCTTTTCAAATGGACCATATAAAACCCCAATTATTTTTGAATGGATCCTTGGTTCTCATATGATCTAAAATGTGGTTTTCAAATGTGGTTTATAAATCTTGGACCATTTGGAATTTTGAAGTGTGTTTTGATAACTAAATGATATAAAGGCATGTTTTGAACCTTTTGAGCATGTTTTATATTTCTATCTTGATTTTGAAAATAGTTTTGGAAATGGATTTAAATTTTTAAATGTGACATGTCAGCCTAGTTGGAACTTTTTGATGGTTCTAAGTGTGATGGGAACCTCTATGGTTATCCCTCTGAGGAGAGGGCCTCTGCATAGTTTATTTCGAAGTTTGGGCTTGGAAATAACAGTGGAATCTGTGGTGTATTGGTTTATGAAATGTGTGTGAGGACCTCCTAATTCTATATGTACTATTATCATGGGATTACTAGGCTTTATCTAGAGGTTTGAGTGATAGTTTCTTACTGAACCCGATTAGATGGATTGGTATCCTCTGGATTTGTAGAGAGTCCGGGTGGGATGTTCTACTCGAGAGGATAGTTTAGAGCAACCATGTTGGTTATTGACTATGGATATTCACCATACACTGGTAGGTGATTCCTACCTGAGTACGTCTAGGGATTTCTTCTAGAGATGTTTAAGAAATTCCCATGATTATCTATATATATGTTCTATTTATTTATACTGCACTAGATTATCTATTTTTCTAGTTTCTACCTGCTTTTATTGTTTCTTTTATTTACAACATAGATATTTTATTACCTCCTTTTGTTATTTATTTGGGTTTTGGTTTTATAAACGGGGCTTTTGAAATGGAAAATTGTTTAAAAGAGGAAAGTAGTGTGGGTTTTCTAGAAAAGGAAATTTTTGAAATATGTGTTTGGTTCTTTCAAAATGAAAAAAATATTATTTTCTAAATTTATTTCAAACTAGTGTTTATAAACTATTTTGGGAAATAAAATTCTTGGATTATACGGTTCTTACCTACTGAGTTGTTTATGCTCACACCCTACTTGTTCCACTCAGTGTCAATAGGGTTGAGCTATTTTGCAGGTTCATGTTATATTTAGGTTTCTAGGAGTGGGACCATTTAATGGATGGTGGTAACCAAGAGGTCATGTGGAGATCAATTCATTTCTGATATAGTTTGATTTTTGATTTTTATTTTCTATTTTGTTTAGTTATTATTGTGTTTAGATTCTTTTTATGTATTAATTGATGTTCATTCATTAATGGTTTATTCTGAATTATCTATTTTAGTTGTTTGATCCTGGGTTTTCACGGGTCTAAATTTCTCCCACTATGATATATTAATGTCTGGCACTAGTCGCCAACCCGAGAGAATCAGGAATGCCTCTCAGGCCTTATCATAGGCTGGATTGGGTGTCAGTTTGGATGGCAGCCCGGCCTATTTCATGACATCATGTCTTGAATATAATTCACATCATGAAATTATTTCATGGATTCTACTGAGGGGTGGATTCACATCATGAATTACATTTATGTTATGAATTTTTCTTGTAGACAAAACACAGTCAATTTATGAAAAAAGACTCAGAAAATTTCTCCAACTCAACCTGGATCCAAAGAGCACCCTCTAAAACCTTTGAAACATTTATCACTAGACTCTATTAAATTATAAAACCATACATACTTGTAATTTAGATCAAAAAATGGTTAAGAAATACCTAAAAGAAGGAAATGGAATGTTATAGCTACCCTGATCTCTTTAGGCCCCACAGCCCCAGTTCGTGAAGACCCAAACCACTCCATGAATCTGGGGTTCATGCTACCAAACATCAAAGTCCCAGTAGGATCCACCGTTAATCATATCAAGGATATATTCAATTTAATACACAAAAACTCCACAAAGGTTCTCATCATTCCCAAAATGTAATTCGATGCATACACTAGCCTCTCATCAAGGGTCAACCATAGGTCACCCTTCAAGATCATTTTTGCATCCCTTGACATTTATTGGTATGGAATTCCTTCTCTTCATGCATATAACAAAAATGCACACTCACTAATCAATGGTTATATATCCTTAACATACAAAGGATTGTCTCTTGTTTCCAAAATTAAGGGGTCTCGCTCACAACTACAAATAGAACCTTCCTCATAATACCCGCAGTGAGTTATCAATTCATATCAGGGCGGGTATTATCGCACCTATACTCTGCTATGAAGGTATTTATGAAATATATTCTTATTTATTAAGGATAAACTCACCTCACCAGAAGTAGCATGTAAAATATAATTACCATCAGTGGAAGTTCTCTAGCCGACCAAAGCCCGATCCTGAGGTTCCACTAGAATTTTCCAAATTTTGGGAACACATCATAGGATGAAAAAATCACACCTACATCAACCATTATGAGGGTATATAATGAATGGAAATGGTTAATAATCCAATTTAAACCAGAAATCATCCAACCATGTGCATCCTCCATGCACATCATCCTATATATATAACCATCATCACCTATAACATCCTGACCCAGGTGCCACACATTGGTGCCCCAAGTTGGTCGGTCACATGACATTAGGCATGCCTACTTGTATGCTAAAGGCTAATGACTAATAGCGAGGGTCTAATATTGATCATTGGGAGACTATAACCTCTTTATCAAAGTAGAACAATAGAAGAAATAAATAATAATAACCAAATTATATAACCAATAACCAAAGAAAACTAGTATCACATGATGAAAAAAATAGGAAATACAATATCCAAAACTAAACATTAGATATTTCATTCCAAATAAGTTCCAAGTTTCAATATGAAAACCCAAAAATAAATAAAGACACTGACAACTCCCACACAGGTCCCGAATCACCTTTAGTTCCCTCATCCATGATCCATCCTGAATCAACCATCTAGAATATGTAACTTTTCCTTATCTTGTCCTACAACCATGAAATCTATTCAGGTACCGATCGGGCATCCCGAGTAGGGTGTGAGTACAACTCAGTAGGTCACCACCAACAATGTTTAAAATAATATCCAGTCAAATAATAGTGTGTGAAGTTGTATAAAGAATAAATCTCAATGCATAAGTAAACATTTATCACATTTAATTATTATTTAATTAACCACATAACCACTTGGGTACTCAAGGACACCCAAACTCTCAATACCTACTTCGGCCCATTCCAAATTCTAAACCATATCATAATACCATGATTATAATTTATCATTTCATATCACATCCAATTGGAATCAAAGAACAATGCCAAACTCATGGGTGTAGAACGTCATGTAGAACACTCGTGGGTATTTGGAGCCTCAGCCCCTCTACCACACCTCATTAATAACATGGGTATTTGGACCTCAGTCCCTGTCCCATACTCATCATATCATATGGTTATTTCAAGCATCATTCCTCATCCCACAACTCATTTATTATATATGGGTATTTGGAGTATCAGTCTTTTTCCCACACTCATTCACCACTATGGGATTTTGAAGCATCAGTCCATGTCTCACACTCGAATATAACATATATCACACATATATTAAATATATCACATTATTCATGGTTAATAAATATTAACTCTTTTCATAAACATTTCACATCATGGAATACCATTACAATTATCACAAAAAAACATGGTTCTTCAATTTTTTCACATGGAATAATATGAACAAATCACTATTAAATTGTTTATCAACATTTAATCATATAACCCATTAATTAATTCACTAATTAATTAATCGAATTCCAATATTCCAATATTCCATTAATTAATTCACTAATTAATTAGTCCAATTCCACAATCCTAATATACCATTAATTAATTCACTAATTAATTAGTCCCATTTCAAAATATCAATATCTCATTAATTATTTCAACAATTAATTAATAAAATTCCACCATTACTCATTCCATTAATTAAATCACCAATTAATTAATCCAATTACATAATTACTCATTCCATTAATTAAATTACCAATTAATTAATCCAATTCTATAATTGCATAACCCCAATATTCCATTAATTAATTAACCAATTAATTAATTCAATCCCTCTAAATTCAATTGCCCCAATTTAACCCTAATATTTATCGCATGAAAATTCAATCAAACCAAATCAATCATCAATTCAATTTCCTGATCATGAAAATTGCAATTTCATAATCAAGACTATGGGATTTACAATTTAGACCACCTACCTCAAATCATTGACAAGTGTTCTCCCTATGGAAATTCCACAAATTGAAATAGAAAGGTTAAACCCATGATGAAGAATGAGATCTTGAATCAAATCCTAGAAACAAGATCAAATAGATCATGATCCATCAAACCTAGATCTAGTTCTAAAACCAATAGGGTAAAATATCCCTTCAAATGATGTGAGAAGAACTGGAAAGAGGGAGGAAAACACACGGGATAACATTCAATTACCAGGAGAGATTTAGAGCTTTAATCTAGGCTTAAAACCATCAAGAACGGAGGTCGAAAGGGATTAGAATCTATTTGATATCCTCCAAAAATGATATAAATCATTTAGAGTCGAGTTAGGGCCAATTTGGGGTTAAAAATAGGGGTTTGTTTATTATTAAAAGAATTTACAGGGTAATTAAAATTGTGTTCATGGTTTCCTAGGTAGGGTGCATGGTTTTCCAAACCTTGCACCTTAATTGTGAACCACTTCTAGGGGGATTCGTAGTTACTCCTAAGAATGAAAATTGTTTGAAAAATTTTGCACTATCCATGTTAATTCCCTTTGTTTGGGTTTGTGCAGTTTTTTGGCTTGGGATTATGATTTTTTCATAACATGCACCAACCGTGCACAGCCTCTCCGACTTCCAATTTTCTACAAAATCACCCAAAATGTCCCCAAGGTACGACCCAAAAAAGTAATCAAAAAAGGAAAAATAGTACCTATAAATGAGTGTGATACCTCTCCTGGAAAAGTTGGGATATTACAATCTCCCCACATTATAACATCTTTTCCTCAAACTATAATCTAGAGCATCTCTTAGATTCTGAACCAAAATGATCGAGGCACTAAGCCTGCATATCCACTTCTCTTTCCAATGTTTCCACCTATACACACCCATTTTGGAACAATGTATGAACTGTTGGCATGGTCTTTCCCCACAACACTTTCTCACTGTGATCCAACACACATCGGATTCTTCTCAAAGGAAGCATTGGTATCAATATCAACATCATCCACATTGATCACATTAGAAGGGTTGGGGTGATACCATTGAAGTTGTGACACATGAGAAATGTCATGAATAGAACTAAACCTTTGTGGAAGATCCAATTGGTACAACATAGGATTGATTATCTCCATAAACTCAAACGGTTCAAAAAACTTGGGTGCCAACTTTCCCTGTCTATGTATCCTGTGGTGACCCAATCTAGGCAACACCCAAAGGAATACATGATCACCCACTGTAAACTCTATGGGTCATCATCATCTATCGGCATACTAATTTTTTCTATTCTGAGTCATAGCCATATGATTCTGAATCAATTGAGCCTTCTCTAATGTCTCTTGCATGAGGCTCAGTCCCAACAACTATGACTCACATGCATTTATCCAACATAGAGGTGATCTGCATGGACTACCATAAAGTTCCTCATATGGTTCCATCTAAATCATTTCCTGATAGCTATTTTAATAAGTAAACTACACCAAAGTTATGTGCTTCTCCCAATACCCAATAAATTCTAGGACACAATCTTTTATCATATCCTCAATCACCTATATAGTATTCTCTAACTTCCTATCTTTATTTGGGTGGAATTCCATAATCAATAAAACCTATGTACGAAGTGCCTTCTATAAGCCCTGTCATATCATGAAGTAAAATGTATGTCACAGTTTGAAAATATAGTCTGTGGCAGTCTATACAGATGGACTATCTACCTAACATACAAGTCACCCAACTAATATATTTAGAAGATCTCCTGTATGGGAAATAAATGTTTTACCTTGGTCAAATGGTCCACAATTAACCAAATAGTGTCATTATTTTGAGGCGTCCTTGAGAGACCCACCACAAATTCCATAGTAACATCATCCCACTTCCATTCTGGAATGGTCAATAGATGTAGTAAACCACCAAATAATTGATGCTCGACCTTCACCTATTGATAGGTGTAGCATCGTTTCATGAACCCTGGTGTCTCTTTTTTCATGCCCAGCCACCAAAACTATCATCATAGGTCACGGTACATTTTGGTCACACTTGGATGCCCCACCCATGTTAAGGCATGGAATTCTTACATGTGCCCATCCTGGATGTGTGTAGAAACAACTACCCATTTTCTGACATATATGATCTCATCCTCATCTATGCTCCAATCTAAAGATTACTCCCCACCTTCAAGGCTTTCCCTCAAGGCCAAACATTCTGGATCCTCATACTGTCTATCTCTAATTCGGATCAAAAGAATATACTCTACTGAAACTGATATGAGATTCATATGCTCCTAGATCTCTAGAACTAAAACATGAATTTCATCCAGTAAATTCATCATCTTCCACTCAAAACTAGACTCCTAAACTTTATGAGTCTGAGTTTTCCTATTTAAAGCGTCAGCAACACTGTTTCCCTTTTTTGGTGTCTATGCTATCTCAAAATCAAACGACTGCATATACTCAACCTACCTATGTTGTCCTATATTCAAATTTCACTACGAAAAGATATAATTTAAGATCTTGTGATCAGTATACACATTAAATTTTTCACCCAACAGATAATACTTCCAAAACTTCAAAGCATGAACTACAGTAGCTAACTCAAGGTCGTTCATATGGTAATTTTGTTCATGTGGCCTTGACTTCTGTGACCCATACGCCACAACTTGATCTCCCTTCATCAACACTACTCCAATACATATCCCAAAAACATCACAAAACACCATATAATTCTCACTTGTATCAAGTAGGATCAAGATTGGTGTTGATTTCAATCACTTCTTCAACTCCTTGAAGTTATTATTACATGCTTCCATCCATTAAATTTTTATACCCTTATTATTCAATCCCAAAATTGGTGATTAAAAATTGTAAAATTCCTAGATGAAGCTATAATAATATTCAGGTAATCCCAGAAATCTATGGGTAATGAAAATGTTCTGGGGTTTCTCCCAAGAAACAACTACCTGAACATTCTCTAGGTCCACTAAAACACCTTCCTCTAAGAAGAAGTGTACCTAATAAATCTAAAACTAACACTTATATTTCCTAAAGTATAGAAAACTATCTCTTACTTTACTTAGGACAATGTCAATATATTGGGAATGATTGTCATGAGTCTTGGAGTACACCAAGACAACATCCAAAAACACTACCACAAACTGATCTAGGTATGGGTGGAAGATTATGTTCATCAAGTCCATAAAAATTGTAGAAGCTTTTGTCAACCCAAAAATCATTAAAATGAACTCATAAAGGATATATCTACTTCTAAAATCTATTCTCATTATATCATATGGTCAAACTCTCAACTGATGATACCCCAATATCAATTCTATCTTAAAGAAAACACAATATCCTCTCAAGTAGTCAAATAGATAATTGATATGTAGAAGAGGATACCAGTTATTCACAGTCATTCAGTTCAACTTCTGGTAGTCAACACATAATCGCAAGGTCCCATCATCCTTCTTTGCAAAAAAAACTAGAGAACCCCAAGACAATGCACTCAGACAGATAAACCACTTATCTATCAACTCTTTCAATTGAGCATTGAGATCTTGAAGATATTTAGTTTCTATTCTATATGGTGGAATATAAATTGTATTAGGGCCAATAATGAGTTCAATTGTAAATTTTACATCTCTATCAGGTGGTATCCATGATAAGTCTTCAAGAAATACATCCTGAAATTTTTCCACTATAGATGGAAAGACATCCTATTTCACACCCCCATCATCCAGTAACAAACTAGAAACCTAGGTGGTGATATCCCCCAATTACTGATGAACTGGACTTGAACATCCTTCATAGATATCCCACTCCCCATGGTGAATATATTTTTCACCCTCAGGAGACATAAAAGTCACTCTCCTATGGTAACAATCAATGTGGTTCCAGTATGCGACAAACCAGTCTATACCCATAATTAGGTCAAATACTTTCATATCTAGAATGTAAATATCCTAACTAAAACAATACTCCCCAACCACTTGATAACATCCTTTGCAGAAATAGATGTATCTCGACCATACTCCCAAAGGTGTATCTATCATCATCACTTCACTCAAAAACTCCAATGTTAGGCTCAAACCATTCACAAGATGTATAGATATAAAATAATGAGAGGAGATAGTATCAAATAAGGAAGTAGCTGGCATATAAGCTAAAAAAATATCAACTCTAACCATCAGTGGTATAGCCTCACTAACCACCAATTTAGTTTGAATGGCATGCCACTATTCAGACCCTATTCCCTGTGATACATTCTGAGTCCCCTTTACTACACCACTCTACTGATACAGGCACTTTTTCCCAGAAGAACTGAATTCACAGCCTCTACCTCCATGGCTAGTATAACTCTAGCTTCCATACTAATATGGTGTATAAGATCCCCTTATCATACCCTAGTTCTATCTAGATGCTCTATCATTACCCATCTGTCATGGGTTTCTACAGAACCTATGTAGATGTCATATCTTTTTGTAAGCTTGGAACTCCATTGATAGTTAGGTACAGTGTTTACGATAGTGACTCAGCCTACCGCAATGGTGAAAAATCACTCAAGTAAGATCTTGAGTAACTATTCATTCCCCATATCCACTCTTCTTTCCCAATCTCTAGTCAACATTCTCATAACGATGCTTCCTACCCTCAGAATACATACCTTCTGATTGTCCAGTAAATACCACTTGTCTTTCACTGGAAGCCTCCTTCATGTTCTACTCATCTATGATAGCTTGATCTATAACCTCAAAAAACTTATTTAATCTAAAGATGTTATCTTAGGACTTTTTCCAATATTTAAGTCCATCTTAGAAACACCTTTCCATAGATGTTTCATCCCCTTCTAATGTTGTAGTGAAGCATTGTTGGTCTATAAATAGACTAGAATAGTCCATAACAAACATAATTTCTTGATTCAACCACATGAACTCATATTATCTATCCTATATCAGTGTCTCTAGATAAAATTTATCCAATAAATTCTCTAAAAATTCCTTCCATACCATACCCTCAGCCTGTCCAATCTGAGCCTGAACATCCCACCAGTTCTTTGCTGATCCTCATAACATATAAGCATCCAACTTGACCCTCTTATCAACAAGAGTATCCAAATGGTCAATTATAGTCTAGATGGACTTAATACAGAACTCAGATGCCTCAGGTCTATCTTATTCGGTGAAAGTATGAGAGTATTGTAACTGAAACTCCCACGTCAAGTTAGGCATATTCTTCACAACCCGTTTGGGGTATCTCCCCATAAAATTCATGAAGCGGGTAAAGTTCTCTCATAATTGCTCTCTGACTTCCTCACCCAGCACTATTGGTGCCTTAGGTTCCACTATTGGAGGATCATTTCCAGCCATAACCTCTTTTCTTCCTCTCAACAAGCGTCATCATGGAGGAATATATCTAAAATTCCAAACACACATCTCAATACACATAACACAACATTTATACAATTGTGTAAGAGGGATTCACAATAATCCATAACATTTCATTCTCCCAAACCCCTCCACATAGTCTAAATCGAGGCACTATCACTAACTTTAACCATACTACATCTAGGTCATGATTAATAAAGGGTAAAATTATTCTCATAATTCAAGTTTCTCATTAAACACCCATTTATTCACATTTTTCATCATTTTACAACTTTTAATTCATACTAGGCATCTTTTTCAATTCAATTTCACAAGGAAGTAAAAATATTGCAATTTCAACAACTACCCAAACCTACTTTTTTGTGCGTACCTAAAATGATGCATGTCACAAATAATCTTGAGTACCTAGAATAAAGTATGCATACTCAATTCTTAAACCATTCTGGCCTAGGATTTAAATCCAAAAAAAAACCAAAAACAATAATCACATCACACAACAAGTGCATCACTCGAGGTGAAATGAAATCCAACTATAACAACAAATACCAATAACAACAATCCCACACTGGTACTTGTCTTTTACCTCATACATGGGTTAGCTACTCCCATAAATGGGCTCTTAACTAAGACATGACTCATCATATTATCCTATCTACCTTTCCCAAATATTAAGATAAAAGAAAAAGGAAATAAAACTCCTTTGATACCACTTTGTAACATCCTGACCTAGGTGCCACACACTAGTTCCCCAAGCTGGTCAGTCACATGACCTCATGCACTCCTCCCCATACACCATAGGATGCTGACTAGTAGTGAGGGTTTAATATCAATCATGGGGATACTATACCCTCTTTAGAAAAGTATCACAATAGTGAAAATAAATAATAATAATTGAATGATATAACCAATAACCAAACCAAACAAATATCACATGATGACCAAAATAGGAAATAAAATATCCCTAACTAAAAAATAGATATGTCAATCCAAATACGTGACAAGTTTCAATATGTAAAACTCAAAATAAATAAAGACACTAAAAACTCCCACATGGGTCCCGAATCATGTCTAGTTCCCTCATCCATGCTCCATACCAACTTATCTATATAATATATGCCTCTTTCCCTTATCCTCTCATGCAACCATGAAATCTATTTAGGTATTGATCAGGCAGCTTGAGTAGGGTGTGAGTACAACTCAGTAGGTCACCACCAACAGCATCTAAAATAATATCTAGTCAAATAACAATGTATATAGTTGTATAAATAATAAATCATAATTTATAAGTAAGCAGATATCACATTTCATTATTCTTTAATTAACCACATAAACACTTAGGTTCTCAAGGACACCCAAACTCTCAATACCTACTTTGGCCCATACCAAATTCTGAACCATATCACAAAACCATGGTTATTATTTATCATTTCATATCACATCACATACAATTGGAACCAAATTCTAATGCCAAACCCATGGGTGTAGAACATCGTGTCTAACACCTCATGGGTATTTGGAGCCTTGGTACTTTTCCTACACTGCATTAATCACATGGGTATTTGGATCCTCAGTCCCACTCCCATACTCATCATCTCATATGGGTATTTTGAGCATCATTCCCTATCACACACCTCATTTATTACATATAGGTATTTGGAGCATCAGTCCATGTCCCACACTTATTCACCACTATGGTATTTTAAAGGATTATTCCATGTTTTACACACAAATATCACATATACCGTACCTATATCACATCATTCAAGGTTAATAAACATTAACCCTTTTTATCAACATTTCACATCATGTCATACCATTACAATTATCACAGTAAACATGGTTCTTCAATTTAATCACATAAAATAATATGAAAAATCCACCATTAATCCATTTATTAGAATTTAACCATATAACCCATTAATTAATTCACTAATTAATTGATTTAATCCTGTAATACCAATATCCCATTAATTAATTCACCAATTAATTAATCCAATTCTAAAATCCTAATATCCCATTAATTAATTCACTAATTAATTAATATCATTTCACACTCTTAATATCTCATTAATTAATTAAACAGTTAATTAATTCAATTACAAAATTACTCATTCCATTAGTTAATTCACCAATTAATTAATCCAATTCAAAAATTAATCATTCTGTTAATTAATTCACCAATTAATTAATCCAATTCCACAATTTCATAATCCCAATATCACATTAATCAATTAACCAATTAATTAATCCAAACCCTCCAAATTTAATTACTCTAATTTAACCCTAATTATTATTACATGGAAATTCAATAAAATCAATCATCAATGAAGTTTGATTATCATGGAAATTTAAATTTCAAAATTACATACACATAATTTATATCAAGACTATGGGATTTGATATTTAGACCACCTACCTCAAATTGTTGATGAGCGATTTCCCAACGGAAATTCTCAAAATTGAAATAGAAAATTCAAACCCAAGATGAAGAATGATATCTTGAATCAAGTCCTAGAAACAAGATCAAATAGGTCATGATTCATAAAATTTAGATCTATATCTGAATACAATAGGTTAAAATCCCTTCAAATTATGGGAGAATAATAAGAAAGAGGGAGGAAACCACACAGGATAAGATTCACTTATTGGGAAAGGTAAGGATCTTCAATATGGGCTTTGAACCATTAATAATGGAGGTTAGAAGGGCTTGTAATATATCCAGGAGCCTCCAAAAATGATATAAATCATTTAGGGTTGATCTAAGTCCGATTTTGGGTTAATATCGACAGTTTAGGTATTTTTAAAATAATTTTCAGGGTAATTAAAATCATGTTCATGGTTTCTTGGATATGGGAACATAGTTTTCCAAATTTTGTGCCTTAACCATGAACCTCATCTAGGGGTTCATGGTTACTCTTAAGAGTTCTCATATTTTGAAAAACTATGCACCATACATGCAAATTCCCTATGTTTTTGTTCGCATGGTTTGTTGGGATGGGTGCACAGTTTGGGAAAACTGTGCGCCAACCATGCACAAACTCTCCTTACAATTTTCTCCAAAATCACCCAAAAACTCCCCAAGGTACAACCCAAATAGATAGTACTCAAAAAAGGAAAAATAGTATCTATAAATGAGCCTAATATATCTCCTAAAAAATTCAGGATCTTACATCACCCCATACTAAACGGGAATTAACTAGAGGTGGTGGTTGTGGGAGAGAATTTGTACATCGTAGAACCTCAACCTCTCTTGTTCCACTTATCCCCTTACCCAAACATTTCCTTGATAATCAACAGGATCTATAAAATAGAGATTTTTTATTTCATCACCATCTCCAAAGTGGAGGTTCATCTACAGCACTACTTTGTATGTCTTCAAGTGGAAGGTTAACCTCATCCCACAATCAAGGTACATCTACGCCAATAATTCCAAATCCATTAACGATCACTCAGAAGACCCATCATGGGTGGTTTAATAAGGAATCACAACCAAATATCATAATATTTTCCTCTTTATTCTCAACTAAATTACAAATATTGGACATTTCCATTGCAAAACATGCCCAGAAAACACCTCACAAGACCCACATCCCCTGGTGTGTACTTAAACATGATCGTGTCACCATGTGGGAAAATTCTACATCCAAGATAAAACTATATCTGGAATAGGGATAAAAATCCAACCACATTATAGAAAACCCTTAACAAGTTTTATAAAATTATAAATATCCCTAATCATCTCTGTAACGACCCAAACTATTATGAATAAAATTCCCCTTATTGATTTAATTAAATGTATTATGGGTATGGAAGACACATGAACTTATTTTTTTTATTATATCCAATTAGATTTAAATAATCATTAAGTATCATTACCATTGATAATATAGTCGTTGAACAGTGATCGCATGACTAGTATAAATATAGGGTTTTAACAAATCCTATTAGCACAAACAAAGGAAGTAATGGCCTCAACCAGTAGGACCATTCCCTATAAATCCCATTTATCATAGATTTTGAGGGAGATATAATTTCTAGTATTTTCCCTAAATGAATCCCAAGCTTATATCCAACAACTTAAGCATGAGAAAAACCATTTACAGGATAAGTTCAAGCTCATTGAGATCACAGCCCAAACCATGTTCACCGAATAGCCCCATGAAAGCCCCACCATCACACACCTTACTCTTAGGGCGTATGCTGGTGTAATAAAGGGATATGTAACAAGAACCTGTCATTATGATTATGTGCATAATTTTTGTATAGAATAATGAATATACTTTCATTCTATTATTGTTACTTTCTAAATGATTTTTAAAGCACAAATAGTATTTTTGGTTAATATTCAAATTCAATTAAGAAATATATTTTTAATAAATCAATGTATTTTTTAAATAAATAATATTATAATAAAATATTTTTATTAAATTTCTTTTATTAAATATAAATTATCATATAATAAATTCAAAAGTAATTTTTATTAAGGTTTAAAAAATATTTTTGTCAAAACCTCTCAATTTTCAATAAATGTCGGTTTTTATTTTAAAAGTGAAAATTAAAATATATAGAAACTTATTTAGTTAAAATAAATATTATTTTTGGAATCAGGATGTCAAAATTATCCAATGGTGAATTTTCATAATTTTTTGAGATAGTTGAATTTTTGGGTAAAAATTAAATATCGTATAAATATAAAGTGTGTTTTATGACATCATAATGGCCCAATTATGATGTAATAAATACTGTAAAAGGTATATTAGTCTAAATACATGTTCTTACTTTAAAATAATGTAATTTTAGGTTTATTTTATTTATTTTTCAAAGCCTTAGTGAATCCTCTGATACTTATAATATATTTTAAGATTTTAAAATCATTTCCTTGAAAGTGTGACTCACCTTCACATAATAAAGGGAAATATTTTAATACCTTTGGCCCTTATACTTATAAAATAATTTATACCAATCCCCTTTTCTATAAATCATGGGAAAAAACCATGTTATGGTTTTTGGTTTTTAATATTTTATTGTGTAGTGTCCAAAACCAAAATAATAAAGAAATCCCCCTCCTTTCCTATATAAACCCACTCGAGCTTCCATTTATCTTCACTAAAACTCTTTGAAGCTCTGCCACCCTCTTCCCCCGACTCCCTATAGTCCTCCCAAGGTTCCCAAATATCCCAATAATCCCCTCCCAAGCCTTTGTATTCACACATCCAAGTAAGCTATCTCCCTCACTCCTTTTTCTTCAAGAACCTCTTTTATGTCATGCCTTTTAATTTACATTTTCTTGATTTGGGATATGTTATTTTATACCTCCTTATTTTAAATTTGATTTATAAATTATGTTATCTTCCTTTCACTCCCATTAACCCCCCCTATGATCCTTTAAGCCCACCCGTTACTATGTTGAAATTTTATAAGGGATCTTTCACTTTCCTCTTTTATCAAGAACTCCTTTTGTGATATGCCTTTTAATTTCAATTTACATATTCTGGGATATGTTCATAAATACTCCCATTAATGTCCATTTGATTTATAAATAATGAGATATTCCTTCCACTCTCATTAATCCATTCATGATCCTTTATATACACCTGTTACCATGTCGAAATTCCGTAAGGGATTTCTCTCTCCTCATTCCCATTAAAGAACTTATTTTATATTATGCATCTTAAATTAAATTTAATATTTTGGGATATTATGTTACATGATCCCCTTACTATACATTTCATTTATAAATAATGATATACCTCTTTATCACTCATCAACCTATTTTATGAATTTCCATATGACGCCATTATGCTATTGAAATTGCACCGTGATTTTCCATGCCAAAATCATCATGTAGTGAATACCATACCCATTACACTATCAAGGGTATTCACCTTTATAAACATATAATTTTTTATTGAGTAATTTCATATATGTATTCCACATTCCTTTATTGTGTAATAAATTATGAATTTGAATGAATCCATGTTATATGATCTACATGGAACACTTAAGCATGAGATTGAAATAATTACAAAGGGTGTGCCCTGATAGTGCTCCAATGAATTGGGTAATGTTTAGTTTCGTGATAATTCATGTTGGGATACAGGTCTACCAAATTAATTTATGGGACATTAGTCCACCATTAATTCTGTGTGGTTTAGATTTGACTTATGTTTATGATGCAGTGTTTTAAGTTGTTGTCACATTTCCATGTTATGATTATCATGTGATATCATACCTTTATATTCATGTTCCTTCATGCCTAATTGATATGAATTGTCTAACATGTATTATTATCCTTATGTTATTCCATGTTTATTCCCTTACTGGGATTTATAGCTCACCCCAATCTTATGTATGTCCTCAGTTTATCCCATACAGTGTTAAGTACGAAGGAATATTGTGGTCATGTAAAAGAATTTTTGAATAAATATGTTGTATTTTATGTTTTAATTTGTTATGTAATGTTCATAATTTCCCAATACACTGGACCTCTAAATATTTTGAGTTTTATTAAGTTCAAATCTATGTAATAAATCATGTTTAAATATGAAATAAATAGCAGGGTTTTTATAGTTGGTATCATAGGATAGGTTTAGTTATTTTTAGGATTAGGATTAGTAAACTCTATTGAAACCCTTAGGGATAAGACTTAGTGTAAGAAAACATCCCTAAATTTTGGTAAGTATAGATTAAGTAGTTTATCAAGAAAATACATCCCTATCTGGATGCTATAAGTGGATGTGGTTTTGGTATAGATGTACCTAGGAGTAACAACTACAAAAAGGTGTTCTGGGATTGACTTGGGGTAACCTGGTACATGACAACAGGCCTTACTATGCACCTGGTTTGACACTCCCAAGGGATATGCTTTGGTAAATTCATAAACTCATTACAAACCATTATTAAGGGAACAAAAAAAATGCCCATAAAAATATATTTTAGGAAGTAGATCATGGATAACATATACTAAATCCTATAAACTCACAAGTTAAGGAGATAAATGTAATTTTTAAGTTATCACTTTAATTTCATTGGATTCCCCTTTATGTGGTTAATAGTTTAAAAGTACTCATCCTTAAGTCTATATTGAATAAAGTAGAACCAGAATAAAAAATTTAATGGTAGGGTTATCATTCATAGTTCTACACATTCCTTTATAGCATGAAAGTTTAGTAGAACTATTCAAACATCACCACAAATAATGTAAGTAAATATGTCAGTGAAGATGAAAAATGGGGTAATTATTTCATCCCATGAATATAACTCCTCCCCTATCACCATATATGGATCTAAATTCATAGAGAACCTTTTTATACTTACCTTAGTGGAATTTGATGCAATTATAGGCATGGATTGGATTTCCCTATATAGATCTAGCATAAATTGCCATGAGAGGTAAATCACTCTCCATATGGTGAATTGATCCCCAATTCTATACAAGTGCAGAGAGGAGGATAAATATTATTTAGCACCATCATCTCAAGAATAGATATTATTGCCTTATGATAAATTGTATCTATCTCAAATGATTGAGTCTAAGGAATAAACAATTCTCTAAGGCATTCCTATTGTGTGGGAATTCGCTGACGTGTTTCCCGAGGAATTTTTTGGTCTTCCTCCTAGCAGAGATGTCAAATTCTCGATTGATCTTATACCTGGAGCGTTTTCAATATACAATAATCCATATAGAATGGTTGTTGTGTAATTTTAGGAACTGAAGAAACAACTATAGAAGAATCTAGATAAAGGGTTTATATTCCCAATTGTTTCATCATGGGGTGCACCAATTCTCTTCATAAAAAAGAAGGATAGGTCAATGTGCCTTTACATTGATTATTGTGAGCTCAAAAAATTATGATAAAGAACAAGTATCCTTTTACCCAAATTGATGAATTGTTTTATCAGCTACATGGAGCACAATAATTATCCAAGATGGATATGTGGTCTAGATATTACCAAGTAAGGGTGAAGAAGGAGGATATCCCCGAGACTGCTTTTCGTACAAGTTACGGGCACTATGAGTTCATAGTGATGCCTTTCGGACTCACTAATTCTCTAGAAATCTTCATGGACTTGATGAATAGAGTATTTAGAGATTATCTTGACAAATTTATGGTAGTATTTATAGAATATATTCTTATATAGTCTAAAATTGAGGAGGAGCACGAGGAGAATCTAAGCACTATGCTAAAAACCTTACAGAAGGAGAAGCTCTATGCAAAGTACAACAAGTGTGAGTTTTGGTTGAAGGTAATCTCATTCCTAGGTAATATCATCATAGGAAATGGGATATCTATGGATCCTTCTTAGAAAAAGGCAATTAAGGTATGGCCAAGTCCAATATCTATTACGGATATCTACAGCTTCCTTGGGTTAGCTGGATATTATTGTCGATTTGTGATAAATTTCTCACAATTTTCAAACCCTCTTACCAAGATAAATTGGAAGGTATTCAAGTTTTATTGTAATGATGAAGGTAAATAAAGCTTCATGGAGTTGAAAAATAGGCTTATCACTACCCATGTGCTCACACTACCCATAAGTGGGGAGATTTTCATAATCTTCAGTGATGATTAAAATAATGTATTGGGATATTGGTTAATTAAAAATGAAAAATTCATTGCCTATGCCTTAAGTTAGTTGAAAATTCATGAGACAAATTATCCCACCCATGATCTGGAGTTAGCAGTTGTGATCTTTGCATTGAAAATCTGGCAGCATTATCTATTTGGGGATAAGTGTGAAATATATACATATCACAAAAGTCTCAAATATATATTCACATAGAAAGAGATGAATATGCTCCAATGAAGATGGTTAGAGATCATCAAGGATTACAACTGCCCAATCCACTACCATCCTGGGAAAGCAAACAAGGTGGTGGATTCTCTAAGTAGAAAGGACCCAGTGATTCTATCATTGATGATAATTTAAAAGGATACAATCTTATTATATTTGATGAATATGGACATGGGAATCATAAATAATAGAATATCATCAATCCTTTCACAAATGATTTCTCAAACACCTCTTTTGGAAAGGTTAAAGGATGCTCAAAAAGATTATGAGAGAATTTAGAAGAAAGTGGAAACTATTAGAAAAGGAAAATTCTCGTAGTTTAGTGTTAATGAAGAAGGAATTGTGAGATTTGGGTAAATACTATGTGTTCTATAAAATACTAAGTTAATGAAAGAACTTTTGGATGATGCACATAGTTCAAATTTCTCCATTCACCCAGGAAACAAAAAGATTTATTGAGATCTCCAAGAGCACTATTGGTGGAATAACATGAGGAAGGAGATCACTGAATATACATCAAAGTGTCTAGTATGTCATCAAATGAAGTTTGGGAGGTAGAAGTCTAATGGGATGATTGAACCATTACCCATACCAATATGGAAATGGGAATACATCACCATGGACTTTGTCACTGGAATTTTGAAGACATCCAAAGGAAACAATGTTATATGGGTTATTTTGGATCATCTTACAAAGACTGCACACTTCATTTCTATTCGAGAGGATTTCTCACTGAATCAAATGGCACGAATATACATCAGAGAAGTGTTAAAGATTCATGGAGTACCACTATTTATTATGTCCAATCAAGATCCAAGATTCACCTCTAATTTTTTGAAAAGTCTCCAGCATGCTCTAAACATTGAGCTAAATTTTAGTATGGCTTATCACCCTCAAAATGATGGTCAATATGAGCATACTATCCAAACACTTGAGGATATATTGAGATCTTGCTCAATGGACTTCAAAGGTGTATAGGACCAACATCTTCTTTTGGTGGATTTCTCTTACAACAACAGTTTCTATTTGAGTATCCAAATGGCCCCTTATGAATACCTTTATGGGAAGAGATGAAAAACATTGGCTTGTTAGGATGATGTTAGGGAATGAAAACTTATAGGTTCAAAAATGGTGGAAGAAATGGTGGAGAAGGTTAAGACTATCCAGCATCACATCAAATCTTATCAGAGTTGACAAAAGAGTTATGCTAACAATCATCAATGTGACCAATATTTTGATGTTGGGGAAATGGTATTCCTCTTTATATCTATATGTAAAGGAGTGATGATATTTGGGAAGAAGGAAAAGCTTAGTACAAGGTACATCATCCCTTTTGAGATCCTTGATTCCAACGAAGTAGTGGACTATCAACTAGCACTCCCATTAAACCTATCTCAAGTACATGATGTATTTTATGTATCCCTTTTAAGAAAGTACATATTGGACCCATCACATGTACTCAATCTAGAGGCAGTACCATTATAGAATAACCTTTCCTATGAGGAGTATCCGGTGAAGATCTTAGATCATAGAGAAAAATTTCTACGAACTAAGATAATTCCCCTCGTCAAAGAATTGTGGAGAAACCACGAGTTTGAAGAGGAAACATGGGAACTAGAGGAGGTGATGAAGTAGAGTTACCCCCATCTATTTTAGTGTTGGAAAATAAAATTTTGAGGGACAAATTTCTTAATGGGGGAAGGTTGTAATGAACCAAAATATTATGAATAAAATTATCCTTTTTTGATTTAATTAAATGTCTTATGGATATAGAAGACACATGAACTTATTTTCTTTATTATATCCATTTGTATTTAAATGATTGTTAAGTATCATTACCATTGATAATATAGTTGTTTAATAGTGATTTCATGACTAGTATAAATATATGGTTTTAACAAATCCTTTTAGCATAGACAAAGTGATGGCCTCAACCAATAGGATCGTTCCCTATGAAGCCCATTTATCATAGATTTCAAGGGAGATAGCATTTATGGGATTTCCCCTAGACCAAGTCCAAGCCTAGATCCAACAACTTAATCATGATTGAAATTTTTCACGGGAGAAGTTTAAGCTCGTCGAGATCACGACCCAAACCATGTTCACCGAACGACCCCATGAAAGCCTCATCATCGCATGCCTTAATCTTAGGGCGTGTGCAGGTGTAATAAATGGATATGTAACAAGACCCTAAAATTATGATTATGTACATTATTTTTGTATGGAATAATTAATATACTGTCATTCTATTATTTTTACTTTTTAAATGATTTTTAAATCACAAATAGTATTTTTGGTTAATATTCAAATTCAATTAAGAAATATATTTTTAATGAATTAATGGATTTTTAAAATAAATAATATTCTAATTAAATATTATTATTAAATTAATTTTATTAAATATAAATGATCATATAATGAAGTCAAAAGTAATTTTTATTAAGGTTTAAAAACTATTTTTTTCAAAACCCATCAATTTTCAATAAATATTTGTTTTTATTTAAAAAGTGAAAATTCACATATATGGAAAATTATTTAAATAAAATGAATATTATTTTTTAAATCGGGACGTCGAAATTATCTAAAGGTTAATTTTTCATAATTTTCAAAGATAGTCGAATTTTTAGGTAAAAATTAAATACCGTATAAATATACGATGTGTTTTATGACATAATAATGGCTCAATAATGATGTAATTAATACTATAAAATGTATATTCAGAAAAATAAATGTTTTTAATTTAAAATAATGTAATTTTAATTTTATTTGATTTATTTTTCAAGGCCTCAGTGAATCCTCCAAAACTTATAATATATTTTAAGATTTTAAAATCATTTCCTTGAAAGTGTGACTCACCTCCACATAAGAAAGGGAAATATTTTAATAACTTTGGAACTTGGACTTAGAAAATAATGTATACTAATCCCCTTTTCTAGAAACTATGGTAAAAACTATGGGATGGTTTTTGGTTTTGAATATTTTATTGTGTAGTGTCCAAAACCGAAATAATAAAGAATCCTCATCCTTTCCTATATAAACCCACCCAATATTCCATTTATCTTCACTAAAACTCTTTGAATCTCAAAAACCCTCTACCCCATACTCTCTATAGTCCTCCAAAGGTTCCCTAAGATCCCAGGAATCCCATCCCAAGCCTTTGGAGTCACACATCCAAGTAAGGGATCACCCTCTATCCTTTTTCTTCAAACACCACTTTTATATCATGCCTTTTAATTTCCATTTTCTTGATTTGGGATATATTCTTTAATACCTCCTTACTATCAAGTTTATGTATACATTATGGGGTCTTATTTTCACTCCCATTAATCCCCCTATGATCCTTTAATCCAACCCATTACTATGCCAAAATTTCATAAGGGATCTTTCACTTTCCTCTTTTATCAAGCACTCCTTTTGTGATATGCCTTTTAATTTCAATTTTCATATGTTAGTATATGTTCATACATAATATAATTACTATAAATTTTATTTATAAATATTGATATCTTCCTTCCACTCTCATTAATCCATTCAGGATCCTTTATATACACCTATTACCATGCCAAAATTCTGTAAGGGGTTTCTCTCTCCTCATTCCCATTAAAGAACTTATTTTATATTATGCATATTAAATTAAATTTTATATGTTGGGATATTATATTTCATGATCCCCTTTCTTTCCATTTCATTTATAAATTATTTTATACCCATTTCTCTCTTATCAACCAATTTTATGATTTTCCATATGACATCATTATGTTGCCAAAATTGAACTGTGATTTTCTATGCCAAAATCATCATGTAGTGAATATCATACCCATTCCTCTATCAAGGGTATTCTCATGTATGGACATATACTTTTTGATTTATAAATTTCATGTATGTATTCATAATTCATTTATCTTGGAATAAATTATGATTTTGATTGAATCCATGTTATATGATCTACGTGGAACACTTAAGCATGATATTGAAATGATTATGAAGGGTGCATCTTGATGGAACTGCAATGCATTGGGTAATGTTTAGTATCATGATACATCATTTTGGTACAGGCGTTTACCTAATTTCTTTATGGTTCATTATTCCACCATGAATTATTTTTTATTTAGCTTTGACTTATGTTTATGATTTAATGTTTTAAGTTGTTACCATATTTCCATGTTATGATTATCATGCTATATCATGCCTTTATATTCATGTTCCTTCATTCCTCATTGATATGCCTTATCTAAAATGTATTATTATCCTCATGTTACTCCATTTTTATTCCCTTACTAGGCTTTATAGAACACCCATTTATTATGTATGTCCTCAGGTTATCCCATGTAGTGTTAAGTATGAAGTAATGTTATGGTCATGTAAAAGAAGTTTTCAAAAAATATGTTGTATTTCATGTTTTAAGTTGTTATGTAATGTTCCTAATTTATAAATACACTAGACCTCTCGATCTTCTGAGTTATATTATATGAAAATCTATGTAATAAATCATGTTTAAATATTAAATAAAGAGTAGGGTTATTATAGGCTCATGGTGTCACACAGGGACCTCAAAGAAAGAATCGTCATCTAAATAGTTCATAACTAATCCAAACAAAAACATGATTCCCAGAATCTATCCATATTGGTCGTAGAACAAATTCACTATGAATCAAAAGGGGGATAAATTGAATTCTTGAAATTTTCTTCACTTGAAAACCACCCTTTTTTAAGGTATGAAATATTATTATATTTTATATACACAAGATAGTAGTGAAAACAAAATTATAAATAAAAGAAAGAAAACTAGATATTTATAGTGGTTCGGGGAAAATATATCCCCAAGTCCACTCCACCAACACTCAACTCTAAGAGCTTGGTGATTTTCACAAGTATCAGTTCTTTTCTTAGGGACTTCCTGATTGAGTGAAAGTAGTTGTCACTTGGTACAAAACAAAATTATTTTTTCAGTATCCTTCAAGGCTTTAAAAAACTCTAGACTTCAGGTTCCTTTACTAGGAACCACCACAACTTAGTACAAGAAGCTGACACTTCCAACAACAAGATAAAAAAATAATGAAGGTTTTCAAGATTAAGGTCATTATTTCAAGATGAAAATGAAATATGATAAGAGTTCTCTATGAGAGAAGATAGGAGTAAAGTATATCTCGAGGAGAGTCTTCTAAAATATAGCAAGATAAATTTTTGAAAGAACAGTTTTATAACTTGAATATTTTTCTTCTTTTTCATTATACAGATCAGAATATAGAGGTTCGATAGAGAGAGTTAAGAGTTAAAGTTATTATTATATTATTTTTATTTCTCTATGAATTTTCTCTTACTTCCTTATAATATTTGACTAATATTGCATGAAATATCTTAATATTTCATAGCATGATATCTTGTAAAATCTTTTCTTGGAATTAAATTTCTGATGTTTTTGTCTTGAATATACCTCGGCCATAGAACTAAGCAACAAATTATTATGTACTTGTTTTCTTCTCTATATACTTTAAACATTTTAGAAATAAAATTTTATAATAAAAAATGATTCAACATTTAATGCATTGATGGAAGAATTAAATTATACTTAAATTAATCAAATGGTAATAAATATGTAGATTGAAAAATGACATAGCCAATTCTGGATCAACGCATAGTTTAATTATAAGGATTAAAATTCATGTATCCTAATTGATCCACATAATCATTCTTTACATCATTGATTTCTCATTTAACCAAATTTCATTGTTTATTTTTCTCATGTAGCCGAAATTTGGAATATTTGAATTAATTACATAGTCAATTGGAACCATTTATCCAAATTTTTCACATAGCTAATTACTCAAGATAGCCTATTTACATAGTTGTTTCATTGAATTAGCTATTATCTCATGTATATAATTTATTGATGTAATTGATTTTAACCTGGATGATTATGTGACATGGAAAATTCAAGTAGGTGATTTAATCACATTGCCAATTTACATAGTTGATTACTAAATATATCCAAATATCCATGTATTCAATTTCCTCTTTTAGTCTATTTTCCAAACTTGGTAAAATTTCATAAAAAATTCCAGAATTACAGGAATACTTCATAATTAACTTAAATAAATTAAAACCTGATAAACGCACTTAAAAAATATCATTAGAAACATATGAAGGATTTATTTGATAATAAAAACAAAAATAATATGGGATATGTTGGAACAATATTATTATTCCAATAATCTATCACTTTTTATGATCTCAAAACCCATTAAATACTAAATATTTAATTTTAAAAGAATTAATGATTTTACAAAAAAGATGTGTAATATATATTGCTTTTAAAAATTTGTGTTTATCCTTTCTTATCCCCTTTTATTGGACTTCTCCCACTTTATTTGACATATTCTCCTTTTATGTCATTAAAATGAAGGGTAAGGATAGGTAAAAACTTTTAATATAGCACTTTGAATGATGAACTATTTAATCATAGTATTGAATTTGAATTTGAATTATAGAAGGACTAAATTACATTAAATTGAATCAAATGAAACATTCATGATGACAATAAATATTAAATGAAAATAATTTCTTAAGATCCAAAAATAGATAAGTGAAAACATTTAATAAATACAATCACTTGTCAATAAGAGATAAGTGATTTTCATTAATTTTATACACTTGTACAAAAATACATATACTCAATCCAAAAAAAATACATTATTCTGATGAACTAGTTTGTTTAATAGTATCAAACTTAGATGGAGGTTTATATGTAGGTTTCTTAAAGGTTGGAGATGATGAAGAGGTAGAAGGAGGGTAAAGTATTGGAGGTAGAACCACTCTTCTATGCTTCATTGTATCGTATTGAGTCCCAAACCCTGATTTGTATCACAGTCTCTCAGTAGGTGTGTTCAACACTTTATCAAGATTTATAGAAGCTATGTTGATTTTATAAGAGCTAAAACTTGTAAATGTAATCTTCTTGGTAGGCTCTAAATATGTATCTCCCTTTTTAGTAGATTCTTCAGAAATAGCAGCATAAACCTTGGAGTTCTCTCTCTAATAAATTCCGGAAGGATCAAACACTACATCTTCTCTCTACCTAGAACCTCTATTGGTATCTAGTGGTACTATTCCAAGAGATGTTATTCCTTTGAGAGAGAGTATTGGATCATTACAAATACCAATTCTCTTAATGATATCAGATTTATAGAAATCAAGAATAGAAGTAGAGGTTTGTATGTGCATCTGAGAAACTATCACAAGACCATTATCCATTGTCCCTTAAAATTATTAAATTTGAGTGGAGGAAAAACTCTAATAAGTACTAAATATGGTAGTAGGTTTAGAACATGATGTAGTAGTATGAGGTTTTTAATACAACTTCTTCTAAATTCTACCTATCGAGACTTAAATCCTGATCATCCTTCCTTCCAAATAGGTTAACTTGTGATACAAGTTTTATATATACTCTATGAGGACTTGAAAAACCTCATACATAGAACTGTATGGATCTTGAGGCACTAGAGAGGGGAAGAAACTGGCACAGTAGCACTTTCAACGAGTGTAAAGACCCTGACCCCAGTAGCCCGAAGTCAGTGCCTTACTTTATTAAATTGGTAACAAGTACAAGGGATCACATCCCAAAAGACCAAATAGTTTAGTATCTTTGGAAAACTGGATACAAAAATATGTATTACATTACAACTTGAAATGGAATACAACATAGTAACTCCATTGGAAACACCCCTATTTTCCTAGATTATCCCTACATGTCAATCATAATATATATCTTAGCATCCTATGGAAAAATAAAACATAAGAAATGGGTGATCTCATATGCTCGGTAAGGGTATGCATACAATGAAAGATATCATAAATAAACATAAATAATAAGGAAGGGTGAATACCTAAAGATATATGACATTAAAACATAATCTTGAGCATAATATAGTAGGGATAAAAGCTAATCAAATAATTCCATATAAATAATCACATGAGAATGAAACTTAACCATGTATATTCTACTAGTAGAATAATCACATGGATTATCAATAAATAATTTTATAATGAGGGAATGAATAATTCAAGACATCATAAACATGCCATCAAGGATTCGTCTAAGAAACCATACATAATCGGGAAAGACATCAGTCAATACCCAAACTAGTTTATCTCATGAGACCAACTAATTCATCAAGGTGTTATTGTGTGATCCTTACATCACTTACTAATTCTAATTAATTCATCATATTAAAGTGGTAAAATATAATCCACATATACATTCGTATTGAAACTATCAAATGAAATAACTTTCCCCAAATAATAAACTTAATCATAAACTATACAGTGTAATATGATGAATGGTATCAAAATCGAACATCCAAAATCAAAATTATTATAAAAAATTCAATAAAATATGGTATATGATATCATAATATATCAACCTCAATTAATAATAATATCCAACAAATGGTGTTGACATAGATAAAAATACTCTAATAGAATCATTGAGAAATTATTGATAGAAATATCACTTCACTTTGAAATCATTTATTTAAAAGGATGTGAAATTATAAAATAAAGAATTTTCTTATAAAATAACCTTGTAAACTTGTAAAGGATTAATCAAGAAATTAAGGCATCGTGAAATAAATAAAAGCTTCTCATGCCGTGTAAGTTAAAAAATATTCCTTTTAAATTTTGAAAAAGAAACATTTAAAAGAGTATTTTTTTAAGAAAGTGTGACAATTAACTAAATGATTAGATTATGTGTTTTATCTATAAATCAAAATAAAACAATAGGAAATATAATATAATATAATAAAAATTCGTTTCACACATAATCATAGCATGACATAATCAATGTAGTAGAAATTTAACCAAAAAATGTAAATTCGGTTAAGAATTCACTTACCACTTTGTAATCAGTCGAACTATATGCCCCATTAAATTAATGGTCATAAAATGAAAATTTTAATATAATGAAGATAAATATATTCATGATATAATATATTAAATTTTAGTATGTGCACAATACACAAGAAATAAGGGTTGGATAAGTAATATATCTCACGGAAGTAAAAGTGAGATGAGAAACCCTTACCTTGTGTCTGAAAGCATTTTGCACTTGTAATTAATGTCTTGTATAATAAAATTAGATTAATTAATTACCTAATTAAGAACCTATTCAACATATATTTTATTTATTATAATGTAACACCCTAATCTTCCATGGTACGCTTCTCTTTGAATAATAGAGTAGTGTGTGTTGTACGCAACTTCGAGTTCTAACACATCACAACCAATCAAACAAGCCATTATGAATAGTAATACCCACTTTTTGAAATTTTATAAATTTTATCTTTCAAAATGGACTTAATTTTTGGATTCGTAATATTGAAATTAGCCTAGGGTAAATTTTTGATATTTTTCTGAAAACTTTCAATTTTTGATGAATAGTGAAAACACTGAGTTGTAGTTTAAAACCAAATTTTTATTTAAATAATAATTTATTTTATTTAAATTTATTTTAGGTCAAAATAGATACATAATACCTATATAAGTTCAATTTAATTCATTGGAGTCAATTTATAATAATTTTAGATATATAAAAATTTTATAGAACTTTTCACCGTCTTTTACCCACCTCCTAGGAGAATTTGGGAATTCACATAAAACATAATTTTACCTCTTTTGTGAGTTGAATTTAAAAAATCTGAGAGACATGGTTGATATCAGTAAGTAAAATGTGGTTCAATAAGATGAAAATAATTTTTGGTGAATAGTAACTTTTTACTTTTATTTACCACGGTTAAAAGTAAATATGGTAATTAAGGGTAAAAATGATATTATTATTACCCTAACACATGTCCTAATTCTATTGGATAAGTTTAATTCGACCAAAAACAACCTTATGAATAAAATATGACCCTTTAGGTCAACTTGGATTAGATTAGGACATTTATTATTATTTAATTCAAAGAAGAGTTAAAAGAGTTAAAATCAAAGTTTAATAACTAAAACATTTTTAATATAGGGTTACACATAAGATAAATTCGACTATAAATATTCATTAGAAATATAAAAATATTTCATATATAATGGTATTTTATTTATATTTTTTATAAATTAAATAATTTAATTTATTTATGACACAATGATGATGCGGTAATTACCTAATTAATGAAATATTAAAATAATTGATATTATAAATATCCAAATAAATGTAATTTGAAACTTTTTATGAAATACACTAATTTTTTAGGTTAATGTGACATATTAGGGTTGGTTAGATGAATTGTTTTCGAAGTAATAATGTTGTTATGAATTTAGAAAAAACAAAATACCAAATAGTGTCAAAATTGACATAAAAGAGTTTTTAAAACAAATATTATATTATTAATTGATATTATATTTTTAAAAATATAAGGTTTTGCCAAAATAATTATATAATTATAGGTGTATCATTAATGAACCACTTGGGGTTCTCTTGGAATTAAATAGTAATTTTATTAACCATATAATATAAAAATACAAAGAGACATCGTAAATGTCAAACTATTTAACTAAAAGTTAAATCTAAAAGATAAAGTTAATATAGTGACCCAAACCTGTCTAAAACCTATTGGTTGAGTGGTTTTCGACCCATCCCCACCTTATCCTTTAAATAATCCAGTTTGGATCCATTATAAACCGAAAATAATTTTATTATAAAATAATATTTCTAGCTTTTCATAAGGTGCCCCTCACCCCTCTTATAAAAGGGCACTCCCCCTTCTCTCTAATTCAGACCTTCAAATCCATTTGGATCAGCCAAAACCTGACCAAATACCCTCTAAAATGTCAACAATTCATCCTATAGGCCCTCTTTTAGTCAGAAAGCCAACCTAAGGATCCCTTTTGATCAAATCAAAAGGAAGAACCCGAAGAAGAGGTAATTATTTCATCACCTCTTTCAAGTTTCTTTCTTCTTCCACTTCCTATTTCTTTGTTGTTTCCATTCTAAAATAATAACTCCAGTATATTATATATAATTTGATGTTATTATGAATATGTTACAACCATATTCATTATTCTATCCATCCTTTTAATGACATGTCACCATACGTGCGTACGTACGGATTACCGTCTCCACATCGTGGTGTAATTGTTATTCAATACATTATTATTTGGATGGGTATAATAATTATGTGTAATTGATGTAAATAATAAATATAACATGATAATGATTCTGTATATATGATATAACATCCAATTATATATTATTTTAAGAATGATATTGTCACTCATGCGTATGTACGGATTACTGTCTCCATGAACGCGATGAGATTCATTCCCCATCGTATCCATTCAAGAATAATTTTTATTTGATGATTAAAAATAATGTTTAAATACTTGATATAATTTTGGATACGAATAATATACATCCCATCCATAACAAATATGACTCACATAACAAATAATATAAAGTAAAACGAATCTGTTAACACCCGAAATGACGATAATACTAAGATATTATTAACAAAGCAATGTTAAAAGATCATATATGATATCATATTAATGTATATGATTCTTGTATAATTTAATAATCATTATTTCACCATTATATAGGAGGTTAAACTACCCTCGACCAAGTAAAAGTACAAGGTAAGGGTTAATTCTACAATCTCTCCATTATCTGAGGTTTTTTATACGTAATTATCTACTGGGACCTCTTTATCATCCACATACATGTTTCTTAAAAATGTATTTCAAAACATTATTAATATTTTATAGACTATGGGTTAAATTAATTTATACCCTTTTTTGACTTTTATAAGATGTTTATAAAGGAATCTTTCCGTCATTTTCCAACCAAGGTCATTTATAACCTTTTCGACAAAATTAAGGTAAGAATGTCTTTTTTTAACTTATACAGCGGGTGTGGTTATTTTCCGCCATTATAACATCATCGAAGCTTCCCTTACAATCTTATAATAATATTTTCAAAATAAATTTTTTCTTAAATTATTTCAAAATAGAAAGATATATTTCTCTAAAAAAGGTTTTGATTTTATCTATGTCAACATCCTTTGATGGGTTTTAAGCTTTTTTGAAGTTGATTTATTATGATGAAAAACTTCCATATTGTATTGAAAGTTTTGTGATATGTTTGATTGTGTACGTTTTATTTAATACCATTCATGTTTTATGGATAAAGTATTGAAATTTTGTATGTCAGTTTTAATATGAATGTTTATGTTATGTTTAAACCTTTTCATATGAGGAATGTATTGGACTTAGTAAGTGATGGGTGGAGCCCGCTATAGCTCCTCAATGCATCGGTAGGTCTCATGAGAAAAACTAGTGTCTTGGCACAAGGCCTTGAAAAAATATTACTTGTAGTCTTGTCACAAGGCCTTGACTATGTGGTTATGAAATTCTGGCATTATACATTCCATCATTATGAAAGTGGCTATTGACATTTCATGTGATTATTCGACTAGTAGAATATCCATGTGAGTAAGTAAATGGAATTATTTTTGATTTTATCTTTACCATATTATGTTGAATTTCAAGTTTAAAAGGATTTTTTTTAGTCTTATACATTTCCTTAAATGCTTATGCTTATTTATGAAAGTGTCCACTATATTGTTATCCTTACTGAGAATCTGAGATCACCCATTTCTATATTTTATTTTTTCCAGGATGCGAAGAAGTATTTTATAACTAACCTGTAGGGATAGTCAGAGGGGATATGAGTGTGGTCCATGTAAACAATGTTTTTGTAGTTTTCCATTTTATGATGTAATGTAAACCTTATGAATGTATCTAGTACTTCCAAGGCTACTAAAATAATCTGTCTTTCAAGACTTGATATTTTGTGATCATGCTAATGTTATGTAATGATGCACCGACTCTGGGCTTCTGGGGTCGGGGCGTTACATATAATTTTATTAAGTTCATTTATAGTCATTTCGATGAGTTATAATGTTTAATTTCATTGTTCTAGGAGCATTAGTTTTATGGTTTTGTGGTCAATTCCCTTGATTATAAATATGGGAGCTCTTTTCAAATGGGAATAAATTCTCTAGAAGTGAAATTATTTAATATTAATTAAAATCTATAAGTTTAAATGGTCTTATATATGACAACCCTGCTTTTATTAAAAACTTAAACGTGATTTATTACATGAACTATTCACTTGATACAACATGGATGATCAAGAGGTCTAGTGTATTTGGGGCTTAGGATCATTACATAACAACTTAAAACATGAAATACAACATCTTTATTGAAAACATCCTTTACATGACCACTACATTCCCTCGTACTTATCATTTCATGGGATAACCAGAGGACATGCATAAAAAAAAGGGGTGAGTTATAAAGCCCAGTAAGGGAATAAACATGGAATACATGAGGAGTACAATACATGTTAGAAAATAGGCATATCAATAGAGCACAATAGAAACATGAACATAAATTCATGATAAAGCATAATAATCATAACATGGAAATGTGGCAACAACACTTAACATGGAATTAGCATGAGCCAAGGCTCATTGCACATGGAGCATGAGTAAATCCTCATTGCACATTAAGCACGAGTAAAACCTCATTGCACTTGAATTAGCATGATTCAAAACTCATTGCACATGACGTATCATGATACTATACTTTATCCAATGCATTGGAGCGCTATAAGGGCGCACCCTTCTTAAACATTTCATTTCATGCATAAGTGTGCCACATGGATCATAAAACATGGATTCATAAAACATAATAATTTATTACACGATAAAGGAATGTGGAATGCACACATGAAACTTTATAATTAATAAGTAAATTTTCATAAAGTTGAATACCCTTGATGGAGAAATGGGCATGGTATTCGCTACACAGTGGCATTGGCTTTAGAAAATCGGTGTGATTTCGGCAGCGTAACGGCGTGACATAAGAATTCATAAAAAATGGTTGATGAGAGAGAAAGGGGTTCCTCATTATATTTAAATGTAATGGAAAGTAAGTAGGTCATATAGATACATGTCCCAACAATTGTAATGGAATTTAGATTCATGATACAAAAGTATTTCTTGAATGTAAATGAGGAGAGAGAAGTTCCTTTCAGAATTCCGGCATAGTAACGGGTGTACATGGGAGACATTTAATGAGAGAGAAAGGGGTCTCCCATCATTCAAACATAAAGAGGTCAGTATTAGAGAGGTGTGAAACTATACCCCAACATTAATAATTTAAATTAAAATGGAAAAACAACTTAAAGAAAATTGGACAAAAATGATAAAGGAAGAAAAAATCCTTACTTGGAAGTGTGCTTCCAATGGCTTGAGAGAGGCTTGAGAGAGGATTATTGGGAGCTTGGGGCACCTTGTTAGGATTCTATAGAGAGTAGGGCAAATGTTGGACGAACTCCAAAGGCTTTGAGTGATGAGGAAGTGGGAGCTTGGGTGGGTTTATATAGGAAAGGTGAGTGAATTCTTTATTATTTAGGTTTGGGACCCCTTACATTAAACTAATCCAAACCACAAAACAGCTCATGCTTTTTGCCCATGGTTTTTGGAAAATGGGAGAGGAAAACATTATTTTATAATGCCAAAGTCCGAAATTCTTAAAATAATGTGGTTTCTTAAGTGTAGGTGAGTCACACTCCCATGGAAAATAATTTGAAAAGACAAGATGTTTAATAAGTCTTGAGGGGTCCATTAATGCTTTGTAAAATAAGTCAAAAAACCCAAAATCACATTATTTTAATGGTAAAACATATATAGGCCGAACATAAAGCTTATAGTATTTTATTACATCACTATTGGGTCATTATTATTTCATAAAACACATTATATATTTAAACGGTATTTAATTTTTACCCAAAAATTTGACTGTCTCAGAAAATTGTGAAAAATTCACCGTTGGATAATTTCAACATCCTGATTCTAGAAATAACATTTATTTTATATAAATAATTTTCTAAATATGTAAATTTTCACTTTAAAATAAAAGACAACATTTATCGAAAATTCACGGGTTTTGACAAAAATGGCTTTCAAACGTTAATAAAAATTACAATTGCATTCATAAAATTATAAGATCATTTATATTTAATAAAAATTAATTTAATAATAATAATAATATTTTATTAAAATATTATTTAATTCAAAAATCCCTTAATTTAATAAAATAGAATTCTTAATTAAATAATAACTAAAAACACTATTTGTACTTTAAAAACTATTTACAATGTATCAATGATGACAAGAAATGATATTCATTATTATATACAAAAATAACGTATATGAACATAGTACTAGCGATTTGTTACATAACCCCTTAAAACAGCCGCATAAGACCTAAGGGTAAGGTGTGCGATGGTGACAGACTCTTGGGGTGGCTCAAATAACATCGCTCGAGTGGTAATCTCTATAAACTTCCACTTTTCCCATAGACGGTCTCGTTCGAGCTTGAAATGATGAAGCTCAGCTTGGGCTTGGTCAAAATCGAAGCCCAAAGACGCCACCTCTTTTTCGAGCTCCGACAAATGGGCTTTGTATGGAGCAATTCTACTGGATGAGGCCATCGCTTCCTTTGTCTGGGTAAATTGGGTTTGTTAAAGCCCTATATTTATACTAATCAAGTGATCACTTTTCAACGTCTATATTAGAAACGGTTAAAATTATTAACATAAAACCAAATAAGTTGAAATTTTATATAAACATTTTATATAAAGATACATTTAATTAGATCAAGTGAGATTTCCATTAATGAAACTTTGGGTCGTTGCAATATTCCCCCCTTAAGAAATTTCTCCCCCAAAATTTCCTTTTCCCACACTAAAACAGATGTGGGTAACTCAGCTTCATCATTTCCTCTGATTCCTAAGTCGCTTCTTCAAACTTGTGGTTTCTCCACAACACCTTGACGAGGGGCATTGTCTTATTTCGTAGAACTTTTTCTCTTCAATCTAAGATCTTCACTGGTTGCTCCTAATAAGAAAGATAATCCTCCAACTGTACCACCTTAGAAGAGAGTACATGTGAAGGGTCCAGTATGTACTTCCTTAAGAGGGATACATGAAAGATATCATGTACTTTGGCCATGGTAGGTGGAAGTTCTAGTCGATAGGCGACAGCCCGGACACGATCAAGAATCTCGAAGGGGCCGATGTACCTTGGACTTAACTTACCTTTCTTTCCAAACCTCAGGACCTTCTTCCATGGAGATATGCATAGAAAAACCATGTCTCCAACTTTAAACTCAAGGTCTCATCAATGATTATCTACATAACTCTTCTGTCGAATCTGGGCTGCCTTGATATGCTGCTGAATGGTTTTCACCTTCTCCACCATTTCCTCAACCATTTCTGGTCCAAGCAGCTTACATTCACCGACATCATCCCAACACGCTGGTGTTCTACACCTTTTCCCATAAAGGGATTCATATGGTGCCATTTGGATGCTCGAGTGTAACCTATTATTATAAGAGAACTCAACCAGAGGAAGATGTTGATCCCATCCTCCTTTAAAGTCCATTGAGCATGCTCTCAACATGTCCTCAAGTGTTTTGATAGTTCGCTCGGATTGGCCATTAGTTTGAGGATGATAGGTCGTACTGAAGTTCAGTTTAGTATCCAGATCATGTTGAAGACTCTTCCAAAACTTAGAGGTGAATCTTGGATCTCAGTCAAAAACAATAGATAGTGGTACTCCATGCACCTTACCACTTTCCTGATATATATCTGTGCTAGTTAATCCAATGAGAAATCCTCCCGAATAGCAATGAAATGTGCAGTCTTTGTAAGATGATCCACCACAACCTAGATTTCATTTTTGCCTTTGGATGTCCTCAGAAGTCTAGTGAAAAAGTCCATGGTGATGTTCTCTCATTTCCATTCTGGTATGGGCAATGGTTGCATCATCCCTTTAGACTTCTTCCTCTCTTCCTTCACTTGCTGGAACACTAGGCACTTTGATGTATATACAGCGATCTCCTTCTTCATATTATCCCACCAAAAGTTTTCTCAGAGATCTCGATACATCTTTGTGATCCCTGGGTGAATAGAGAAATTTGAACTATGTGCATCATCCAAAAGTTCCTTCTTCAGCTCCGGACTTAATGGAAAACATAGTCTTTTCCCAAATCACACAATTCCTTCTTCGTTAACATTTAACTCTGAGGATTCCCCTTTTTCGATAGCTTATACTTTTTCCTGAATTCTCACATCATCCTTTTGAGCATCCTTTAACCTTTCCAAAAGAGATGGTTGAGCAATCATTTGTGAAAGTATTGATGATGTTCCATTTTTTATGATTCTCATGTCCGTCTTCATCAAGTCTAAGAAGATTGGATCCTTCTAAATTCTCATCATTGATAGAACCGCTGGGTCCATTCTACTTAGGGAATCTACCACCTTGTTCGCTTTCCCAGGGTGGTAATGTATTGAACAGTCATAATACTTGATGAGCTCTATCCATCTTCTCTGGCGTATATTAATCTCTTTCTGTGTGAATATATATTTAAGACTCTTGTGGTCAGTATATATCTCACATTTCTCCCCATAGAGATAATGCCGCCAGATTTTCAAGGAAAATATCACCGCCGCCAACTCCAGATATTCGTTTGATAGTTTTTCTCATGGATTTTCAACTTCCATGAGGTATAGGATATCACTTTATCATTCTACATCAGCACACAGCTTATTCCCTTCTTCGAATCATCACTGAATACCAAAACAATTTCCCCACTTGTGGGTAAAGTGAGCACGGGTGCAGTGATAAGACTCCTTTTCAACTCCTTGAAGCTTTCTTCGCATTCATCACTCCAAGAAAATTTTACTCCCTTTAGAGTTATCTTGGTAAAATGGTTGGACAATCATGAGAAATTTCTCACAAATCATCGATAATATCCAACTAACCCCAAGAAGCTACGGATATCCATTACTGATGTTGGCCTCGTCCATCCATCAATTGCATCTGTTTTGGAGGGATCCATAGATATCCCATATCTTGTGATGATATGGCCCAATAATGAGACCTCCTTCAACTAGAACTCATACTTGTTGTACTTTTCATAGAGATTCTCCTTGAGCAAAGTCTCTAGTATAGTTCTTAAATGCTCCTCATGATCCTCCTTGGTTCTGGAGTATATTAGAATATCATCTATAAAGACTACCACAAATTTGCCGAGGTAATCTCTAAAGACTCCATTCATCAAGTCCATGAATATTTCTGGAGCATTAGTGATTCCTAAAGTCATTACTATTAATTCATAGTGCCCGTATCTTGTACGAAAAGCAGTCTTGGGGACATCTTCCTTCTTCACCCTTACTTGATAATATCTCGAACGCAAATCTACCTTGGAGAAGTATTGTGCTCCACGCATCTGATCAAATAAGTCAGCAATCTGTG
The DNA here is from genome assembly GCA_963277665.1 of Viscum album. Taxonomy (NCBI): domain Eukaryota; kingdom Viridiplantae; phylum Streptophyta; class Magnoliopsida; order Santalales; family Viscaceae; genus Viscum; species Viscum album. Next base: position 365,964,118 of record OY728150.1, on the reverse strand, counting down.
GTAGAAGATACTTTTTCTTTATCATGATTTTGTTAGGTTCACGATAATTGATGCAAAACTGCATTGACCCATCCTTCTTCTTGACGAAGAGGAATGGTGCACCCCATGGTGAATCACTTGGGCATATAAACCCTTTATCCAGATTCTCCTGTAGTTGTTTCTTCAGCTCTTCAAGATCCACAACAGCCATTCTATATGGAGTCTTGGATATTGGTAGTTCCCCTGGTATAAGTTCAATTGAGAATTCAACATCTCTTCTAGGAGGAAGACCGAGTAGTTCCTCGGGAAACACTTCAGTGAATTGCTTCACAATAGGAATTTATTCAAGGATGGTTTCTTCCTTGGACTCAATCATCTAATCTAGATACGAGTGCTCATAGGGTATTAATATCCATGCTTGAGATGATATAGCTAAAGTAGATTCATCTTCCTCCTTACTCTTGTAAATAATCGGCGGTCGATTCTCCATATAGAGTGTGATTTCCCTCTCCCAACAATTTATGTTGGCTCTATATAAGGAAAGCCAATCCATGCCAATAATTGCATAAAATTCCACCAGAGGGAGTATGATGAGGTTCTCCGGTAAATTCAATCGACAGATTATAACATGGGAGGACTTATATTCATGGGATGCAATGATTTCCCCATTTTCAGTACTCACCGACATCTTCACTTCCATGATTTGTGGTGGTGCTGGGATTGTTCTACTAAACTTTCGATATATAAAAGAATGCGTTGAACCTGAATCAAGAAATACATCCACTATTCTTGAATGAATAACTAGAGTAATTATCCCCACTTCCTTGTCGGGGTTCACTTCGGCATAAGTGATGTAAAAATATCTTCCATGCTGACTTGGAGGTTGTTGGTTGCCTATAAAAACCTTTGGATTAGGGCACTGATTTTCAAGATGCCTCGGTTCTTTGCAGTTGTATCAATGAACAATGCCTTGAGGTTCGAACAGGGAGTTCCTCTCCTCTGTCATAGTCGCGGGTCTTTCTTTCCCACAGTTAACAGCTAGGTGCCCTTCTCTTCCACACCTAAAGCATTTCCTCGTCCCCTTGAGGCAATTTCCAGGGTGCTTCTTTCTGCACTTTTGGCAAGTGGGGTGCTGGATCTTCTTAGCACCGTTGGATTTATCCATCGGACTGCCAGCATTGAAGTCCACCTTACACTTCTTGTCCCCATGATACCCCTGTGATTCACCGATCTCCATTTCGACCTTGAGGGCACATCGGACAATTTCCTCATAGTTGTCTAAGTCATGGGTCACTAATGCTTTCCGCAGGCTAGGCTTCATCCCACCAAAGAAGCGGTCAACCTTGCATTCGGGGGTAACGACAAAGCCGGAAGCATATCGTGCAAGCCTTGTGAATTTTTCCTCGTACTCTCAAATAGATTATTCTTCTTTTTTCTTGACGGAAAGGAAGTCCCTTTCCATCTTAAGTCAGAGGGTGCGCGAAAAATATTTATCGAAAAAAATCTTCCGGAAATCCTTCCATTCCAACACCTCGATATCCTCCTCAGGCTTCGTATTTTTTATCAATGTCCACCATTGATCATATTCACCCTCCATATGATAATCCTCAAGTAGAACCTTCTATTGTTAAGAACATTGGAGGATGGAGAAGATATTTTCAATGGATTTGATCCATTGTTCAGCGATCGTCGGATCGGATGATCCACTAAAAGTAGGAGGCCTTTGTCTCATGAAGCTCTCGATAGTGACTTTTTCCTTCTTAGGGGGGTTTGGACATTCCTCTTGACCCATGTTTCTATTCAAATATTGAGTTATCTAAGAGAGAAGCATGACAAAGTTCACGATTCCCTCTCCCATTGGATTGGGTATCTCATTAGTATAGTCATCACACTGATCTTCACATCAGTTGTTAGCCTGAGTCCTCCTATCACCGGCCATTGGCTGGAATAAAAGGAAAGTTAGGGGGTAACACATAAAGGTTAATACAAATAAAAAAATTTATGACTTATAAATAAACTTTTATTTCCTTAAATCATGAGTCTATAGGCTTCAATCTAGGATTTTCATGATCTACTTTCTAACATATATTCTTAGGGACAATTTTTTTAATTCCCTTAATAAGGGTTCATACTAAGCTTGTGAATTTATCAAAACATATCCCATGGGAGTGTCATAACCAATAGTGCATCAAGGCCCATTTTTGTGCACCATTACCCGTTTGATTCTAGCTCAAAGTGGTGTTTTCGGGTTTTACCCCTAGGATACATATGTGCCAGAGCCGCCTCTACCTGCTCGTATCCCGACAGGGATGTATTTGTTTAATAAACCACTTACTCAGTACTTACCAAAACTTAGGGATGTTTTTATTATACTTAGTCTTGTCTCTAAGTATTTACTAGGGTTTTCTAATCCTAATCCCAAAAATAACTAAACCTATCCTCTGATACCAACTGTGACAACACTGCTTTTATTACAAAATTAAACGTGATTTATTACATGAACTATTCACTTGATACAACATGGATGATTTAGAGTTATAGTGTCTTTTGGGATTATGATCATTACATAACAACTTAAAACATGAAATACAACATATTTATTGAAAACATCCTTTATAGGACCACTACATTCCCTCGTACTTAGCATTGCATGGGATAACCTGAGGACATGCATAAAAAAAATGGGTGAGCTATAAAGCCCAGTAAGGGAATAAACATGGAATAAATGAGGAGTACAATACATGTTATACAATAGTAATATCAATAGAGAAAAATAGAAACATGAACATAAAGGAATGATAAATCATGATAATCATAACAGGGAAATGTGGCAATAACACTTAACATGGAATTAGCATGAGCCAAGGCTCATTGCACATGGAGCATGAGTAAATCCTCATTACACATGGAGCATGAGTAAACCATCGTTGCACTTGAATTAGCATGATTCAACACTCATTTCACATGATGTATCATGATACTATACTTTACCCAATGCATTGAAGCGCTATAAGGGTGCACCCTTCTTAAACATTTCATTTCATGCATAAGTGTGCCACATGGATCATAAAACATGGATTCATAAAATATAATCATTTATTCCACGATAAAGGAATGTGGAATTTATACATGAAACTTTATAATCAATATGTAAATGTGCATAAATTTGAATACCCTTGATGGAAAAATGGGCATTTTATTCACTACACAATGGCATTGGCTTAGAAAATCAGTGCAATTTCAGTAGTGTAACGGCGTGACATAAGAATTCATAAAAAATGGTTGATGAGAGATAAAGGGGTTCCTCATCATATTTACATGTAATTTAAAGTAATGAGGTCATATATATACATGTCCCAACAATTGTAATGTAATTTAGATTCATGATAAAAAAGTATTGCTTGAATGTAAATAGGGAGAGATAAGTTCCTTTCGGAATTTCGGCATAGTAATAGGTGTACATGGGAGGCATTTAATGAGGTAGAAAGGGGTATCCCATCATTAAAACATAAATAGGGTAGTATGAGGGAGGTTCTAAACCATACCCCAACATTCATAATTGAAATTAAAAGGGCAAAACAATTTAAAGAAAATTGGACAAAAATGAGAAAGGAAGAAAAAACCCTTACTTGGAAGTGTGCTTCCAAAGGATTGAGAGAGGCTTGAGAGAGGATTATTGGGAGCTTGGGGCACCTTGGAAGGATTCTATATAGAGTAGGGTAGAGGTTGGACGAACTCCAAAGGCTTTGAGTGAGGAGTAAGTGGGAGATTGGGTGGGTTTATATAGGAAAGGTGAGGGAATTCTTTATTATTTAGGTTTGGGACCCCTTACATTAAACTAATCCAAACCAAAAATCAGCTCATGGTTTTTGCCCATGGTTTTTGGAAAATGGGAGAGGAAAAAAATATTTTATAAGGCCAAAGTCCTAAATTCTTAAAATAATGTGGTTGCTTATGTGGAGGTGAGTCACACTCCCATGGAAAATAATTTGAAAAGACAAGATGTTTAATAAGTCTTGATTGGTCCATTAATGCTTTGTAAAATAAGTCAAACAAACCCAAAATCACATTATTTTAATGTTAAAACATATATTACCGGAACTTAAAGCTTATAGTATTTTATTACATCACTATTGGGTCATTATGATGTCATAAAACACATTATATATTTAAACGGTATTTAATTTTTACCCAAAAATTTGACTGTCTCAGAAAATTATGAAAAATTCACCATTGGATAATTTAGACATCATGATTCCAGAAATAACATTTATTTTATCTAAATAATTTTCTAAATATTTTAATTTTCAATTTAAAATAAAAACCGACATTTATCGAAAATTCACAGGCTTTGACAAAAATGGCTTTCAAACCTTAATAAAAATTACAATTGCATTCATAAAATTATAAGATCATTTATATTTAATAAAAATTAATTTACTAATAATAATATTTTATTAAAATATTATTTAATTCAAAAATCCCTTAATTTAATAAAATAGAATTCTTAATTAAATAATAACTGAAAACACTATTTGTACTTTAAAAACTATTTACAATGTATCAATGATGACAAGAAAGTATATTCATTATTATATACAAAAATAATGTATATGAACATAGTACTAGCGATTTGTTACATAACCCCTTAAAACAGCCGCATAAGACCTAAGGCTAAGGTGTGCAATGGTGACAGACTCTTGGGGTGGCTCAGATAACATCGCTCGAGTGGTAATCTCTATCAACTTCCACTTTTCCCTTAGATGGACCCGTTCGAGCTTGACATGATGAAGCTAAGATTGGGGTTGGTCAAAAGCAAATCCCAAAGATGCCACCTCTTTTCTGAGATCCGACAAATGGGCTTAGTATGAAGAAATTCTACTAGATGAGGCCATCGCTTCCTTTGTCTGAGTAAATTGGGTTTGTTAAAGCCCTATATTTATACTAATCATGTGATCCCTGTTCAACGGCTATATTAGCAACGGTAAAAATTCTTAACATAAAACCAAATAATTTGACATTTTATATAAACATTTTACATAAAGAGACATTTAATTAGATCAAGTGGGATTTCCATTAATAAAACTTTGGGTCGTTAAAATATTCCCCCCTTAAGAAATTTCACCCTAGAAATTTCCTTTTCCCACACTAAAACAGATGTGGGTAACTCATCTTCATCATTTCCTCCGATTCCCAAGTCTCTTCTTCAAACTTGGGGTTTCTCCACAACACCTTGACGAGGGGCATTGTCTTATTTTGTAGAACTTTTTCTCTTCGATCTAAGATCTTCACTGGTTGCTCCTTATAAGAAAGATAATCCTCCAATTGTACCACCTCATAAGAGAGTAAATGTGAAGGGTCTGGTATGTACTTCCTTAAGAGGGATACATGAAATACATCATGTACTTTGGCCATGGTAGGTGGAAGTTCTAGTCGATAGGCCACATCCCCGACATGATCAAGAATCTCAAAGGGGTTGATGTACCTTGGACTTAACTTACCTTTCTTTCCAAACCTCACGACCTTCTTCCATGGACATATGCGTAGGAAAACCAGGTATCCAACTTTAAACTCAAGGTCTCATCGACGATTATCTGCATAACTCTTCTGTCGAATCTGGGCTGCCTTGATATGTTGCTGAATGGTTTTCACCTTCTCCACCATTTACTCAACCATTTCCGGTCCAAGAAGCTTATGTTCACCGACCTCATCCCAACACGCCGGTGTTCTGCACCTTTTCCCATAAAGGGATTCATATTGTGCCATTTGGATGCTCGAGTGGAACCTATTATTATAAGAGAACTCAACCAGAGAAAGATGTTGATCTCATCCACCTTTAAAGTCCATTGAGCACGCTCTCAACAAGTCCTAAAGTGTTTTTATAGTTCTCTCAGATTGGCCATTAGTTTGAGGATGATAGGCCGTACTGAAGTTCAGTTCAGTATCCAGATCATGTTGAAGACTCTTCCAAAACTTAGAGGTGAATCTTGGATCTCAGTCAGACATAATAGATAGTGGTACTCCATGCAGCCTTACCACTTCCTTGATATATATCTGTGCCAGTTGATCCAATGAGAAATCCTCCTGAATAGAAATTAAGTGTGCAGTCTTTGTAAGACGATCCACCACAACCCAGATTACATTGTTGTCTTTGGATATCCTCAGAATTCCAGTGACAAAGTCCATGGTGATGTTCTCCCATTTCCATTCTGGTATGGGAAATGGTTGCATCAACCCCTTAGACTTATGCCTCTTTACCTTCACTTACTAGCACACCAGGCACTTTGATGTATATACAGCGATCTCCTTCTTCATATTATCCCACCAAAAGTTTTCTCGGAGATATCGATACATCTTTGTGCTCCCTTGGTGGATAGAGAAATTTGAACTATGTGCATCATCCAAAAGTTCCTTCTTTAGCTCTGGACTTGATGGAACAAATAGTCTTTTCCTAAATCTCACAATTCCTTCTTCATTAACATTAAACTCCGAGGATTTCCCTTTTTCTATAGCTTCTAATTTTTCCTGAATTCTCACATCATCCTTTTGAGCATCCTTTAACCTTTCCAAAAGAGACGGTTGAGAAATAATTTGCGTAAGTATTGATGATGTTCCCTTATTTATGATTCCCATATCCACCTTCATTAAGTCTAAGAAGATTGGATCCTTCTAAATTCTCATCATTGATAGAATTGCTGGGTCCTTTCTACTTAGGGCATCTGCCACCTTGTTCGCTTTTCCAGGGTGGTAATGTATTGAACAGTCATAATACTTGATAAGATCTATACATCTTCTTTGGTTCATATTAAGCTCTTTCTCTGTGAATATATATTTAAGACTCTTGTGGTCAGTATATATCTCACATCTCTCCCCATAGAGATAATGCCGCCAGATTTTCAAGGCAAAGATCACCGCCACCAACTCCAGATCATGCATTGGATAGTTTCACTCATGGATTTTCAACTTCCTTGAGGCATAGGATATCACTTTATCATTCTACATCAGCACACAGCCTATGCCCTTCTTCGAAGCATCACTGAATACCACAAAAATTTCCCCACTTGTGGGTAAATTGAGCACGGGCGCAGTGATAAGCCTCCTTTTCAACTCCTTGAAGCTTTATTCGCATTCATCACTCCAAGAAAATTTTACTCCCTTTAGAGTTATCATGGTAATATGGTTGGACAATCATGATAAATTTCTCACAAATCATCGACAATATCCAACTAACCCCAAGAAGCTACGGATATCCGTTACCGATGTTGGCCTCGGCCATCCCTCAATTGCATCTGTTTTGGAGGGATCCACAGATATCCCATTGCTTGTGATGATATGGCCCAAGAATGAGACCTCCTTCAACCAGAACTCACACTTTCTGTACTTTTCATAGAGCTTCTCGTTGCGTAAAGTCTCTGGTACAGTTCTTAAATGCTCCTCATGATCCTCCTTGGTTCTGGAGTATATTAGAATATCATATATAAAGACTACCAAAAATTTGTTGAGGTAATCTATAAAGACTCTATTCATCAAGTCCATGAAGATTGATAGAGAATTAGTGAGTCCTAAAGGCATTACTATGAATTCATAGTGCCCGTATCTTGTACGAAAAGCAGTCTTGGGGACATCTTCCTTCTTCACCCTTACTTGATAATATCCCAAACACAAATCTACCTTGGAGAAGTATTGTGCTCCATGCATCTGATCAAACAATTCATTGATCTGTGGTAGATGATACTTGTTCTTTATCATTATTTTGTTAAGTTCGCGATAATCGATGCAAAGCTTCATTAACCCATCCTTCTTCTTGATGAAGAGGACTGGTGCACCCCATGGTGAAGCACTTGGGCATATAAACCCTTTATCCAGATTCTCCTATAGTTGTTTCTTCAGCTCATCAAGCTCCATGATAGCCATTCTATATGGAGTCTTGGATATTGGTAGCGCCCCTAGTATAAGATCAATTGAGAATTCAATATCTCTTCTAGGAGGAAGACCAGGTAGTTCCTCGGGAAACACTTAAGCGAATTCCTTCACAATAGGCATTTCTTCAAGGATGGTTTCTTCCTTGGAATCAATCATCTGAGCTAGATACGAGTACTCATAGGGCAGTAATATCCATGCTTTAGATGATGGATCTGAAGGAGATTCATCTTCCTCCTTACACTTGTAAATAATCGGGGGTCGATTCTCCATATGGAGTGTCATTTACCTCTCCCGACAATTTATGTTGGCTCTATATAAGGAAAGCCAATCCATGCCAAGAATTGCATAAAATTCCATGAGAGGGAGTATGATGAGGTTCTCCAGTAAATTGAATCGACATATTATAACAGGGGAGGACTTATATTCATGTGATGCAATGATTTCCCCATTTTCCGTACACACCGACATCTTCACTTCCATGATTTGTGGTGGTGTTGGGATTGTTCTACTAAACTTTCGAGATATAAAAGAATGATTAGAACCTGAATCAAAAAGTAAATTCACTATTCTTGAATGAATAACTAGTGTACCTTTCACCACTTCTTTGTCGGGGTTCACTTCGGCAGAAGTGATGGAAAAATCTCTTCCTTGCTAACTTGGATGTTGTTGTTTGCCTCTGAAAACCTTTGGATTAGGGCATCGATTTTCAAGATGCCCCAGTTATTTGCAGTTGTAGCAATGAACAATGCGTTGAGGTTCGAACGGGGCATTCCTCTCCTCTTTCACAGTCGCAGGTCTTTCTTGTCGACAGTTAACAACTAGGTGCCCTTGTCTTCCACACCTAAAGCATTTCCTCATCCCCTTGAGGCAATTTCCAGGGTGCTTCTTTCTGCACTTTTTGCAAGTGGGGTGTTGGATCTTCTTAGCACCATTGGATTTATCCATCAGACCGCCAGCATTGAAGTCCACCTTACGTTTCTTGTCCCCATGATACCCCTGTGATTCTTCGATCTCCATTTCAACCTTGAGGGCACATAGAAAAATTTCCTCATAGTTTTTTAAGTCACAGATCGCTAATGCTTTCCGCATTCTAGGCTTCATCCCACCAAAGAAGCGGTCAACCTTGCATTCGGGGGTAACAAAAAATCCAGAAGTGTATCGTGCAAGCCTTGTAAATTTTTCCCCATACGCTCCAACATATTCTTCTTCTTTTTTGATTGAGGGAAAGGAAGTCCCTTTCCATCTTAATCTAGAGGGTGCGCAAAAAAATATTTATTGAAAAACACCTTCTGGAAATCCTTCCATTCCAACGCCTCGATCTCCTCCTCAGGCTTCGTATTTTTTATCAACGTTCACCATTGATCAGCTTCACCCTCCAGACGATAAGCCACTAGGAGAACCTTCTCTTGTTTAGAAAATTGAAGGATGGAGAAGATATTTTCAATGGAGTTGATCCATTGTTCAGCGATCGTGAGATCAGATGATCCACTAAAAGTAGGAGGCCTTTGTCTCATGAAACTCTCGATAGTGACTGTTCCTTCTTAGGGGGGTTTGGACATTCCTCTTGACCCGTGTTTCTATTCAAATCTTGAGTTATCTGAGAGAGAATCATGACAAATTTCGCAATTCCCACTCCCATTAGATTGGGTATCTCATTAGTATAGTCATCACACTGATCTTCACATCGGTTGTTAGCCCGAGTCCTCATATTACCGGCCATTGGCTAGAATAAAAGCAAAGTTAGGGGGTAACACATAAAGGGTAATCCAAAGAAAAAAGTTTATGACTTATAAATAAACTTTTATTTCCTTAACTCATGAGTCTATAGGCTTCAATCTAGGATTTTCATGATCTACTTTCTAACATATATTCTTAGGGGCATTTTTTTTAATTCCCTTAATAAGGGTTCATACTAAGCTTGTGAATTTATCAAAACATATCCCCTAAGAGTGTCCTAACCAAGAGTGCAGCAAGGCCCATTTTCATGCACCAGTTCTTGTTTGAGTCTAGCTCAAAGCGGTGTTTTTTTGTTTTACCCCTAGGATAAATTTGTGCCAGAGCTGCCTCTACCTGCTCGTATCCCGAAAGGGATGTATTTGTTTGATAAACCACTTAATCAGTACTTACCAAAACTTAGGGATGTTTTTATTATACTTAGTCTTGTCTCTAAGGATTTACTAGGGTTTTCTAATCCTAATCCCAAAAATAACTAAACCTATCCTCTGATACCAACTATGACAACCCCGCTTTTATTACAAACTTAAACGTGATTTATTACATGAACTATTCACTTGATACAACATGGATGACTAAGAGGTATAGTGTCTTTGGGGATTAGGATCATTACATAACAACTTAAAACATTAAATACAATATCTTTATTGAAAACATACTTTACATGACCACTACATTCCCTCGTACTTAGCATTGAATGGGATAACCTGAGGACATGCATAAAAAAAGGGGTGAGCTATAAAGCCCAGTAAGGGAATAAACATGGAATAAAGGAGGAGTAAAATACATGTTATACAATAGGAATATCAATAGATCACAAGAGAAACATGAACATAAAGGCATGATAAATCATGATAATCATAACATGGAAATGTGGAAACAACACTTAACATGGAATTAGCATGAGCGAAAAATCATTGCACATGGAGCATGAGTAAATTATCATTGCACATGAAGCACGATTAAACCCTAGTTTCACTTGAATTAGAATGAGTCAACACTCATTTCACATGATGTATCATGATACTATACTTTACCCAATGCATTGGAGTGCTATAAGGGCACACCCTTCTTAAACATTTCATTTCATGCATAAGTGTGTCACATGGATCATAAAACATGGATTCATAAAACATAATCATTTATTAAATGATAAAGGAATGTGGAATTCATACATGAAACTTTATAATCAATAAGTAAATGTGCATAAAGTTTAATACCATTGATGGAGAAATGGGCATGGTATTCACTACACAATGGCATTGGCTTAGAAAATTGGTGCGATTTCGGCAACGTAACAGCCTGACATAAGAATTCATAAAAAATGGTTGATGAGTGATAAAGGGGTTCCTCATCATATTTACATGTAATGGACAGTAAGGAGGTCATATATATACATGTCCCAACAATTGTAATGTAATTTATATTTATGATACAAAAGTATTGCTTGAATGTAAATGAGGAGAGAGAAGTTCCTTTCGGAATTTTGGCATAGTAACTGGTGTACATGGGAGGAATTTAATGAGAGAGAAAGGGGTCTACTGTCATTCAAACATAAAGAGGTAAGTATGAGGTAGGTGTGAAACCATACCCCAACATTCACAATTGAAATTAAAAGGTCAAAACAACTTAACAAAAATTGGACAAAAATGAGAAAGGAAGAAAAAACCATTACTTGGAAGTGTGCTTACAAAGGCTTGAGAGAGGCTTGAGAGAGGCTTCTTGGGAGCTTGGGGCACCTTGGCAGGATTCTAGAGAGAGTAGGGCAGAGGTTGGATGAACTCCAAAGTCTTTGAGTGAGGAGAAAGTGGGAGCTTGGGTGGGTTTATATAGGAAAGGTGAGTGAATTATTTATTATTTAGGTTTGGGACCCCTTACATTAAACTAATCCAAACCACAAATCAGCTCATGGTTTTTGCCCATGGTTTTTGGAAAAGGGGAGAGGAAAAAAATATTTTATAAGGACAAAGTCCAAACTTCTTAAAATAATGGGTTTTCTTATGTGGAGGTGAGTACAATCCCATGGAAAATAATTTGAAAAGACAATATGTTTAATAAGTCTTGAGGGGTCCATTAATGCTTTGTAAAATAAGTCAAACAACTCAAAAATCACATTATTTTAATGGTAAAACATATATTGGTCGAACATAAAGCTTATATTATTTTATTACATCACTATTGGGTCATTACGATGTCATAAAACACATTATATATTTAAACGATATTTAATTTTTACCCAAAAATTTGACTGTCTCAGAAAATTATGGAAAATTCACCGTTGGATAATTTCGAAGTCCTGATTCTAGAAATAACATTTATTTTATCTAAATAATTTTCTGAATATGTTAATTTCCACTTTAAAATAAAAACTGACATTTATCAAAAATTCACGGGTTTTGACAAAAATGGCTTTCAAACCTTAATAAAAATTACAATTGCATTCATAAAATTATAAGATCAATTATATTTAATAAAAATTAATTTAATAATAATATTATTACTTTATTAAAATATTTTTTAATTCAAAAATACCTTAATTTAAAAAAATAGAATTCTTAATTAAATAATAACTAAAAACACTATTTGTACTTTAAAAACTATTTACAATGTATCAATGATGACAAGAAAGTATATTCATTATTATATAAAAAAATAACGTATATAAACATAGTACTAGAGATTTTTTACATAAACCCTTAAAACAGCCACATAAGACCTAAGGGTAAGGTGTGCGATGGTGACAGACTCTTGGGGTTGCTCCGATAACATCGCTCGAGTGGTAATCTCTATCAACTTCCACTTTTCTCATAGACGGTCCCATTCAAGCTTGACATGATGAAGCTCAGCTTTGGCTTGGTCAAGAGTGAAGCCCAAAGATGCCACCTTTTTTCCGAGCTCCGACAAATGGACTTTGTATGGATAAATTCTACTGGATGAGGCCATCGCTTCCTTTGTCTGAGTAAATTGGGTTTGTTAAATCCCTATATTTATACTAATCATGTGATCACTGTTCAACAGCTATATTAGAAACGGTCAAAATTCTTAACATAAAACCAAATAAGTTGACATTTCATATAAACATTTTACATAAAGAGACATTTAATTAGATCGAGTGGGATTTCCATTAATGAAACTTTGGGTCGTTACATTATATATTATTTTATTATATAGTATAAGGATGATTCATTAGATAAAATGTTGATAAAAATGTCTTAATTTATTTTGGCGGTTTTTATGACCATCGTGAACTTGTGTAATTTTATTTAATATTATGTTTATATATTGGTTCAAGAACATGATATAACTTATAATATGTATATTAAAATATTATTTATCCATAATAATGGTTTTATTACTAGTATTGAATGTGTTAATGGAAAATGAAAACTCACCATCCATGAAGGCGGAGAATCGACACGTCACGGATGATGTTTTCATTTTTAAAATAAAAAGAGTGGAGAAAGGATTTTATGATATATAATACATTAGAACAATAAAATTCCACTATAAATATGATACTAGATTTACTATGCCACTTTAGATAGGATAGGTGAGGGGAGGATAAGAAAAGAAAATAACTTAAAAGAGAAAGAAGGAGTATTTTACCTCTTGAATATCGTCTCTTTGGAAACCTCCTTAAGAAACTTGGATTTGGTCTTTTGGTAAGACCAGTAGGTCTTGTATGTGTAGAAGAAGCTTGAGAAGGTAATTAGGTATAATTTAGATAATATTCAATGCTTATGAAAAGGTATAGTAACTAGTGCATTTTAGTTTTAACTAATGGGTTCTTACATCATAAATGACTCAAAAATTCATGTATTTAACTTATAATGTTAAATACCATAAATTACCATATTTCACTATTCATCAAAAATTCAACTATTTTAGAAAAATCCCAAAAATTTGTCCTAACCATTTTTTTACATTTAGATTTCAAAATTGGACTCCATTTTATTAAAATAATTTTTTAATTATGAGAAATTTCATCTTTAATAAAATCATAATTTATCCAAAAAATAACGATTTTAATATTATAACTGATTTTATGACACTTTGAAAAATTAATTATGGTCTCATAAAATTATCCTATAATTTTAATGAAAAAAAATATTAATTTATGAATCTATTTTATGAAAATAAATTTTATTTTAAATTATATTAATTATAAAATTTTAAATAAACATTTACGTTACACAAAAATACCAACATTTAATTTATCATTTTTAAAACATTTATGTACTTATTCTATGATATAAATATATCATATTTTTATTTATGATATACCTAAATTTTATTTAAACTTTCATAGGTGAGATTATTATTCTAATGGTCATATTACTATTCCTAATGGTCACATTATTATTTCAACATTCATTTTAATATTTAATAATATATTACGATTCATTTAAGCTCAATGTTGCGTGTAATGTAAGATATTTAATAAATTGAATTTATTTAAAAATACCATGAAATATTAGGGTGTTACATTCTCCCCTCCTAAAATAAATTTCATCCTCATGATTTAAAATTTTTATTGGTAATCATGTAGTTGTCATTTTAAAATACCCTTTTGGAAATCCCACATCGTCGACGGGGTTAATAAAACTTCCAATTAAATAGAGGGAAAGGACAATGTGATGGTCACCAAAAAACTAGGTTTCCCTGTATGAGAACATTATTGGGATGTGAAAACATGGGAATGGAAAAGAAATATAACTATCAATTTCTGATGGATAGTGATAGAGAATGTGGTCGTTATAAATTCTACCATCACAAAACTATAAATTTGTGATTGGTTAAAAGACCATTGATTTCTTAGTAAGAAAAGTAAACGGATAACATTTTTGTTCCAAAATCCTTTTCCTAGAGTTTAGGGATTCTTTTACTATATAGATAGGAACTTGAGAAAATAAACTTAATTTATTTCTTTCTATTTCATAAGAATAATATCATCATTTGGTTGTTCTTTGATCCATCTCCACTTCATTTCTTAAACCAAAAAATGGATATTAAAGATGAATTTTTATGCCTAAATCACTTTTATTAAATGAGAAATAAGTTATTACTTTGTCCTTTAAATATTTACCAAAATAAAAATGGTTATAACATGTTATCCAATATGATAAATCATACTTTAACCAAAGTTAAACTTAATCCATTCCATTAGTAGTTACCTTAAGACTCATTCAAAATACATTTTTCCAAATTCAAAGTCCAAAAATTTAGAAGGAAGATCACTAAATTTCCAAAATCAACTTAACATAAGATTTCACCAAATAATGTAGCTATTATTGTCACATACCAAATATATAAATGGCTTAATTACCTTTAAACCTTTATGAAATATACATGCTTCCAAGAGTAAAATATTAGGTTATTGAATATATTCCTTAAATACAAACATCTAATAATTCCAGTGTAACATAAACCATCAAATCACAAACCACCTCATGGTCACAAATACTATCCCATAAATATATATTTATTATTATCTCAATATTAAGAACATATTTAGGGTTATCATTCCCAAGTCATGTGTTTTCAAAAAGATCAACTTATAATATAATTACTTCTATTTATTACTGGTGATATTCATTACATGTTTCCAATTCATCAAAGAAGAAGTACTACAATACAATCCTTATATATCTTGTGATTCTTATAACTAGAATATAATTTATAAAATAATTCTACAAAATAATTCTTTAATCTAAAAACAAAAATAATTTAATTATTCCACTTCGACTATATTAATAGTATAAGTTTGAACTTGATCTCTTTGCTTCTTTTGAGATATTTTTCCTTGACACTTGGGATATTTATTTTCATATTTCTTTATATCATTACAGTTGAAGAATTGTATGGATATTTATTTCCTTTTCAATCATGAGTCTAGTGTACCTTCTCTCCATAATTTTCTAAAACTCTCATTCCCTTCAAGAAAGTATCAGGGCATTTCCTTCCACAATTATCACATGTGGGAAAATTCTTCTTTCCCTTCTTCCCTTTATCCATAATTTTCTATATCATCCTTTTTTTCTCTTTCTTCCTTTATAATTCATAAAAATGGATAATTCTTTCTCTGTCTTGATAGCACGTGATACTATATCCTCATATGATGAGATTTTTTGGGAGATTTATACCCTTTGAAGGACTGTTTTTAGGCCATCAAAGAAATGGTCAATATTACTCTTTGGATTACATACTTAGTTTGTAGTATGCCAAGATAACCTGGTAAAGTTAGCTTCATAATTAGAAAAATTTTCTTCTTTATTTTGTCTCAGACTCAAGAATTGTCTCTCCAAATCTTTTTGTTGTTCTCTTAGAAAATATATTTTCAAGAAATCCTTAAAATCCTTGTATTCCATGTTTTCAATTTACTCTTCCTCCTTCGTGTTTTGAATAAATAAACACCATTGATCCACATCACTTGAGATACGATAAAGTATCATGATAACCTTCTCCCTTTCATTGCTTTCCAAAGCAAGAAATATATGACAACCATGCTTTTTTATTACAACTTAAACATGATTTATTACATAAAACTTCACTTGATACAATAATGAATATCAAGAGGTTTGGTGTCTTTGGGGCTTAGTATCATTACATAAAAACTTGAAACACGAAATACAACATCTTTATTGAAAACTTCCTTTATATGACCACTACATTCCTTCGTACTTAGCATTACATGGGATAACCTGAGGACATGCATAAGAAAAGGGTGAGATATAAAGCCCAGTAAGGGAATACACATGGAATAACATGAGGAATAAAATACATGTTAGACATTAGGAATATCAATATAGCACAAGAGAAACATGAACATAAAGGCATGATAAAGCATGATAATCATAACATGGAAATGTGGCAACAACACTTAACATGGAATTAGCATGAGCCAAGGCTCATTGCACATGGATCATGAGTAAACCCTCATTACACATTAAGCATGAGTAAACCCTCATTGAACTTGAATTAGCATGAGTCAACACTCATTTCACATGACGTATCATGATACTATACTTTACCCAATTCATTGGAGCGCTATAAGGGTGCACCCTTCTTAAACATTTCATTTCATGCATAAGTGTGCCACATGGATCATAAAACATGGATTCATAAAACATAATCATTTATTCCACGATAAAGGAATTTGGAATTCATGCATGAAACTTTATAATCAATAAGTAAATGTGCATAAAGATGAATACCCTTGATAGAGAAATGGGCATGGTATTCACTACACAATGACATTGGCTTAGAAAATTTGTGTGATTTCGGCAACGTAACGGCGTGACATAAGAATTTATAAAAATGGTTTATGAGAGAGAAAGGGGTTGATCATCATATTTAAAAGTAATGGATAGTAAGGAGTTTATATAGATACATGTCCCAAGAATTGTAATGGAATTTAGATTCAAGATACAAAAGTATTGCTTGAATGTAAAAGAGGAGAGAGAAGTTCCTTTCGGAATTTCGGCATAGTAACGGGTGTACATGGGAGGCATTTAATGAGAGATAAAGGGGTATACCATCATTCAAACATAAATAGGGTAGTATGAGGGAGTTGAAAAACCATACCCCAACATTCTTAATTGAAATTAAAAGGAAAAACAACTTAAATAAAATTATACAAAAATGAGAAAGGAAGAAAAACCCTTACTTGGAAGTGTGCTTCCAAAGGCTAGAGAGAGTCTTGTGAGAGGCTTATTGGGAGCTTGGGGCACCTTGGGAGGATTCTAGAGAGAGTAGGGCAGAGGTTGGACGAACTTCAAAGGATTTGAGTGAGGAGGAAGTGGGATCTTGGGTGGGTTTATATAGGAAAGGTGAGGGAATTATTTATTATTTAGGTTTGGGACCCCTTATATTAAACTAATCCAAACCACAAACCACTCCATGGTTTTTGCCTATGTTTTTTGGAAAAGGGAAGAGGAAAAAAATATTTTATAAGTCCAAAGTCTGAACTTATTAAAATAATAGGGTTGCTTATGTGGAGGTGAGTCACACTCCCATGGAAAACAATTTAAAAATACAAGGTGTTTAATAAGTCTTGAGGGGTCCATTAATGCTTTGAAAAGTAGGTCAAACAAACCCAAAAACAAACTATTTTAATGGTAAAAAATATATTGGCCGAACATAAAGCTTATAGTATTTTATTACATCACCATTGGGTCATTATGATGTCATAAAACACATTATATATTTAAACGGTATTTAATTTTTACCCAAAAATTTGATTGTCTTAGAAAATTATGAAAAATTCACCGTTGGATAATTTCGAAGTCCTGATTCCAGAAATAAAATTTATTTTTTCTAAATATGTTAATTTTCACTTTTAAAATAAAAACCGACATTTATCGAAAATTCACAGGTTTTGACAGAAATAGCTTTCAAACCTTAATAAAAATTATAATTGCATTCATAAAATTATATGATCATTTATATATAATAAAATTTATTTAATAATAATAATAATATTTTATTAAAATATTATTTAATTCAAAAATCCCTTAATTTAATAAAATAGAATTCTTAATTAAATAATAACTAAAAACAATATTTGTACTTTAAAAAATATTTACAATGTATCAAAAATGACAAGGAGGTACTTTCATTATTATATACAATAATAAACATAATACTAGTGATTTGTTACATAACCCCTTAAAACAGCCGCATAAGACCTAAGGGTAAGGTGTGTAATGGTGACGGACTCTTGGGGTGGCTCGGATAACATCGCTTGAGTTGTAATTTCTATCAACTTCCACTTTTCCCGTAGACAGTCTTGTTCGAGCTTGACATGATGAATCTCAGCTTGGGCTTGGTCAAGAGAGAATCCCAAGGACGCCACCTCTTTTCCGAGCTCCGAAAAATGGGCTTCGTATGGAGAAATTCTACTGGATGATTCCATCGCTTCTTTTTTCTGAGTAAATTGGATTTGTTAAAGCCCTGTATTTATACTAATCATGTGATCACTGTTCAACGGCTATATTAGCAACGGTCAAAATTCTTAACATAAAACCAAAGAAGTTGACATTTTATATAAACATAAAGAGACATTTAATTAGATCACTGTTCAACGGCTATATTAGCAACAGTCAAAATTCTTATCCATTGCTGAGTTAAAAATTGATTTGTAGTCCCATTGAATAGTGGAGGTTTTCATTGAATTAAGTGGTCTAAAATTGTTACATCACATTGTGTGTTAGGATAATCCATATGAGTAAGGTTATTTCTCATAACCTAAGTTAGTTCTCCCAGTACGGTTATAATTAGTTCATATTCAGCTACATTTCTAGCTTCAACATCATTATCTTTCTTAGGAGGGAAATCCCTACATGGATTATGTGCATTGATATGATTTCCATTACTTCCACTACATGTTATTTATAAATAATTTCATACACTATATTAGATCATAACATTATGAAACATAATATATAAACTAAAACTAGTGAAACGCTTATATAAATTGAAAATTTAGATATATATAATCTCAAAATTATAAGCATGGTTACTTTCGAAATATTCTCAAAGCTAGTTATAGGGTTATATTTCCCTAATATATGTTTTTATAAATCTAGTTTCTAAATTTTTTACTGAACTTTCTCTAATAAAAACTGTAAAGATTCTGACCCCAGTATCCCAGAGATGGTGCCTTACTTTATTACATTGGTACTAAGTACAAGTGATCACATCCCAAAGAACCAAATAGTTTAGTAGCTTTGTAAAACTAGATTCAAATATAAGTATCACATTAAAACTTAAAATGGAATAAAACATAGTAACTCCATTGTAAACACCCTTATTCTCCTAGATTATCTCTACATGTCAATCATAATATACATCTTGGAATCCTGGGAAAAAATAGAATATAATAAAGAGTTGATCTCAGATACTCAATAAGGGTAATCATATAGTGGAAGCTATCATAAATAAAAATAAACAAAGTCAAGGTAAAGAACTAAAAATACATGCCATAAAAACATAATCTTGAGCATAATATGGCACAAATAAAATCCCATAAAATAATTCCATATAAATAAAAATGGGAGAATAAAACTTAACCCTAGATATTCTATAATCCAAATAATCACATGGGTTATCAATAAAGAATCTTATAATGAGGTAATTCATAATGTGGGACATTATAAACATATCCTCAAGGCTTTAACCAAGATACCATACATAATCGGGTAAGACATCATCCAATACCCAAACTAGTTTGTCTCATGATACCTACTGATGCATCGAGGGGCTATAGTGGGCTCTTCCCATCACTTACTAAGTCCAATTCATTCCTCATATGAAATGGGTAAAACATAATCAATATATATATTCATATTAATACTAGAATATGAAATAAATTTCCCCAAACAATAAACATAATCATAAACCATCCAGTGTAATATGATGCATGATATCAAAATATCACTTTCATAGTCAAACTGATCATAAAAAATTCAATAAAATATTTTAGATGGTATCATGAGAGATAGACCTCAATTAATCATAATATACAACCAAGGGTTTTTATATAGATTAAAATACTCTAATAGAATCATTGACAAATTCTTGAGAGAAATACCACTTTACTTTGAAATAATTTATTTAAAAGGTTGTGCAATTATAAAATAAAGTATTTTATTTTAAAATAACATTTTAACTTTTAAATCATTCCTCAAGATATTAAGGAATCATGAAAATAGGAAAATACTCTCATTTCGTATAAGTTAAAAAAACATTTTTTAAAATTTTGAAAAAGAAACATTTAAAATAGTATTTTTTTTAAAAGAAAGTGTGAGCATTAACCAAATGAATTATTGTGTATCAGATATAAATCCATATAAAAGAAGTGTAAATACAATATAATATAATCAAAATTATTTTCATGCATAATCATATAATGACATAATTAATGGAGTATAAGTTTAACCTAAATAATGGAAATTGGGTTAATAATTCTCTTACCACTTTGTAATCAGTTGAACTGTATGCCCCATAAAATTAATGGTCATAAAATGAAACATTGAATTATATTAAGATAAATAGACTCATTATATGATATATTAAAGGTTTATATTTATATCACACACAATAAATAAGGGTTGAATAAGTAATATATCTCATAAAAGTAAAATTGAGATGAGAAACTCTTACCTTATGTCTGAAAGCGTTCTACACTTGTACTTAATATTATAGATAGTAAAATTAGATTAATTAATTACTTAATTAAGAAAATATTAAATATATATTTTATTTATTATAATTTTATTAAGTTTATTTATGGTCTTTTCATTGAGTTATAATGTTTAATTTTGTTGTTTTGGGAGCGTTCGTTTCATGGTTTTATAGTTAGTTCCCTTGAGTATAAATATGGGAGTTCTTGTAAAATAGGAATAAATTATCTAGAAGTTAAATTATTTAGTGTTAATAAACTTAAATAATTTTAAATTTTATCATATATAATTTTATTATATGATATGATGATGATTCATTAGATAAAATGTTGATGAAAATGTCTTAATTTATTTTGGCGGTTTTTACGACCATCAAGAACCTATATAGTTTTATTTGATATTATGTTTAAATATTGGTTATAGAACATGATATAAATTATAATTTGTATATTAAAATAATATTTAACCATAATAATGGTTTTATGACCATTCTTGAAGGTGGTAATGGAAAATTAAAATTCATTATCCACAAAGGCGGTGAATCGACACATTGCGGATGATGTTTTCATTTTTAAAATAAAAAGAGAGGAGATGGGATTTGATGATGGATAATACATTAACACAATAAAATTATAGTATATATATTATACTATATTTACCCTACCACTTTTTATAGGTTAGGTTAGTATAGGATAAGAAAATTAAAGAAAATAAAAGAGAAAGAAGGAGGATTTTACCTCTTGAATATAGTCTCCTTGGGAACCTCCTTAAGACAATTGGATTTAACATTTTGGTAAGAAAATAAGGTATTTTATGTGATTAATAAGATTGTTAAGGGAATTGGGAATAATTTATACAATATTCAAGGCTTATAAGGTGTGAGGAAAAAGGGTGGTGAGGTGTGGTGTTTATAGGGGAAGAGAGGGGTGTTTTTTGATTATTTTATTCATTTATTTATTATTTTGGATCAAGACTATCAGTAGTGTTTATTATTGTAAATAAGTATAATAAATAGTTCATGTGAGTTTGAAATAATGGGTGCTTACATCATCAATGACTCAAAAATTCATGTATTTAACTTATAATGTTAAATACCGTATTTCACTATTCATCAAACATTCAACTGTTTTAGAAAAATCCCAAAAAATAATCCTAAACATTTTTTGATGTGTAGATTTCAAAAATGGACTCCATTTTATGATAATAATTTTCTAAATATAAAGAATTTCATTTTTAATAAAATCATCATTTATTCAAATACTGATTTTAATATTATAATCGATTTTATAACACTTTGAAAATTTAATTATGATCACATAAAATTATCTATATAATTATAATGAAAAAAAATATTAATATGTGAATCTATTTTATGAAAATAAGTTTTATTTTAAATCATGTTAAGTATAAAATTGTAAATAAACATTTACATTTCACAAAAATACCAACACTTAATTTATCATTTTTAAAACATTTATTTACTTATTCCTTGATATAAATATATCATATTTTCATTTATGAGATACATAAATTTTATTTACACTTTCATAGGTGAGGTTATTATTCTAATGATTATATTACTATTCCTAATGATCTCATTATTATTCTAGTAGTCATGTTGATATTTAATAGTATATCACGGTTTATTTAAGCTCGGTGTTGTGTGCAACATAAGCTATCGAATAAATTGAATTTATTTAATAATATACATACCATAAAATATTGGGGTGTTATAAAGGTTGTTAAATCATGAACAACTAGACTGAAAGGTCTATATACAACAAGATCTTATCTTATAGGTGTAGCTAGTATAGCAAGAGTTTCCTCTAACTTTGAGGAACTAGAATCCTCTTCTAAAGAGTCCATATACATATCTACAATTACATTATAAATCTTAACTAGAATAGTTAAAAAATTATGATAGTTCCTATTGATTGGACCAATTTAACATGAAACCATATCTCTTACTTGCTTGGTTACTCATAAGGTTTCTTCTACCTGAGTACCAATAGAAGAAACATATTCATGAAAATAACCCAGAATTTCATTTAGGGAAACATCATTCCCAAGACTAGCTCTTATAATAGATATTGTGGTCTCCTAAAACTCACACAAGAAATATTTTTAAATTATTTCCTTAGAAAAAGGGTGAACATGTAAAACTTTAAATATTAGATCTAAGAATTTACTAAATTTAGATTTGAGGAAAGATGTTTAAACAAATTCTGGAAATCGTGAACCATTGATGTTTCTGAGGTCATTGTAGCATTATGATGAAACAATTTGATAAAGTAAAATTAACTCACAACCACACTTTTTAAATTGTGGAAGATTTATTTCATCTCAATATTAAAAATTTGAGTGTCATCAAGTTAATCCACTGATATGTCTGATTGAACTAGTGGAATATTTTAAACTATGTCTCTTTGATATTCCACAAGTTTTCTAAGTTCATTTATCTCAACTTTCATAGGATAGATCCCTTTAATATCAATCACTTGAGCTCTCACAACCTCAATTTCATTATCACTTATAGTATAGAAACCATATTTCACTTGTTGTAGGTTCTAGATCAAGGTATTTTGAGAAACCATAATCCCAAATATATTTTCAAAATCATATTTAGAAACAGAACTCTACTTCAGCTGTTTGGTTTCATCCTTAGAAGAAATCAGATCTTTCTTTAACTCAATATAATCTCATATGAGATTATAAAATTTTTTCATCATAGTAGAGGAAAAATACTATATATTTTTCTCTATATGTGAACTTTTGGAAATTTTTCTTAAAGATGGTACATCCTTTAGTGGATGAGTAGGTGATGGAATGTGTGTCGGGATGTCAGAGTGATCGATAGTCTCCGTAATCACATCCACACTACCATCTCTGTCAACATCAATTGATCCAATGGGTAGGTCAACTACAGGATGCTCAACCTAAGGTTCCACTCTAACCTCAGTAGTAGACACACTAGACACAGTCTCAACTGGCCATGCCTCTTCATCTCTAGTAGTTGTTTCAATAGTTCTCACTACTCGTTGAATTGATTTAGCAGCACTAACCATAATAGTTTCCTAAATCTGAACTACTTACACCATTTTTAAAATATATGGAACTAAAAACTATTTTATCTCAGCAACTAACTCATGAACTTCCCTATAAGGCACCCTCTCAATAGGTTCTATATCCCTAAGAGGTGAGGTAGTGTATGGCTTCCCCTGAGTTATTTTTGGAGGTGGTATAACCATATGAGCTCTAATTTCCTACCCAATGGGTTTCAAGGTGTTGTAGGCGGTATACCAATTACAACCAAAAAAATCAAGAGAATTATAGACATGGTATTTCTTTTATGACACTCGATAGATTCTCCCTCATTGAAATCAACTTCTTTCTTATTCAGCGCTAGGGAGAAAATCCTTTCATAGGGACAATAGTTCAACTTTACCTTACCTTGGAAGTACTGGTTCATATCATGAACCACACTACCAGATTCAACATGATATTTTTATTCAGGATATATAAGAGAGACATTTCTTAAAAAACACTTTTTTCATCTCACCAAACCTTTTAGAAATTCCATCTTGGAAAAAATTTCATATCACCTTCCATTCAGTTACCAAATCTTTCACAACCTTATTTTCAAAGGAAAAGGACCCAAAAAACATGAAAACTTTAGTAGGCCCAATTGCACTTGTCTAGATAAAAATGAACTCACCCTCATGAGGCAAGTATAGAAATTCTAAAATTTCCAGAGAATATTCCAAAAAATATTTTCCATTTACACTAGTAGAGAGCACATCCTCTGTTTAACTAAACTGAAACTTGGAATTTTTAATAAACTCATTAACCTCCTAAAATAGAAAACTTGATTTATTCTCATCAAAAAAAGGAATTCTCATCCTTGTAATTGAAAAATATTCTTCAATAATATCTCAGTTCCTTTCAACCAATCCAAATCTATGGATTTTCCTGCAAGAATGTGACACAGTGCACCACATATCTTTACTTTCTTCAAGGATCCAGAACCACCATCATCTTCTCACTTAGACTTCCTCATGGTGGTAAGATCAAATGGAGGTAGTTATAATGTCATATAGAGAAAAAGGTGACAGTTTGGCTTTAGGTATAATGGAATGTAGGTGAATGGAAAGAAGTAAAAGGGTTGATTTGGTTTTTAGGTCATGTGTCTGATTTGAAAAAGGGTCACATATCTGATTTAGGTTTAGGGGTTGATCCGACTTAAAATAGAGAATAAAATAAAACAAAATAGAATACTTTATTTTTAAAAGGAAATTCCATTTATTTTCTAAAATTAAATCAGGAACAAATAAATATATAAGAACAATAATTTCATATGGAATTAAATTATAGAGTACTTAATAATAAATGTACAAATTGAAGAATAATTAAAATAAAATCATTTAAATTAAAATATCCCTAATTAAAACTCAATAAAATCAAAATGTTCACAAGAAATGGTCTTGTTAAAAATGTCCTCTAATTGATTCTTAGTGGAGATAAATTCAAGAGTGATATCACCTTTTTAGTACGATATCTCAAGAAATGATGCCTTAGATCTATATGCTTTGTTCTTGAATGGTTTATTAGATTATTTGAAATTTTGATAGCACTAGTGTTATCACATTTGATTTATACTTGATTATAATTGAAACAAAAATCCATTAAGGAGTGTTTCATCCACAACACTTGTGCACAATAACTATAAGAATCAATGTATTCTGCTTCAGCAGTAGATAATTCAACTGAGAGATATTTCTTAATAGACTAGTATTTCAATGATTTACCTATAAAATGGTAGGTTCATGAGGTAATCTACCTATATAGTCTAAAATCACTAAATTAAACATCAAAATAAGAAGTTAAATTAAAGTTAAAGTTCTTTGGAAAGAGTAAGGAAATATAAATTTTTCCTTTTAAATAATTTAAAAATATTTCTTAGATTTTAAATGAGATTCCTCAGTATTATCATGGAATCTATAACATAAGAATACTAAAAAAATAATGTATGGAATATGGGTAGTTAAATAGAGTAGACTCCCAATTATTCCTCTATATAACATGTTTTCAACTAGTTTCTCAGCTTCATCCAAATCAATTTTTTTCATTATAACTCATATAATTTTCAAGTACTTTACCTTTTTCAAGTCTAAAACTTTTAATTATGTCAAGTATGCATTTACTCTGATTCAACACATTCCCAAATTCTTTTTGATAAATCTGAAAACCAAGAAAGTAATTTAACTCACCCATCATTCTAATTTCAAATTCTTTTTTCATGAGTTTTGAAAATTTACTACATAATTTTTTGTTTGTAGAACCAAAAACCACATCAAAATATATTTAAACTAGAAATATATCAAAAGATGGAGTTTTCTTGAAAATAGTAGGATCTTCCAGTCCTATTAAAAATCCATTTGATAAAATAAAAGAACTTAAATTTTCATACCAATCTCTAGGTGATTGTTTAAGACTATAAAGAGTTTTGGTAATTTTGAAAACTAAATTTGGAAAATGAGTATTTTCAAAACCATGAGGTTGTTCAACATAAATTTCCTCCATAATAAAAGAACTTAAAATGAATATTTCACATCAATATGATATAATTTGAAATCCATGTGTGATAATAGACTAATAGAATCCTAATGGTTTCTAATATATCTATGAGTGAAAAGGTCACTTCATAATCTACACCTTCCTCTTGGTTATAGACTTTATCCACTAATCTAGCCTTATTCCTAATGATCACACCATAATCATCCTGTTTGTTTCTAAAAATATATTTTGCTCCCGTAACATAGAAATCAGAGGTTCTATAAACTAATTATCATTCCTTGTTTCTCTTGAATAGTTTTAACTCTTATTTCATAGATAAAACCCAAATATCATCTTCTAAGGCTTCTTCTAAGGTTTTAGGTTCTATTTTAGATAAAAAGGAAGAAATTTTTACATAGTTTCATGCACTTAATCTAATACTAATACCTTCATATAATCTTTCTATAATAGTTTCTAAGAGATTGTTTTTAGGGTCCTAGTCTATCTAGAAACACACTTTCAGGTTTACTAGTATCTATCCTTTCAGTATTTTTTCACCAAAATCAAGTTCAAAATCATCATATTTTTTATTTTCAAAAGGAGGTTTAGGTCTCATATTTTCAAAAGAATCAGTTAACTTTTCAACTTGATTCATTTTATGATCAAATGGATCACTTTCATAAAATTTCACATGAGTTTATTCTTAAAAAATCTTTAGCATTTTGTTCAAAAATCTACAAGCCTTGGAACTAGTAGAATATCCAAGAAATATTCCTTCATCAACCTTTGGATAAAATTTACCAAGATTTTCCTTAGTGTTCAAAATGTAAACTTTACATCCAAATACTTTAAAATTTCCAATTTTCAAATGTTTATTATTCTGTAACTCATGTTTTCGTCAAAATATTCCTAATTAGAACTTTATTTATGAAAAAACATGTTGTATTTATAGCTTCATCCCAAAAGTGAGTGGGAAAGTTATATTCACATAATATTGTCCTAGAAATTTCTTGAAATTTGTTATTCCTACTTTCAATAACACCAATCTGTTGAGGTTTCATGGGGAAATAAAAGGTATGTTTGATTCTATGTTTATAATGATAAGAATTAAACTCATGGTTTTCAAATTTTCCTCCATGGTCGCATCTCAAAGAAATAATTTTGGAATCTTTATCTTTATAAACCAATTTACAAAAACTTATAAACACATAACAAGATTTACTTTTGACACACAAAAATAAAACCTAAGTAAATCTATAAAATCATCAACAAAAACATAAAAAATATATTTTTCTCTTAGGGTTTTTGTTCTAGATAGTTAAAATAAATTTATGTAGCTAAGTTCTAGAGTACTATATGTAGAAACATATTTAATTAGTTTAAAATATGACTTGTGTTGCTTTCCAATTTGGCATGCATCACATAGTTTTTCTTTGTTCAATTTAAGTTGAGGTAAATATGGAACTAAATTCCTATTAGAAATTTTTCTCAAAGAATATACATTAAAATGTCCAAGTATTTTATGTCAAACCCAAGTTTTTTTTGTTTCAGAATTTAAAATATTCACATTCTATCTACATAAATAATCAAGATCTAAAGTATAGACATTATTTGTTCTAGGTGCCTTAAATTTAAGTAGTTAATCTTTGAAAATAGAAAAAACATTATTTAAAAAATCAACATAATAGCCTTCATTACAAATTTGAGAAATACTTATTATATTGTGCTTAGATTCTTACATATACTAAACTTTATTGATGAGAACTAATCGTGAATTTCTAACTGATCCAAATACCATAATTTTTCATTTGATAAATCTCTAATCATATGTCTCGATCATCCACCGTCCATATAACACTTTTCATTGATGCTCTTGGAAATTTTTCCTTAAAAAACATATTAAATAAGAAATTTATTTAGTACTCATATTCTCTTGGGTCTTGAAATTTTATCAATAAAAGATTTGGGAACTCAAACCTTCTTTTGTTTTCTATAAATTTCAGCACTGTATTTTGATAAATTTTTTGAAATAAAAGCATGTTTAACTCCATAAAATTGAGGGATTATTAAACTAAAACTATTATCCTAGTTCCCTAGTTCTTAATAATGAAAACAAATAACTTTGAATAATTTTTTATTCTTAGAACTTGGAACAAAATAATTTTTATAAAGTTTGGGTTTTTCAGTAGTACTTCTTATTCCAAATTTATTTGTTTGTACCTTATTTTTTACAAGAATTTAATTTAAATAATTTTTTCCTTTTGTGAAAACACTTATAGAAACTTTAAGATATTAAAATTCTCACTATAAGATTTAATTTTTGTTACCATGTTCAACAAAAAATGCAATAGAATTTTTCACCTTAACTTTCAAATCAAAAAAAATAAGTATGCCTTTTCACTAATAACATCACTATAATAATTTCTTAGGTATTTATTTTTCTTTTTCAGTATTTAATATTTTTTTCCAGTATGGTAAAATATTCATTTAATTATTCAAAATATAAAATTTCATTTTCAGAATTAGATTCATGTGCATAATAATAAAATGATTTTTCCTCATCAGAATGTGTAATAAAGCATATATTGACCTTTTGATTAGAAATTTCATCTTCTAGTCTTGAAGATGTATCATCACTAGAGTCTTCAGAATCACTCAATATGGCCTTCATGTATTTCTTGGATTTATTATTATATCCAACATTCTTGAAATACTTCTTCTCATACTTCTTATTATCTTACAGCTAAGGGAAGTCTGGCTTGATGTGCTTAAGTTTCTTTCACTAGTAGAATATGACATCTTTAGAGTTTCTCTCATACTTCTTATACTTGTTGGGGGATTTCTTGAATTCCATTCTCTTATTGTAAAACTTTTTTAACTTCATTGAAAAATGAGCAAGCTCACTGCCTAAAGCAAAACTATTTTAAGTGTCTTCATCAAATGACACATCCATTTGTATTCATTTACTATTATTTCCATATTTTTAAGTTGAGACTTTTAGATAAGTATTCTCCTTATTAATCAGTCTATTATCACCAAATTTAGCTTCTATCTCTGCCTCATACATCATAATAATTTCAATGAGATTTTTTATTTTTGAAATCCTTTTCATCAATAGATTTCCTAATGGTAGCAATGATTACACTCCACTTAGATGGTATCACTATAAGAACTTTTAGTTCTTGACATATTCAATAATTTTTACTCTGAAAGAAGCAACATTATTCAAAATATTTGTTAACTGACTATTCATTTATGTTATGGTTTCTCCATAAACCATCAAGAATGTGTAAAATTTCAGCTTGGAAGTGTTGTATATAAGATAACTTACATTATCAGTACCTTCATATGCCACTGATATAGTAGTCCAGAATTCATGAACTATTTCACATTGTGAAACTCTATTGAACTCGTCAAGACCTAGTCCACATACTATAGCATTCATATCTTTTGATTTAAAATCATATTCACCTTCAAAAATAACATCCCACTTCTATAGATATCCTTTAATAATAATGTGAGGCTTCATGGATTTTAATTAAACCTTTAGACCAAGGTTATTCAAGTAAACAGTCATTTAAGCCTTACAACAGCCATAATTTTATCCATTGAAGTAGGGAGCTCTTACCATATACATTTCTTCTTTGTTTTCATCCATTTCATCAATTTTGAAAAAGATCTTAAGTCTTCAACCTTTTAGAGATAATAACTAAAAATTCAAAACCTTTGATACTAATTTTTGGTTGGAGAACAACTTCACTAAGACTCAAGAGGGGTTGAATTGACTTATTGAAATTTTATTCACTTTAAAACCACCCTTTTTAAGGTATGAAGGACTGATCTTCTCTTAACACAATCTAACATCAAAAATAAAATCAAAAATAAAAATATATAATAGAATAGTCTTATTGTGGTTCAAGAAACAGATATACCCTAGTCCACTTCACCAACTCTCAACTCTTAGAGCTTGGTGATTTTCACTAGTACCAATCCTTTTTCTCATAGACTACCCAACTGAGTGCAAGAAGTCATAACTCGGTACAAAACAAGGAGATTTTATTGGGATCCAAAAGGATTTACATAACACTAGCCTTCAGGTTCTTTTACCAGGATCATCTATAGTTTAGTACAAGAAGCTGACACTTCCAACAATGATAAAGAAAGAATAATGAAGGTTTACAAAATGAAGATCATAGTTGCAAGATTCAACTGAAAGATGAGAAGAGTTCTCCAGGAGAGAAGATATGAGTGAATTATATCTCAAAGAGAGTCTTCTAAAAATACAACAAGATAAATATTTGAAAGCACAACCGTATAACTTGAATCATCTTCTTCTTTTACATTGTACAGAGTAGCACAAAGATCTTCAATAGATATACTTGAGAGTGAAATTTCTTATTCTATTCTTGTTTTTTCTTTATGTATTTTATCACACTTACTTATATAGTTCAAATAATCTTGCATGAAATCTATTAATATTTCACAATATGATATCCAATAAAATCTTGTCTTTGAATTAAATTCTAGATGTCATTTTCTTAAAAGTTTCTCAACAAAGGGACTAAGAAATAAATTATTCTTTACTTGTTTTCTTATCTCAAAACTTGTAACCTTTTAGAAATCAATTTTTATCATAAAGAAATAATCCAATATTTAATACATAGATGAAAGCATTAAATTCCACTTAAATTACTCCAATGGTAATAAATATATAGGTTATAGAATGATGTAGTTGACTCTATATCACCATATAGCTGAATTAAATGGATTTAAATTCACATATTTGAATTGATCCATGTAATAGTCCTTCATGCAGTTGGTTTCTTATATAGTCAAATTGATCCACATATTAGTTCTTCACATAGCTGATTTTCTCACATAGCTGAATTTTGGCATAGACAAATTAATTATATAGTCGATTGGAACCACATAGCTAAATTATTCATGTAGCCAAATCACATAGCTAATTACTCTAAGAAGTCGATTTACATAGTAGTTTTATTGATGTAGTTTTGTGCTCATGTAAACAATTTATCGACATAACTGATTTTCACATATCTAATTCTATGACATAGCTAATTCATGTAGGTGATTCCTTCATGTAGTCAATTGACATGTTGATTGCTTGAGGTATCCAAATATCCACATAGTTGATTTTCTCATGTAGATGATTTTCCAAACTTAGGAAAATTTTAACAAAACTTCCAAAATTGAAGAATTACAGTAGAATTGACTTAAATGAATTAAAACCTGATGAAAACACTTAAAAATGAAATCATTAGAAATATAAGAATGATTTTTTAGATCAGAAAAACATAAAGCGTGTGGGAAATGTTGGAACAACATTAATATTCCATCAAACTGATCCTCAATCACTTGATGGTCAAGCTATAATTGGTCAATAGAATATAAACCACATATCCAACCATGGGTAGTTTTGATCTAATCATCAAGAACTATCATCCACTCTATAATAATCCTAAATAAAGCATGAAGGGGAAACAAGTTTCCTTATATTGTAGGGTAGATAAATTTCTTTATCAAAACTCAGTTTTCATCGACTCTCACTCAAAAATCAGCAACATAAAGGCCAAACTACATGCACAAGCTCATCACAACCCTACCCTTATGAACAAACTAGATATCAGTGGGTAACACCCTTATTTAATGGGATGAACCCACAAGTATTTGAGCATATATAGATTATCTGACTCAAGAAGAACATGGATAATCATATCTAATTGATATATGATGCATGTACCAAACTTATTTGTACCCCACGATTGATT
This sequence comes from Viscum album, assembly GCA_963277665.1. Classification (NCBI taxonomy): domain Eukaryota; kingdom Viridiplantae; phylum Streptophyta; class Magnoliopsida; order Santalales; family Viscaceae; genus Viscum; species Viscum album. The sequence continues at coordinate 365,931,957 of OY728150.1, read as the reverse complement.
TCTTAGGGTTCACAGATGACTTTCAGGATATTCGAGTCCTAGAAAAGGGATACATCAATCGTCGTACTTGCGTCAGTCTCTCTAGTCTGATAGTCAAACTTAAAACCCCCTTAACATTGTTTCCCTAAGTTCTCAAACCAATCCTCACATGACTACTTGCTCCAAAACAATGTCCCTAGGACAGACCCACTTTGATACAACTATGACATGACTTGAACCATTGAGACCTATCCTAGGATGGAAGTAAGTCGAGTGTACCACCCCAAGATCGCCTCCAATAGGTCATAGGCTGGTGACTAGCACCGAGTAGGTATATCACATAATATGGAAGGATTTAGCCTATGACAACCTAAAACAGTCATTTATCTCCAGGGCACAAGATGTAAAACAACACTAGTAAGATACATAAATATAATCAATTGAACTATACACAATGAATGCATGAGAAAAAAAATTATGAATACAACTCCGTATAGGGGAAAACTAGGATAAAACTATACATCTGACAAGTCCCTGAACTTGGAAGACACCATACACTAGAATATTTTTTGTGTTGTGTGAAATCCTAGATAAATCACTAATTGTAGCTGTTAGGACCCCCTCCCATCAAAGATACCATGATGAGGAGAGAGATATGATGACCCTCGAGTCCTGCCTCTAATAGGCCCTGAGTTGGAAACTAGCATTGAGGGTACACAAATATCCTAGTATGGGAGGAATTACCCACTATAAATGAAACGAGGTCAGGAGATAGGATAAAAAATCCCCAAAAACTTCAACAGAAAATATAAAGATAAACCAAAAATAATCTCACAATGCATGAATAAAGTAAAACCGATACATATTAAAGTCTCCAACAATATACCAAAAAGAAAAATCTACATAGACGACTCAATACCAGCTCCAAACCAGCTAGTAATGTCCATCTTGGTCCCCAAAGTCCTCCTGAAAACCTAAAAACAATTTATATACATAGGGTGATCCTAACAGGTATACTTGGTAGGGACATATCCAAGACCTCAAGTTCACATGTGAAAAGAGCATGCTAATGCTCTAGTGAAAAAATAGTAGAACCACCAATAACCTATATAGGTCATCCAAAAAAACTCATCATCACCATGGATCACTCACTAGATAAGGATTACAATATAATAATATAGTTCTAGATCACAACAAATCAAGGTGCATCACTACTACTTCCCCATTGATTTTCTATTCACACATCCCAACATAGAATGTCATGTTCTCTCATCTCTTCCACACATACCACATCACATCCCACCTGGAGACACCTAGGCCACACATCACATCACATCCCGCTCATAGACACCTATGCCACACATCACATCACATCCCTCCCACAGACACTTGGGCCGCACATCACATCACATCTTGCCTTCAGACACCTAGGCAACACATTACATCACATCTCACCTACGGAAACATGGGACACACATTACATCACATCCCGCCCATAGACACCTGGGTCACACATCATATCACATCCCATCCATGGACACCTAAGATACACATCACATCTCATCCTGCCCGCAAATACCTAGATCACACATCACATCACATCTCACCTGCAAACACCAGGGCCATACATCTTCATTAGGTAATATCCAACACCAACCTCTATCACTATTTTTGAAGGAAGAGTGGGGGAGATGGGGTAGTCATCCATTTGTATTGCTACCATCCTGGATGTTGGGGAAAACACCTGAAACTCAACACCTCTGAGAAATGGTAAGGTTATCCAACTCGGTTGGGGCATGTATAAAATAACACAAACATACATGATATATAGATATCACACAAATATCCAACCTATGGGTTTATATCAACTACACTAGCATACACCAAATCACCACCACTGTGCAGCACATCAACCATCACAACTCCTGACACCACTATATGCAACCACCACACAATCCACACAATATTTCCCACTTTCAATTACTGGTTTTGCCATATTTTTTCATTATCCATTTCATTTTTCATTACACTACTCATTCATTAATTCAATTCAGTTATCCAATTACCACACGTATGTTTCCAATCCATCTCAATTATCTACCAGCCAATTTTGTTTCATTTATCATCACAATTCACCCCATGGATAATTTGTTAACTATCTCAACCATATCATGCTACAACTGGACAAACTCACAAAACTACCACCATAGAACCACACATCCACCATCATCATCACATCACATCGCCCAATACATCTCACCACGTCAACCTCACATCACACATATCAACCACATATCACAACACAACTGACATATAACGCTATCACAACATTCTGAAACAACAACCACTACGCTGCAACCACTACCCACATCACATCCATGCCAACTGACCACCACATCACTGCCCCACATACTACATAGCTCATTTAATCACTTCCATAACTTCAAAATATCCCAAACCACATAGGGAAACATATCAAGCATAAACACACACAACAACATCACATCCCATCTTCCACAATTACTCGGTAACTTTGTCACATTAAATCTTCAATTAGAATGGGTATTATCATACAAACCATAATCTATGGGAAACCAGTTTATTATCTAAATATGAATTATTTATCCTTTTTATTTAGGGTTTTATCACAAAAAAACACATCAAGGGCCATCATAGTACAACAACTATAGAGAAAACAAGGCTCCCAACAGCCATCATCTTTAAAAAAGTAATAATATGGAATAAAATCATCAACAATGTACATCAAATCATTAAAACATGTGATGACTCCCCATTCCCATCAATTCTTTTTGACATACCAATTAATTATCTCATTTAAAAAACCCTTATTATCCTCCTAAAGGAAATAAAAACCATACAAATCTCACACATAGCACTTAAACAGGTGAGAACAAGGATCCCCTATCTCAAAGAATCTTTCTGATCTCATTATGCACCATAGGGTGAAGAATAAACTGCCCGCAACCACAACTGCACCACAAGATCACAGATCAACCTACAATGCATCAAAGGGTTTTCAACATAGATCATTCTCACCCCAAACCAAAACAAAATCACTACATTGATACCCCAAAGGAAGAATGAGGAGAAACCAAGGGGTAAAAGGAAGAATTTACCATGGATCACCAAAACTCAACCACAGAAACCCACAGATCAAGATAGAGAAAAAGGGGATGGAAGATCTCTAGAAATCATATAGGGTTCACCCGAAAATGGGAGAGAGAGGTATGGTTAAATGGAATAAAAAGGCTATGAAAACCTATTTAGAACCTAGAACATGAACCTTTCACGTCATTTAAACCTTTCACAATGTGTAATTCAAGGGGTCCCATGGTTTACAAGCTGTGAACCAAATAAAAAGTGTGAAAATACCATATCTCAGGTTTCTACTAGGGGTGTCCAGGGTTGGGGAAAAAATGACCCAACCCAACCCAACCAACCCGATATCCACCTGCGTTGCATCAACTCACCAAGCCGATATTCCTCTCGTGCGACCTCATCTTGTCAGAATTCGCTCTATTGCCTCCCTCCCTCCCAACCTGAGGCCCTTTCTATAATCTTCCTCCTTGCCTACCTACACCCATGCCAACCATCAATTCTGCTCGGTCAGTGTTGTCACTACCGCACATCACCCCCGCCTCTACTATTGTTTCTGCATAGCCTTCCCTACTGTTCATCATTTATTCCACCTCGTTTGAGGGCCACCACTCCACCGCACTCACCCCAAGGCCATCGCCTTGCTTCTACCTTCCTCCTCCATCTCAGCTAAGACTATGGCCCCATATCCACTAGGGAGAGGAGATCTTTTTTCTCCAGATCTAGGACGAGTGTTGGGGTTTCATCCAAGTAATCCAACCATAGAGGATTAGAAAGCGATTGATTTAGATCGAGCATGGAACCAAACCTAGAAGCGCTGGAATTTTTCCATAGTGGGGATAAATTTTTTATTTTCAAATCATTATAAAAAATCTTTCAATTTTTTAGGAGAAGTGCTGAAATTTTTCGAGCATGGAACCGAACTTAGAAGCGCTGGAATTTTTCAAGCGTAGCAATTGATTTTGTTCGATCATGGAACCGAACTTATAAGCGCTAGAATTTTTAATTTTTATCATCATTCTATTGGTTTGTCTTGGTGTGTTTTCAAAAATGGGGGGATGGAATTGTGATCACTACTTGGAGGTGAAGAAGATTGGGGAGGATTCTCATAGAACCACCATGATCATTTCTGCTTTCATTAGCACCCACGTTCCACTGATGATGGATGCTCCACTGCCTCCATTTTTAAGAATATCGATTGCAGGACTTGGAGGCGTAAGGAGTAAGCTCCTTCTTGGGTGGAGGGGATAGTGGTTGTACCGGGTCGAAGTGGAGATTTCCTATGGGATATCCAGAAACAGTAAATTTTTCCCCCATAAACCCATGGACCCAACCTGACCCAACCCGATTCAGTATGGGTTGGGTTGGGTCAGGTCCGAACTAAAAAACACACTTGACCCAACCCGACCCGACCCGACCTCTTTTGATCGGGTCAGGTCCAAAAACCCCATTGACCCGACCCAACCCGACCCATGGACACCCCTAGTTTCTTCCAAAATTTACATTGCCTCTGCTTGAATTTATTATATGTTGTGAATTCACCTTTCACAATGTGAATCAATTTCATGAAATCCCCCTTGCCTACATACAAGCCATGAAATCTTTCGGCCATACAAACCATGAACCGAAAATGCACAACATGAATCCAATTCAAATCATGAATCTATAGCTCAAGCTCAACTAATCCCTCTATACCTCCTCTAAACACCTCCAATTTTCCAAATGGAAAAGTAATGTGCTGGTAAGGAACAAACCGTTACATTAGATACCTCTCAAATGATTATCATCCTTGAGAATCAAATCCAAACTCGGAAAAAGAGAGTGTCTTGAATGACCATCTCATGAGATAGCTCTCAAGGATCTCATCACACCTCAAACGCTACCACCAGTCAAACATGTCCAACTCGGAAAGTGCATCCAAGAGACCTGAGTTCAAAACCAGGTGGAGACATATTTCCAAGTACTATAGTAGTACTGTAGTAGATACTGTAGCATAAATTGTAGTAGAAATTGTAGTAGGCACTGTATCAGGTACTGTTCAGTACTGTAGTAGCCGGAACTATTCATCTGTTTGGGCTTTTGGGCCACCGGTTTGGTCCTAGGGTCCTTCAAAGCCTTTGGTACACCCAATACCTTCGGGACAATAAGTCTTTTGGGCCACCTTAAGGCCTTCAGGCCACCTCAAGTCCTTCGGGACACCTCAAGGCTTTCAGGACACCTGAAATTGTGCTTAAATGGACTAGGAAGACTCTACAAGGATCAGACTCTAGATAAGCATTCAGAGTCGGTGTTTCACCAGAGCAGAAGCTAACGAATGTGGAAGAAAGAGAGGGTATGGTGTTTCCATCAGGACCATCATGTGTATGCATGGGAAGCCTGGTAGAACATTCATGTGAAGGTGGAGAGATGATATCACGATGCAGATGCTGGGGAGGAGCAGTTCCATGTAGTTATAGTCTGGATATTTCCTATAAGACCTATAGTTCATGTAATATCTAAGACTATGGGTCTTGTAAGGGTTCCCCCTCATCCCTTGAAAGGGGGGTTATCAAAAATCAATAAAAATAAGGCCTTCGGGCCATTAGAGAAACACATAGCACCACACCAAACTCATAAATCAAGGAATTCCATCCTCCAGGTCAAGATAATATTCTCTCTAGATGGAACTGACTCGCCCGCATGGTTTTAATCGCATTGTAGTATAATTCATCTTAGTTAGGAATCAAGTCCTCCCCTTTTCTTGTATCAAAAACTTTATCACATATCACTCATTAAGGAAAATAACACATATCATAACATAGAAAGACCTAAACATCACATCATAAAAAACAAAATAGAACAAATCAAGGGTCAAAACAACTGAGGGTACTGGGCATGCATTTGCATCTCTCACTCCCAAGTACTCTCTACAAATGTCACGTCACCCTCGATATCCAAATATCCCCAGTCAGTGATGTGGGATTCATCTTGAAGATATTGATGAAGCTAGTACATATGGAAGGAGTCGTGGATCCTCTCCATCTGTGGTGGAAACACCAACCGATGTTCCACATTTCCAACATGCCCCAACACCTCAAAGGGCCCCAAAAACCTAGGAGAAATCTTACTCTCCCTACCAAACCTCCACTACCAACACTGAGAGGAGAATCTAAAGAACACATAATCTCCAACATCAAACTATAGGTGCCTCCACCTATAATCAACATAGGCCTTATGATAGTCCTACATTTCCCTCATCTACTTAAAACTAGCTATATCTTCTCAGTCGTTCTCTACACCAAATTGGGAACAAGAACTACTAACTCCCCAACCTCCGTCTAGGACGATGGAGAATGAAACATTCATATTTACAATGCCTCAAATGGAGTTATGTTGATAGAAGAGTGATATTTTTTTTGTATGAAAACTCAACCAACGGCATGTCTCATGCCCAAGATCCATCAAAGTCTAAGATACATGCCCGTAACATATCCTCCAACATCTGGATGGTCTAATCCATATGTCCATATATCCAAGGGTGGAAAGCAGTGCTAAGGTGAAACTGGGAACCAAAATCATTCTACAATACCCTCCAAGATTGTGAGGTAAAATGAGGATCTCGATCATAGATGATGGTCCTTAGTAACCCATGAATCCTAACTATGCCATCCACATACGACCTTATCAAAACATCCACAGCACTCGACTCACTGATTGCTAGGAAGTGAGTTGATTTAATCTATCAGTCCACTATCACCCAAACTGCATCACATCCTCCCTAAGCTCAGGGTAACCCTGTGATGAAATACATTGATATTTCCTCCCATTTCCACTCAGGGATATCCAAGGACTATGAAAAACCTCCCAAAACACGGTGCTCCACTTTCACCTGCTGAAAAACGAGAAATTGTTTCATAAACTCTACCACTAATTGTTTCATCCCCAGCCACCAAAGTTGTTTCCTCAAGCCACAATACATATTTTTCACACCAGGATGTACCACTAAATATGAGTTGTGAAACTCAAAGATAAATCCCTCACGCATCTCCTATGGGACAAACAACCTCTCCTAAAACAACACCCAGTTCTGACCATTCTCTGAATATCCATCAGGAGTGTCGCCATGGCCAACACGATTGAACATCACCTATGCCTCTGATTCTCTCTATTGATACTCCTCCACTTGTTGCATTAAATATGAATCCACTATCATCTGATAAAGAATACCCCATCCAATACTCTTCCCAACATCAAGATGCATCATTGAAAACTCCTCTATCCCTTTCCAAACATCTGCTGACTCTCGAGCCACATCCTCTTAAGACTTCCAACTCAATACATAGGCAACTGCATTACCCTTCCCTAGGTTGTAATAGATATCAAAATAGTAATACTTAAGAAACTTCATCCACCTCCTCTAGCATAGATTCATATCTCATTGATGGAAAACATATCTCAGGCACTTGTGGTCCATGAAAATCACAAAACACTCGTTGATGAGGTAATTTCACCACAAATTTAGTGAAAACACAACTGCCACCAAATCCAGATCATGGGTGGCATAGTTATGATCATAGGTACATAAATTCCTAGACCCATAAGAGATCACCAGTCTTTGTTAAATCAATATGAATCTCAATCCCGAATGGGATGCATTACAAAACACCTCAAACAGCACACCCTCTTTTGGAAACTGAAGCACTTGAGCACTAACCAACATCTTCTTTAGGTAACCAAACATTTTCTGAAACTAATCTATCCACACAAAAGCCTATTACTTCCTGGTAAATTATATTAGTGGATTTTTAACTTGAGAGAAATCTAGCACATCCCTTTAATAATAGCCTGTGATATCTAGAAAATTGTGACCCTATGTTACATTCTTGGGGTTTCTCAAAAAAAATTATCTTGAACTTTTACAGGTCCACTGGAACACACTATTGAGACTCCACATGTCCAAGTAAATGCACCTCTATCATCCAAAATTCACACTTGTACATCTTCCCATAAAGATGGTGGTGTCGAAGGACCTGCAAAACAACTCTGATATGTTCATCATGCTCTTCCTATGACTTCGATCAGACCAAGATATTATTAATGAATATGATGACGAACCAATATATGAACTCACAAAACATGGATTTTATAATCCCCATGAACACATTTTGTATATTCATAACATCGAATAGTGTGACTACAAACTTGAAGGGCTAATACCTACATCTGAAGGAATTATTCTAAACATCCCAATATTTCTCCCTCAACTAGTGATATTCAGACCTCAGATCGATCTTAGAGATCCAAGTAGCTTCTCTCAACTGGTCAAACAGATCATCAATCCTCAAAAAAGAGTAATGATTCTTGATAATCACTTGATTCAACCTCCAGTAGTCTATACAAAACCTCAGACTATCATCCTCCTTCTTAGTGAACAACACTGAATCACCCCACAACAACACACTAGGTTGGATGAAACCCCTCTACATCAGATAATCCACCTACAGCCCCAACTCATGCAACTCCATGGGTGCTATATAGTAGGAATCCATTGAAATCGGATACATTCTTAGTTACAGCTCTATCTCAAACTCAACATCACATTGAGGAGATAGTGTCATAACCTCCTCTCAGAAAACATCCAAGAACTCCACCACAACCCTAGAAACACCCCCAACCTAAGATTATACTGACATTTCTACTAACTATGACAAAAGAGGCTCCACTTTCCTACTACCCAACTGATAGCCTCTCTCACCAACAAAATCCACTTGTTGGACCTCCACATTAGAAAATGAAACAATTCTCTGAAATCAGTTGAAAATAGTAAACATGGAATACATCCAATCCATACCAAGGATAATATCATATGATTGTATCTTCAACAAGAATAAGTCTCATGTTGATTGTTTCTTCTCATCACCAATCTACATCCCGGCACACATCAAACAAAGAAGTCTGACTTCCAACTGGTACAGATAACACCAAGGGTACTAGAATTATCTCCACATCCAATCCTAATATATGGAAAAAAATCAGGAGAAAAAAATGAGTATCAAGATCCTAAATAAAACAAGGCATAAGGGTATATGATAAACTAATCATGCCTCAAACAACTCTCGGCTCTGCTGGTGCTATTGCCTCCCACGCGTGCATCTTACCACACCCAGATCCTCTACCCCTTTGATGTCGTCCTCCACGACTACTCTCTGACCTCAATCCCAATGAAAGGGGACCATCACAAGTCCGCCCTCTACCAACTCCACCTGTACTTAGCTTCTGAACAACAACCTGCAATCATTGTCTCTAAGACTGCCTCGAAGGAAACTATTGCTACTGAAAAGGGGCATGACCGCCCATCTGAAACTGACTTCCATGAATGGTCATACACTGATCTTGGCCATTCCCATATCTCCCACATATATATCATGAAAATGGAAAACCCCTAGTAATTTCTCAGAAACCACCTATCCCTGATGGACGAGGAATAAATGGTCGTGATCAGTTCCCCGTTGAACAGAACCTTGACTGCCTGAATACTCGCAGCCCACTGCTTGAAACTATGATCCTCGAAACACCCTACCAACCACTCTCTCAAGACTTAATTCCCAAATAAATCATCCACTCGATAACCTCATACTTTTTTTATACCTCTAGATACATCAAGATCACAAAATATGTAACCACGTACCTGATCTCTGGGCACAAATCCACCTCCAGATGCCTTGCTATGGACCCCTCATCTGGAAAAACATTAGGGGCAAGGTGTAGGAGGTCCTTGAACCTAATCCTAGTATCTTGCACACTAAAGATCCCCTAATAAAGAGATAGTTTCTCTTTTCTATTAGATACCCTCATCGTCAATGATAGAAACTCCGCCCAGAACTCTCTGTGAAAGTTGGACCACAATACATCTACCTCCTTTTAGTCACCCAGAAACAACATCTTCCTCTAAAACGCAACTCCCCACATCTGACTAACTACCATTGGAACCCATAACTCAACTCTTTCCTGGATCATACCAAAAGATATCTCGATTTCCTCTAACCAGTTCTCTATCTCTAGATCATATATTCTCCCCTCATACTTACCCAAACTCTATCACTATGCATGAAAATCCTAATATCATGCCTCATCCTTCTCTATCAGGTCAACCCTACGAAGATCAACTAGATTAGCCTAATGAAATTCAAGTGCCTAAGATACTCATGGATGATGAATAATATTCATTCTTGAAAATAAATAAGAACACCCTAAGCCTGGTATCTTGAAATTTTATCAAAGATTATTTATTTTATTTATTTTATTTTCCTATAAAAACCCATTTCTAACATGAAAACAAATAATCATCATGCATGTACCTCTCCTAGGTATCTACCCTTAAAATAGGTCCACCTCAATTGGTCATTCAATATACTCAAAGCATGTGCATTGGATCACAGGGGAGCCTAAAACCATGTGTCCTAGCCATTATCCCGGGTCTATGTCACGCACCAAGGTCAACTAGCATTGTTTCTATAGTAACCCATGCAAACCTCATAGTTCCTAATTCTGAACTTCATCCTATCTCTCGACCAAAGCCTTTAATACCACTTTTTCATGACCCCCTACCGCCAAAGATACCATAATGAGGAGAGAGAGATGATAACTCATGAGTTACGCTTCCAGTAGGCCCCAGGTTGGCGACTAGCACCGAGGGTATAAAAATCTCATAGTATGGGAGGCATTACCTTTGATAAATGAAACAAGATCAGGAGATAAGATAAAAAATCACCAAAAAACTCCATCATACAATATAAAGGTAAACCAAAAATCATCCCATAATGAATGAATAAAGTAAAACTGATACATATAAAAGTCACCAGTAATATACCAAAAAGAAAAATCTATGGTAGTGACTCAACAGTAGCTCCAACCCAGCTAGTAATGTCCATATTGATCCCCAAAGTCCTCTTGGAAACCTGAAAAATAGTTTATATATATAGGGTGAGCATAATAGGTATACTCAGTAGGGACATATCCAAGGCCTCAAGTGAACAATTGAAAAGATCATTCTAATGTGCTAGTGAATAAACAGTAGAACCAACAAGCACCTATATAGGTCATCTAACTGAACTCTGACTCACCGTGGCTTGCTCACCAAATAACGTAAACAATATAATAATATAGCATCGATATCACGACAAAGAAGGGTGTGTTATGTGATCTCACCCCTTCTACACATACTACATCACATCCCACTCATAGGCACCTAGTCCACACATCACATCACATCCCGCCCGCAAACACCTGGGTCACACATCACATCACATCCCACTTGCAAACACCTGGTCCACACGTCACATCACATCCCACCCATATACACATAGGACACACATCACATCTCGTCCAAAGACACCTGGTACACACATCACATCTCACATGTAGGTACATGGTCCATACATCACATCACATATCACCCATAAACACCTGGGACACACGTCACATCACATCCTGCCTACAGACACTTGGCCCACATATCACATCCTTCCCACTAACACCTAGACCGCACATCACCGCTGGGTAATCTCAAACAAAAACTTGTATCGATACTATTGAATGAAGAGAGGGGGGAGGGTAGTCATCCATCCATATCACTACCATCCTGGATGTTGGGGAAAACACTAGGAACTCAACACATCTGAGTGTTGGTAAGGTTATCCAACTCCAGTGGGCACGTATAAAATAATATAAACATACATGATATATAGATAGCTCACAATTACCCAGCCTGTGGGTTCACATCAACTACACTAACGCACACCACATAACCACCACTATACCACACATCAATTGTCACAGCTATTTCCACCACTATATGCAGCACCATGCAACCACCACACAATCCACACAACATTTCCCACTTTCAGTTATAGGTTTCACAAAATTTATTCGTTAGACATTTCATTTCACATTACACTGCTCATTCATTTATTTAATTCAGTTATCCAATTAACACACATTTTTTTCCATTCCATTTATTTGTATACAAGCCTATTTTGTTTCATTTATCATCACAGTTCATACCATGGATAATCAGATAACTATCTCAACCAAGCCACTCTACAACTATCCCAACTCACACAACCACCACCACATCACCACACATCCACCATCATCATCATGTTACATCGCTTAAGCCATCTCACCACATCAACCTCACATCGCACATCCCAAACACATCTCACAACAGAACTGTTATATAACGTTATCACCACATCTCACAACAAAATCCACAATGCCTCAACCATTTCCCACATTGCATCCATGCCAACCAACCACCACCTCACTATCCCACATACTACACAGCCCAGTTGGTCACTATCACCACTTCACAACATCCCAAACCACATAGGGAAACATAGAAAGCACAACCATACATGACATCATCACATTCTAGATTCCACAGTTATTTAGGAGACTTATCACATTAAATATTTATTTATCATGGGTATTATCACACAAACCATAATTCATGAGAAAGCAGTTTATTAATCAAATGTGTTTTATTTATCATTTTTATTTAGAGTTTGATCACACACCAACATAGCAAGGTTCATCACAGCACAAAAACTATAGAGAAAACAAGTCTCTGAAAAACTGTTATCTTTAATAAGGCAATAACATGGCATAAACCCATCAGCATCATATATCAAAGTATTAAAACATGTGATAACTCCCTATTCCCATAAATTATTTTTGACATTCCAATTAATTATCTAATTATGACAACCCTTAATATCCACCAAAAGGAAATAAAAACCATAAAGATATCACACAAAGCACATGAACAAGTGAGAATGAGGATCCCCTTCCTCAAAGAAGCTTTCTGATCTCACTATGTATCGTAGGGTGTAGAAGAAAATTTTCTAACCACAACCGCACTATGAGATCATAAATTAACCTACACTGCATCAAAGTGTTGTAAAAACACACCCATACTCACCCCAAACCAAAAACAATCACCACAGTGATAACCCAAAGGAAGAATAGGGAGAAACCAAGGGGTAAATGGAAGAACTTACCACGAATCACCAAAACTCAACCACCAAAACTTGCAGATCAAGGTAGGGAGAAAGAGGCTGGAAGATCTCCAAAAAAATACCTAGGGTTCACCCAGAAATGAGAGAGAGAGAAAGGTACTCTAAATGAAATAAAAAAGGCTGAGAAAACCTATTTAGAAACTAGAATCCACACCTTTCACGTCATGTAACCCTTTCATGACATGTAATTCATAGTGTCCCACGGTTTACAAGTCATGAACCACATACAAGGTGTGAATATCCCATATCTCAGTTTTTCATCAAAATTTACATGGAATCTAGTCAAATTTATTACACATCATGAATTTTCCTTTCAAGAAGTGAATCCATTTCATATACTCCCCTCTTACGCACATACAATCCATGAAATCATCCATCCATACAAGTCATGAACCGATAACTCACGATGTGAATTTGGTTTAAGTCGTGAACCACCACCTGTAGTACTCCTATAGATCCAGCTCCATTGATCCCTCTAGAACTCCTTTTAATGACTCCAACTGCCCAAACAAAAAATTAATGGGTTGGGAAGGCACAAACCATTATAGCAGTGACCATCACCAGTGTAAGGGATCACCATCCTCATCTACGTGCCACCAAGTATCACTAAGCATCGGCACTAAACATGCCATGCCAAACCCACATCCATAAAGTCCTTCTCTAATTTATGTGATGAATTTATAGACACAATACGTGTGGTAACAAAATCCCATGCAGGGATGAGTATAAACATACTCAGTAGGACATCCCAAAAACCACAAGAAAGAATAAAGAAACATGTCAGATAAAAGATCTTGACACTAAGGTGTATTCAGGAGGAATTCAATAAGAACAATCCAGATATTCTCAACACCAGAAGTCTCAAAGACCCAAAGAAGTCTACGTCATTGTAACTCAAATCCTCAAAGCTAGCTCACACAAGAACCAGAGGTTCTTGAAATGTTGAACAGTTCACAAAGCTAGAAGTTGATAGTCAGCTATAAACTGTGACTTGAAGCCAACCTCGGGGGTGCTGAGATATCATAAGTACTAAAAAAAAGTTTATACTGCATAGGCTCCAATATCCACACCACCTCTAGAAAAGGAAACTCACTCATTCATGAAGCATTCCCATTAGTTGAGGGAGAATCGCAGCCTTCAGTGCCCCAACACCGAACCACCGATTATATAACCAAACTATCAACCCACATAATCTCACTATACCCATAGTGAAGGATATTATGTCCCATTCTAGCTCATTAAACAGGGGGATACCGACCCCAAAAATAGAGGATATCGTGACCCATAATAGTAGGGGGATACCAACCCAATCTAATCTATAGGTAGAAGATATTTCACCCCAATATCATGGGGGGTTGCTAACCCTACCTAAGGACACTGAGAGTAAAGTTCACCCTAAAATAACACTTTTTTCATGGTGGGTTTCCACTCACTAATGATTCTTGGAAGCCAAGCCTAGTCTTCATAATGTGGATGTGGTCGATCATGCTCACTTCACCTTAATTCTCATATCTACCTTCATAATTAAATACACTATTGTTTTCTATGTATAATTCTGATCATATAGGACTAATTAAAGATTTTTATTCAAGGAAAATGAAATTACACAATGTATTCAAGAAGACACATGATGTGTCACCTCAAGTTGACAACCTAGTCATGTACCGCCAATCTACATGGAATGAAAAAAAACCTAACTGCACGGCTTGTGAAAAGAACAAAATAACATGTGGAGTCAGGTTCATCACTCAGAATGTGCCTCACTATATAAGTTGTGTTTCAACAAGAGTGCACGGGGTGTAGATCTGGTGTACATGGCGTATAGACTACCCAGGTTCTCTGGGTGTGTACTCCCTATACATGTCGAGCTGGCCATCTAGGGTCACACAATGTGTGGGTCCGACCACACGGTCATGTGATATTAAAATCGGTCTAAAAACCAAAGTGTCACAACACTCTAACCACACAACATGTTTTCTTGTAAAATACACAGGGTGTAGTTGGCAATTTCAAACCAAAATCATCTTTTCCATCAAATCTCACTAGTTGTGCCATCGTTCACATCTGAATCATCATCTGAGGCCCATATCTTGAATAAATCCTCTCCATTAATAGATTTCCATCCTCCATTGGTCAAAAATTGGGATTCCTTTCAACCAACACATATCATGTAGCGCCTCTCATCATCATCTAAAGGTTTAAACCTCTTATTTTCCCTCTACAATACACCAACACGCCTCATTGCTTCTGAAAATCATTATCTTTGTCATTGATCATGCAAACAAATGAAGATCTAAAGTTTGATCACATTTAAAATTGGATTGGTGGTTGAATCATTATCCTAATACAGACCAATAGTAAATATGTGAAGAATAGGGGGAGAAATCCATGATCAAAAGGTGAGATCATCAATAGTCATTACCAACCTGGCCACTGATCTCAATCGTAGAATACCAAAGGAAAATGGAGAATTTATCACAATGAATAAAATCCATGGACAATAAAAAATAATAAATTTGCGAGGCCTTGCAAAAGGAAAGAAAAATCAGGGATTCAGAACATATTTCTAATCCCTGCTTAAAGACGGGTGATAACAGGGCAAGAATCCACCATCGATCAAAAGAACGGTGAGGATATTTCCCAAAAAAATCTTCTAATAATTATCCAAGGATGAAGAATGAGGTATAATCTAAGGAAAGAAGCCCCACCTCGATGGTGATTCATCGTCACTTTAATTACGTTGCCTTAATTGCATGACCCAATCATCAACATCACTACATAGTTGATCTCAATTCTCGATTCCATCATCGCCACCAAGATCCGGCACATTGGTGTTTTGAATCTAATCCTAATTCATTTTTTATCCTTTTATACCATTGAAGGATATCTCTCCCTCTCTCAATATAGGGATATGTCATTGGAAATAGTGGCTAACCTTGGATAGAGGAAATAAAGAGATGTTTAAAGGGAATTTTAGGGTTTATACCACCCAAAATTCGTAGGAAATGTTAATTAAATAATCAACACATTCCATGAAATATCTTAGAAACCCTAGGTGTAAACTAAACTTATACCTTACTTAGGGTAAATCCACCATTCTTGATGCAACTACAACATCATTTTCTCCATCTGACACTTCATTTAGGAGATATAAGCATTTATTTGAAAATACACACGTGCAGGCTAAAAATAATATAATATTTTTATTATATTATTATCAAACCTCTGCAATGATCTTATTTCCATGAAATCTTAGAAACCCATTCCATAAATATTATTCAAGATATTTCAAGGTTTCGGGTAGTATAAATCAGACCCACAACACTTCTATTTCAGCTCCTAGATAATTATTTATTTAAGTAATAAATATCAAATATCTCATAAATCCCAACATGCTCAAAAATTCACCAAATCTTAACCTAGGGACAAACACTACTCCTTGATACCAATGGAATCATTAAAAAAAATAAGGACATATACTAGGTTGAATTTATCATTTTACCTCTAGGGAGGTCCTAGGACTCTGTAAACTCAAAATTGAGCTATGTCTTGGTGAGGAAAAAATTGGGTCACTACTTACTCCCCACCTTACAAATTTTCATCCTTGAAAATGATACAACTGGAATCATGCAATAATGAAGCTCATGAAAAACTCCATGAGAAACACATCACACCATCACACACCCTTCCTTCACCTCTAGAAATGTGATCTCTAAGAGAACTTAGTACATCACTATATATGAAGGAGGACGCATTCTTTCATATGTGTAGATACCATCTCCAACCATCCCAAAGTAATAAAGAATCAAAAACATACATACACCACAGGCACATCTACTAAGCCTCTGTGTCTAAAATCCATCTCTATACGGGAGCAATTCTAACTCATGGGATGAGATAAATTCCAAAAGCGTCTTATTATTACCCCCAAATAGTTCACTAACTCATGTGGGATTTCCCTACTTCCCTACTTTTAAAGAGCATTATAGATGATCATTGTAGATAGAAACCTATCTATGTTGCACAACTTCACTGGGCTCCTAACCATTTTCCCATGTCGCTACCAGAAAAGTTGTAAGGATACATGATTTATGAAGCTCACATCATCAAAATTTACCATCACCTACCAATAAGGCATGTTGTAATGACTCAAACTTTTATAAATGAAATTATTTTTTGAATGAATAAATTCCTTATTGAGTAATGCAGTTATAAAAAACACATGAACTACTTTGATTATTTTAGACCGTTATAAAATATAGTCGATCATATTTAAAAGACCGTTAAGAATTTTAACTATTGATAATATAGTCATTGTATAGTGACTGTTAATATTAGTATATATTTAGGGTCATGATAAATTATAATTGATATGGATGGAATAAGTGATAGCCTCAACCAGTAGGATTGTGCCCTATGAAGCCCAATTATCAGAGATTCTAAGGGAGATTATTTCACTGGGTTTTACCCTTGACCAAGACCAAGTTGAAATTAAATAAATGAATATGAATGAAACGGTTTATAAGATAAGTTCAAGATTCTTAAGATCATAGCTCAAACTATGTTCATTAAACCACCCTAATAAAGTACCATCATCGCACACCTTACCCTTAGGACGTATGTTGGTGTAATAAGGGGTTGTGTATCTAGACCCTAACATTATTAATTTGTATTTTTTCTTTGTAATAAAATAATTATTATGTTTAACCCTTTTCATTATTACTTTATATATATAATTATATATAAGTTGATAAAAATTAGATAAGAAGAAATCAAAATTGTATTTTTAGAAAAATATATGGTTTTAACACCCTTTTTGATAAATTCAAAAAAAATGAAATAAATATTACATTCATATAATATTATTATTAAATAATATTTATTTATATAAAAATGATAATATAATTTAATGAAGTCCAATGTAATCTTTATAAGGGTCAGAAAACTGTTTTCAAAAAAAGTATTTTCCAATAAATAAGAATTTTTATTTAAGTGTAAATTCTCATAATTTAGAGAATTATTTTGTAAAAATAAATATTATTTTTGATATCAAAATTTTGAAATTATCCAATGGTAAATTTTTCATAATTTTCTCAAACGGTTGAATTTTGGGGTAAAAATTAAATACGGTATAAATATATGGTTTGTATTATGATATTATAATGTCCTAAAAGTGATGTAATAAATTCTATAAAAGGAATAAATGAATAAATATATATTCTCCCCTTAAATTAATTTTTTTTTTAAGTTATTTTATTAATTTTATAAACCTTTAATGAATCCTCCAAAACCTATATTATATTTTAAAGTTTTAAAATCAATTCTTTATGAACATGACTCGCTTCCACATCACCAATGGTATTATTTTAATATGTTCAATTTTTGTCCGTATAAAATATTAAAACTCACCCATTTTGGTAGAAACTATATGAAAAAACCATGGGAAGGTGTTTTCTTTTGATTATTTTATTATATAGAGTCCAAGAACTATGTTTAGAAATTAATAAAGAATTTTCCTCTCTTTTGTTATAAATACTCACTAAACCTCTCACTCCTCTTCACTCAAAACCCATTGATCGTGAATTTCCTCTCCCTATCCCTCTCTAAATCTCTCTCAAGTTTTTTTAAATCTCTTAAGAAGCTCCTCTTAAGCTTTTAAAAGTGCCCTCTCAAGGTAAAGGGGTTCTCTCCTCTTTATTCAATCACTTTTTTTGAGTTATGCCATTTGATTTTCAATTTCTTATGTAAAAATATCTTTTTAAACATCCCTTTATTATCCTTATTATTCTCAAGTAATTATATATCACCTTTTACTCTCATTAAACCCTTCTATAAACCTTTATTTACACCCGTTATGCTGCCAGAATTATCTCATGATTTTCCATGCCAAACATTTGTATTGTGTATACCCATCCTCATTTTCACTCAAGGGTATTCACCTAGATGTATCTATCCTTAATTAATTGGGTACTCCCATTTATATAACCCACACTCCTTAATCATGGGATTAAAATTGATGAAATACATCCTTATGTTGTATGATCTATGTGGAACACAAATGCATATACATGATATGAATGTGACTAGTGGGCCTAAAATTATATAGTCCTCCAATGCATTGGGTAATGTTTTTGACTCATGAAATATCAGGTATGGTGAATGGGGGGTTATCCTAAGAATAATATATTGTGTTTTTTGGTTGTTTATCTTTTACTTATGCTTATAATTTCATGTTTTATGTTATTTCCACATTCCTATATTGTCTGTATGTTATATAATGTTTTGATGTTCATGTTTATGATTCACATCCCTTTTATGTCACCTTGTATGCCTCTTGGATTACATGTATTACTTTCATCATGTTATTCTTGGATCATTCCCTTACTGAGCTTTATAGATCACCTCTTTCTTATCTATGTCCTCAGGTTATTTAGTGCAATTTTATAAGATCAAAGGAATTTAAAGGCATATTATGGGATTTTTAAATAATTTTTTTGTGTCCCTATTTCAAGTTATTGTGTTATGTATCTAATTACCCAAATAAATTAGGTATTTTGATCTTTTGGGGTTGTATTATGTGTGTATTTATGTAATAAATCATGAATTAAGGTGTATTAAATATATGGGTTGTTATAGTTGGTATTAGATTTTGGTCTAGTTATTTTGGGGGATTAAGATTAGAAAAATTTAGTGAAATCCTTAAAGATAAGAGTAAACATAGAATAACAACTCTAAATTATGGTAAATTATAGAGTAAGTGGTTTCCAAGCAACAAAATTCATGTATAGATACTACAAATGGATGTAGCTCTAGCATAGTTGTACATAGGGATAATAACCCTAAAAAGGGTGCATTGGGTATTAACTCAATCATCACTTGTTGCATGAAAAGGAGAAATTGTTTCATACCTGGGTTGATATTCTTAAGGGATGTGCTTTGGTAAATTCACAAGCTCCTTATGCACCATCATGAAGGGAACAAAAATGATCATAAAATATTATGCTAGGAAATAAACCATGGATAACTTAGATTGAAACCTATAAATTCATAAGTTAAGGAATATGTGTTATTTATGAGTTATACCTTCAATGTTCATAGTTTTCACTTTATATGATTAATAATTTGAAAATTTTCATCCCTAATTTTCCCTTTATTTTAGTCGATGGATGGAAATGGGAGGAACTAAATCAATAACCAATATGATGGGTAACGTAATGAAAACCCAAATGAGATGATAAACCTCATGGAAGTAGGAATTGGGAACTTCGTGATAATATTTTCTCAATTAATTCAAGTTTTGAATAGAAACTTTAATCTGTGGGAAATCCATATCCCCCTAAGCGAGAACAAGTTGCAATTGAGACCTTTATGTGACAAAGGTATCCAAATTTTAGTGGATCTTATCAAATCCATTAAAAAGATCTTTTACGTCCTTTAATGCTCTGAGAAAGATAAGGTTTTGTTAGTTGTTTATCATATAGAGGGATAAGTTGATCAATAGTGGATGTTAATCAAAAATATAAATCTTGATGGGTAGATTGAAGTGATGAAGTGGAAATAATTATGGAAAATATTTTTTGATAAATATTTTCCTTGTAATATCTGACTTAAAATAGAGAGGCTTTTTCTTGGCATCAAGCAAAGGATGAAAATCCATCAAAGCATACAAGTTGAACTTCAAAAGACTTGCACGATATGAATTTGGATTTACCATTAACCATGAAAGTAAAGTTGGACGCTTCTTTGGTGGGCTAAAGTTGAATCTACAAAAATCATTGGTGATTAGAGACTTTTATATATATAAGGAAATTGTTTGATTTCCCCTCAAATGCAAAATGGAGATCAGTGAATCTCAAGGGTTTCATGGGTCTGGATATAGGAAGTGGAGAATGAAGTTCAATTCTAGGGGATCAATGGAGAAATATCATGGTGTAAAAAAATTCCAACAACTCACTTGTCAAAAGTGCGGGAAGAAGAATCTTGGAAATTTCTTGAAGGGGGAAATGAAATTCTTTAGGTATAGTAAGGAAAGTCACCTAGCTAAAAAATATCGATGGGGGAAACCCACCAATATGTTAGAAGAAAGGAATGCTCCTATCAATCCTCAGTCTATTGTCCAATGTTTCAACTACAATGAATAAGGGCATTATGTGAATCAATTCACTAATCCAATGGTTGTCAATGATAATTGGTGACAAAAACTTCCAATGCCTAGAAAGAAAAGGGTGATCTTATGTCATCATAAATGTTGAGGGGGATCTTGAAAATGATGTGGTGACCGGTATGTTAGTTATTCATTCAATAATAGAGAACGTACTATTTGATTCTAGTTGTATACATTCTTTCATATCATGCAAGTTTAGCATAACTATTCAAACAACACCTAAAAATATGGATATAAATTTATCAGTGAAAACATAAAATGGGGAAATTATTATATCTTGAGTATATAAATCCTCCCCTATTCATATTTTTAGGCTGAACATCCCATTGAACCTTGTGATACTCCTTTTATAAGAATTAGATGCAATTTTGGTTATGGATTTGATTTACTTATATAGATCCAATATAAATTTTTGAGAAGCAAATCACCCTTTTTATCATGAATCTCCCTCCAATTATATACAAGTGCAAGGAGGAGGATGAATCACCTTTTAAATCATCATCTCAATCATGGATATTATTGCCTTATGAGCAAGTGTATCTAGCTTAAATGATTGAGACTAAGGAAAATATCATCCTTTATGACATGGACATTGTAAGGGAATATGTTAATGTGTTTCCTGAAGAATTTTTTAGTCTTCATCCAAGCCATGAAGTTGTTTTCTCAATCAAGTTTATACCTGAAAATTTTTCAATATTCAAGACTCCATATAGAATGACCACTATTGAACTTGAAGAGCTAAATAATCAACTAGATGAAAATATGGATAAAGGCTTTATACGCCCAAGTGATTCACTATGGGGTTTTTCGGTCATCTTTGTTAAGAAGAAGGATGGTTCAATGCGCCTCGATATTGATTATCATGAGCTCAAAAAGATCATGAAAAAGAACAAGTATCTTCTTCAATTGATTGATAAATTGTTTTATTAGCTATGTGAAGCCCAGTACTTCTCTGATGTGGATCTCCATTCGGGATATTATCAAGTAAAGGTAAATAATGAGGATATTCCCAAGACTACTTTTTGTATAAGGTATGGGCACTATGAATTCAAAGTGATGTCAGTTGGACTCACTAATTCTTCATCTATCTTTATGGACTTAATGAATATAGTCTTTAGAGATTACCTCAACAAATTTGTGGTAGTTTTTATAGATGAAATCATATCTAATCCAAAATAAAGTAGGAACATGAGGAGTATTTTAATGTTGTACTGGAGACCTTAAAAAATAAAAAGTTATATGTGAAGTATAGTAAATGAGAGTTTTGGATGGAATAAGTAATATTCATGAAGCATGTTATCACCAAAAAAGGAATATATGTAGATCCATATAAAAAAGAGGAAATTGAAGGATGGATCAGACCAACATCTATGATAGATATCCATAGTTTCCTTGGATTATCCAATAACTATTGTTTATTTGTGAGAAACTTCCTGTGATTATCAAGCCCAATAACCAAGCTAACTTGGAAGGGAGTGAAGTTTATCTATACTGATGAATGTGGGGAGAGATTTAAAGAGTTAAAGAAGAGTCTAATCACTACACCAGTGCTCACAATACCCACCAGTAGGGAAGTATTTTTTATCTATAGTTATGTGTCCAAAATGGATTAGGTTGTGTACCCATGCAAGATGATAAAATGATAACCTATTCCTCCCATAAATTAAAGATCCATGAGAAAAATTACCCAACGTATCATCTATAATTTTCTGTAGTAATCTTCACATTGAATAGTTGTTGACATTATCTCTATGGGGATAAGTGTGACATATAAACAGATCATAAAAACCTAAAGTATATATTCACATAAAAGGTGATCGGTGTGTGCCAATGAAGGTGGTTAGATCTGATTGAGGATTATGATTGTCCATCCATTACTATCCTAGGAATTCAAAAAAGTAGAAAATGATCTGAATAGAAAATATCTCATAGCCATATTTATGATGAGGATTAAAAGGGATCTAATCTTATTGGATGTGCAAAGGATGTACATAGAAATCATAAAAGGGAATTTATCCTACCTTACTCAAATAACCGCTCAGCCATCCATTCTTGAGATGATCAAGGAGGTCCAAAATGACGATGATGAGCTACAGAAAAAGTTATTGATTATTACAGAGTTCAACTTTCCTAAAGATGGAGTTATATGGTTTGGAACCAAGATATGTGTCTCATCAAAACTAGAGATGGAGAGAGAACTTCTGGATGATGTGTATAGCTCATCCTTCTCTATTCATCCAAGAACCATTAATATGTATGAATATATGAAGAAAAACTTATGATGGGATAACATAAAGAGAGATATTGCATAATTTGTATCTCAATGATTGGTGTGCCAAAAATTCAAGGTTAAACAATAGAAGTATAAGTGTGTGATGCAATTATTACTTATACCAGTATGGAAATGGGAAAACATAATCATGGATTCCATTGTAGGACTCCTTGGGACATATAAAGGTAATAACATAATATGGGTGGTAGTTTATCGCCTTATAAAATCAGCTTATTTCATTACTATCAAGGAAGATTTATCTCTTGATCAACTCACTAAGATATACATAAGGTAAGTGATAAGACTGCATGTAGTACTACTATCCATTTTATCTAATCGATATCTAGGGTTTACCTCAAGGTTCTGGATAAGCCTTCAACAAGCATTGGATACATAGCTAAGTTTCATTATTACTTATCACCCTCAGACTAATGGTCAGTCTAAGAGAACTATTTACTCTATAGAGTATATTCTAATATCATGTTCAATATATTTCAAAAGTTATTGGGATCAACACTTTCCCCTAATGAAGTACTCATATAACAACAGTTTCCATTCTAGCATTCAAACGACACCCTATGAGGTTATGTATGGGAAGAGGTGTCGGACTCCAACATGTTGGGATGAAGTTGGTGAGAAAAAGCTTATGGGACTTAGTATTATCCAAGAGATGATAGAGAAGTTTCAAACCATTCAACATCATATGAAATATGCACAAAGTCAATAGAAAATCTATACAGACAATCATCAGTGATATCTAGTGTTTGAGGTCGAAGATAAGTTATTCCTTCATATATTGTCGTACAAGAAAGTCATAAGGTTTGGGAAGAAGGGAAAGCTTGTACCAAGATTCATTAGCCTGATCACATCAGAGTTTTGGCCAATCAACTAGTACTCCCACTTAACCAATCTTAAGTATACGATGTGTTCTATATATCCTTATTAAGGAAGCACATACAAGAACCCTCACATATACTGAATCCAGAGGTGGTGCCCTTAGATAATGATCTTTCATACAAGGAGAATCCGGTGAAGATATTAGATCATAGAGAAAAAGTTCTACGAAATAAGACAAATCACCTGGACAAAGTGTTGTGGCAGAATCATAAGTTTGAGGAAGCAATATGGGAACCAGAATAGGAGATGAAATAGAAGTACCCTCATCTGTTTTAATGTATGAAATAAAAATTTGAGAGTGAAATTTCTGAAGGGGGAGAATGTCATGACTCAAAAATTTATAAATAAAACCCCCTTTCTGAGTGAATAAATGTCTTATTAAGTAATGTGGTTATAGAAAACACATGCACTACTTTGGTTATTTTGAACCGTTATAAAATATAGTCGATCAAATTTAAAAAATCATTAATAATATTAATCGTTGATAATATAGTCATTGTATAGTGATCGTTAAGATTAATATATATCAATGGTTATGATAAAGTCTAATTGAAATGGGAAAAAAAGGAATGGCCTCAACCAATAGAATTGTACCCCTATGAAGCTCAATTATTAGAGCTTCTGGGAGAGATGGTGACACTGGGATTTGCCCTTAACCAATCCCAAACTGAAATTCAACAAATGAAATACGAATGAAACCATTTATGGGAGAATTTCAAGCTTATCAGGATTGTGGCCCAAACCATGTTCGTCGAACCACCTCAAGAAAGTATTACTATCGCACATCTTTCCCTTAAGGCGTGCACTAGTGTAATAAGGGGTTATATATCTAGACCCTAATAGTATGAAATTGTATGTTTTCTTTGTAATAAAATAATTATTGTGTTTATCCCTTTTCATTATTACTTTATATATATAATTATATATGAGTTGATGAAAATTAGATATGAAGAAACCAAAATTGTATTTTTGGAAAAAATATTGTTTGAACATTATTTTTGATAAATTTAATAATTTTTAAATAAATATTACTTTTATATAATATTATTATTCAATAATATTTATTTATATACAAATAATAATTTAATTTAATTAATTCCAATGCAATCTTTATAAGGGTCAGAAAATTGTTATTGTTGTAAAAACAAGTATTTTCCAGTAAATAATAATTTTTATTTAAGTGTAAATTCTCATATGAAATAAATATTATTTTTGAAATCAGCATGTCAAAATTATCCAATGGTGAATTTTTCATAATTTTATGATATATTCGAATTTTTTGGTAAAAATTAAATATGGTATAAATATAAAGATAGTATTATGACATCATAATGGACTAAAAGTGATATAATAGATGCTATAAAAGGCATCCATGACCAAATATATTTTTTTCCTTTAAAATAATTTGTTTTTAAGTTACTTGATTAAATTTATAAAACTTTAATGAATCCTCCAAAACCTATATTATATTTTAAAGTTTTAAAATCAATTCTTTATTAACATGACTCACTTCTGGATCACCAATGATATTATTTTAATATTTTGATTCTTGGTATTATAAAATATTGAAAAATGCATATTTTTTGTATAAATCATGGGCAAAAACCATGGGAATGTTTGTGGTTTTAATTATTTTATTATATTGAGTTCAAAACCTAAGTTTAGAAATTAATAAAGAATTTTCTCTCTTTTTCTATAAATAATCACCCAACCTCCCACTCATCTTCACTCAAAACTCATTGAGCATTAATAAACTCTCCCTCTCTATATAAATCCCTCCCAAGGTGTTCCCAAGCTTTTATTAAGCTCCTACCAAGATTTTAGAAATGTCCTATTAAGGTAAGGGGATTCTTTCCTCCTCTTTATTCAAACAATTTCTTTGAGTTGTGCCTTTTGATTTCCAATTTTTCATGTTATCATATGTTTGTACATATCCCTTTACTGCCCTTATGATGCCCAAGTAATGAGAGACCACCTTTCACTTTCATTAAACCCTTCCATAAACCTTTATGTACACCTGTTATGCTACGGAAATTATCTCGTGATTTTCCATGCCAAAAATTTATGTTGTATATACCCATCCTCATTTCCACTCAAGGTTATTCACATAGATGCATCTATCCTTCATTGATTGATGACTCCCCTATATGTAACTCACACTCCTTAATTGTGGGATTAAAAGTGATGAAATTCATCCTTATGTTTTATGATCTATGTGGCATACAAATGCATGTACATGATATGAATATGACAGGAGGGCCTAGAATTATATAGTCCTCCAATGCATTAGGCAATGTTTTTATCTCATGAGATATCATGTATGGTGCACAGGAGGTTATCCTAAACACACTATGTTATGATGTCTCAACGGTTATCCTTGACTTATACTTATGATGTCATGCTTTATGTTATTGCCACATTCTTATAGTATCTTGATGTTATATCATCCTTTGGTGTTCATGTTTATGATTCACACCACTTTTATGTTGCCTTGATATGCCTCTTGACTAATATATATTACTTTGATCATGTTATGCTTGGGGTGTGTTATGCGATTTTTAAATAATGTTATTGTATCCCTATTTCAAGTTACGGTATTATGTATCTAATTACCCAAAGACAGTGAGCCTTTTGATATTTTATTATTGTATTATGTGTGTATTTATGTAATAAATCATGAATTAAGGTGTATTAAAGATATGGTTTGTCATACATGGGCTTGAACATTGTTGTCTTGTAGCACAAGAGCAATATGGGCCTTCCGTCTAGACCTCGACACCAGTATCCCTAAGGTTTTCCTATCGTGACATGACCTTCGACATATTTGTACCCTTAGTTGAAGATGTTGGGATAGGTTTTTCATCACTCATTGACAAAATCTATCAACAATCACATCAATCATGACAACCACCTTATCCAACTAATCAATGTCACACCATGGCTCGTCGGGTGACCAAATCTGCCACAATCCAAAGAAGATAGTCCTGGTCGTTCATATAACTCTGCTATATCGACTCAATACCTGAAGAAAGAACCTGATCAAGCGAAAAAACTTTCAATCTCCTGATAAGAAATCCCCCCTCCATCACGTGACAGGATTCTCTAAGGAATGGGTTCACTTAGTCAAAACCACCAAGCATGACATACCAAGGACTATGATTTACTAAAGTGGTCTCCGCTCAGGACGTCTATCCTGATACTCATTACAAGAATTAGGGAAGAATCATTATCCACCTAAGAAAATGGATGAAAATCTCCCCACCTTCAAAAAGACCTTTTGGTCCCACAAGAGTACCAAGTCGACATCACGCCCATATCATCCTTCACACAAAATAAAGGTGAGAGGACCCATTGTCGACCAAAGGAGAGCAATGTCACCCTTTACAAGAAAGAATCAACTGAAAACCGCTCACAAGCTTCCACAATTTCCTATACATAGAGTCCTTTGGCAGAGAATGACAATCACTGCAGCATGGTTGTGATACTCTGGTCTCTTCATCCCCCACAACCCTAGTTCACAAAGACCCAAACTACTCCATTAATCTATGTTTCATGCTACCAAGACCTGAAGATTGAAATCTCTTCATCAAGATAATCACATGCTTCTGGAGTTTGGTAATCATCGTAGAACTTCTGGGAAATGACTGAAGATCTTGGGAGGAAGGCAAGGAGTAACAGAGTTTGTAGTACTCTTTCAAGATGAAATTCAGGGGGGGATTTATTTTTTCCCATTTCTTTTCTTTAATTCTAATTGTAACTGATTTGAATTTTTTTCGATTCTTGAAATAAAATGGTTATTGGATAAAAGTTCATGGTTAGGAAATACAATATTGTGTTTAAATGTTTTCCTTCATTCAAGAAAAATTTTAAAATTGAGTCATAGACTTCCATTTAATTCAATAAAATCTACTGAGAATGGATGACTCTCAAATCTAATTATGAAACAATGTATCGGGTTTATAAAAAAAATGGTAGGTTCCAAAACCCATAGTGTGACGTCCCGACCTAGGTTCCACTAAACGGTTCCCTGATCCGGTTGGCCACATGCCCTCAAGCGCGCCTCCCCGTATGCCAGAGAGTGCCGACTAGTACCAAGAGTCTGATAAGTCAGTCTTGGGGAGACTATACCCTCTTTTATCATAATAAAACACCAAAAGAAGCAAATAAAAATAACCAAGTGAGGAATTGTATAAATAACCAGAACAATACCATGTCATATGATAACCAAAACATGAGAATACAATACTCAACTGAAAGGTAAAACATGTTATGACAATGCAAATGTAAAGTGTCTACAATGAAACTAAAAGTAAAGACACAACTACTCCCAAGCAGATCCCGAACCACGTCCAGCTCCCTCTCCCATGCTCCAATCCCAAACAGCAACCTATCCTGAGGCCTTACCATTATCCTGTCCTGCAACAACAAAGTCTTCTCGGGTGCCGATCAGGCGGCCCAAATATGGTGTGAGTACAACTCAGTAGGTCACCACCAGCGGTGTCTAAAACAATTCCAGTCAAAATATAGTGTATGCAATTCTATGAAGCAATAAATACAATGCATAATTTAAACAGTTATCACATTGTCATTTAATATTTAATCATCACATTAGGCCCAGTTTCAACTCATATTTTCCATTTTAATCATCATTCATTATTATCATTCATTTGGTGTAGGTCTCCATGTTTAACACCCTAAAATCTTATTTGAATTATTATTCATTATTATCATTCATTTGGTGTAGGTTGTCATGCCTGATACCCTAAAATCTCATTGAATGTAGGTCATCGTGCCTAGAATTCCTTTTCTCATTCAGTGTAGGTCATCATGCATATCACCCCATAATCTCAATCTTGGATAACTATTGGGGAGGAATGCCATGTCCAAGTCCCAACTTTTAATTGGTCTAGAATGCCATGTCTAGCACCACAAAAATCTCAACCATTTAATCATTCTTTAATTCCCAAGAATTTTCCACATTATTCTATTACTAATCCAACGATTAGTTAAACATTTCAAAGGCCATTAGTTAACTCAAAAATTAACTAAGCACATAATCCATTAATTAATTCGTCAATTAATTAATCAATCAACACTATTCTCATTTCATAATTAATTCTTCATAATTAATTATCCATATCAAATCTCAACTTTTCATAATTAATTCTCACAATTAATTATCTTTGATCAACATCACGGTACATAATTAATTCTCATAATTAATTATCTTTCATAGCCAACATCATTTCATAATTAATTTCCCCCAATTAATTATCTTATCACAATCAATTCAATATCTCAATTACAATATCTATTTGGGTAACTCCTTTAATTTTTTTCATGATTCAATTATCAATTAATCACCAAGGAAGATCACAATTCAATTCCACATTCCTAATTACTCCAATTTAGGAATCAATTATCAAGGAAAGCTAGCAATTCAAAAACTCACATTCACATATCAAATTTATGACTATGGGAGATCGATTTTGAACACCTACCTCGGTTTATTGGTGGATGTTATACCAACAGAAATCCCAAAAATCTAAGTAGAAAAACGTCGTCAACCAAGCTTCAGATCTAAATCCCTAAACCAAAATTAAGATCAAAGGCATCAAGATCTTGCAAAACTAGATCTAGATTCACGATCCTAGATCTATATCTAAACTCATAGGTTTAGATCTATGAAAATGGTGGATATATTCCATGAAAAGATCAAGGAAAGATAGAGGAATGAATGGGATAAGCAATGGGATGAAATCCACTTACCAGGAAGAGAAAGGATCTTCAATCTGGGCTTCTGATCTCGAAGAACGATGTTCGAATCGCCTTGGAATCCCTCTGGAAGGATTTGGGATCACTTGGAATTTTTCAAGACCGATCCAAGGTCGAAATATTGGAGTCTCAGGGGGTTTAGGTGATTTTAAAAAGGATTTTCAGATATTAAACTCCACGCGCACGGTTTCCTGGGAAGTGGCGCATAGTTAGGGAAAACTGTGCACCAATCGTATGGACCCCTCTGTCCAGGTTTTCACAGTTGGCACGGTTTGGTCACACTGTTAGACAAACCGTGTGCAAACTGTGTGGACCTCTCTGTCTAATTTTGCATGGTTGGCATGGTTTAGTCGCACGGTTTGTCAAACCGTGCACAGCCTACTGTCCGTTATTTTTTCTTAAAAGTTCACCCAAACACACCCCAAGCCTCTACTCCAAATAAAAGGTACTTAAAAGCTTCAAAATGTACCTGAAAACACGCCCGAGATGACTCTAGAAAAGGTCGGGATCCTACACATAGTGAGTTTAATACCCAAAGACCTGTTAGGTTACACTATGAACCATCTCAAGGAGAGATTTAGTTTAATACACCAAAACTCCACATAAGTGTTCATCCTTCCTGAAATGCAAGATAATGCATACACCGACCACTCATCAAGGGTCGACCATAGGTCACCCTTCAAGAGCGTTTGTGTATCCCTCGACATTTATTAGTAGGGAATTCCTTCTCCTCATGCATAGTGTACAAAGCCACACCCACCAACACCACACCTGAGGGGTATCACTCACTGTTTCAAATATAACCTACTTCATGATACCCATAGTAAGTTACCAATTTATACCAAGGTGGGTGTTACCTCACCTCTGCTCTTCCACAAAGGTATTTCTGAAATATCTCCTTCTTTATCAAGGATAAACTCACCTCACCAAAAGTGGTGAGTGAAATAAAATTACCATTAGTGGAAGATCTCTATTTGACCATAGCTCAGTCTTGAGGTTCCACTAGAATTTTCCAACTCCATGGCACACGAAATAGGATGAAAAAAATGCACCTAAATCAACCAGTACAAGGGTTTGTGGTGAACGGGCATGGGATGTACTCCAATTTGCACCAGTTTTCACCCATCCATGGGAATCCTCCATGTGGATCATATCGCATCTTTAACTACCTACACCCCATGATAAATGGGAATTAACCATAGGTAGTGATTATGGGAGAGGATCGGTATACCGTCCAGCACCAACCACTCTCGCACCACTTATCCCCTTAACCAAACATATATTTGATAATCAATAGGATCTATAACAAGGATATTTTTTATTTCATCACTATCTCTAAAGTGGAGGTATATCCATGACATTATCTTCAAGTGGAAAGCTTAACCTGATCCCATATCCAGGGTGCATCTCCACCACAAATTCTCAATCCATTAACGCTTAATTGGGCGACCCCGACATGGGTGGTGCTGCAAGAAAGCACAACCACATCTCAGAATCTATTCCTTTGGAGTCTTCACCAAATTTCTAGGATCGAATATTTCCATTGCAAAACATGACTAGAAAACACCATGAAAGACCTGCATCCCTCGACATGTACTTAAACGTGGTCATGCTTCCCTATGAGAAATTTTTACATCCCAGATAAAACATTATCTGGATGAGAGCTCAAACTTCGGTCACGGTATAATAGACCCATCGCGAGGGGCTCAAAGCAAGAATCGCCATCTAGTCAATCTATAACCGATCCAAACGAAAATGTGAGTCCCAAAATCCAATCAATACCCAATCACACAAGGGAAAAGATCTCCCCGATCAGTGGAATATACCCATAATATCCATCCACAGGTTGTTTCGATCCACTCATCATG
Source organism: Viscum album (assembly GCA_963277665.1). Classification (NCBI taxonomy): domain Eukaryota; kingdom Viridiplantae; phylum Streptophyta; class Magnoliopsida; order Santalales; family Viscaceae; genus Viscum; species Viscum album. Next base: position 365,899,827 of record OY728150.1, on the reverse strand, counting down.
AACTATCATCTGCTCTATAAGAAGACTAAACAAAGTACGGAGGGGATAGAAGTTGCCTCAGATCGTAGGGTAGAGAAATCTCTCAGCTGAAACTCATAACTCAATGCCCCATCACTCAAAAACTGGCAGAATAAAGGCCCAACTAGAGGCATAGGCTCATCACGACCATGCCCCTATGCACAATATGGCTATCAGCGGGTAACACTCTTCTTTAATAGGATGAACCCACAAGTATTTGAGCATATCTAGATGATATGACTCAATAAAGGCATGGAAATCATAACTAACTACTATATGATGCATTTACCAACATTAATTGTATCCCTCAATCAATGTCTTAGGGATCAGGGTCGACTATTAGGTTATCAGAGTCTTAACGAAAGGATAAGTCAGTCGCCACACCTACACTGGTCTCTATGGTCTTATAACCAATCTCAAAACCCCCTTAACATCATTGCCCTATGTTACCAAACTAGTCCTCGCATGACTACTTGCTCCAAACACCGTCTCTAGGACAACCCCTCTTTAATACCACTCTAACATGATCTAACCCCTAGGACCACCTAGGACGGCAGTAAGTCAAAGATTTCACTTGAAGCTTGTCTCCAATAGGTCATAGGATGGCGACTAACACTGAGTAGGCATATCACGCAATATGGGAGGCCTTAGCCTATAACAACCTACAACAGACATATATCTCCAAGATATAAGATAACCAACAACACTAGTGTGATATTTAAATATAATCAACTAAATTGTACACAATGTATACATGATATAAAAAGTACAAATAAAATTCCACATATGGAAAAATGAGGGGGAAAGTATACATCTGACAAGTACCCAAACTAGGAATACACCATACATCGAAAGCTTTATCTCACTACGTGAACTCCTGGATCAATGAACAGTTGAAATGGTCATCACTATCATTAAGGATCACCATGATCTTCAATGTGGTACTAAGCGTAACCAGACGTCAAATTCGAACAAACCACGCCATCCCCACATCCACCAAGCCCATCTCCAACTTGTGCGCCACTTACACAGACACAACACATGTGGGAAAAAAGCCTGTGTAAGGGTGAGTATAAACATACTTAGTATGACACCCCAAAACTACAAGAAAGAAAAGACCAACATGTCATCTCAAAGCTCATGAACACTGAGGAGTGGTCGAGAGGAAGTTAAGAAAAACAATCTAGATATGCTCAACACCATAAGTCTCAGGGACCCAGAGAAATATGGGTCATCACAGCTCCAAACCTCAAATCCACCTCACATGAGCACCTAAAGGTTCTCATAATGCTAAATAGTCTCTAAATCCTGAAGTCGATAGCCAACTATAAACAATGACTCGAAGGCAGACCCCGAGTTGTGGAGATATCACAAGTTCCACGTAATTTTATACCACGCAAGCTTCTGGTAGCCACGCCACACTAGAAATGGAAACTCGCTCATCCCTGAAGCATTCTCATTGGTCGAGGGAGCATCGCAGCCTTTGGATCCCCAACACCGAACCACCGATCAAATAACTAAACTATCAACCCATGTGACCTCTTTGTACCCATAGTGGAGGATAATACAGTCCTAGCAATGTATGGGTGATTCCAACCCCAGTGGAGGATCTCACACCCCATCCAAGCTCATTAGACAGGGTGATACCGACCCCACATATAGAGGATCTCACGCCCCGTAATAACAAGGGGGTACCAACCCTATTTGATCCATAGGTAGAGGGTCTCACACCCCAGTCCCATAGGGGTTATTGCCAACCCTACCTAAGGATGGAAAGAGGAAACTTTACCCTAACACAACTCTCTTACTGAAGTGGGTTTCCACTCACTAAGGATGCCCAGAAGCCAAGCCCAATATCTATAATGTTGATGTGGTCAATCATGCCCGCTTCACCTTTATTCTAATCTTCTTCTTCAAAATTAAATCCACCATCGTGTTCCATGTGTAATTCCTCTCATAGAGGACTGTTTGAAGGACTTAATCCAAGCTAAAGGAAGGTACACAGCAGGCACACAGCATGTCACCTCAAATCGGCAACCTAGGCATGTATCACCATTCTACATGGCTTGCAAAAAAACAACTACACGACATGTGAAAAGAACTATACAGCATGTCAGGTCGGGTTCGGCACTTAGTGTGTGCCTCACTACCCAATTTGTGTTCCATTAGGAGTACACGAAGTGTACCCTTGGCGTACACAAAGTGTAGAATACCTGGGTTCTATGGGCGTGTGCTCCCTGTACACGTCGAGCTGGTCGTCTAGGGTCACATGGTTCATGGGTCCGGTCACACAGTCGTGTGATATTTAACTCATTTTGAAAACCCTAGCATTGTAGCACCTGAACTACACAATATGTGTTCTTCTGGAATACATGGTGTGTAGATGAAAATTTCGAAGAAAATTCATCTTCACTGCCAAAGCCCGTCGGTTCTATTGTCGTTCACACCCAAATCATCGTCTAAGGCCCCGGTCTCAAAGAAATATTCTTCGATCATCGATTTCCAACTTCCAGTAGCCAGAAATTGGGATTCCTGTCAACCCATGTGAAGCCCATCATGCGCCTTCCTTCTTCGCCTGAAGGTTCATCCCTATCGTCTTCCATCTACGATCCACCAACACTCGTTGCTTCCACAAATAATCATATTCATCATTGATCACACAAACCAATGCATACCTAATGTTCGATCATGTATCGATCTGGATCATAAGTCAAATCATCGGCCTATTGCAAGCTAATGAAGAATACGTGAAGAATGAGGGGACAAATCCACAATCAAGCTAATGAAGAATACGTGAAGAATGAGGGGACAAATCCACAATCAACAATGTGAGATCATCGATGGTCGTTACGAACCCGACCACTGATCGCAAATAGAGGAATACCAAAGGAAAATAAAGAATTAATCATAATGGATAAACTTTAAGTCCGGTATAAATTAATAAATTTGAAAGGCCGTGAAAAAGGAACAAAAAACCCAGATTACCAATTCATGCTTGAAGGCAGATAATAACAGGGCAAGAGTCCACAATCAATCGATAGAACAACAAGGAGGTTTCCTGATAGAATATTCCAATATTTATCCAAGGATGAAGAATGAGGTGGAATGCAAAGAAAGAAGCCCCAAATTGATGGTGAATCATCGTTGCTTCAATTTCATTGTCGTAGTCACATGATCCGGTCATCGACATCATTGCAGATCTAATCCAAATCCTTTAATTCAACATCGCCAGCAAGATTCAGCTCATTGATGCCATGAATTCAGTCCTGATTCACAGCCAATCCTTTTTTGTCAATGAAGGATCTACCTCTCTCTCAATCTAGGGTTATGTCACTGAAAATAGCAGCTAACCCTAGATAGAATCCATAAAGAGAGATTTATAGGGAATTTTAGGGTTCGTACTACCCAAAATTTGTATGAAATATTAATTTATTAAATAATCAACACCTATGATGGTATACCTCAGAAACATCAAGTGTGAACTGAACTTACATCATACTTGTGGTAAACCCTTCATTTTGAATGCAACCGTAGCATCATTTTCTCCACATGATTCTCTATTTATGAGATATAATCATTTCTTTGGAAATACACATGTGGGGACTAAAAATAATATAATATTTTTATTATATTATAATTGAACCTCTGCAATGCTTGTATTTTCACATCGTTTCAATGATTCGTCCCAAAAATATTATTCAAGATATTTAAAGGTTTCAAATAGCATAAACTTGGGTCACGATACCATCATTTGAGCTCTAGGATAATTATTTATTTAAGTAATAAATATCAAATATCTTATAAATCCCAACATGCATGGAAATTCATCAAATACCAACCTAGGGGGTAAACACTACTCCCTGATACCAATGAAATCGTTAAAAAATATGTGGTTATCTACTAGGGTGAATTTACCATTTTACCCTTGGTGATGTCACGGGACTTCACAAACTCAAAATTTAACTATGTATTGGAAAAGAAATATGCGGGTCACTACATTCAATATCTAATCTCTTTAATCAATGGTTCCAATGAATTGATGTTATCAATATACTTTGAGATCATGGGTCCTTGCATGTTTTAGTGTGGTCAAAACCATCCAAGTATATTGAGCCAACTCCCCAAATCATTGAACTACATCTTTCCATTTTGAATTTAAACCAAATAAACAAAATATGAATATATCATGTAAACCATGACATGACATATAGAACCATGGTGTGTTTTGTGTGGTCAGAGTTTGACTTTGTAAACCACGAGCTACATATCCATATCTTAATGAAAATCCAGTCATTTCCTACTTTAAAATTTCATATCTCACATTAACCATGTTGTAATGTACATTAAACTATGGAATGGTTTTGTTCTAGTCGATTTCAGAAACTCCAGTTGATATATCTAAAAAAACGTCAAGACCCATGATAAATTCCACAATTAACTTGTCTATTTTTCTTCAAAACAACATAGAATCACGTCTAGAATATCTTCATTCCCTATTTTCAATCAAGAATTCCATCGAGCTTTATTCTTAAAAAAACTACCTCTATGAAGAGGTTTAGTATGAGTTCCCCATTTTTCAATCTTCCTCTAGAATAATGGCATGGTTGATCCTAAAACGCCCAAAGACCAGCTCTGGATAAAACACTTGGCATTCCACTTGAAACCGCGATCTCTTCCCATTTTTCTATAAAAATAATGAAAACCACAATGTAGCCTAGTCATTCTATGGTGTCTGAGATTTAGTCAAATGTCATCCACAAAAAATAGTGGTTTAGTCATCCTATGGTGTCTGAGGATTTTTTCAAACTTCCTCCACAAAAAACAATGTTTGTCGAAATAGCGGTTTCCAAAATTCAATGTGGTTTTTATAATCACAGCATGATTTCAGATTAGCCCAACTAGGTTAAATACCTTGAGAGGGGGGTGAATCAGGGTATGATAGATTAAAGCAACTGTATCTTTGGATCTTGTTTTCATTATTAAACAAAACACTCTTCTCTCTTCTTCTCGTAGCACAAAATAAATGAGAATTAAAACATGCACAAGACATAGTAATTTTACTTGGTTCACCCTCACTGGGCTACTTCCAATGAGCATACAAAGTCAATGTATCGATATATCAAATCCACTGAAACGCACTATTGTTACAAGGTTCAGAGCGAACTCATTGTCCCTCATGGTTTACAACCAAACACAATTTGAAATCTCACTGCTCTCTCAATTGAAGTGTGTATAGTGCTCCTTCAAATGATTCTTCTGTTGATATGAAACACCTCATAATTGTTTTACACATAGGTATGTCATGAAGCTATACTTTCACCCAATAGATGAAATACACTTCATCGCATGGCGATTGACTTGTAGAGAGACCTTTCGTAAACTGTTTTTATTCCTATGTGAACTCCTTTGAACCCTTCATGAAAACCCTTGCACTGCGTAGTGTGAGTGCTTCACAAGCTGTATTTACCTCATGAATGAATGATGCCCTGTAAACCACTTCTCCTTTTTGGACTAATGTTCCCCGCAAACACCTTCTGCAAACTAATCTTTCTTTGTGGATTGCCTCCTTCACGAGCTGAACTGCTCCGCAAACTACTTTTAGACTTAACCAATTCTCCCAATGATAATTTTCTCTAATGAAATTTATTATGTTCAATCAAGTAATTAGGGGTACTTTATATAGGTAAAGAAACCCAAAAAAACCACTAATCACAATTATTATTAACACCTTTGTAGATTGTCTTTCACTATGGATTGCACTCGCTATGCGGTTCACATAGCACATGATTCCCCTAGCAGCAACCTCTAAAACACCGCCTTCATCCACAAATGAAAACATCCTTTGCAGTGGCCTCTAATTCACCGTCTTCGATCGCAAATGACAAACTCCCTTTTCAACAGCCTCTAATTCACTACCTTCGACTTCAAATGCCAAACTCCCTTTGCAGTTCGCATAGCACAACTACTATGCGCAATCCATGCCTTTGCTAATTTTGCTTCATGGTTCCGCATACTTGTTGTGTGGTTTACATAGTCAAAATCCTATGTGGTCCAGATTCCTTTACCAAAAAACCATTGTGAACTCTTTTAGGCGCTATGCGGTCCACCAAAAAGTCTATGCAATAATCCTTCCTTTTCCATAAACCAAATCCCGGTTTTTTAAGCCCAAAAATATGGAAAACACTAGGAAACGACGTCACCTTATACACACAATTTTTTATACCACTTCAAAAGCTTCCATGCCAAAATCTTGAAGCTTTTTCAACATATCTGGTCAACAATCGTGCTAGAACTCCACAACTAACCTTGGCAGTCTACTTTGTCAACAAGCACAATCAACCCAAAAACACTATAAAGTTACCTTGAGGGATTTTTGCGCAACAATCTCCCCATTTAGGTTTGCTGACAACTCTATATCTTTTGATACCACTTTAAAGTTATTGTTTCCAATGTGTTAACAACATGTTACGCTCTTCCATATTCTACCTAAAATCGCTTTTTTGATTCTAGATAGCAATCAAAGATTTACTCAACACGCACTCTAATCCCACAAGAATCATGCTCGGTGTGAGAAGTAAGAGTAGCATGAAAATTTTATCAATGAATCACTTCTTTTCTCGATTCCACTTGATGACCCTTTCTCGATACCAATTTTAACACTACATGTGGAACTCAAGAATACACCATTCTTTATCCACATATTGTAAACTGCTAACATCATGAACTTCTCTCGTGATTTATCTTCATTAAAATAACTACTTCAGCATCGTCAGATTTAAACCCCCCCCCCCCCACACACACACACACACACATCATTGATCCCTCTATCAACTTCTCCCTTATCATGATCAATGTATTTTCTCCCCCTTTTTCAATGAACCCAAAGGTCACTCCTTTGTGGTTGCAACATTGTAAAGAACACATATCATCACATGAGGGAAAAACACACCATACATCAGGGAGAGGGTGTCCCATGTCCACACGTTTTCAAGTGTGGGGAGTCGACTGAACTCCAAGAGTTAGTCAATGTCATTTAAATGCTTCTTTGGGTAAGGCCTTTATTAGAATGTCTACAACTTGTAGTTTTGTAGGCACATGCTCCAACTTCACAATCTCATGTTTAACCTTCTCTTTGATAAAATGATATTTCATTTCAATATGCTTTGTCTATGAGTGATGGACTAGATTTTTTCTAAGATTTATAGCACTTGAATTATTGCAATGGATTCTGATCGGAGACTTCACTTCAACTCTCATATCATCAAGTTGTTGCTTCATCCACAATAACTATATGCAAACTTGAGTGGTCATAATATATTTAGCTTATGTGGTGCTTAATGAAATGAAATATTGTTTCTTGTTTAGCTAAGAAATACACAATCTGCCAAGATGGAATGCACCACCTAACGTTGATTTTCTATCATCTTTTGAACCATCCCAATCAATATCTGTATACCCCAATAATTCTTACTAATATTTTTCATTGTAATGCAAACCAAAATCCGTGGTTCCCTTTATATATAAAATTATTATCTTCACTGCAAGAAAGTGGCTTTACTTGGGATTACTTTGATATTACACTGCTTAACATATGGAAAAAACAATATCAGGTTGTATCAATATTAAGTACAATAGACTGCCAATGATATACCAATATTCTATGAAATCAACCGCTTTACATTAATCATCTCATGACAGTTTCATCCGGGTAGCCACTAGAGTTGTCATCTCCTTGAAATTATCTATTCCAAATCTTCTCAGAACCTCCTTGGCATATTTGAACTGAAAAATGAATGTTTTATTTCTTCCTTTCATCTCATATAAAACAAGTGAAAATGTTATCTAGCCAATCATTAACATTTCAAACTCACTTTTCATGAATTTTGTGAACTGTTGGCATTGTGTTTTATCTGATCCACCAAATATTATATCATTGACATACACCAACTCCATCATCTTTTGATTATTTTCATTGTTGACATAGAGATTGTAATCAACTCCACCATATTGAAAACTGGGCTTCTTCAAAAATTGATCAAGTCTTGAATACCACGCTCTCAGTGCTTACTTCAAAATCATCTAGTTGTTCGATGTATACTTCTTCTTCTAGAACCCCATTCAGAAATGCTAACTTGAAATCCATCTGGAAAAAATTTAACTTCCATTTCACTCCAATTCCTAAGAAAGGGGAAATAGTTTTCAGCCTTACAACAGGTGAAAATGTCTCATCAACATCAATTCCTTCGATCTGGGAGTATCCCTTGCACACTAGTCGTGTTTTGTTTCAAATTACCAATCCATCTTCATTTAGTTTTTTTTGGAAGACTGATTTGGTCCTGATGACATTCTTATCTACCAGTCTTGAAACAATCTCCCATGTTTGGTTATTTTTGATTTGGTCAAGCTCTTTATTCATAGATTGAACCCAATTTTCATCTCTAGCTCCTTCTTCAAAACACTTTGGCTATACCTAAAATAGAAAGGATGTCTGATGTAAAGACTTCATTCTCCGTGTTTGAAACGAAATTATCTTGTCATCGGTGATGTTTTTCCTGTCAATTTCAGCTCGACTCTTCAGCTTTCATGCAGATATAGATTTGACTTCATCCTACTTATCATCAGTATCTTCTTCTAAATAATCACTCGTCTCCACAAGACTCAAACTTTTTGTGTTTCTCCTAATTGAGCATAAAATATTTCCAAAGATTTGAAAGTATTTCAATGTTGTCTTCTTTCCTTAACACATCTCATACAGAGACTTTTCTTCTTTCAGACACAATAAATCCCTATTGGATATATAGACCAATGTCAAGACTAACTCCTTCTAGAAATTCTCTGGTATGTCCTTTTCAATAAGCATTGTTTTGACCATGTTATTTATGATCTGATTTCTCCTCTCAACCACTTCATTTTGTTGAGGAGTTCTCACTACGAAAACTTGGTGTCTTATCTTGTATTTCTCGAGATAATCCTCCACTTGGTTTTTGTAAATTTTGTACCATTATCAGTTCAAAACTTCATATTCTGTCCAGGAATCCTTTTAGCTTCCCTCCAATATTGTTTTATGCAACTGAGCGCATCGTACTTGTGTTAAATAACAAATATTCATGTCATCCTTCTAAAATCATTAATAAAAAGAACATAATACCTCTTCCCATCAATGGATCTTGGGGAGATAGGTCTACACACATCTATATGCAACAATTTAAGCACTCTGGTTCGCTTTTGTTCTTTTTCCTTGTGCGAGTATGATCACATGATAACTTGGGGAGATCTCAAACTGCATCACATTTGACCATATTTTCTAGGGATGGTTGGCATAGATGTCCAAGTCGTCTATGTCACAACATGTTTTCTTCCTCTGTGGATAAAAATCACATGTCTTTTTCTTCACTCACAAGGTAGAGATTACCATTTATGCATTTTCCCTGTAAAATAATTGTACCATATTTTCCCTTAATGATACACAACTTCTTGATAAATCTTATAGCATGGATAGAGTCACAAAATTGACTAGAACATAGCAAGTTGTGACTGAGACCTTCGACAACCAAGACATCATCACATCTCATATCTTTTCCCCCAAATATGGTTTTTCCTGAACCAATAATCTTCAGGCCTTCATCATTTTCAAATTTAACAACACCTTTCTTGTCATATGGGATGTGCATCCACTGTCAAGGATCCATACAACAGCATGATCTGATTCTTTAAGGGCAATCTCTGCAACCATTATATGTTCAGCTCTTTTCTTTTTTATCCATGTCATTGACTTCATACATATTGTGGACTGATATTCTTGATCATCCCCAGGGTATGATGGACCATCTTCATCTTGTAGTGCTGCAAATCAATTTTGTGTTTTCATCTCATTTGATGATTCTTTGAGCTACTACTTACGACCACTTTGGGTTTACTTCAATGCATTCCTTTTCATTGTTGATGAGCAATATCTAACCATGTGTCTGAATCCTCCATACCAAAAACAGTGACCATCAAAATCATTCTTGGAATATTAAAATCTATATGGTCACCTTTGTTGCTCCTGTTCCCTTCGGTACCTTTTGGCTATATAACATACATTTTGGAAGTGTTTCATCTTTCCACAACAATAACACCTAATTTGTGGTGTATTCCTATAGATCACTGGTGCACCACTAGTCATCCCCTAGGATCTCTAAATCTTCTGATTCTAATTTTTACCCAAATCAATTTTCAACCACAGAGTGGGAATTTGCGGTCTGACATCAATCATTAGAGATTTCTGTTTGTGATCAAGACCCATACCAGTCTTGTCATTTTGATATTATTGTTGCTTCTATTTTTTTAGACCTCTATGCTCCACTTCCTTCTTTTCTATTTCCTAAGAGATCTGTTTTCCCGATGTCATATTAGGAGTCAAGAGTCTCTTCTGATCTGCTAATTTTCTTCACAGATCAACAAATTCCTCTTCAAGTTATTTGATATGTTTTATTTGATCTTTTTCTATGTTAGTCAAACCATTGATCACATTTTTTGTTTTTCAACATTGATCTTGTACTCAACAACCTTTTCTAAGTTCTCTGGAATTAAAGACAAAAGCATTTCAATTTCTTCTTTCAGCTCAGACTTCTCTTATTCCTGTTGTTGCATGTAGAGTTTGGCATCAGGAACCACTTTGTTGGGTTTCTTTATTTTGGCTCTCCAAACATCTATCTCCTCAAGAGCGGATTCTAATTCAACCTAGAGATCAACACTTCCTTCAACTTCTTCTTCATCATTGTTGATTTCCTCCCTTGTCTGGGAGTTACCTATAACTGTCACCGTAGCATTTTCTCCATGATCCTTGCAGTCCCCCATCTCTTCTACCTCAGATTCTTCATAAATATCATTCTCTTGTGAAAGTGGGTTCTTCTTCTTGAAGAAATTTAACTTCACATTTTTCTTACCTTTCACATAGGCTGAAGACTTCTTCATAGGAATTTCAACTTCATCCTCATCATCATCTTGGAATTTTTTAGGGAACATTGTTGCAAGATGCTCAACCTTTCCACATCGAAAGCATACTAGTGGAAGTCTCCCCATGAACTTTCATTTTTCTTATCGTTGATTTGAGGAAAGGAATGACATGACATCATCTATCACTTCTTCTTTATGGTCATCTTCAATAGTAAGGTTTTTCATGGCATTGAATGTCACCTCTTTGGACTTCCCTTTTTTAATAGACTCGTTATCATCATTTCTCATCTCGTATGCGACAAGAGTACTGTGTAAACTATCCAATGTCATCTCCTTTGGATCTTTATATTATAATACAAAAACTTTCGGATTGAACTGATGTTGATGACTTCTTAAGATGCGCTTAACAATATTTATATCTTTAAGAATTTCTATGAGACCATGCATGTCTTCCACAACAACATTCACTTAATCAAAGAATGCATCTACAGACTCATTAGGGTGCATTATTTGTTCCTCGTATTTGTTCCAAAAAAACTTTAATTTTGCTTCTCTGGCTTTTGAATCGCCTTCATATATATTTAAAAGCTTTTCCCATATGGCATACATGGACTTACATAACATCACCTTCATGTAGATTATGTTAGATAAATCTTCTCCTAAGGCATTGATTCTTTTAGAATCATCATCCAATTCCCTTAAGACTGTTTTTTATAGAACTCCATTGTCCACACTTGCGGAGATATCATACATCATAGTTGTAAATACATTCATACCTAATGATATGAAGTGGTATTGCATCTGATTCTTCTATAACTGAAAATTATTTCCATCAAAGATCAAAATCCATTTGTGATTAACAAACTCCGGTGAAACCACTAAGAGAGAAACACGAATTTTAACATTTCCCTATGATACCAATTGTTATTCCAACTAGGTTAAATATCCTCAAAAATGGGGTGAATCAGGGTGTGACAGATTAAATCAATTGTCTCTTTGGATCTTGTTTTCATTGTTAAACAAAACACGCTTCTCTCTCCTTCCCATTAGTAATGAGAAACGGGCGGGCCGGGGCAGGGTGGGGCAAGCCCGCACGGGTTTGAGCCCACGCGGGTTTGTTTGCAAAAACCCACATATAATGCGGGAAAAAAATCAAGCCCGCCCCACCCCACATAAACCCACAGGTTTCTCGTGGGTTTCCCGCAGGCTTACCCACATTTACAAAAAAAATACTATTTATAATCATTTAAATACTGTATTTTTTATCATTCTTAAAGGTATTTGTGGGGAGAAGTATGAATTAACAATAACTGGAGTTTTAAAGGATGTGATGTAACATTTTTTTGTGGGTTAATGGTGGCATGCGGTGACGCCGATGTGATGGCGAACTGTTGTGATAGAAAGTAGGTGAGTGATCGGTGATGGGCGATTAATGATAATGTTGGTTGTGTGGTGATGTGAACAACTTAACATGTGAATAAATGAAGTCTCTCCAGGTAATGATCAGTTTTAGAGGAAGTTATTAATAGTGTTTTCATGAGGTTCTATCCTATTCTCTTAATAAAAAAAATAAAATTAAATAATAACAAAATTAAATCGACCTAAAAAATATTATGAATATAATAAATCTTATAGAATTGAAACCATGCGCAGGGGAGATGAGTTCCATTTTTTGAGAGATGATTTGACACACCATGTGAATATGGTTAATAATTACTATATAAATAATATAATATCACATTAAAACAATAAATATAGGCCTATTTAAAATTCACATGTGAATAAATGGTGAATTAATATGACCATTACAGTGAGAAATCATGTCACCATTTAACCATGATTTTTTTATTAAAAAAACTAAAATTTTAAAGAAACATATATTGTAAAAATAATATTTTTTTAAACCAAGCCCGCGGGAAAGCCCGCACCCATGCGGGCCCAACCCGCATTGGCCCGTACTCTAAACGGTCAAAAAATTTAGGCCCGCCCTACCCCACATCTGCCCCATACCCGCAAAGCCCTCGGGCCGCGGGCCCACTTTGCATCGCTACTTCCCATAGCACAAAATAAGTGAGAATTAAAACATGCACATGACATAACAAATTTACTTGGTTTTCCCTCACTGGGTTACGTCCAAGGAGCATACAAAGGCAAGGTGTTGGTGTACCAAATCCACTAAAGCGCACTGTTGTTGCAAGGTTCAGATCGGACTCATTGTTCCTCTTGGTTTACAACCAAACACAATTTGAAAGTTCATTGCTCCTTGAGATGATTCTTTTGTTGATCTAAAACACCTCGGAATCGTTTCACACATAAGTGTGTCATGAAGCTTCGGTTTCACCCAATATATGAAATACACTTCACTGTGTGGCAATTGCCTTGTGGGGAGGCCTTTCATGAATTATTTTTTGTTCCTCTACGAACTGCTTTGAACCCTTCGTAAAAACCCTTGCACCGCGTAGCGCGAGTGCTTCGCAAGATTCCTTTACCTCATGGACGAATTATGCCTCATGAATTCCTCCTTTGCGAACTACAGTTCCCCATAAACACCTTTTGTGAACCGATCTTTCTTTGCAAATTGCTCCTTTATGAGTTGAAATGCTCCACAAACTACTTTCAGATTTAGCCAAATTCTCCCAATGATAATTCTCTCTAAAGAAATTTGCTCTTTTTAATCAAGTGATTAGGGGTCCTTTATATAGGTAAAGAAACTTGAAAACCCCGCTAATCATAATTACAATTAACTCCTTTGCGTATTGGCCTTCATCGTGAACTATACTCGCTATGCGGTTTACGTAGCGCATGATTCCTCTTCTAGCAGCCTCTGAAATGTTGTCTTCTTCTGCAAATGAAAACACCCTTTGCAACAGCCTCTAATTCACCACCTTCATCCACAAATGAAAAACTCCCTTTGTGGTGGGCTCTAATTCACCACCTTTGACCGCAAATAACAAACTCCCTTTTCAGTTTGCATGGCAGAGCTACTATGCAGAATTCATGCCTTTATTGATTTTGCTTCACGGTTCTGCATACTTGCTATGCGGTTTGCATAGTCAAACTCCTATACGGTCCAGATTCCTTTGCCAAAAAACCACCGCGTACTCCCTTAGGCGCTATGCGGTCCACCAAAAATGCTATGCGAGAATCCTTTATGGCAAACACTGGGAAACAACACCACATTGTACGCACAATTTTTTGTATCACTTCAAGAGCTTTCATACCTCTGTCTTGAAGCTTTGTAAACATATCTGGTCACCAATCACGTTGGAGCTCCACAACTGACCTTGGAAGCCTGCTTTGTCAACAAACACAATCAACCCAAAAACACTGCAAAGTTACCTTGAGGGATTTATGCATGATATTTCATATCATTTTCTTCTAATAGCTCCAACTCTTCTTCAAACTCCACTCTCTCATAATCACAACGTGTAAAACACCTCTAACCACGATGATGGTTTCACAACCATGGCATGTTTTATCCTATTATGACATGATTTTATCTTCTTCAACCACAATTTGAAAAAACCGTGGTGGTGGACATTGTATTGTCATTGCTTCAAAAAACATGGCAATGGGGATACCCCGATGTGAACCGTGATAATAAGAATCACCCATTTTTTTAATTTATTTAAATATATAATAATAAAAATAATAATTTCTTAATGTTTAATAATAAGTAAATAAAAATATTACTAATAAATAAAAAATGTGCCTTGGTCGACTAGTTTGGTCACTTCGATAGTTTAAGTTCAAAACCCAGCGGAGGTTTTTTTTAATTATGAACCTATTTTTGTGGTTTTCAAATTGTGGTGATAGCCACATATGATCATGGTTTTCCAATCATGGAAATAGAGGTGTAAAAATGAACTCTCTATTCTCACAATTTCTACATAATTGTGGTTGTAGATCTACTGTCATGGAAGATACGATCATGGTCATGAAAGCAATTGTCACAGTTTAGAACTATGGAAATAGGCTAATTTTCTAGTATCCATCTTTCTCATCCATTGCCTGGATAGGCTAGAATAAACAATATCATCCACTCAAGTTATCATCTTTTCAATACCTTCCTTCACCTTGTCATGTTAAGATATCAATGCCTTCTTTCCTTATCTTCCATAAACTCCATAGTCATTATGAACACTTCCTCTCCCAATCTTCCATATGTCACAATACTCAACCCCGCATGACAATGCCATGTATGCTTTATTCTTGTTCATGCATTAAAAAACTCTTTATTTTACCATGTGTGATCCAAGCATTCTCTCCTCAATTTGTTGTCTAGTGTCATTCCAAGGCCTTCCATCATTTATGATATGATCTCTATATTCCTTCTTCCAACATACAACTTTTGGATAATTGACATCACATCCAACCATTAATTGAGTCCCTCTTGCTTATTCCCATGCCCATTTTGATCATCTAACTACTTCATGATTTAACCAATCCAAACATATATTTATAAATCCCATTTAATCCAAAAATCCATTTAATACTAATGGTGGTATCATAGAACAAGGAGGAAGCCAGCCAGCGTGTTGCTCCAGGGAAATTTGTAGTAAGCAACTTCTAGATTTCATGGTTAAAGGTCTCTATTGTGAGAAGAAGTGTTTAGAAGGAAAGTTGTAGTATTATGAGAACAAAGTCAGTTATATTTGGCTTCAAAAGTGTTATCAAATTCCATAAACTAGATTAGCTGATGAGAATGATCTGAAGTAATCGAGTTAGGGAAGAAAGCTCAGGTAACTCGTGACAAGTTTGAAGAGTTGAAGGCAAAAATCATGCGTACTGAATCGCAACTCGAAAATCCAGGTGGTTGGTCAAAACCCTAGAAATAAATCTAGGATATCCAGAAGAAGAAGTATTTTTCTTCGAATGGTAAAATATGACATGAGATCTAATATTAGACCAAATATTTGAGATATTTGGAAAAGGCTTGAAGAGGAAGCTTAAGAGGAAGCTTCCAATTGGTCAAGAGCCACTGTCTCTAATATGTATCCACCCAGAGATACAAACAGCACGAGTATATCAAGATGATATAATGTAGAAGATCATGTCTGGCCATTAGCAGGAGAAGCTCAAGAATGTCATGAAGAAGTCTTGGGAATTTCCCAGAGTATCCAGGAATACCAGAAACAGATCCATGATATTATTAATCAGGAGAAATGGGAGCTTTGAGATATAGAACGTGTCTCCAAATACCTAAATGAAAAGCTTAAGAAATTAGAAGACCTACAAGCCATACTCGAAGAAAAGAAGAAGAAGAAGAAGAAAGATACTAAATCATCTCCCAACGGAGGACACGATATAAAACCTTGGGAAGCCAAGACATTGGGAATGAAATAAATAATTTTTCAAGGATTTGTTTCAGAATATCAATAAGAAAGTCAATCTCTCATATCCTAACTATATTCAAGAAGAATATGGGCCAATGAAGACACGTCCAGAATGTGTTCCACAACATGAGACGATCCTTAAGCTAGATTGTGAAAAGGATCTTGGATCATTCATAGATGAATGGTTCTAGACCTTCGATATTATATGCTATCAGTTGGATTACAATCATTGATCATAGATAGTGCACTCAATTTGACAGGAGCTACCTTGAGAGGTAGTGTAGGGTGATTTTAGGATATGTTGTTAAGACGCTTAGAAATGAGAACGACTATCCAAGAATATGTCACATTCTAAAATGAGGTTATACCAGTATTAGATGATTTCCTCAAACAATAGTTTACAGGAAATTCACTGGTCGATCGGGATGGAGAATTGGTAGAAAAGGTTAGAACAGATTTAACCAAGCCATGGAGAATATCTTTGCGAGTTTCAACATTGGTATTATCTTATTAGAGTAGGAGATCAAGCATATTCTCTAGATGTTTTTATCCAGAAACTTTCAGGAAATTGGTCTAAAATAGTTCAATAAGCCTTGAAGACTCGTCTTTCTCAAAGTACAGATTTGCAGGATACTTCGGCAGTTCGAGTAGAAATAATAAGGTAGGTGATAAGACTCTATTGTCTGTAGAGGCATGTCATGTAGGATGTAATAAATATGTTGTATATGAGTTCAATTGTTGCTCAAAGATAGAGGCATGTCTGTAGAGGCAGTTTCAAATAGCCATGACTCGAGCAAGGGCTAGTGCACCAGAAACTGAAATCCCTTCAGAAGGAAGTGATTTTCAAGAATGGAAGATGCTTAGAGTTGATTGGTCTGAGGTGTACCAAAATTCTTGGGTGTCATATCAAGAAATGATCAAGATCTTCGAGGATAAAGAGACAATTAAAGTCTATATAATATATAGAGGATTATTTACAATGTCTTTGCTAAAATCAAAACGGTTTAGTAAAACAATCCAAAAAAATGTCAAATATGTGCATTTTGGAATAATCCAGATCAGAGTAGGTCCTATTATCATAAAATAACAAGATCTACCAGTCCTAATTGCAGTAGTAAATGGCAGTTTAACTTATTTCTCTAATGCATTATTAGAAGCATGAGTAAATATGCATGTAAGTGCGGCATGGGTGAAAGCGATCCCAAATTTGCATGTAATACTTATGGACAGAAGTGTTAGTAGAACTTTAGAAGTTAGGATCAACACGATGAACTGACAGAAGATGTCGGGATGTCTGTCCGACGGAAGATGTGTCAAAGTAATTACTTGTCTTTATATAAAGTTCTACAATACTTGGAGGCCACCTCTAAGAAATGGTGTAGAAAGATTTACACATCTTTTTCAAGATGAAGGAGCATCAATTAGAGCAATGACACCACAGGTGGTAAACCCTAAGAGGCTAACCAAACCTAGAGAATGGGTTTCACTAAATCCAGAGGAAGAACGAAGGCAAAAGTTACATCTTCCAAATGTGATTAAACAAGTCATAAATAGACTTGACATCTCTAATATCATAGAAAATGAAGATGATCTTAGATCATAATGATCAGATCAGGCATATTATATTTGAAAATAGAAGATCTCAAATCAGAAATACTTTAGAACCCTTTGGAGAATCGAAGAATCTCAGTTGGAAAAGATGAAGACACTTTAACAGAAGCACCTAGAACATTAGTTTCAGAAAGGATAGTCGGACAAAGGACTGCCTGATCACCTATCTATGAGGATGAAGGATCTCATGTGGGATATATGGGATCCTCATTACTCAGTGCAGAGATACAAGAGTGGGCTACATTGTTAAAGATAAGCATTAGTGGAACTGCATGTACTACCCTAGTTGATACAGGATGTACCTTCTCTTGTACAAGAATCTGGTTTTCAGAAGTAACCTGGGAATCCAAAGAGTAGCAAGTTACGGTTGGTAACAATGCAAAAGTTGTGATTCAAGAAGTATCAAAGGATGCTCGGATCGAACTCAATGAGAGAATATTTGTAGAGTAGATGTTTTGATTTATTCCTCGATTGTCAGGTGACTTCTTGATTGGAAATTGATTCCTTAGAAGATATCAACCTATAACAATATTTTCAGAAGGAATTGTCCTCAGTAATTATTTGATTCAAAGTGATTTTGGAAAAACCAGAATAGTTCCAAAAAAGCAAGTATCTACTATCAAAGTAGAAAATTATCCATATGAAGATAGAGAACACCACAAAAAGATTGAGAAGTGAAAAGAACTGGTTGGATTGAAAGTTCTGAGGATAAATAAAAAAGAAACATTAGCCAAGATAATAGTTTATTTATCAAAAAATTGGTCAGAGAACCCTCTGAAATTGTAACAGAAGACAATGTTAGATGCTACAATCACCCTTAAAGATCTCAGTATGGCGATCAAAAGCAAGGGAATTGTCTATCCAGATGGAATGGTTAAGGAGTTTGAGAAACATATTCCAGAATTAATTAGTCTTGGATTAATCAAACATAGTAAAAGTCATCACGAGAGTGCAGCATTCATAGTAATGAATCGTGCTAAGAAACCATGCGATAAAGCCAGAATGGTTATCGATTATCGTGATCTTAATTACGCCACAAAGGATGATGGCTACAGTCTTCACAATCATGAGGCTTTTGGAAGCAGGATTAGGAATGAAAGGTCAATGGTGTATTCTAAGTTTGATCTTAAGTCGGGATATTGACATATTAAGATCAAAGAGGCGGCAATACCATTAATAGCATTTACAATGTCAATTAGCTTGTTTGAATGGCTAGTTATGCCATTTAAACTCAAGAATGCCCTATGAATATTTCAAAAGAGAATGTATAAGGCATTCAATAGATTATCACAGTTCATGGCGATCTACATTGATGATGTGCTTGTATTTAGTAAAAATACAGAAGAGCATATCAAGCATTTACAATAGGTGGCTAAAGTATTCAGAGAATGGATGGTACTTTCAGGAAAAAAAAGATCATTTAGATGCAACCAAAAATAGAATTATTGGGATTGCATATCTAAGGAAGTAGAGAGAAGTTTCACCTGTGTGTTGTAGAGAAACTAGAAACTTTTCTTGATGAGCTTAGATATCATAAGCAGAAAGTGTTTCTTGGTATATCAAGTTATGTTGGAGCATACATAAGAGATTTAGAAAAAAAAAACTTAGTTCTAATACAAAGAAAGATGTCCAGTGCAGTACTCTGGAATTGGACAGAAGAAGATTCTGAAGTAATCGGAATTCTGAAGTAGAAAGCTCACAACCTAGAATTCAAATACCCGGATGTGAGTGACGATCAACTTGTCTTATAAACAAATGCATTAGACTTGACATTGGGATGTATTCTAAAGATAAGGGAAAACCATGATGGAAGTATCAGTAGATACCGGAGTGGGTGTTTTAATGGGACAGAAAAGAATTATCATATCCATGAATGAGAATTGTTGGTAGTCCTTAAAGGAATTAAGCCTAATGAGCTTTTCTTGAGAAAACCTTTTATTATAAGAACATAAAGTTTTTATATAACAAATTTCGTGAAAATCAAATTAAAAAGATTTACCCAAGCAAGATTAATGCGGTGAAAGGATGAATTGCAATACTATAACTTCAATATAGAAAATGTTAAAAGAAAAAATGTCATTTAAGATGCACTAACACACTACTTTGACTCTTGCAGGTAAAATGGCAAAAGATGACAGGTCAATGTGGTTTCCAGTTTGCATTGATAATCATTCTATGGCGGATTGTCTAGTTATTAAGGCAATGAACGTCATAAACCAGAAAAGAAAAAAGATTCTAGCATATAATCTCCTTTAAAAACAAGGATCTTCATCCAGTAAAGTTGAAAGATCGGAAAGTACATGTTCTTCAACCAGGAAGGTTGAAAAATCAAGAATTGTTTCAAAAAGATCGTCAAACATCAAGTTTAAAGATAAGTCATATTGAATGCTTTGTATGTGGTCAAAAAGGCCATTACAGCACCCAATGTGCAGAAAATCCGAGAAAGAGAAAAGCTCAGAAGAACCAGAAAATAGAAACAAATAGAATCTCTATAAGAAATGAGAAAACTGTTTCTAAGAGCTTGGATGATCAAGTAGGAGAACTTGAAAAGCAGTAGAATGTTCAGAAGGGACTTCATCAATAGGAACAAGATCGAGAAAGTCTAAATGACGAGCAAGATGAGAAGTCAAATCCAGCAAAGGAAATCTGAAAATCTTTACAAAGAATTCCAAATATTTCTAAGAATAAATCCACGATTGTCTATAATTTAATCTAGGAAAATAAGAATGATTAGATATTTAAGATGGGTCTGAACCATGTTCTAGAAATGCTCAAAGAATCTGAAGACTTTGTGGAAGATTATAAGAAGATAGATCGGGATATGATTAGTATGATCATCACCTAAAAGTTCAAGTTTATGATCTTCTTGACAAAGTTAAAAAGATCAAAGAAACAAACGTGTAAGAATATCCAACCTGAAAAGATTTTGGAGGATGTCAAGAACAAAGATTTTAAGGCTCTATAAACCGAGCACACCAATAAGACTAGAAGAGTTCATCGAGTGTCCGAAAACTTTCAAAATAGAAGTAGTACAATCCTTAGAATTTAAGAAGATAAATTCCACATTCAATTGGGTACCACAGATGGTGAAGACAATTCTAAACAATACATATCCAAGTTTCATATGATGGATTGCACACATCGAACCTATCAGATTAACAAATAGTTTGATCGTGTTGTGGAACTAGTGCCCAGGACACTGGACAAGTCTGATCCAAAAAAGATTCAAGGAATCGCATAACAGTATAGTTCAATTTGAATAAAAGCTACTATGAACGTAACCACATCGCATGAAGTGTATCTAGATGAGTCAAAATTGACAATCAAAGATTGTATATTCTTCCCATGAGACGATTTGTTAGTCACTATCAACTCAAGACATGCAAAATGCATAAATGAGGCAATTTTAGTGGTGGAAGCAGACATGATTCTTGAAAGGATTCTGGACATAAAGGGACATAATGATGTCCGTTTCCAACACGCCATCAAAGAATTGATGGAGATGAAGTCTGAAAAAGAGGTCTGATCAGTGCTCTAAACAATTTGAAAGGAAACTATACAAAACGATCAGATGAAATCGAACATGTCAAATATTTAGTTCGTTATTATGAATAAAATGTGCATTGAAAGTTTCGTGATTATGCTCACCACCTTTTGATTTTGCTTTTGTTTTGTGCCATAAGATTCCTCTTTATGTCTAGTCCTATGACGGAAGTTATATGTCTACATGAAATAATTAAAAGGGTTTGTGACATCAATAAGTCAGCTTCTCGAAGAAGTTAAATCAAGAGACCTATATACAGAACCTTCGACCCAATTGTTTGGAGATCTATATTTGAAATAAAAATGATTGGATTTCAAACACTCTCTAGTCTCTCGGGCTTCGTATTCTCCATGATAAGCAATTCCAAGTGGGTTCATTCGAGTCGAAGACCTACCTCAATGAGAATCCATAATTTTAATCACCGAGCAACTACAAAAATCCTTAAATTCATAAATTAAAACAGCCTCCAAAAACAATAAGAACTTATTAAAAAATGAACAAAAAAATTATGCCCATCAAGATAAAACAAATGGTCAATCAAAATTATCATAAATCAGTTAAATAATCGATAAATCGTCAAAAAATCACAAGTACAGAATTCGAATAATTCATAAAATTTAATTACTATTATAATAAAGCATTAAATTAATCAATAGTTTGACAACAAATGATAAACAAAATTTAAAAAATAATAAATAAAAAACACATAGAATTGTATTTTTTTAATTTAAATTAAAAGTAATAACATAATTTAAGAATACTTTTTAATACAAAGTTACAAAAACAGCATGTTTAATGTGTATCATTTTCAAATATATGATAAAATAAAATTTATCACTGCACGTAATATTGCAGTAGTCTCACCTCCAAAATTTTCGTCAGTGCAACAAATTAGCCAGAACTGGATTTGGGCAGCGCGGTGGACGTGGAATCCATATCTGTAGGTGCCGTCCTTTGTTTTCTCATGAAATTCGTGCAAATAGATGTAAAACAATAAAACAAAAAACCCTTCTCCGATACAATAATACATGCCAAATTCAGTGAGTGGAATAATAATGCCAAAATTGATATTCTTTTACATGGAATGGAAGTTGGCAAAAGCCCCAGAATGTAACAAATTGCCTAAAAATTACAAATGGTTTATTTATAATTATTTTTTAAGAAAATAACTAGGTTAAGATGATGGGAAATTACAAATCCCCCCTCTGGATTACCACAAATTGAGAATAGGTAGAAATATATACAGAGGAGTTGGAGGTAAAACGCTTGCCTTGCCTCTTCCATCCCAAAGGACAATTTACGTTAAAAATAACCTGTTACCACTCCTGCAATTGTCATCGCGGTTGCCAATATCTTGCCCCTGAAACACCGAAAAAATACTCCTGTCAGAATCCATTGAATAATGCTACCATTTTTCATTTGTAGTATATGGATGCATCTAGAATATGGATTAATCTAGATTCATTCTATTCGAATAGTAATAGCTCCATCTCAGTTGTATCCCCTCATCCCTCTGGTATGAATTTCCCCTCTCATTTATCTATCTTTCTCTCTGTAGAATGGAATTCCCAGAACCTCAATATGTGGTAGGGCTGTTTATTTATAGATGGAGAGAAGGGAATACGCGTGATTATCCAGGTAATAATACATAAATAGGCAAAGTCCACTACACACACTAACACTCTCATCAACTTTCTAGCTATATTTCTTCAACAGTAAGCAGACATGTTTTCAAAAAAAATATTTATGAAAGTCATTTTCATTTTACAATAAAAAAGAAATTCAAATAGGAAAAGGAACTGGCTTCCATTTCTTCTACAAACATGCTTTCAAAAAATTTATTTATGAAAGTTGTTTTCATTTTCCCATAAAAATGAAATTGGGAAAACCGGCTTCCAAAAAGTAAGAATCGAGAAAGAAAACATGAAATATCCCCATAAATCAAACACAAGTGCCTTGATGCACTTCTAACACAGGGTCCAATCCATGCATGAAAATATTAATATACCACTTCAAGAGTTGATTTACCATTATATTTGGACACGTGTTGATAATGTTCAGTCTCGAAGATTGTGTGCAGAACTGTTCACAGAGACAACCCTCTATCTATTCAATTCAAACAAAGTGGATTTGTTTGGTTTTACTGCTTTTTTTTTATTCCACCATCATTCTATCTCAACATGTTCATCACTGTTGGGCCGCTATGTTAGGGTAGTGAAGGAAGAAGGTTTGGATGATGAAGACATGCACTTTATTTATTAATTAAACTTTAATACAATAATCGATTGAGTTATTATTGAGCCCGGTTCCAAATATGTATTTTCTTTAATTTTCTCACCATGCAAATGTTAATGATCTTTGGAATATTTAGCTAATTCATGATTAAAATGTGTCAATTTATCCATGATCATTGAGTGAGTGGGATGTTATATATTTTAATCTTCTTTTGAGTTAATTTTATCTTTGTTTGCTAATAAACCAAGGAACAGGCCTCTAGCACATCCATATTTCAAAAATTTCCATCCATCTTTGATCACTGTTTTCAGGGGTGCTTAACAGGCCTTAGGCCCGCCAGCTTGAATTTATGGGACAGGCTGGACTAGCAAAAAATGACCCGCATATTAAACAAGCTTTAAACGGGCCGCGGGGGAAATCCCGCATGCTCAATCAGACCGGTTTCAAAATATGCAGGCTGAAGTAATTTTTTATTTTTTATTTTAATGTTATTCCAATTTAATGTAACATATTTTTATGCAAACATGAAGAAAAAAAATTACGTGATGAATATATATATAAATTGACATTTATGTGATAAATATTATGTGTTTAATAATTAATATTCCTTAATAATAAGTGTTATATTTGGAAAAACTATTTCTAATCTTAATTAAAAATACGGACCTAACTCAATTTTCTGAGCCCGTATCATATGCAGGTCTAAACAAAGTTAGCATTTTTAGGCCCGGTCCATGCGGGAAATAACCACTCTGCCGCCCAGCCCGTTAACCACCCCCAACTGTTCTAATTAGAAAACTGAAATTTGTTGGGGTCCTAAATACTCAATCAAGGACATAATCCAAAGTTTCATGCCTC
Organism: Viscum album; assembly: GCA_963277665.1. Taxonomy (NCBI): domain Eukaryota; kingdom Viridiplantae; phylum Streptophyta; class Magnoliopsida; order Santalales; family Viscaceae; genus Viscum; species Viscum album. Next base: position 365,875,287 of record OY728150.1, on the reverse strand, counting down.
TAGGATGACCAATTACTAACACTTTTTACCTAGCTAGTAATGTTAAGGGTAAATAAAAATAAACAATTTTTTTCCATCCCCGGGATAGCCAGTCATCCATGAAGCTAAAACATTATTTTTTTATTAAATGACTCGTAATAAACTTTTTCCTCTCCAAATTGCTGAGCAACCATGATGCTCCAAGTAAAGAAGTCTACATATATATGAATCCAAAACAATAATCTTGTTTTGCTAAAGATGGTCAGTTGCATATAGATAGAACAAGTACCTCTAATTTCCGTTGGAAACGCGTTTTCAGTTGGACCAATAGGAATAAAGTTTCTGTGCCTGATTCCTCGGGAAGGAAATTCCCAGCTTTGATTTGGTATTCTTGTGGATTCATGTCGTGGGCCAACAAAATGATCATGTGTATATGATAGTCTGTCCTCATCAAGATTCAGCCGGCCTATGAAGAAATATCCCCAGTTGTTAATTAAAAGATCACTGAACAATGCGATGATATTCAAAAACATAAGAAGATGACAAAAAACCAGTGCGATAAACCAATGAGGCATACCATGAAATGAGGATGCTGAAAACCTGCACCGGTCACCACGATCATATGGAGCAGATTTAAGTCTTTCCTCGCCACAGTAAAAGTCTCCACGGTCCATGTTTTGAGCAAAACTGCGCCTACTTGGACAGAAAGGAGGTTCAGCATACCTTCTAGGAGGCATTGGCTCCTGAAAATAAGAAAATTGATGTGACTGGGCAGCATGAGGTGGCTGCGGATGACAAGCTCTCCTATGCAAGGCAGAATGGTCAACAGCTCGAACATTATTTAAGGGACGCTTAGGTGAACGAGGGACTGGAAAGCCATTGAAAGAAGAAGACTCAGGGCCAGACATCTGCTTTGGCATCTGAAGATCCCTATGCTCATTAACATTATAGGGCACAGCATCTGAAACTGCAGGTTCAATTCTCAATGAAGTTGAATGCTGAAGCACCGGTTGTTGAAAGCTGCCCCGTGTGGTCTGGAATCACAGTACAAATCAAAATACTGGGGTTAGATATTTTTATTTTTATTTTAAAATGCCCATTTCTTCTCCTTTCAGATCACACATGCTGATTATGTATCAATCGTCAAAAAGAGAAAAACAACTATTCTAGGCTAATGATATAGTATTTCCTTTACTGAAGATAGATCACTAACTGTAGGATTTTTTCAGCTACACGGTTCTATCAGTCCCAACACTGTGGGTCATCCCAGCAGGTGGATTGGATAGCTCTATCGCTTTGATTTCAACTATCATTTTAACTCTCTGCCAATATCTAAAAGGCAGTAAACACCAATATCTTAAAGTGAGACTTACGTGTGCACCCAAGCAGTACTCTGAATCAGCATCATTGGTGAAAGCATGTGATGCTGCTGGGGGAGGAGAGCGGATTGGAGGATGGCCAGATGAAGGTGGTAGTGAAGAAGGCAAAGGTGGCGCCAGAGGAGGAGATGAAGTTGGCAGGGGAGGAGATGATGGTAGCATTTTCCTTGGAAGTGGATGGCCAAACGGTAGTGAAAACTGCTGCTCGGGCAGACAACGGGAAGCCCCGCCAGTGTAGGCCTCAGCTGCGTTGCAGTCTAGGTTCATTTCTTCACTAGAGGGAGCCACATCCTCCATTTCGAGTTCACCATCAACATCTTCCAAAATATGCCGATGCTTTTCTGTAGCAATTGCTGGGTCTGTTCTCTTTTCTTCAGCAGTTTGAGAATTGTGTTCAGGTGTAACAGCCTCAAAATCTCCACCATCAGAATCAGTTTCCTCATCGTCATCCTTCCGCATGCGTGGCATGCGAAAGCCAGGAAGCTGAAAGCTTGAATTGCTGAGGCAGAAAGAGACCCAATAAAAGACCATCTAAAAGTGTCACTCCTGAGTTTAAAATGAATATATGCAAAAAAAAATATGTGTACCTTCCATATTCATCAACAAGCATACCGTCCATTTCTCTGATAGGATCATTTAAAGACCTTTCTGTTCTTAACAAACGCCTAGATACAGATACAATAGAAGATGACCGATTTGAAGGGTCAATTTTTTGCATATGGACGCGAATAATGGATTCTGGAAGGATCCTTCTATCCAACCAAAGCCTCAAAACCTAATCAACAAAAGGAATGAAAATGATGAACAGAAGAAAAACAAATATAAAAAAAGATGTTAGAAGTATGAAAACCAGAAATTAATAAATATATTATTCACTTGCCTTGAAGCATTGCCTATGATTTTCCAGAGCTGCATTTCCAGGGGGAGCAGCAGCTGACAATAAACGTGACAGCACGGGTTGGATGATTGATGGGAAAATACCCCCAACATTACCTATGAAATCAAATAGACCTTAAGTAACATGGCATCACGATAACTTGTTTTCCATCACAACCACGAAACACATTCAATTGGATTTTTACAATAAAAAACAAATGGTGAAAAACAATGACTGGCTGCGTACAAAAGGCCCTTTAAATGTATACTAACATTGGTGACTATGGTTGAGACTAAAGGACGCTGGGCAAATATATTAAAAGAACCATCAGATTGTCATTCGTGACACAATACTGAACATAACATTTCAAAAAAGCAACTTGAATTCAAATGCAACATGTACCAGAAACAGAATTTCATTTTCAGGATAATTGCAAATCATGACAGGTTAAATATCAAATGTATATCCAACAAGTGGACAATCTTGTGTGAAGGAATTAAAGTTTTAATAAAACTATTAATGGCTTTGGGGTATGGGAAAATATTGGCACAATCTTATAAGACGCCTAAAACAACCAAGCATGTCAGCAATTTCAAAACAAAAAAAAAAAGATAACAAAGCCAAGCTACCAATCTTTTAGGGAAAGGTCATGTTCTCATGTTCGGTTTACTAAAACTACATTCACCTTTCAAACCACGAGAGCACTGAACAATAGAATCGACAAGGAAGAACAAATCCACCCTTTTGTGTAAACTCGTCTCAGTTTCCAAATTCTGAGCAAGAATTTCCATCACCTAGGTAAAGAACATCAAATAAATCAATAATCAATTAGCATGCATACAGAATCACATGATGCAACTCCACTGTGGCATTACTAATGCAATGATAGAATGAGAAGTTTCAAGTATGCTGCAGTCATTAAAGATCCATACATCTGATTGGTCCTCATATAAGAATATATAATGGTCAGACCACCAATATAGTTTAAAGGAAAAACAGCAACAGAAGAAAATAGGGAAGCAACGTGCACAGCATACAAGCCTAATAAATAGCAGGGAAATGTATTATAATGTCAAATCAGATAAATATGTAAATGAAAAACAAGAAACACAAAAACAAACAAGAATAATATATTACGGTATTCTTAAATTTTGAGGCATTATCAAACATCCAAAATGTATAAAAACCTTTAAAGTCAAATAATTTGATAATATTACAGTTTCTGATCTAAAGATATGGGGAGGAATTCCAGCAAACTGATACCAAGTGTTAAATAAAAATTCAAGAAAGACTGCACCGAACACTGCAGAAGCCACTGCTGAAGGACAACAAGAACAGTTATGAGCTACCAGCTACAGTTGTACATGGGACCAAAGACAGCCGGCCCAGAAAAAAAAAATCTATCATAGGGTCAAAAAAAATTGGCCCAAATAATAAATGGGTCATTTTTAAAAGCCCGATTAATATTCGGGCCAGGCTCAGGACACAATTGGTGATATATTATTATATTGATATATTATAATAACAATTTTTAAAAAATATTAATTTTATTATTTTATTATTTTAAATTCATGGTTGTTATATTTTTTTCATTTAAAAGAATTGTGCTCGGGCAAAACTAAGACTAAAAATTGTGTTGGTGCTATGATGGATAAGACTTGAAGAGATAAAGTAGTTGATGTCATAAGATTAAAAGATAAAATCATAGTCGTTAAGATAGCACTAGGAAATGAGACTTTCACCTTCGTTAGTGTTTATGTCCCTCAAGTGCGTCTAGACATACAACAGAAGTCTATTTTTTGGATTAATTTAAAAACATTGATTCAAAGTTTGCCGCAACATGAGAATATTTGTATAGGTAGTGACTTGAATGGGCATTTAGGAAAGGATTCTAGAGATCACATAGATTATCATGGAGAGTTTGGTTTGGGTATAATAAATGATGAAGGATCGGCTATCTTAGACTCTGTCTGCAGTTGTGATTTTATGGTACCAAATGTGCTCTTTAGGAAACAAGGGGAATAGTCTAAAAAATCAGTCACAAGATCCCAAATTGACTATTCTTGATAAAAAGGTTAGATAGAAGATATATTAAGGATTGTACCGTTATACCAAGTGAAAGTCTGATCACTCGGCATCGTTTATTAATTTTAGAATCTAAGAATCTGATGGGGGCCTAAAGGATAACCTTATAATGGAATTTAAGAACAAGCTTTTGAAAGAAGTGGATTGGGAAGTTCGAGGAACCACCGACTACAGGTGGGTTGAAGTGGCTAAAATTGTTCCCAATATAGATACTTATATGCTAGGAGTATCAAAAGGGTTTTGTCCAAAAGGAAAAAATCATGGTGGTGGAATGAGAATGTCCAACTAAAAGTTAAAGCAAGAGTGTTAAAACTCAACACCTTTGTGGTAATCAAGATTCGGGCTTGATATCGTGTTGCAAGTAGAGAAGCAAAGAAAGTAGTTAGGCTGCATCTCAAGTTTTTGAGAAGCCATTCATTACATACTAGGAATGGTGAAAGAAAAATATACAGTTTAGCTAGAGGTAGAGAGCGAAAATCTAGAGATTTAGATCAAGTTCGATGCATTAAAGATGAAGGGCATACCCTTTTTAAGGATGGGGACATTAACAAAGGATGGGTATTAATTGGCTCACTAGGTTATTTAATGAGATTATGAAATCTAAGAAAATACTGAATGAATGGAGGAAGAGTTCTCCAATACCTGTGCATAAAAATAAATTATAAATTTTAAGTCGTAGGAAGTATAAAGGCATTAAGCTTATGAGTCATACCATAAAACTTTGGGGGAGTGATTGAATAGAGAATTCAAAGAGAAACTAAAGTTTCAGATGATCAATTTGGTTTTTTATGTCAGGACATTCAAGCACAAAAGCAAATTTATTTGATTGGAGATTTGATAGGGTATTATCGTCAAAAAATCCCAAGATTTGCATATGGCTTTCATTGATTTGGAAAAGACATGTGATAAAGTTACTAAAGAGGTTTTATGGAAAACTATTAAAAGAAAAAGGGAGTGGGCAGCGTATATCAAACATATCCAAGAAATGTGTGAAGGGGGTTTGACTCAAGTTAAAACTCTAGTAGGTGATACTACAAACTCCCATATCTCAATAGGACTACATCAAGGTTTGGCATTAAGCTCATACCTTTATGCTTTGATCTTACATGAACTTACAAAACATATTCAAGATGAGACACCTGATTGCATGTTTTTTTACGGATGATAAAGTTCTCATTGCAAAATCCAAAGAAACCATTAAATTAAAGTTAGCTTCATGGAGAAATACTTTAGAATCGAAAGGTTTTCATCTTAGTAGGGATAATAAGACAAAATATATGAAGTGTAGTTTTAACAAAGGATTATATAGTAATATTATGGATGTGAGATTGGGAGCCCATGTTATTTCAAAAGTTGGAACGTTTTCAATATTTAGGCTCATTTCTGCAATGTGCTGGAGATATTAGTGCAAATGTGCTTCATAGGATTCAAACGGGAAGGATAAAATGGAGAAAGGCTCTTGGGGTGCTTTGAGATCATAAAATTCCTTTGAAATTGAAAGGTAAATTTTACAGAACTGTTATTAAGTCATCTATTCTATATGGTAGTGAGTGTTGGCCTTTAACGGGACACCTTGAACAAAAAAAATGAAAATGTTAATATGGATATGTGGGCATACTAAGACGGATAAGATTAGAAATGGATACGTTCGAAAAAAAATTGGAATAGCACTGATTGACGAGAAGATAACTAAGGCTAAATTAAGATGGTTTGGACATGTAAGGATGCACCTATCAACAAAGTGAGCTTAATGGCAAATTCACTAGGTGGACTTAAAAATACTTTTAAACAAATCATTCAAGATGGTCTTATTCTAAATGGTTTCAATGAAAATATGGTCTTCAATAGGGCGATGTTTGAACTATGTAGCTGACCCCATTTAATTGTGTTTTAAGTCTTGTTTATTGTATTTTAAGGCGAGAGCATCAAATGGGTCGGGCTTCGGGCCAAACAAATTTAAAAGGGGAGTGTTTCAGGATTTTTCCAAAGCCCATTAATAAATAGGCCGGGCCAGGACATGAAATTTTCCTTAATTAACCCGGCAGGTCCAACCCACATCTCTACTACTAGCATAATGTCTAAATTCAGTGCGATTCATGATCCTGCATCAACACTGTTCAGAGTGCACACAGCCTATAACCAATTACCTAAACTGCATGCACAGACGAGACAGATTCACTGACACTCAACAAGAGCAAGCATAATATTAAATTCTTAGCCACCAGAGTCCAAAGTTCATCTAACCCTGCCTGCTCCAGCTTCTTTGGTTTAAAAACATTATCAGCAAATTATACAACAGATGCAGAAGGCCTCCTACAGAATTAACCAGAAAAAAAAAACTTGAAGAATAAGACTTCAAATCCAATTGTAACTAATCAACTCTAAGCATTCAATGGCCTATTGTAAGAGAATGCACTTGTACATCCATTTATCACACAAATCTCTAATAGATGCTCCGCAAACATCTAATAACAAGCAGATGCTTAATTCTATAAAATCCCAACATAACTACAGGAAGTGGCAAAGACTTGAGAGCAATCCCTCCCAAAACACCCCCCCCCGCCCCAAAAAAAAGAGCAAAGTGTGAAAACTCTCTTTATCTGCTCTCTATATGTTCTGCTTGATCACCCTCAGTTGGCGTATTTTCTCCATTTAAGGTCAGAAAAACAAGCCAGAACCATAAATTTTTCCTTTTTAACTTTTCTTTTCCCTTGTTTCCATTTTTCTACCATTCTAAACATACGGCCATGCAAGATAAATGCATGGCCATGAGAAAACCTTGTAACATCCAACATGAGCAGCCACTCCAAAAATCCCATCCACCTCAAAGTGATGGAAGTTGGAAAAATTCAAAAATAAAACAAGTAGAGCTTAAGCAGGTTATCAAGAAAAAAAATTAGATAGTTACAACACAACAAGCATGCACACACCTCAGCAGCAACACCACATTTAGCACATTCAATTGCAACACATGTTGCTCGACCAATATTCTCCTTTGCCCTTGTTAATCCTCCAAGCATAGCCTTGAAAGATTTAAGCAAAACACTGGCATCAGGATGACTGTCCTTGTTTTTCACAATCCTCGATGTTTGGGTGGCACCCAAGTCATGTTTTCCTTTGCAATATGGAATAAACTTATCTTGCTCCTTTTTCACATCAGGACCATAATGGCCATTCATTTGGATATCTTTATTACCTTCTGAGGATAAACTGCACATCATTGTTTTTAAAGAACCAACTCTGTTAGCTGGAGAGGGTGTAGATGTAATACAAGAGACATCCCTAACACCAAAATGCTCAACATTAGCATCTGGTGAACAGGATAAAGATTGTTGTGCTGGGGATATTATGACCTCTGACAACTTCAGAGACAAAGAAGCTTTTACATCTTTCATACTTGACTTGGGTTCTACTCTGTTCACATCATTACACCTGATGAAAGAAGATAACTATAGAGCCTCAATACAGAATACAACTGAAGAACATGGGTAAAGAGATAACAATAAAGATTGCTCATTCACAGCAATTTATTAACTTCACTATAATGAAAATAACAGTGACAAAAATTATTAATTTTTTAATATGAACTAACAGAATAAATAATAAAAACTCACATGCCATTCACTCGGACGTTGTGATTTAATTGGGGGTCAAAAGATTTGATATCATCACCATCAGCAGCAGCACTGTGAAGAAGCAATTTGGAATTGTCACTCGATGAAGTTTTATTAGTTACATCAGCCCCTGGGACCTGAGGGCTCATCCTAGCCTGTTTTAGGCAATTTAACTCTTGATATGAACTTCCAGGCTTCCCTGCTCCAGTATTACTGGTCTCAAAATTGCTTTTTTTGCTTTGATCATTTGAAGGTTGAAGCTGATCCGGTAAACCTTCATTAAGCTTCAAGCTTTCCGACATTCCTTCAAGATAGCCAGACAAGTGTTGAGGGATTTGGACTTCAGCAGCAGTTTCAACAGCACCAACGCCTGAGGACAACCCAGCCTGAAATGCAATGTCCAGACAATTCATAGCCTCCACATGTATTTCTTTGCATGAATGATAGCTTGAATCCTCAGAGCTCAATGCAGATTGATTGCAAATATCCACTTTCATGTTGTGCGCCGCTGTAACCTCACCCATACGTGGGCTTAAACTGGGAGAAAGTCTAGATGTACCACAGGGATAAATATCATCGGCAAGACTCTCTGCATCCTTCATTCTTGAGCAATTTCTAGATTTGCCTTCCACAGGGGCATTGGAGCATCCAAGAACAGAACTATTTTCTATTTTTGCTGGTGCTTCGCCATGCATTAGCCGATGTTCACTATGCATTTTCCGGTCTTCAGCAGTAATAGCTGACATAGCTTCCAGGGCACGATGAAGGCGTTTTGAAGGAGGCAAATCAGATTCACAGTCAACCATAAAAACAGAGGGTTGATTTCTCTGGGGATTCCTTGATAAAGGTACTTGTCCTGTGACTGTATCGCAATGAAATGAAGGGGATGCATCACTCATTGCATTCTTCACTGGGGATGCTTCTCTATCAGCAGGGATAGTGTCACTGCAATTTAGCAAGCTAGCCTGACCCAGTGAACTTTCAGTGACATTCATTGTGCACTGGCCTCCTTCCGGTACAGATGCATCAAGCTTCCCCTTGATGGATAAGGATTCACCCATCCGAACCCTGGCACGTTTTACTAATGGCAAATGTTTGTCACCATCATCCCTAAAAACACTTTCAATTGAATTTTCAACAACTGGTGGATCTTTCCCATGTTTTTCCGGCAGTAAATCAGGAACTACCCCACTACTAAGTTGAGAAGAACATGTTCCGGTGTCATTTCTTATGCGTTTTCTGGTATGTTGCCTCTTTTTCCTAGTGACAGCTGACTTTATTTGAAGATCAAGCTCTCCATTCAACCCAGCATCATTGCCCAAACACTCGACCACAATATCAGAGCAATCAAATTTACAAGTACTGCCTTCATTAAAACTGCATGTATCAGAAACAACAGTAGCAACTTCAGAAACATTGTCAACATTGCCATCAGCAAGAATGGCAGTTGCCTCTAGCTCAATATGATTAGAAGCATCTGGATATTTACCAGAACAACTGCTCCTCAACAATCCATCTTGCAATGAGCTGACCACCACATCAATAGATTTAATGTCTCCGTCATTGGTAGCCGTTGTTTGACAGCGTGATCTACAATTTTCTATCTTCAAAGAACTTCTAGACTTACGAGATGATGGTTTCATTTGAAGCCCAGCACCGCTCTGAGGCTGTGTGCATTTTGATCTCCTTCTTGATGAGTAAGTTAGTGCCTGAGGAATCACACTATCGGTTAGTTTTCCAGATAATGCTTCTCCGCTATCCAAAGATTTCAATTCCTTTGCAGAAGCAGCATTTTCATCAGGAAGGCTTGGATCAACCATATCTTTAGCAGAATCAGAAGTCTTTGTTTGTGAATTGACTTTTACAGCAGGGGTATCAATCCGAGCCTGCAACACATGGTTTGACTGAAAATCCATCTGATTGTTATCTTTTGATGTATTAACATCATCTACAATACTGACAGCATCAACATTATCCTGCCTCTTTAACTTCTCAAAACTATCAATAATCTCCTGTACTGCCCGGACAAAATCAGCCCCCTTCCCTTGACGTTTGATTAGAAGAGTCTTCTTTTTCTCTTCGGTAAATGCTTCAACATCAACAGGGCTGCAGAAGGCTCTGAATAGAAGAACCGAAGTGTGAGAATTTTTTTAAAAAAAAAACTTCCCGGGGAATATATTTCCCCTTGAAAAATCAATAACAAAATAAACAAATGAAGCCTCAAAAAAACATACTGTGAAAAGGAAACCTTCATAATACACAAAAAAGTAAACTAAATAAAGGTTTAAAAAGAAAAGAAATTTTATATGATAAAGATTATCAAACAAGAAAACAACAAAACAAATCAGTAAAAGAAATCAAAATCCTATATGCTTGTTGCAACAGTGGTGGTGTAAAACTGGCCAGCCAGCCGAGCCTAGCCCAGGCCAGCATTTTGGTTGTCAGGGGACCCATCCAGGCCCAAACCCATGGAATTAATATTTTTATTATATTATACTATTTATTTTATCTTATTATTTTCAGATTTTTTAAGCCCCAGGTTGCACCATTGGGGCCGAGCAGAGATAGGCAGAGCCTTCACCCCTATGCTTGCTGCCCAGTCCAACCCTCACAGTGGAGCCGAGCTGTTGGTCTAGCAGTCCCAGCCAAGCCAGCTTTACATCCGTAATGAACACAGATGGTAAGGAAGAAGAAAATTAAACTTCAACATAAACACTGAATATTGTAATTAATAAACAGAATATTAATTTGACCAATAGATCAGTTGAAAGGACAAAATATGGCATAAAATTTCTATTGAAAATAATATAAGTGTGAAATTATTGGTACTAAGGCTATGAATTATAGATTTGTTTAGAATATTGCATTTTAAGCAACTATGATTACTAACACATAACTTTGGCTGCCTGTTAACTGTGCAAACCAAAGGAAAAAACATCTAAAAAGGGTTTGGCTCATGAGATTGATATTCAAAAAGTTTATCATAGTTTCTGAGCTTGAAAACTCAGTTTAATCTGCAATTGTCTCAAGTTGGTTTAACTTCTGGTTATTGATAATGAAGAAAATAAAGATAAATAGGTTTAAGGTTTTAGGATTTCAATTCACCCTTCAGGTGGACATGTTAACAAAAATAATTTGTAGGTTAATAATGGAGGGTTTGAATTCAGAGAATTTAAGAAAATTTAGGTAATATTCAAAAATAATAGGTTGATTACATCCGCCACCACGGAACACAACGCAAGAAAATCACAGTAAACATGCAGGTGGATATGTAAACAAAAATAATTTGTAGGTTAATGAAGAGTTTGAATTCAAAGCTTAAATTTGAAAAAATTTAGACGATCTATGTCTTTCACTCAATTTGTAAATGACATGATTTTCCTCCTCCCAAATGATAAGCAATCATTTTTATAGAGTAACCAAGTACCCTGAAGAAGATGGGTAACAATGATAACAATGACGGCATGACATCCCCCACCAAACTCTATATAGATCAGGTGGGGAACAAAGAGTCATCGTAAAGCCCTCCTAATTAAGTGATTGATGGGAGAAACCCACGGTGAACCCATGAGGAAATCAAACCTTTGTTGCAACTCCTCTCCACCCCCAAGATCTTAAAGAAAATGCTCATTCAAAGTCATGATCACTAATGTTTCAAACGGGCGGATTAGAAGGATGACATGAATGATGTGGACGAGATGGAATAGGGATCCTAACAAGTTGTGAACTGCTGGAGTCGGTACCCTAGAACCAACAGACTTTGTGTCTTCGATTACCAAAATATTAATAAATATTTTATCACACGATAAGTGTTCTCCTACGTAACATTAATGTGACAATGTCCTTAAAACATTTGTCGCATCGAAAGGTTATAGCAGTTCTCCGCTATAATGAGAACCTAGAAATGCTATGACAATATTCTTAAACATATATCCTATAGTCTAGATGACATATATTTGACGGAACGCAGAGGATGTTTGACTATCAGGTGTTGGAGACTCATAAAATGTTTGACTATCAGGTGTTGGAGACTCATAAAATGCTAAGTATTCTTCTCCTGAAATTCGCACTTGATAATCTCCAAAAGGTGAGGTTATGAGGATAGACACACCAATAGGAATTTCACATGTTTTATGCATCATTGGATATTCTTATGTGTGAGCGTGTGTATCGATCCTCAGACTTGAGATTATTATTGATGTATATCATGAATAGCGTACTATGATGTATGGATGAAAACGGTGATGACATATGTTAGGACTATGTGCAATGGGGCTGTCCATGAGAGGGAGAGGGTTGTTCGTGAGTAGGAGTGGGTATTGGCTGTCAGGGGCAGCTTTGTACTTTTTTATAAATAGTGGTCGGAGGCAGTTGGTAGTAGGTTGGTAATAAATGGGAGAGAGGTGTGTTAGGAAGGGGTACAAATATCATTTTGCATGTTCAGCACGGTTGGGGGTCTCGACCAGCTCTAGGACCGTGGAGTTCTTCATCTACTACTGTAATTCTTTTTTTGGTAATATCAGTACAGTGAAACAACAGTTCTTTCCTTCTCTCCTCTATCACACACATTCGGTCCTAACATTTAGTGCTTTTATTGAGAGGATCGTAATGACTGAAAGTTGTGCGATACTCGTGAGCTATGTTCTCTTGGAAGTCGCAGATCTTGGTCAGGTTCGACTTGAGAGATAAAGAATAGACTATCGTTGTGGGGGAGTAGAAGAAAATGTTGTCGGAGTATCAAACAATTTTAAAAGTCTTCGATAGGGAACAGATGAAGAACATGAGGCAACTACACGGGCTTCAGGAGCAAATGAAGGTTTTTGTTGATCGTGCAGGACAGCCGGCAAGTTCTGGACAGTTAACGCAAGCAGTGGAAGAGCAGATGATCAAGAAAAACCTTTGCATCCGGCGACAAGACCAAAGAAGCAGTGCGAGGTGCAAGTATTTTGGTGCTACCTGGAAGCTTTTATGCGCTAAGCTCAAGTTTTAGAAATTTTTCCACCATCACCCAGTATGCAGTGCTCTCAACTGGACAAAGCTTCCAAAGGGTGGGCATTTTCATTGGTTTATGATTCTGGATTTACTTCTCCACACGCAGGGTTTTCGTTGGAGGTAATTGCAGCGAATACACTAAGCTCGCATTTTTCGTTTGTTGTAAGTACTGGCGGTGGTGGTGTTATTCAGCTAAAACCTGCAACTACTAATGCTCAAGTGGGCAACAAGCATAGTGTTATTATATGGAGCAGCAAGCATTTGGTTTGGCATGCCGTAAGAGCAACATCTGCTGCACCATACTATTTTGATGTTTTTTCCGATGGAGTAAATCAGAGGCAAGAAGGTGTTGAAATCGCTATTTGCTTCAATTCAGTTGTTCTGGAGAGGGGTTGGAAATTCAAGAGCCGAATTTGGTACTATTATAGTCTCCTAGAGGGAGTGAAGGCCAATGGCTTGGCAGGGGACGAAGTTTCAGTTGCTGATATAGTGGGCATGATAGTTGTTGCTCAGATGGAAGGGTTAGGAACGGTGCTGGTTTTCCATTTCCAGGTAAAGGAGAAAAGAATAAGGGGATTGCTATGAAGCCTTGTACTTTGCTTTGCATTTTCGGATTAATATGAGATACAAAAGCTCGAGCTCTCCATTTTCAACGATTGAATTAGTCCATAGTTACTTTGGAAAGGGAGATTGCACTATTTCTCCCTTGACTTGATTGTGACTGCAGAACCCAGGGGTTGGCAAAAGTGTAATTAATCTGGAAAGATAGAGATAGAGACAGCTACTTGGGTGATACACGGGGTGAAATGGCCCACAACATAGCTTGCGTCCCAACGACACAGCATAAAGGTGATGTAGGGGAAATGGACTTCAGAGTATTTTTAAGTGTGGTTGTAGATGAAATAAAATATGGCTGGGGTGATTCAATGGTGGTTGTACCAGAGATTGAAGTGCCAAAGGAGTTAGAATTTTCATCCAACCTGCCAAAGTTAAGGTTAGCATGCTCTCGGTCCTTTGTTCTTGTAAGTTCAGAAGTGCGAAGAGGTCTCAGGAGGCTCAGATTTGGTGGTGGACGAGCTGTTGTAAATTTCGAGACAAAGGGAGAAGGTGTTGTTAGTGTACAAACCCTTAGTGAGGGTGGATGTGTTGGCAGCCTCTCGAGGGAACAAGTAGAACTTCTTTGTGGCAGCCTCTCGAGGGAACAAGTAGAACTTCTTTGTGTGACTCACCTGATAAATTGTTCGCTGGAGTCCATGGAGGACAATGGAAAGTGGGTTGCATTCCAGTTACTTCTTATGGTGCTAGAGCGAAGTGTCGAGCTGAATGATGCTTTTGACAGAGCAAGACAGTTGCATTTGACATGTTATAGTTCTATTCCTAAAACTGGGATTTTTTCATTGTTGATGGCGAGGAAAGAGGCGCCTACATTGACTGTTGGATGCACAGTGATACTGAAACCTAACTTGCTTGGAGATGGCTAGGGCGTGCAGGGCAGTAAGTCTACCTGCCGGTGTTCTCAATATCCTCCCTGGATTTGGTCTTGGAGCTGGAGCAACTTGGGCGCCTCACCCTGACGTTGACAGGTCTACATTTACTAGAAGCAATGCCACAGGAAGTGAGATCATGGCTATTGCAGCTCAGGTGGAATACATCAAAGCAGAATTTACAGGTAAGCTGGCTAGATGGACCAAAGGTAACAAGGTTACAGGTCCGTTGGAAGAATGCTATAGGCTAGGCTCTGTTTTCAGTGGATGGACCGAGAAGATATGGAAGTTTATCGCAACCGCTAAAGGCAAAGACACAACAATTTTGCGCGGCAGGGGTCAACAGTTCTTTCCTTCTCTCCTCTCTCTCACGCATACGGTCCTAAATACATATGCTCGCGGCGAGGTAGCATACGTGGGGTGCATCATAAGTTATGACATTAATTGAATAAGTCAAGAAAGGATATGTCACTTACGGGTTAATGGAAGAAGATATCTCAGGGCCTTTGGCCTGTTTGATGAGATATCGAGACAAAGCGATTATATTACACAATAAGCGTTTGTGGGAAAGTTGTTGTCGTTGCAACATTAACTTTTTCATCTATGGGTGCCTTGACGTGCTGCTAGACGTTGATCTTAGATTTTAGATAAGTTCGCAAAAATGAGACTGAGAAAAAAGGTCTAGAGGGTCACGCACTAAATGTATCCAGAATCTCAGTTAAATTCTATTTGAATTTAATATTAAGAACAAATATTATTCTTGGCATGTGGCATAATAATTATTCAAGTTAAGTTGATCAAATAAATTAAATCACCAAATATTCGAGTTTAGAATATATGAGTTTAATTTTATCACTTGTTTATTATTCACAAGATAATAAATAAATATTTATTTATACACCGATTTAGTGAATAGATTAATATAAATATTTATTTAGTTACATGAATATTAAAATAAATGTTTATTCACAAGTTAGTGAATATAATATTTATTTATTTATTTATTTATTGAATAATATTTATATTCAAGGTTTGATAAATTTCGAGGAGGATTGACAGACAGAGTAAAGGGTCCGATGGAAATGATTTATTAATCCACGAGTTTTAGCGGATATCATGAGAATACAATAATATTATTATTATTATTATTATTATTTAACATGGGGTTTACTTAGAATAAACAATTACATAAAGGGTCTTTGCGCAATTACTAATTATTTAACCCTAGGTATATATTCCCAATTATATCGTTTTGAAGAGTGAGAAGGTAGTGCACAACGATACCTCTCTATAGAATTTCTCTCAGGGGAGAATAATTCTCCTCTCTTCCCTCTAGAACAAAAGACATTTTTTGTTGCGATCAACGACAGATGACACAAGGTGATTGGTTCCTACGCGCTAGCACCCGGAATACCAAGAGTCGTGTTCAGAGATTCATGGAACACGTGTGGATACAACTAAAGGGATCCTAATTTGGATTCTCCAACCCAACGACGAGACCACAAGAGCGGCAACCGAATTGATGGCACCAAGAAGAATTATAACGTCAAGGTAATTCTTGTTTTAAATTAATTATAAATTAAATGTGAAAGATCCTCTCTTATAAGATTTTGGGATTGCCTTCGTCGATTTAGCAACAAAAAACTTTTTTGGGCATCACCACAACCGCTTCCGCTGAGCCCAGAAACCTTCAAAAGCTCTTAGAAAAAATGGAGAGAAATTCTATAATTTTAGATTCACTAAGGAGATTAAAGATACTCAAATCCCAGAGTTGGGCTCCAAGAGAGGGAGATGGAAAGGATGGGCAAGCCCAAGGAACATTCACTCGTAGTTAAAGTTCTTCGAAGATTGGTTGGGTTTAAAGCATTAGAGACACTAATATTTTGAATATAGTATCAATCAGTGTGGCCTTGCCAATATGAAGTATAAAGGCTCCAGATTTCCATGGAAAGGTTCACTAATTTCTAGGTACCAGCAAATCTTTGAAAAACTTGACAGGTCACCAGAAAATGCAAAGTGTTGTCTTCATTCTCTTGGCAAGAACAAGATTACAGGCTCACAACCAGCTTCGTAACTTGCTGGGAGGCCCTGGGAGTAAATCAAGGGGTACTTACCCTTCAGGTTAGAAGCAAAATGATGCATAAGGATTACTCTTTTAAAGATTTCCTTGGAAAGGTTCTCTGATTTCTAGGTACCAGAAAATCTTTGAAAAACTTGACCGGTCGCCAGGGAATGCAAAGTGTTGTCTTCATTCTCTCAATGCACGAAGACAGTTCCGGCACGAAAAAGATTATTGGCTCACAACCAGCTTCGTAACTTGCTGAGAAGCCCTGGGAGTAAATCAAGAGGTACTTACCCTTCAGGTTAGAGGCAGCATGGATGATGTATAAGGATTACTCTTTTAAAGAATATATGCCATGCTCGTTGTGAACTTAGTAGAGCTCTTGATATTACTACCAAAGGGAAGTTTATTGAATGGAACAAAAGAAACTTTCGCAATATTAACAAATGAAAGATCTCGGTATAGTAAGGAATTTAAGATTTCACCAGTTTGTGTTCAGGCTTTTTTCACAAAATCTAGAAGCTTTAATGAAGAAAATTTAAAGAAGACGTTATTTCAAGAACTTTACGGTTTCAAAAGCCCAGAACTCAATGAGTGGAACAAGGAAAGAACGCATAATTCTATCACCTTATAACTAAAATAAGGTGGATGAACAGACTCGTGATACCGAAGAACAAAATTAGGGATTGGCTAGAAAAGCAAGAAGCTCTGCAAGATCAAGTAACAGTGCTTTGACAACTAGTTCACAACAGAGAGAACAATGTGTAGAGGGCTCGAGACTATTATAGGCAGGGCAGCTTAGAGGATTGGCTAGAATTTTGGAAGATAGAGATTAAACAGTCATTGTTTTCAATGAATAGTTTCAGGGCCCTAATATTGATGGATATCATCATCTTTTACCAACCAAGCTGGGAAAAGAGCATGCTCTAGGGAGGATGACTTAAAAACGGTAAGTAAGACTTCCATGCCCTTAATTCATGGCCTTCAGTTAGTCATCTCCTCTCAATATCCCAATGCAATGTTACATACAGTGTCTTGTTAAAGTTCTTAGGAATAGGTTAGAACTTTTTATGAAGGGTTGGATGCCCCCCCATTCCAATCTAATTTTATCCCCAGTAGAATCATTAAAGATGATGACATTGTTATTTGTTAGGAGATACATCACTCCATGAATAAACAAAGAGGCGGGAAAGGTTATTGTGTTATTAGTGTTGTCAAAGGTGAGCGCCTCAGTGCGCCTTGGCGTGAGGCGAGGCGAGGCGCACCTGGTGCGCCTCCCCATCGGTGAGGCGAGGCGACCTCACCGAGGCGCGCCAAAGGGGCGCGCCTCGTGCGCCAACCCCTGAGGCGGTGAAGCGCAAGGCGCCGTAAAGGCGCACCAATTGCTTTTGCTGTGAAAATCAGGGGAAACCAATTGTTGATACTGCGGAAATCGGGCGAAACAGAAGAGGGAAATTGTGGGGTGAAAATCGCGGGCGACTGGATGAAAATCGGGGTGGATGCGGGGTGGTGATGGAAATTCGGGGAGCAGTGTAGCAGTGAGGGAGATCGTGAAAATCATGGGTAGGAGGGAAGGATGGAAATCAGGGGTGTAGCAAGGGGCGATCGCGTAAATCATGGGTAGGATAGATGGAAATCGGGGTGCAACGGTGAGGGTGCTAGCGGAAATCCTAAGTATACTCGAAATCGGGTATATTTTTTCTGAAAAATGAGCAGGTATAATATAGCGTTAAATATATTATTTAATATATTAATAAAATAATTGAACCAAACTCCATAAAATTAGAATCATCACGTCCAAAATACACAGCGTCCAAAATACAAATCACGTTGCATCAGCAGCAGGCATCCAACGACGCGTAGCAACAGGCATCCGGCGACACGCGGTGATGATGAAGCTTTTCATTAATGATGAAACTTCCATTGATGATGATTTTTATGTTTAGGTTCTAAAGGATTGATTATGATTTGGTTAAAAATTATCGGTATGTATTTTAATTTGTATTATTTTGATTGAATTTAAGTTTTTTTTAATTTAAAATATGGTTGAAAACTTTATATATTTAATTATGTGCGTGTGCGCCTTAATTGCGCCTCGCGCCGCATCCCCAAGCGGCCTTTGCGCCTTATTGCGCCGCGCGCCTTTGACAACACTGTGTGTTAATAAGATTGACCTGAAAAACCTATGATAGCTATAGATGGAACTTCATTGACAATGTTTCAAGTAAAATGGGGTAGGAAAGTAATTTATGTGACAGAAAAATGAAGCACGTGTCATCAGCATCTTTGAATGTTGTGTTAAATGGGCCACATACCAGATTCATTTTTCCTTAGCATGGTTTGTGTCAAGGGAACTCAATGCCCCCCCAACTGTTCGTATTGTGTGCATGAACAAAATGTGGCATTTAATCAACAACGATGCACATAAAGGCAATTAGAGCCCTTTAAGGCAGCTCAGAAAGGGCGGCGTAGTCCTTGCTTATGTTTGCAGATGACCTCCTATTGTTCATTGAAGCTTATGATGCCCAGATGCAGTGTTTATAAACTGCACTAAACAATTTTGTGATGCAGTCGGTCAAGAAATTCATAGCAAAATCACCTCATTTTTTCAAGTAATGTCCCCGAACCCCAGGACAAACTTAGCATTCCAGACAGGATTCAAGAACTCTGACAACTTCAGCGAACCTTTAGAAATATGAGTACAAAGGGGGCTCGGCATGCCAGATGTCAATCAAATTATTTGTTTATGGCTGTAAAGCTCACAGTAACAAGTACTGTTGAATGTTCACTGCAATCACCCTATGCATGCTTGTAAGCTCCCCTTGGAAGCATGTGACAAGGTCGAAAAATTGCAAAGATGCTCCTTATGGGGTAATTGCTCATCAGAAAAATTGCACGCTGATCAAAACTAGGCAGCCTCATGGAAAACCCCATACGGCTCTAGTGTTCGGAAGCAAATATGTTTGATATCAGAACAATAGATGGAAGGCTTGTAGTGAAAAGTGGCGATTCATGAATATGGGGATCCATTGGTCAAGGCCTTGAGCTCATTGAGGATGACTAGAGATGTTCACAGGCCGGGGGGATCCACCCAGCCAGGCAAGCCCAACCTAATAAAAATGTACTGTTGGACCTAAATTTTGGGACCTGGATAAAAAATGAACCATTATTTAAAGTTTAGTTAATAACTGGGTCGGGCCCAGGCCACATTTGGTGACCTGGCTCATGACTCAGGCTACCCAATAATGATATTTTATAATAATAATTTTCAAAGAAATCATAATTTTATATTTTTATTATTTTAAAATCATGATTGATATAATTTTTTCATCGAATTTAATTGTATTTTAAGGCCCAGTTAGTAAACGGGTCAGGCTTCAGGCTAAAAAAAATTAACGGAGCGGCCTTATGACTTTTTCCAAGGCTCAATTAGTAGACAGATCGGGTGGGGCCATGAATTTTTTCCTATTTCTAAGGAAAAAACCCGGCCGAACCCGATAGGCCCAGCCCATGCACACCACTAGACAACTTTAAATGGAAGATTAGGGATGGAACTAGTCTCCCAGGTAATCTTTGTAGCATCAACATTTTATGAAGGGAAAACTCCACTTCAAGTTCCTCCTCAGTTGCAGATGCATACAAATTAATCACTAAAACCATGAATGCTAGACCCGGGTGTGTGGAAAAAAGGAATAGAAGTGGAGAACAGCTGAAAGAAAATGAATTTTTCTTTGGATTGTTGCCCAACACAAAGAAAATGAATTTTTCTATGGTGCATGGTGCACGGCGTTGCGCATGGAAATTTCATTAACGGCGCCAATATGATATATAAAATTAATAAATTATAAATATGACAAATAAAAAATAAAACCGAATAAAAGTAAATACATATAAAATAATAAAAGGAAAAAAACTAAAATGGAGCTGCAAAATGTAAATTTCAATTTAATCATAATAAATGAAACACATAAAATTAAAAAATTAAAAAAACAAAATTAAAAAGGGAGGCTGGCGGTACAGCAGGTGCTGGGAGCAACAGCTGGTAGTGGTAGCACAAAAAATAATATAGAAAAAAAAATGAAAGGAGTCGCAGGCAGCCATTGCTGGTCAGACCAGCCTGGTCGGCTCTCATGAATCATGTTGTCGTCGGCAATGTAGCAGCGCTGCAAGCCGGAGAAGGAGAAGGAAGCAAACAGGATGCGGGGGGAGGGTGTCGTCATTGACAAGGTAGAAGTGTCGCGAGCCAAACAAGGGGAGGAAGCAAAATTCTAGACAAGAATTCAGAATCTAGTTTTATTCAACAAAGTGGTAGAGATCAAGGAAATCACCAAGAGTGGCTTCGATTAGCCATGGAAGACTCCTCGGGATCCCTTTCTAGTACACAGGAGCTCCCCCCTGCTCCTTTGCCCAAGCTGAGAGCCGACTCGAAACAAGCAGAAAATCCTCCCCCTCACACACCCGCAACTGCCCCCGTTAAAACACAGACTAACCATCATTTTGTACATTGACCATTTTGCCCTTATTTCTCCTAGTATAGACAGCCCACTTCCCTGACTGATCCTGCACCCTATCATTCCCCCCATCTTGAAAAACAGGCTTGTCCCCAAGACTGAAATCTGGAAATTAATTTTGAAGAACAAATTCATCCTCCCATGTAGCTTCATCCAACGGTTTTCCATGTCAATGTATCAAATATTGAGGCAGAGCGACGCCATTCTGCTGCAACAAACGACGAGAAAGAACACACTCTGGTTCTGGGTAATCAGAAAAATCCCCAGCCAAGTCAACTGGTAAAACGGGCTGAACAAAATGGTTTCCCAGTACGTGTTTCAACTGGGAAACATGAAAAATGGGATGAATTCGAGAATGAGGAGGCAACTGGACAAATTCGCTTGACCATGGGAAAAGGGCCAAAAAAACGTGGAGAAAGTTTAGGATTGATCCGATGAGCGACATAAGTCTGCCTATGGGGCCGCAATTTATTTCCCAGCTGAAATTCCACTGCCCGCCGATGGTGATCTGCCTGACGCTTCATAGCGCACTAAGAACGAGCAAGATGATGGTGAAGCTGACGTAGAGCCTCATCACGATCACTCAAAGCCGACACCATAGCCTCCACCCGAACTTCGGAGGGTAAATAAGAAAGTATGGTTAGGTAAGAACGACCATAGACAATTTGAAAGGGAGTTGTTTTAATAGAATCATGCCATGTTGTATTATACCACAATTCAGCCCATGGAAGCCAAAAAGACCAGCCAGTAGGCTGCTCCCCGCAAAACATCGCAAATACGTTTCCAAGCAACGGTTAACGACCTCAGTCTGCCCATCCGTTTGCGGATGGTAGGCAGAGCTAAACTTCAACTTGGTTCCACTAAACTGAAAGAGCTCCTTCCAAAAAAGGCTGAGAAACACCGGATCACGATCACTAACAATAGAAGCTGGAATACCATGAAGACGAATCACCTCTTGAAAAAAAACTTCAGCAACCTTCTTATAGCTGAATAAGGATGCTTTAGAAGAGCAAAGTGAGCATATTTGGATAGTCGATCAACAACAACAAATATAACATTGTAACCCCGAGACTTTGGTAAACCCGAAATAAAATCCATAGAATTATCTGACCAAATAACCGAAGGAATCTCCAAGGGCTGTAAAAAACCAGCAGGAGAAAGAGTGGAATACTTTGAACGTTGACAAACAGCACACTGCTATACAAATTCCAGCACCAGCCGTTTCATCCCAATCCAATATAAATTTGCTGCTAAGCTACGATAAGTACGGTAAAAACCAGTATGACCACCCTGGGGGGGCGTGTGATACTCAAGCAGTTTAGGAATTAAAGTAGAGGCTGCCGGCAACACTCAACGACCTTGATACAACAAAATACCATGAGAAAGAGAATAACCAGAATGTGTAGATCGACCAGTGGACAAATGTTGGACAACATCATGTAAAAAAGGATCAGAATGAATTTCAGAAGAAAGACCATGCATATTATCCCAAGCAGGAAAAGACTGGAGTGGATGAAGGGCAAAATAATCCTCATGACAAAGAATCAGCAGCAGTATTCTCATGTCCAGGCTTGAATTTAACATCAAAACAACACCCTAAAAGCTTAGCAATCCAGTTCTGATGGTCAGGAGAAACAACACGCTATTGTAAAAGGTATTTCAAACTTCTATGGTCTGAAAAAACGATGAAAGGTCTTCCCAACAAATAAGGCTGCCAATGTTGGATAGCCATTACCAAAGCCATAACCTCCTTTTCATAGGTAGTTTTCATTAAAGTCTTTGGTGCCAAAGCTTTGCTAAAATAAGCTATGGGACGTCGGGACTGCATTAAAACCGCACCAACCGCTCGACCCGAAGCATCACGTTCAACTTCAAACTAAGAAAAATCAGGTAAGGCTAATATTGGTGCCTCCGTAATAAGCTTCTTTAAGCAGTCAAAAGCATGCTGACAATCTGTTGTCCAAGAAAAACCCTCTGCGCGTCAAAGCACTAAGGGGTTGAGCAATTAAACCATAGCCTCTAACAAACTTCCGATAATAACCCGTGAGGCCTAAAAAAACATGAAACCCCTTCACAGTTTGAGGGCATGTCCAATCCAAAACACCTGGAACTTTAGTAGGATCAACCGAAACCCCTACATGAGAAACTATATGTCCAAGATACTCAACCTCTTGCTGAGCAAAAATACACTTTTTATGATTAGCAAAAAAAATATTATCAGAAAGTAACTTCAAAACAGCTTTCAAATGCTCAAGATGAGATGCCCAATCATGGCTATAAACCAAAATATCATCAAAGAATATCAAAACAAACTTGCGAAGTAAAGGGCGAAATAAATCATTCATGGCGGCCTGAAAAGTAAAAGCATTGGTAAGCCCAAAAGGCATAACCAAATACTCATAATGACCACTATGAGTACGAAAGGCTGTTTTCTCTACATCTGCAGGTGCCATCCGAATTTGATGATAACCAGATTTTAAGTCCAATTTAGAAAAAAAAACAGCACCAACAACCTCATCAAGCAATTCCTCAACAACAGGAATTGGAAACTTATCTGGTACTATAACCCGATTAAGAGACAGATAGTCCACACACATACGCCAACTACCAAATTTTTTTTAAACTAAAAGTAACAGGCTAGAATAAGCACTAAAACTCGGGCAAATGACTTTAGACTGAAGCAGTTCACCCACTTGTCGTTCAATTTCATTCTTTTGAAAATAAGGATACCTATAAGGGCGTACAGAAACAGGACCTTGGCACGGCTGCAAACGAATATGATGAGAATGTTGCCGAACAGGAGGTAAACCCGCTAGAAGAGCAAAAACATGCTGCCAAACATCCTACAATTCCTGCAAACAAGACTGTTGTTGAAAAGATAAAGACACCGCAGTTTCACTACGTTTACCACCCAATAACAGCGGAAAAGAACGGAAAACAGGGGGGTTGTTTCATCCAACCCACTAAAAGAGAAGATATCCACCCTTTTGGGGAGATTCCTTGAAGAAAAAACTCCCATCCAACCAAAACCGCAAGG
Source organism: Viscum album (assembly GCA_963277665.1). NCBI lineage: Eukaryota > Viridiplantae > Streptophyta > Magnoliopsida > Santalales > Viscaceae > Viscum > Viscum album. The sequence goes on along the minus strand of OY728150.1, from coordinate 365,851,267 downwards.
TTAACGCAAACCAATTTATCATAACATCCCCTAAAGTGCGCAACCAAGATACTCCCAAAATGAGATCATGGACACCCAATTCCAAAAAAAAACAGGCGTCGATAAAGCAGGAATAAGTACCCAAAGTGATCTGAAAATGGCAGCAAACTCCCTGAGAACAAATAGTATGGCCATCACCAAGTTTAACCTGAATTGCAACCGACTGATGCACTGGCAACCCAATTAAATGGGGAAATGAAGTTATGAGTAGCCCCACTGTCAATAAGAAAAAGTAACGCGAGGTCGCCGATAAAACCCTCCATTTTAAGAACCGAATTATCATGAAACAGACGATGCGAAACGGGCTGAAAAAAATCAAAACCGTGCAACTCAAGGACAGAACACTCAGCAAAATCAAATTCAAGAGGAGCCGAAGAAGGTAATGCCTCACTTAAAACCGGAGTATCAGCCCATCATCATCCTCACCCAAAAGCAAGATCCTAAGCTTAGGATCAGAACATTTATGTAAAAGATTACAAGGTAAACCGCACCGAAAACACAAACCTTTCTTACGGCGCTCTTCCCACTCTTGGGTTGTAAGATGTCGAATACCACGTCCACCCAACCTCGTTGACAAAGGTACAGCAGAACGAACATTGGTGTCTGAAGTATCAGCACATCGAACCAGACGATTATTAATACTCAAAGAAGGTTGAGACAGCGAGCGAGATAAAGACTGGGAAGACTCCCTATCCCGCAACCCAGTAGAAACACGAGAGGTACGAGCTCGAAAAGAAACGCCCACACCACGTGTAACCGCCAGCTCAACATGTCTAGCCAATCGAATTGCCACTGAGCGAGTAACCAGATTATGTATTTGTACCCAATTGCGGATATCATCACGCAAACCGTGCAAAAAATAACCAACGTACCGTTTTTCCGGTTGATGAGGAACCATAGAAGCCAAATATTCAAAATGCTCGATATAGTCAGACACAGAACCATGTTGTTGAAGGGAAGCTAACTCTTCATAGGGGTTTAAAACATCTAGGCCGCCAAAACGTACTAGTAATTCAAACTTAAAATCATGCCAAGTAATAGTCGGGCGTACCTCCACTAGAATTGTGAACCAATGGATTGTTATTCCCTCCATACTAAGCTGAACGAGAGACATTTTCATAGAATCCTGAATTTGACAGAGGCGAATATAGTGATCAGCTCGAATTATCCAGCCTTGAGGATCGGCACCATCAAACGGTGGCAATTCAAGTCGACGAACAGCAGAAGGTGAACCATCAATAGGTGACAGCATTTGTGTATCTCCATGCACGACGCTACCCCAAGAACAACCATCAGAAGCTTCTGGACCATCTAAAACAGGTAACGACTGGTGTCACGGTTCATGTTCCATGCGGCACAGCACGCCAGACACATAACCCCGAAACTCCTTTGATTCATCCGCCAGTTTCTGTTGACTAACAGAAAGAGGATTAAGCGCCTGAAGTAACTCACCTAATTGATCCCCAGTACGGCCGATGTGCTGCTCAACACCATCAATACGGTCTTCATGCCGAGTCGCCATGAGAAAAAAAAAAGTGCGAGTTGCAGAAGGCGGCAAATCGGACCAAATGATAGGTTCGACTAGGTTTTAAACTTGAATATACAGCAGAGTTCTAGACAAGAATTGAAAATCTAGTTTTATTCAACAAAGTAGTAGAGGGAAGGAAATCACCAAGAGCAACTTCGATTAGCCATGGAAGACTCCTCGGGATCCCTTTCTAGTACACAGGAGCTCCCCCCTGCTCCTTTGCCCAAGCCGAGAGCCGACTCGAAACAAGCAGAATATCCTCCACCTCATGCGCCCGCACCTGCCCCCTTTAAAACACAGACTAACCGTCATTTTGTACATTGACCGTTTTGCCCTTATTTCTCCTGGTATAGACAGCTCAATCGCCTGACTGATCCCGCACCCTATCACTCCATGGTGTTGAGACACGCGCCATCGTGCGCACTTATGGATCCTTGCAAGCATAGGATATTCAAGCTTAATTTATCGAAGGAACTTTGGAAGGCATGGTTTGTGCCATGGGCAATCATTATGCACCTGGGGTATTGGAGTATGGCAATTTTTTGAAATGGAGAAATCAAAGTTTGATGAGACCCTCATATTGGCTCAACGCCCATCAGCAGAAATCTTGAGGATGAGATACTTATTTTTGTCGACTCCCTCTCCTAAAAAGTTTAATGGGAATTGGTACAAATGCATAGAAGATGCAGAATGGAGTTCCCAAGAAAAGGTTGGCTAGTTAATTTAGATGGGCTCAGAGCCAAATGTGGAGGGTTGTTTCATGATGCCTTGAGAGAATGGATCAACAGATCATACAAATTCTCCACAGATCATACAAATTCTTAGGACTGTGATCGGTTAATGGAGTGCTTGGACATTTTACTTGGGCTTCAAAAAGGTATTGCCCCCGCTATTGAAGGTATTAAATAATTGTACTTAAAAGAATGGGGAGTAACTATTGAACATATTCATAGAGTTACCAGCGGACTAGTAGACCACCATGCTATTATTGGTGTCGAATCAAAGGCTTAACTATGCATCCCCACCAATAGAAGTTGACTGTCAGATACAGGAGAACCAGCTGGGAATCAAATTCTCTTAGTTGCCAGAGTTTCTTGTATTTTAATGACATCACAATTTATCAAAAAAAATGATAAATAAGCATTTTTAAATGTCGTGACTTGATTTATCAGAAAAAAGGTACACCATTACTAACCTCTACCTAACAAGGGTTGATTTCTTCACATCAACTGCGGGGTACTAAAATGTAATTTTCCTTCCGAAGTAGCAATCCTAGATGTGTGTATTATTCAGAGTTCACTTGGGTCTTTTGGAAGCTTGGAGTTTCTTCAAAAATTATTTTATCAAAATGATTTTATTTCATTGAAAGTAATGAATCATCTTACCACTGATGATTTATGGCTAGATATGTGGTTTTCAAAAACTGAAGCCATGTAGACTGTGGTATTGCCATCACTTGGGTTCACATGCCATCAATAACTATTAAACTAATAGCATCCATCCTATAAAAAATAGGAAAGTAAAGAAAATGGAGAACAAATCATGCCCAAAGCACTCACATTTGCTTGGTTCCAAAGAAATAGACGAGCACTTTCTTCACATCTGTGGAATATCCCCACCTTTCCGGCTCACTCACCTACAGAGAGAAATTGAGTTAATATCATCGTCCATTGCACAAATTAATCAGCATCAGACAAAAGCAGAGAATGAGGAGAAAAAAGTAGGCACTTAACAAAGCCTATATTTGATGGTAAAGAATGCGTATTAGATAAAAAGAAACCAGGATTCTAGAAATGAACCTTTTAACTGTATACAGGATAAACCAAAGAAAACAAATCAACTAAAACAAACCTTGTAGATGAGCTAAAAAAAAGTAACACAAAAAAAACACCATCTTCAATCGATAGTAGGCATCTAAATATAAAAATAAAAGGCACGCGATGCGCTTTTTCCAATTAGCATGTTCACGAAAACAGCACCCGGCAACTTGCAGGCGCGGAACAAAAATGCATAGTAGTTAATACTTTTTAAGTCAGATCCATCAAGAACGCTCTTGCAGCGGTAGAAAAATCCAGAGAACAGACTCGTAAATATGCAATCAAAAACCCTAGGAAAGGCATACTCTTCGTGAGAAATAAAACGCACGACATTGATGCTGATAATACAAAATGTATATATGGATTCTACTTACAGTGGCGGGCCAGGCGGGGAACCCCTTGACTTTGGCGAGTACCAGATCTCCGACCTTCCACTGCCTACAGGCAGCCTCAGCAGCAGCGGCGGAAGTTCTGCTGGCGCCCTTCTTTCGGCTCGGAGCCATTGCCAGCAACAAACCGACAGAAATTATAGCACGCGGACAAGAAACTTGGATACCAATATGGACGCAAAGAATGTGAACGAATTTATCGTATGTGACGAAATAGTCCACCCATCCCTGAAGAAGGCAGCTTTCCCGCAGTGTATCGGACTACCAGAAGACGCTGCAATTGGGAGATTCGCAGGCATTGAAGCGCAGTAACCGAAGGAAAATGGATTTTAGGGATGCCCGAACCCTGATTACTCCGCAGCAGCAACCGCGTGCGGCTTTGATGGAAAACCCTAGTTTACCGCAGAAGACGGAGGAGTGGGCGTTTTGCGGACGGGAACCCCGCGGATAGAAGGGCGGAACACGCGCCGATGGGTGTTAGGTCAGGAGTGCCGCCGAGTGGGTAAGGTATCGCGGACCGGAGGATTGTGCTGACGCATATCACCCCGTCGCGGCGCGTGGCTCACAGACTCCTAGGTCATTGTGACGGTGGACCGGACGGTATATCAAAATAAATCTAAATATGTGTTATGGTCCTCCCAGAAGAAAAAACATTTAAATCCAATCAAACCAAAAACTAAATCAAATCCCAAATGGAATATAACTAATCTTTATTTTACCATTTGATTTATGATACGGATTGAATAGACTATTACGGTTTGCGGTTTGATTCGGGTTTCAAACCAAACTGTATTTGTTCATCTCATTTCATCTCATCATTCGTCTTGATCAATCTTCTGTAATCACCTTTATGACTCATTTTTCTTCTATCTCGTTATTTTCTTTCCTTTGATCTCCCACTCCATCATTTATAAACGCATAAGAAAATATATTTTATAAATGTATTTAAAACTAATCTTATAAATATATATTAATATGCTAATAAATATACGGATAAAACATTATAACTATATATATAGATATATATTAATATACAGATATATATATAGCTAAATATATATATTAATATAACTAAATATACATGTATTAATATAACTAAATATATATCTATTAATATAACTATATATATATATTAATATAAATATATATATGTTAATATAAATATATATTAATATACGAGTAAATGTAACTGAATATATACGTATAAATAAATAGATATATTAATAAATGAAAAACAAAGCAATATGGTGGAGTGGTAAAGGCTTAGGCGCGCAGACAACAGGTCTCGAGTTCGAATCTAGGGAAAGGTAGGTCGCGCGCGTGGGTGGAGAATTATGGCTAGTGCTGTTAAAGGGGGTTGGGGCGTTGTTAAAAGCTTTGGGGGGTCGTTGGGGCGTGTGGGCTGGGGTGGGGTGGCGGGGTGCTGTTAAAGGGGGCTTCAAGTGATGTTGAAGCCCCTGCCCGAATTGCGTAAATATTTTTTTATTTTTTTAATGTTTTTTAAAACTTTTATCAGCGCTAAAAAAAACGATGATAAAAGACCTATTTATCAGCACTTTTGTTTAGCGTTGACAAAAGACCCCTTTTATCAACGTTTTTTTAGCGCTGATAAAAGACCCCTTTTACAGGGGACCCCTCCTTTATCTTCGCCTCGATTAACAACGTTTTTTTAGCGCTGTTAATGCCCTATTATAGCACTGATAAAGACCATAATTGCAGTAGTGATATCTTTTGGGGGTACTTTATTCACAATCATGTGTTCTGGGTGAGTCATTTTGTTTGGGTCATGTTTACATTTGGTTGATATTGACTCTGTACTTTAAAAAAAGACTAATCTGTAATCTAAATTGAACCAAACCGCAAATCAATGGTTTAGAAATTTTCTAATTTGAACCAAACCCCTATCAAATGGTTGGGTTTTCACCCCCTAACTCGATAAGATTGGCCATTTTATTGATCATGTGTGAACCAATAATAATTTGAAACTCATTAAGTAGCATCATTGCTTAGGGTTTCAGGGAGAACAAAATAGAGAAATCATATAATGACTTCTCTCTCTCTGCAAAGATTTAAATTCCTTAATGATTTTCAAACATGCTCGCAAAGATTTTCACATATTTTTTTCGAAGAGACTTAAACGGGCTTTAAATGCAGAGGTTGGATCAAATCCTTCCATTCACCAACAACAGACATGCAGTCGAACATACAAGTTTTAAGTAACTTCCAAACTCCCCAAAATATTATATGTTGGGAGATGGTTTTTGCAATATGTTATCTTCATCCATTCCAACAAAAAGGAAAGTTTTTAAAGAACTAAACCCCATGACATGAATAGGGAGAAACATTCACATGAAATCTTTATCATCCCGCCATAGGCAACCTATGATAACATTTTAATCTTTCTTATGTGAGGAATCTCTGATACATCATGTGATTTTTGATGGATTATATCACGGGGTTTCCTATTATACATATCAAAACTCGATTTTCATGACTTAAAACATGTCCCTTTTAACTCTCAAATTTATTAATTTGTTTTTTGACATCGTAAATGCGGTAGATGGGGTGCCTATTTCATTAAAAACCCATTTGGATTTTGTATTTAAATTGTACATCATCACTTAAAATAATGAGTTATTGTCAAAGTCTGTAGAGGGCTTTGTAAAACATTTCCATGTTCAAAATGCAATGGAAGAAAGCACAAAACTCAACCAAAATATTGATTGGGAGAAGAAACAGTAAAAATGAAAAATAGATAATGTGTGCCTTAATGTTTATCTTTATCCTCGCTTGATCAATGAGGTTAATGGAGAACCCTTAACAGTTGTTGGGTTTTAATGAAGACAACACATGTCCAAACATAGTGGAAATATACACTAAAAACTTTTGTCACACGATCCAACCATAATTCACTTGGATTAAATGTAGGAGATGAAGAATAACAAACATTTTTACTTGTGAAGAATCTAAATCGTGTCTTCGCATGTGGTAGAAGAAACACCTCAGAAACACCCAACAAACCCCTTTCTCTAAAAGTATCTATGGGTTGTATGAATGACCTAACACCTTAGGCGGGGTTCATCTCACACTCACACCTTATTAAAATCTTTGAGTTAAAGAGAAGTGAGAAGCAAGATTCGTGACTTTATGAGTTCCACACACTATCACACAGTGTTCGAATACAACAATAACACGCAATTCACAAGGCTTTAACCCCTTTAAACAGGTCTATAAGAATGCTCTTTGTAGTGTTCGATTCAACCTTATATAATTGTTTAATGTTTAAATAATTAACATGGATGTTTGCAACTCCTCAATATAATTATCCAACAATGATAAATCAACCATGCATTAACTCTTGACACATAGATTGTTAGGGGTGTAAATGATACACTATTACTTTCAAGGTACTCAACCTCGACTGAAAAAATACCCGAATCCATATTGATTTTTTTTAGTCGAACTTGAGCATGAGCTACTCAAGTATTAACTCGAGCAAATTTTGAGTATTAAAATACCATAATCGAGTAACTCACAATCCTAATCGATTGTTTCATATTCAGTATAATGTTTTTTAAATATATATTTATTTATTATTGAGCTTGAGCTTCGATCTTGAGTGAAAATTCAAGTTCGGGTAATCAAGTCAAGCTTGAGATTATAATCAAATTTATGATAAAGTATTTTAATCAAGCATAATCAAGTAACTTAAATGAGCCTAATTTAATCTCGATATTGAGATCAAGCTTAAAAAATATTACTCTATTAAGTTCGAGTCAAACTCGAGCACTGATTTCAAGAATTAAGCTCGAGCTCGAGCATTATGATGTGTGGCTCAAAATATCTCAATTACATCCCTATGAATTTCCATGCACATAACCACGGTTTAGTGACCTTCACCGCAACCCTATTTTCTTACAGAGTAAAGCATGGTGTAGTATCGTTCACAAAGTTGTGGTTTTACTTTAGTGCACAATTCTTTCAATCTCCCACATGAACTAGAACCTCGTAAACTTTGTGCACATTCACTTTATGTTACATCATATGTAACAACTTTTGAAAGCATATCCAGACCACTTTTTAGATATCCTCAAAAACTTATTTTGGATAAGTTATCATTATACACTTAATGTTTCGTACAAATACTTTGTAACAAAACACATACCCATTCACACAGCCTCTACGAGTGACCCTCATGGGCTTTTATAACTTTGACAACACTTATGAATTATCTAATCCATTTTCAAGCAAGGAGTGACCTCTAGCAAAGAATCAATGTTGCTCGAGATACAAAAGGATTGTAGGTTCCGGACGTAGTGGAAGCATCAAATGAGTCATGTCCAACTTTTCTTTTTATCATGATCGATGATTAATCTTAGATTTACATGACGATGAACGTTGTGATCAACAAAACTGAATCAAAGAATATAGAAAATAGATAAATGTTGGAACCAAAGCGCAGGATCGTCGCATATTATTTATAACCAATTTAAGCAATTAAAAAATTACCTTTTGAGAAATTATTTCTTCATTAACGGATCTGACAATGGATCTATATCGTAATCAAGAATAAATTTCCTCTAGTTTTGATCCACATGTGTTCCATAAATCTCTGAATGTCGTCATAGGAATCTTTGGGTGCTAGCACGGTAGATCTTATCACTTGAGTTGTTCACTTTTGATTGCTCTGAGAATCGCTTCTAAAGGATTCTCCTTGATCTCTATAGACTCAAGAGTGGAAGGAGGAGGAAGATTTCTCTCCATTATTGGGAGCGTTCTGAGAGAGAGAGCTCTCTATGCACTATAGAAAAAATAGGGCAATTACAAGGGGTTACAACCCCTTCTAAATACTTTAGCAACAGTTACCTATAACCACCGTTAAAGTGGTCTTCTATTGTGATTAGAGGCAGTTCTGAGAAAGAATTGGTAAATTTGTCTTGTGTTTAACGACGGTTAGAATAGAGGGGGTTTTAACCCCCTAATTGACTATGTGGGTCCAAGTTTAGGGGCGATTATAACCGCCCCTGAACTACCTCTTTTTTTTAAAAAAAAAATACACCTCCCACTAGATACCAGGACACCCCCGCAGACCCCCCACGAGACACCCGGACACCCCCACTAGACACCAAGTTAACACACCGCCGCACCCCCCAGACACCTCGTAGACAACCGGGACAACACACCACACTCGCCAGACCCCACGAGACTGTTGGGGCGAAGCACAACACCGCAGCGGAAGTAGTCGTTGTAGAAACACACAAGAAAATATTCACCCGAAGGCCTTTTATCAACTAAAGGTATTTTATCACCTTAAGGAATTTTACATCACCATTTTTATTGTATTGCTTATCATCGCAATCAGGACACGCCGATTGATCTTCACAACCATGAGGATTTTCGATACATGGTCTTGATCATCAATTGTGTCGTCACTACTCCACACCTGTTAAACGTCGACGTGTCGCACATGCTACCGCTGATACGGTTTCCCCCTTATTGCTCTCGGTGGAACGCATCTTGAACACCTTGCCAAGAACATCGCCACACATACAAGATAATTGTGACGACGTCGTCGTGTCACACGAGCCACCGCAAACACGACAACCCCTTCCCGAGTCTCCCTTGTCGGCTACATCTTGCTGGCACACCCCTTCCTCATTCTATCTTGATGGCTACATCTTGTCAAACCACATTTCGCACCGATTACCGCAAATGCGGCAACCCCTTCTTCATTCTCTCATGCACCGACTGCATCTTGCCGACTCTACAATTTCAAAACATGCCATCGCATCCTCTTATATAGACACTCAACCCATATCTCCAACTAATGCAGTCAACATTCATTATTCCATCAATTAATATTGGGAAGAACCCTTCATTAGTGCTGGGAGAAAATCCTCCATTAATGTTGAGAAAATCCATCCATTAGTAATTTTCTCTCTTCCCATTGTTTAAATTTTAAATAAAAAAATCTCAACAATCTCCACCTTGATTTAAAATTCAAATAATCCACATTCATCTCCACCATCTGGATCAATTTGATCACCGACTCCACCAAGGTCTGAATGTCACCCAATGAACGAAACACGTCGCATGACACCTGCGGCCAAGAAGACTTTTGATATTCCAGCAACACAGTTGATACCGCCGTCATTTTCCGATGACATCCGAGTCCTTGATAAGCTGCTCTACCAGATGCTTGCCACTAACCGAGCACTTCAACCAATCCCTCTGATACCACTGTTGGGGCGGAGCCCAGCGCTGCAATGAAAATAGTCGTTGCAGAAACACACAAGAGAATATTCACCCGAAAACCTTTTATCACCCAAATGCATTTTATCACCCGAATGAATTTTACATCATCATTTTTGTTGTATCGCTGATAATCGCAACTGGGACACGCCACTTGATCTCCGCAACCAAGAAGACTTTCGATACATGGCCCCGATTATCAATTGTGTCGTCACTGCTCTGCACCTGTTAAATGTCGACGTGTCACACATGTTACCACTAACATGGCAACCCCCTTCTTGCTCTCGGCGGACTGCATCTTGAACACCTTGCCAAGAACATCTCCACACGTACAATATAATTGTGTCGTCATCGTCGTGTCACACGGGTCATCGCAAACACGACAACCCCTTCCCGGGTCTCCCTTGCTGGCACACCCCTTCCTCGTTATCTCTTGGTGACTACATCTTTGCCAACCCACATTTCACACTGGTTATTGCAAATGAGGTAACCCCTTCTTCATTCTCTCATGCACGAGCTACATCTTGCCGACTCTACAATTTCAAAACATGCTACTGCATCCTCTTATATAGACACCCAACACATATCTCTAATTAATAAGGTCAACATTCATTATTCCATCAATTAATATTGGAAACAACTCTTCATTAATGTCATGAGAAAATCATCCATTAATGTTGAGAAAGTCCCTCCATTAATAATTTTCTCTCACCTCGTTATTTAAATTTCAAATCAAAAAATCCCAACAGAGACACCACAACAACACACTCCCACACCCCCCATACCCCAGGCACCCCCGCAGATCCCCCCCCACACGCCCCACACCCTCCAGACACCTCCACAAATCCCCCCCGCACCTCGCAGACCCCCCGCGGACAACTCGCGCACGCACCACCGCATACTCCCCCACGGGCCACAACAGGCAAGACGACATACCCAACCCGCGTGTGAAGTACAACCCGTTCAACGCCTAACCCACAAGGAAAGGCGGTAAAAATGACGTCACTTGTGAGAATTGAAGAATGCACCGATCAAACCCCTCTTCAAACGCTTCACCACTACACTGAAACAATTTATGTTTACTACACACAACAACTTATATTTATTTACATACAAAAATATTTGATATTATATATATATATATATTTTGTGTATTGAAATATAAACAATACAATATATTTCTTTATATATGATTTATTTGTGTATGATATATGATGTATATATTTGTCTATAATATATATATATATATGTATATATAATATTTTAGATAATATATAATATATTTTTGTATAATATATACATATATATTATATCTGTGTACACATAATATATATATATATATAAATAATTATATTTACATATATAAATATATATGTGTACATATATTTGAAAATACATTTATATTTGCGTGCGTGTGTTTATGTATTTATATAATATTTATAGATATAATATAATTATAATATATATTTATATAATCATTTTTATATATTTGTATACGTGTATGTGTGTGTGTAATAATAATATTATTAATTATTATTATTATTATTATCATTACACCTGTTTTTAAACTATAAAAATAATATGTTGGTTTTATAAATACTATACATTTATATATTTTATGATTTATATTATACAAATATTATATATTTATGTATGTGATTATATATATTTATATTATATCATATAGACACACACAAAACTAAATACATTAATGTAATTGGAAATATATAATATAATTAAATGATATATGCATATATATATATATATATATATATTTACTAAATTAATTTACAATTAATATGGTATACTAAAATATATATAAATGTATATATAATTAATTATTTATAATATAATATATATAATATATATATGTATATTTATATTTAATTTTGTCTATATTATATATATTTGTATACATAATATAATATAAATGTATTTATACAAAAAATATACAATAAAAATGTATTTAATATGATATATGTATAATGTAAATCATAATATAAATGTATGGTATTTATAAAACCATATATAAATTTTATAAATTTAAAGAAATATATTTATAATTACATTTATATTATGTATACCAATATTCATACATGTATACATTTTTTTACATGTATAAGTATTCATTTAAAGTATTTATATAATGTCCTTACACTACAAAAAAACTACCCAATTAGAGGTGGTTATTATTTTTTTGTTTAGAAGAGGTTATAACCCCTTCTAAACACATTAGCGGCGGTTATGAGGAACTGCCACTAATGTGCCCGCCTATTATTGTTAGAGGCGGTTTTGAGGAACCACTAGTAAACTGGTGTAAAATTTAGTGGCGGTTCATGTAGAGACCGTTTAAACCCCATCTAATTTCACCAAAAAATATTTGTTTAAAAGGGGTTTTAACCCCCTCTAAATTGTTGAGTAAACTAGCGGTGATTACAAATCACCGCTAGTTGAGTTCTATGAGCCATTGTAGATGTAGTTCTTAGAACCACCTCTAATTAATACGCATTTAGAGGGGGTTAAAACCCCCTCTAAATGAATCATATTTGAGGCGTTTCTAGAACTGCCTATAAATAATATTTATTTCGATTTTTCAAATCTAGCGACTCGTTCTCCCCTCCAGTTCTCGACACCCATCCCCTCCAGTTCACTACCCCACCCTTCCCTCCGATTCACCGCCCACCCTTCGGTTTAATACCCCACCCCCACCCATATAGTGCGCTCCCCTCCGGTTCCAGTACCCACTGCACCAGTGCCTCACGCCCTCTGGTTCTAGTATCGGCGTGTGCCTCACGCCCTCCCCTCCTATTTTCTCACCCGCGAACCCAGCCCTCCCACTCCAGTTCTCACCCGCGAAGCCAACCCTACCACAAGAATTTAAAATTTGACACCCAGTGATATTCGAAGCCCGAACCTGGCGCATCATCTCGAAGTGCCTATACCACTACGACAATATAATTTTGATTTTATATTTATACATCATTATATTTATATATATTAGGAAATTAATTAAAATAAATATTATTTCAATAAATATTTTTATACATATATAATTATTTAAATTAATATATACATTTTCATAATATATATTCATGTATTTATATTATAATACTTTTATATTATATATATAACTATTTATTTGATATATTTATATAATGACTTTAAAAATATAGTTATATAATGTATTTCAATACATATATTTATTATTTTGTAAATTAATATATATATATATATTGTATAAATTGTATTGTATTACATATAATTAATGTTACATGAAATACAATTTAGACAAATATATATATGAAATAAAATTTATACAAATATTTATATAATGTTATATGAAATACAATTTATACAAATATATAATTAATATTATATGAAATACAATTTATACAAATATTTATATAATGTTATATGAAATACAATTTATACAAATATTTATATAATGTTATATGAAATACAATTTATACAAATATATAATTAATATTATATGAAATAAAATTTATACAAAAATTTATATAATGTATTTCAATTAATACATATAATTATTATTATGCACATTAATATATATGTATTTTAATAAATATAATTGTATAATATTATGTACATTAATATATATGTATTTTAATAAATATAGTTGTAGAATATTGTGTACATTAATGTATATTTATATGTATAAATTGTATATCATATAATATTAATTATGTAAAATATAAAATCATAAACATTTTATTTAAAAATATATTTATTATTATTGTAATTGAAATTATAAAAACTACAAGCATTATTTTTTATATGATTTATTTTTTCAATAAATTATATTTATGTATATTTATATATATATATATATAATATGTTTATGCTTTTATGTTATATATAATCAATATTATATGAAATACAATTTATCCAAATAAATATATGTAAATGTACATAAAATTATACAATTATATTGTATACATATAAATACAATCATATAATTGGAAATATATAATATAATTAAATGATATATATATATACACACTAAATCAATTTACAAGTAATATGGTATACTGAAATATATATAAAATAATTATATAATATATATAAATTTTTATACAATAAGATATTTATAATGTAATATATATAATATAAATATATAATATATATATTTATATTTATATATAATTTTGTTTATATTATATTTATTTGTATACACAATTTTGTTTATATTATATTTATAAATCCATATATAAATTTTATATATTTGAATAAATATATTTATAATTACATTTATATTATGTATACCAATGTTTATATATGTATACATTTTTGTTTATATGTATAAGTATTTATTTAAAGTATTTATATAATGTCTTTATATATATATGTTTATAATGCATTTAAATACACTTATATAATGTTTTATGTAATATGTGTGTGTGTGTACACACACATGCGCGCCAACACATATATATTATAAAATTTGAATTTACATGATATTTATTTTAAAAAATAAATAAAAATTAAGAGAGGCTAAAAACCCCATTTAATCAAAGGGATTAACGATGATTCATGACCCCCCTCTAATTTCTTGAATTAGTGGGGGTTGAACCCCCCCTAATGTCATAAATTATAGAGGGTTCACAACCTCATATAACATCTTAAATTAAAAAGGGTTCAAAACCCCCTTTAATCTAAGGGATTAACGACAATTCATGAACCCCATCTAATTTAAGAGATTAGAGGGGGTTGTGAATCCCCACTATTTCCTTTATAAAAAATATGTCTTATATATATAGCCTCTAATACATATCTAAATGAATATTATATATATAGCGACTCTAAAATCCAACCGAACATATAGGACCACTAATTATTAAATTTGTGGTGGTTTTAACACAACTGCCTCTAAAATCCAACAGAATATTACAAAGAAAAAATGCTAAAAAATTTAGAGGGGGTTGTGCATAACCCCCTTTAAAATGAATTTAGAGGGGGTTTTGCATAACCCCTTCTAAAAAACCGCCGCTAATTTGCTGTTTTTTGTAGTGTTGTATATATATATATTTATAATGTGTTTATGTAATATATATATATATATATATATATGCAGACATGTGCACACACACATATATATTATAAAATTTGAATTTATATGAGATTTATTTTAAAAAATAAATAAAAATTTGAAGGAAGTTTAAAACTCTCTCTAATCAAAGGGATTAGCGGCGTTTCATGACTCCCATCAGATTTCTTAAATTAGAAGGGTTTCAAAGCCCCCTCTAATTTCTTAAATTAGACGGGGGTTTAACCCCCCTTATAATTTCTTAAATTAAAAGAGGTTCAAAACCTCCTCTAATTTCTTAAATTAAAAGGAGTTCAAAAATCCCTCTAATCTAAGGGATTAGCGGCGGTTCATGAACCCCCTATAATATCTTAAATTAGAGGGGGTTGTGAACCAACATTGTTTCCTTTAAAAAAACAGTTGTATATATATATATATATCTAAACAAATATTGTATATATAGCTCCTCTAAAATCTAACTGAATATATAGAACCACTAATTATTAAATTAGCGATGATTGACATAACCACCTCTAAAATCAAACCAAATATTAAAAAAATAACACTTAAAAAATTAGATAAGGTTATGAACCCCCTCTAAATTTGATGATTGGGTTGTGCAGAACCCCCTCTAAAATTTATTTAGAGGAGTTTGTGCATAACCCTCTCTAAAAAAACCATCGCTAATCTACTGTTTTTTTATAGTGATGGCTTGAGAGGATTTTCTCAAGATCTTGTTGTGCACAACACAAAATGAATTGACTTTGTGAATAAAATAATATAATTGGATTTATATGCCACTAGGGTTAGAATAAATATTTGCACAAGTTCCCTTTATTATTTATTTAACCCTTGTAGAACCTCATGTCTATAATAATAATAATAATAATAATAATAATAATAATAATAATATTTCTTAACATGTGTCAAACTCACAAATTAAAATTAAATATTATTTATTCAAATAATATTCAATATATATTATTTCTCACCAAACCATAAAACTCGGTCCTCTATTCCTCCACAATATTTGTCGGGCCTTGAATAATGACTATTTATTTAATAAATAAATATCACTGCATTATTCTCCAAAAAACAAATAAATATTATATCTACTAAATAACAAATAAATATTTATTAAATATTCTACTCACATAATATTTTCTCAAATAACTGGTGATTAAATATATGCGATCAAGTAAACATGAATTATTATTAAACCACATGCAGGAATAATATTTATTCAACTTGTTAAATAATAAATAACAATATATTATTTAACCATGATTTTGGATACACTTAGTGTGCGACCCTCTAGGCCTATTTCTAAATGGCATTAGGCGAAACAACCTAAAGTCCAATGTTATCATATAACAACACACCAAGACATACATAGATAATGAAGTTAATGAAACAATGACATAATACCTCATATGAACGTTTACTGCGTAATATAATCCCTTTATCATGATTTCTCTAATCAAGCAGGTTGCATGCTGGTGTCATCAACCTATGTGCTCGATGTCTCTTTCTTTTACTTTCAGAAAATTGAACTTACCTATAAAATACCATGACCACAGATTTATTTAGGCTATATCATTTCCATCAAAGGGTATTAGATATCAACTTCTGTTAAAGAACACAAGAGACAAATCCTTTCATGCGTTATTTAGTAATGAAATATTACCCATGATGCACCCAACATATCCTAAATCGCTGCAAACATATGTTTCCACAATTTTCATCAATACATCAAGGTACACAACTTATAAAAATCATTAATAATAATATTAAAGTATAAGGATAAATACACACATCTGCAGATTGAAACATCCAATGACACATAAATGTGGATTTTCTACTGGCGGATCTCATTCTCATAATATCCTACACTTGATATTACTAAGGGTGTACACCATGAGAAGATGCCTCAAAGTCCTACGAGTCTCCATCCTGGACAACCTATATCATTTTCCCCTAAAATTCTTTCATCTGGCTATAGAACATATATTTAAGAATACTATCATGACACTTCTGGATTCTCATCGTAGCAGGAAACTACTATGACCTTTCAGTGTGATGGTTACTCTTAAAACATTATCACATGCTATGTTACGTAGAAGAATAATCACGATGTGATAAATAGTTTATTAAAATTTAAAACAATTAATAAAGGTTATCACAAAGTACACATAAGTTGGTTCTAGGGTACCAACTCCATCAGACTCCCACTTACACTAGAGTCAACTGCTAACAACCTTAAGTCCACTGGCTCTCACATTATACTCATGCTTTTGTTGAGATGGACATTTAGTCAAGGGGTCCATAAGTTTTCTTCTATGAGAACTCTGAATTGCAACTTTACCCCTTTGAGAAAAATTCCTCAATAGGGGATACTTTTAGAGTATGTGCTTTGTTCGTTGGTGTGACCTTAACTATTTTGAAAGAGTCACTATTGTAGTATTATCACAATACAATGTGATATGATATTTACTTTTAGGTATCTAATTATCCACTGAAAGCAGATAATATTCATGTATATATTATAATTTCCATGTTCTTTATTATTCATAAACACCATTTTTAGTGCATTTTACAAATTGAACATTATTTAACATTATGATTGTAATTACTTCTTAAAATGCACT
This sequence comes from Viscum album, assembly GCA_963277665.1. Lineage (NCBI taxonomy): Eukaryota > Viridiplantae > Streptophyta > Magnoliopsida > Santalales > Viscaceae > Viscum > Viscum album. Next base: position 365,833,550 of record OY728150.1, on the reverse strand, counting down.
ATTACATGGTACATTTTTAAACACCTACTAAAACACCTGATGGTCTTGATTTTATTTTCATATTTTATTTCCAGGTCTCCCATTCTATGAGGAACAATTCATCCTTTTTAATCACTTGAAGATTCACATTGGAAGAACATACTCATCCTGAAAAGTCCTATCACCACCTGTGAACCATTTTTTCCAACAAAAAAATGGTCAAAACCATCTACCTCATCCTAAAAAACCATGTCACCTCACTTTTAGTAATTAACATCACCCATAGTCACATGGGCCTTTCCCAACACATTCCCATAGAACCATCTTAGCGATTACATCATGAAACAATTTCCATACCTGACATCATCATGCCAAACTGAAAATATAGTCATAAATCTCACCTACCACTCCATAATTGGATCCACCATACCATTTAACACATGAGACTACCTTCTAATATTTCCTAATAACCATAAAAATATTAAGAAGATCATAAATGGTCTCACTTAGATCATCCCTCTCACACCTATTCACCACACATCACATAACACACATATAAATTTAGAATAAATGTATGCAATACCTTCCTTATAATCATAGATGCCTACTCATATAAGACTGAACTCTAATTCGATTTCAAATAGGAAGAATCGAAAATGCATATGAAAAATAAAAAAACAAGGCATAATATTCATAAATACTTCAACACCTCAAGTAAGTGAGACAAATCATAGAATAATGGATATATAATGTTAACCTTTCTCTAAGATACTTCCTAATTCTAATGATTACAAGATCTAGAATGAAAAGAGTGAGATCCCTCACTCGGGGCTTAGAATGAAGGAGAAAGAGGATTATGTTGCTAGCTCAGCCGAATGGCCAACCATAAAACCTCATTTTAATATCAAATTAAATAACCTTTTTCTTTCTCCTAGAACTATTAACAGTGTGAACTGTAGGTTCGTTCCATGGGTCATCAGGACCGCCCCACCACTTTATAACTATTTCATTCTATGGATCATAGTGTCGCACTATGAATGGATATAGACAATCATCGTTCTCCCAAACCTCTTCCTTGTATACTATTGACCCTCAAAGCTTTTAAATCCATAAAAAATATATATTCCTTGCCATATATCCAACATATAATAGCTCATCCCTATGATATTTTTTCTATACACATACCAAAACTCTCCTCTATCTCAAGTTCCTGATCTTTATTGTCCCAAAATTTGATATGAAATTGAATGCAGATGTATCATTACCACATGCCCAGAATACCCCAATTACTCAATATAATTAATTGATCCCTTCTATGGGAACTCTCCCCATAGGAATTACCTACCTGATCACTTCCCAACCCAAGGTCTCAATATCCCGGTGGTTCCACTCCAACCATCATCCCATAAAAACCACATTAGAACCATCATACAACATCATTTCCCACATCCCATCATATTCTCATTTCATAATCACACCATACATGATGCCCATAAAATAAACACATCACACTCAATGCTCATACAAGTTATTCATAACTCCTAATTCCCATATATTAACCACACTATGTTAATTCACTTATCACACATACCCTTCATGCACTAATTTCTACAATAAAAAACTAAAAACCATATTTACATGCTCAAAATATAACTCTAACTATCATAGGCTCTCTAAAAGGTGAGTGGTCTCTCACCATTTTGATCCAGTCTCATGGGAAACCATTTTGATCTAGTCTCATTCCCACTTTCCAAAGGTGAGTGGTCTCTCACCATCGGGGTGATGGCGATAGATCCCTTAATCCATAAATTCATGGATGGTTTCTTCAATCTATCTTTGAGTAAGCATTTTACTCAATTTCATTACAACCCTTAATTTAAATATGTCTATAAAAATTAGTACCTACCATCAAGAACCTATTCTAAAACATCATTCAATTGTTGTAAATATTAAACTCATGAATCAATAACAACAACACAATATGGATGTATAATGCTCGTATGGGAAGTAAAAGATCTTTTCTACCCAAGAAATGAGCATTTTTCATGCCATTTTCTAAAAAATAAGTTTTAACTATGTCATCGTGTAGTAGATAACACACCATAGTGAATAATAATAAGGATTTTATCTTAGAAATGATAATTTTGTAGTGTGTATCTGGGAACCAAAAATGACATTGACTACTCCATGATAAAATATGTGTGGCCATTTTGAGTAAAGTAAATTTTTTGATATGTTTGCACCAAAGAAATTGAAATGGGTTATTTGGAAGAGTGTTTGTCATATGAATATTGAAATGGGGAATACCATGTTATGGTACATGCCATGGTTGGAAGAGTCTGTTATTTTTATGTGCTATTGTAGGTGTTTTTTTGTGATGTTTTAAGTGTTGTATGTAGGTGTATGCAATAGAGGGAATTTTGGCTGGATGGTGTGCAGATTTATGGAAATACCCTATACCAACGGTTTTAAACCATTGGTATAGTGTTGAAAAACATGTCTTTACCAACGGTTTATAAACCTTTGGTTGTTTAATTATGCTATATACCAACAATTTATTAAACGTTGGTATAAATATATACCAATGGTTCTTTTGAAACTATTGGTATACTGAAATTTATACTACCCTATACCAACTATTTGGGAATAATCATTGGTATAGGTTTATCCCAATGACTTACTACCCAACGGTTTGGAAAACCGTTGGTATAGACTGCCTTTACAACAATGAGTCAAGATCCAAGCCTAATGATACTAAAATTTAAACTGAAGATAGAGGAAATTATGAGGAACATTTCATCCAACATTCATTAAAGATAATTATGAGTTTTTAAGGGAGTTCCAGATGGCCTAAGTTGAAGATGAAATTCTGGGCCAGATTCTATGGCTCAGAAAAACAACCCACCATTTTAATCATATATACAAAACAAACATCCAATTGGGCCTAAATTTTATAGGATATCAGGGAACATTTGGGGATTAATTTTATTCTTCTATGTCCTACCCAAATTCGTCCATATAGAAGCTCGTTTTGGCACGTCTATTTAGTGGATGCAAGTTGGATCAAATTTTTGTCAAGGGTGAAAAAGTCTCCTCTCTATTAACTTTCCACCCACCTAGTTATAACACCATTAATTGGGGTGACTTAAACTATTGGAGGCTCTACCAAATTCTTCCAAAATGTCTATTTAAGGAAGTGGTGTTGGAGAATTTATGGGGATTTGAGTTATGTTTTCATTTTAATTTTATGCTGTCAATTTGATGTTGTGATCACATTTCTTCAATTGTAAGTTTCTTGAATCACATTAGATTTTTAATTAAACTTATTATTCTTCTAATTTTATGTTATTATTGTTAATATGTTAATACCATTTCATCAAGGTGTGAATTTATTCACACATTGAAGAGATAAATCCTTCATAAAATGGTGAGTGTTCATTTTTTCATTGTTTTTCACTTCTTCAATTCTGCCCTCACGAGTCTACTTACCACTTCCACTAAGAGCATAGAATCAATAGAGTGTTAACCTTATTATGGTTTGATATAAGGGAGTATCTAGGGGATGTATTGGATGTTATTTATCAATATATAAATGTTTAATAATTTCTTTTATTTGAGTTTTTCATTCAATTATTTTCTCTCTTCCTCTTCCTTATTGAATTTTATCGCCACACTTTTCATGTGCCAATAAGATCCTTTACCCAGGAGTGCTCATTAAAGTGTTCCTTCAAGTTTATAGGTGACTATCATGTGTATGTGAAGGCGTGAAACCAATAAGTTATGATCTTATATTAATTTCATTGAATGAATCCTTCTTGAGTTAATGAAATTGAAATAATTTAAAAAGGAAGTCATCCAATCCACCCTAAGTGATAACCTAGGATCAACTCATTTTCTCATAATTTGAATTCACTTAGATCTCTTAGTGCTCATTTAAACCCATCTAAAATCAACCCAATTTTTTCCACTTCATAGCCGACAACAATACATATAATGTACATGTATGTAGGTTTGGCCAAACTGTTGAGAAAATCCCACTTTGAGGCCACTTTTCCCAATGGTTTTACAAACCCGTTGGGAAAGGGTATGGCTTTACCAACGGTCCAAACCATTGGGAAAATCCCACTTTGAGGCCACTTTTCCCAATGGTTTGCCAAAACCGTTGGGAAAGGGTGTGGCTTTCCCAACGGTTTGGACAAAACATTGGGAAAAGGCCACTTTGAGGCCACTTTTCCCAACAGTTTGGCCAAACCATTGGGAAAATACCACTTTGAGTCCACTTTTCCCAATGGTTTGGCCAAACTATTGGGAAAGAGTGGGTACATATCCCAACGGTTCTCAAAACAGTTGGGAAAGGCCTATCCCAATGGTTTTGAGAACCATTGGGACAAGTACCCTTATTTTTTATGAGTGCATTTATTGAATATCATCAAATAAATCAATATATAAATTACACACACAAACACACATATATACAAATATATTCACAAAGGAAACTCTAGGATAGTGGTAAAGTAATTGATATATAACGTGGAGGTTGTGGGTTCAAACTTCCCCTGGAACTTTTTATATATATATATACCTATCCCAACGGTTTCTCCAAATTGTTGGAAAAGACCTATCCCAACGGTTTGGAAAACCATTGGGAAAGACCTATCCCAACGGTTTGGAAAACCATTGGGAAATACCTATCCCAACGGTTTGGAAAACCATTGGGAAAGACCTATCCCAACAGTTTGGAAAACCGTTGGAAAAAACCTATCCCAACAGTTTGAAAACCGTTGGGATAGGTCTTTCCCAACGATTTTCTCCAAACTATTGGGATAGGTCTTTCCCCACTCCAAATCACCCAACGGCTTCCCAAACTGTTGGTATAGGCTATACCAATGGTTTGGGGACCTATACCAATGGTTCCAAACCGTTGGTATAGGTAATTTTCTCATTAGTGACCTTTCTGTTTGTGTGTCATAAGAATATTGAATCCCAGTTTCAGTATACTCCAATGGAGTCTCTTAAACATTACCCCATCATAAACCCATGATATAATAAAATTGGAAATCAATATTAAAAAGGCCCTAAATTAGGGAATTTCTTTGATCAATCCTTGAATGATTACCCCTCAACGAGTGAGATGTACAATCATTTTGATGATGAATGTTTAACGAATCAATTTCCCACCCCCTCAAGGATGGTTGAAGTGATAAATCATAGGGAATTCCATGATTTTCAACCTCCTATCCAATATTTTCCTTGAAAATTTCTTGAACAATCATGTATTCAAATGGAGAGAATGAATTTCGAGGTTTCATCTTTGATATTAGAACTACAAAGCATTAAAACTTGTGAGGACACATCCCTACACTGACTATCCCTTCCATAACCTTATATGGAGTTTCTAGTTTCCCACAAACCTCTCATGAATTTGTTAAATAACCAACCTTTGTATTTGGGGTGTCTAAATAGGATCAAGTAATTGTTGAATGGTCTTTAAATCACGAGGAAATTGTTTTTTTGTATTCAAAAGAGGATAATTTTACATCATGGATTGAGGTTCCTGAATATTGCTCCATTGATGATATTTTAGAAACAACAATCATAGAACCATTGGTAGAAATCAAAAGCTTCGAGTCCATATCCATTACTGACACTAATATGTCTATTTTGGCGATTGAATATTCTCTTCAAAAGGAACCAATTCTATTGAAAAATTTTGAAAATGAATTTGAGTTCGATTAAAAGTACCAACCTATGTCTAAAAGTGTTAGCCTACCTGAACTTGAACATATACCATTTCCATACTCACTTAAGTTCTCATTCATTGGGGATAACCAAAACCTTTATGTTTTCATTGTTTCTTCTATTGATACAAATAAAAGAGGAATTCTCCTTGATGTCTTATGCAAGACTACAGAAGCAACGAGATCCACCATTTTTGATATTCCTTGGATTTTTTCACTCACTACAGAATATAGGTTTGTGCATGAAACAAATTTTAAATAAATAATCAATCTCAATCTAGTAGAAGTGGTGAAAAATATAGTCCTTAAAACCTTGAAAGTTGGTGTTGGGTAAGTTCGGGGGTCTAAGTTGAGCTAATGACTTTAAATTAAATGCTTTATGGGAGAAAACTCAGTATCAACTTGGATTTTATTTTTATTTTATTTATTATTTTTTGTTCATTTGTGTGTTAAAAAAATCATTTAAAAAAAATATTTTCAACTCTCTGTTTTCATTTACCTTTTTGTTTCTTATTTTATTTTCTTTATTTTCAATTTGGTGTTCTTCTGTGTAATATATATTTTATTTTATGTTCTTGTACACACACACACGTTTTAAAAATATGAAAAGAAAATAAAAAGAGAAAATAAGAAAAAGGAAAAAAGATATTTATATTTATATTTCTGTGCAAAAGGCCACACCGTAGGTTATGGGGTCAACCCCATCGTGACCAGCGAAACCACGAGACTCGAACCCGTGACCGAAGGGAGATAGGGGAGTGTGTCTTCCACTGACCTACAACTTATAGTGCTTATATCTTCTATTTTCTTTATATATATACTTATATTTGAATATATATATATATATATATAATTTTTTTTATTTTTACTTGTTCCTTGTATCGATCTTTGGTGTGCTAAAATAACAAGGTACATTTTTTCCCTTTCGTTTTATCTTTGTTTGGTTTTATTTAAGGGAAACTCAAGGGGTTTCCATTGTGTTCTAATGGTTTTGGTGTGTAAGATTAAAGTGATGTTGAGGTTGAGATATTTTTAGGCAAATCAAATTTATTATAATATTTCAAACACAATCTTCCATTATTGATAAGGCTTATTTGAGTGATATAGATATCAGGGGATTAAATAGGAGTAATAGGAACTTCAAATTCAACCACCAGGTGACTTCATTCTATAATTCTCATTTTAAATTTCCTTTTTGAACTCCTCTTCTCTACCTCTATCCCCCTTTTGAATTTTCATTTCTTTAAAAACTAGGGATAGTTTTATTCTAAGTTGGGGGGGATGAAATAAATTTTTTTGTGTGCATAAAAAAAAAGAGATTTGAAATTAAAAACGATGCATGTTAATGGAAGGAAAAAATTATTTAACCTTGAACATAATAATATACATTGTAAACTTTGAAACCGAATATCAAATAATTTTGCATGCCTTGATTCTAATTTTAATCCAAGTTTAAGTTCATGAGCATAGATTTTAGAAAGTGCGATTGTCCGATGTAATTTTTCATCATTTAAATTTTCATCCAATTAATAAAAAAATCATAATGCACGTCCTTTAGATTGTAATGTATTAATTTGAGTTTTTGGGGTCCCATAATAAATGAAATAGGTTTGGTGATAATTTTAATTTTTACATGAGTATTTAAAAAAATTTAAACAACAACAACAACAACAAAACAATAAATTTGTACATAGAGCAATGAAATGACCAAATGCGTGGCTTTTAGAACTTGGGGATCATGAATCCATAGTTTTCTAGACCATAGTTGGGAATTTTATCTCTATTTTTGGAAATTTGAATTTTCTATTGATTGAGTTAACTCGAGATGATTCTTGAGTATGTGAGCTTCACTTGGTGCCCTAAGGTCTTTGATCTTGGGAGTCATTGGCAAAGTCTTGCTACATGGGTTGACTTGATTGAGTGAAATTTCAATTACCATGGAAAAATTGAAAGAAAAATAAAAAGAAATGGAATAATTAACTTAATATTAAAATGTGATTACACCCAGTGTTTCCATATTTTCCACCTTAAATTAAGATGACCCCCATGTTAATTGTGATGCACAACACATCATCTTGATTAATTGAAATTGGATGAAATGTGGTGATGAATTTGAATAAAGTAATGGACTTGGTATTGAGATATTCTTATGAACATATCTTGTATTAAATGATTTTTATGAGTTTCATAATTGTTTGATATGATGTTTGAAAGATGCTGTCGTGGGCGCTCTCAAATGATACTCGGTTTCAGGTTATTTAGGTGCAGCAGAGTGGCTAACTAAGGCCGTCTTTCAAAGGAGGAAGTAATTTAAAACAACATATTAAAGATATTTTGAAAATAAAATAAAATAAAATAAACAACTTAGAAGTATGGGGGAGTGTTCAATGTTTATAAAATAAGAATAATTATGTTGAAAGAAGATTGTATTTTTTTATTTTTGTTTTTGAAATAAAATTTGATTAATAAGATGCAACGAGAAGATGTTTTTTAGAAAATATTTTTAGAAAGAATAATCGATATAAATCTACCTATTAAATTAGTTATTTATCATTATCATTTAAATTAACATCCACTTAATTATGACCCCCTAACTTTTTAACTCTCTAACCCTATAGGAATTAACTAAACCACGAAGATGAAATGAATTAAACCTTAGGATAGCTTTAGTACATACAATCGTTGCACCCTACTTTGATTGATATTATAAGAATAAATTATAGTCAATGTTGAATTATGGAACATACCCACTATGTAAATGAGGATTAATTGATTTTAGGGATTGTATTTTAACTCTACAAATTTATCCCGCGTGGTTTTGTTTTACTGGTTAAGTTTTCACTCTCACAATTTACACAAATCTCGATCTCGTGTGTTTTTGTGTTAATTGTTAAATTGCTTTCTTAGTTTCTTATATTTTAAAAAATAAATTCATAGATCATATTAAGTGAATTAAATTATCTCATTGATTCAAAATAAATGAATTAATAGGGTAAGAGGTAGACCGAAGAACTACTCTTCCATGAGCGGTGTAGTCATCGTAGAAACATTTTGCATTTGTAAAGGTTTAGAAAGGGTATAACCCAATATCATTTATAATATTTGATTTCCAGACCAAATAGGAATATTAATAGAATAATAAAATTGAAAATAATAGAATAAATGGAAGACAAAATAAGAGTTTATTGAAAGTAAAATGACATTACAATAAAGAAGAGGAAAAGAAGAGTATTTTGGAGGAGATCCTAGCTTGGTAGATTCCCTCCTCCAATTGTGAATTGAAATGGTATGGTACCAATTATCCTATGATCAAAATATACTAATTCAAGTCCAAAACCCTCTAAATGAGAAAAAAACCAATTTATATAATGGAGGAGAGGCTAGATTTCAAGTGGTTTCAAGTGTGAATGGGGAAATTCGGCCAAATAATTTATTCCAAGTTGTACCGCCTGTTTGACCTTCAAAACGTGTGAAACAGATATCTTTATATAATGATGATTTGTGAGATTTTTTTTTCGTGATATCCTCTCAAAATATGGGCCCAATAAAAGAAATAATGTATAACTTATGGCCTAAATACAGAACTGATGTCCAATTTGGCGCGCCCAGCCCATATTTGAATTTATGGCCCTTTTACTCCAACCAAATGCATGAGTTAGCTCCATAGTCCTGAATAAAAGTTGTATACCATTGAGTGAGGAATAGTTATACACAATTTTTAGTTCAAATAATTCAAATTAAAATATTTATGTCTTAATTACTACAATGCACTTTAAAGGGTAAAACTAGAATTTTCATCAAATTTTCAAAAGAATGATCTAATCCCAAATATTTTATAAATAAACATATTTAACACAATTTAAGGAAACTTTTTCATTTATTATCAATAAAATATTCAACAAAATTGTGTTTTATCAACTCCCCCACACTTACCCTTTTGCACTCCTGGGAAAAACATCATATCGTGTATTAAAAAAAATTGTGACAAGATATGCATGTTCATATTTCTCAATCCAGAGTAGAAATATAGAAAATGTAAGAATCCCATCAAGAGTACATATCAATAAATTTTAAATTCATTGTCTTGTAAATTGTTTCAAAACAAAATCCAGTGAGATTCATAACACTAATCATAGCAAAATAAGTCATGGGTCTACCATGCCACTAATTCTCCACATGTGTGTGCGCCAACCATTACAAGATCATAAATCCACCCTTTATTCAGTCTATTTAGGTCAAGTAAAACAATTCTTCTTACTTGGTTTAATTCATCAGACCTATTCTACATTCATTTACAATCATATTTCAAGACCCACTCACTTAAGCATTCCCAAAAGTCGAACCTTAAGCTCCCGACCTAGATATCCCCATATGTTGTACATTTCATCACTCTCCTCATTTATTATTATTATTTGTTTTTTTTAAGTTTCACTTGGAAAAAATTTCACACTCAACACTCAACCCGTGTTTGATCTCCTCATGACACTAACTGTAATAGTTATAACAAGATCAAAGGTCAGGGAATAGTGGGTTTTGACATGTCTAAGACACAATCCATATTTTATTGAGGGCATACAATAGTTGGATAAGAGGTACACACACATAGGTTAATTAAGTACAGTAATGAAATCAATCGGAAGAGAAACGAATGTATGGATCAACAAATGATTTTTTTACCTAACTTAACTATACCTTCAATTAAGTAGGAAAAATTTCACAAGTCATGGTTGAGTGAAAATTTGTGTGGAGAAATCAATGACACAATTTACCATGAACAAATATCATAAATAATGATGTCAAAATCTAAAAGGTTTTATAATGACACGACCATTCATATCATCAACAACTTCATTTTTTTTATAAAAATCAACCCTTGATGATAAAATCTTACTCATTCTTATCATTCTACTAACAAAATTTGAAAACATGAATTTTCCATATATTCCACATGATAATGTTATATGATATATTTGTTTTTATTGGTTTTTTGGGTTTTTATTGAACATTTTAACCAAAAACTTAATAGAAAATACACGCAAAAAACACAAATGAAAATCCTAAATATCTAACCCAAAATGTTGTCCCTTCCCCCACACTTAAAATATTGCATTATCCTCAATGTGAACCTATGAGATAATATATGCACATGAAATGTATAATTTAAAATAGGATAAGTAATATAAAAGTGAAAGGGTTAGGAACAACCTAAAATTTTCAAGTAATGATGGGGTCATGCAGTGTGATGAAATCCACCGCATCAGTAGAAAGTCCCTCAATGTATTGATTTAAGTGTTTCCTGTTGACTGTAAAGATCCTTCCAGCATCCTCTTATGTGATCTCCACTGCACCATATGGAAAAACATTAGAGACAATATAAGGACCTAACCATATGGAACACAACTTACCAGACATCAGCTTTAGTCTTGAACTGCAAAGAAGGACTTTCTCTCCAACATGAAACTCCCTTTGTTGGATCATTATATCATGATCTGATTTTGATATTTTCTTATAGAGCCTTGAGTTCTCATATGAATATAATCAAATCTCCTCAAGCTCTTGAATTTGTATCTTCCTTTGGATTCCATCTTGGACCAAATCCATGTTACATTTCTTTATAGCCTAATAATCCTGATGCTCAACTTCCACAGGGAGATGACGCGCTTTCCAAAAAACAATATGAAATGGGTACATACCAATGAGTGTCTTGTATGTTGTCCTATAATCCCAAAGTGCATCATCTAAGTGCTTGCTCCAATCCTATTCGGCTGCACGATTTTCTCCAAAATTTATTTCAACTCACGATTTGAAACCTCAGCCTGGATATTTGTTTGGGGGTGGTATGGTGTTGATGTTTTTCATGTCACCCATACTTCTAAAGGAGGGAAGCCAAATTCTGACCGTAGAAGTTTGTCCTTTGGTCACTAATGATGGCCTTTGGTACTCCAAACCTACAAAAAATCTTTATCTTGACAAAGTCCACTACAATATGAGAATCATCAGTCCTGGTGGCCTTAGCCTCCACCCATTTACTCACATAATCAAAAGCAACCAAAATATACAAAAAACCAAATGAACTAGAAAAAAGACCCATAAAATTAATGCCCCATACATAAAAAATCTCATAAAATAATATGGGTTGTTGGGGCATCTCGTGTCTCCTAGAAATGTTCCCAGTGTGTTGGAAACATGAGCACAACTTACAAAACACATGAGCGCCATGGAATAAGCTAGGCCAATATAATCCAGATTTTAAGACTTTCCTAGCTGTCCATTGGGGTCCAAAGTTTCCTCCACATGTAAGTGTATAAAAAAAATGTAGAACAGACTCAAACTCATGATCAGGAACACACATCCTGATAACTTGATCACTACACATGAACATGAGGTATGGATCATCCCAAACATAAAATCTTGACTCACTCTTTAATTTTTGGACTTTATGTTTCTTTAAATTTATAGGAATTTCAGAGGTAACGAGATATTTAACTAAATCAGCACACCAAGGATGCGTACCTAAGATGGAATAAAGATGATCATTGGGTAAAGTGTCCTGAAGTGGTTCCTGGTCCAAGGTGTTATCCTCTAGTGTGTGAGTAAGCCTACTCATGTGGCTCACCACCAGGTTTTCTGACCCCTTCTTAACATTTTTCTCAATATCAAATTCCTGAAGAAGGAGCATCCATTAGATAAGCCTGGGCTTTGTATCTGGCTTCTTTAAGAGGTACCTCAGAGCTTCATAGTCAGAAAAAACTACTTTCGAGCCTAATAAATATGAACATAATTTATCTAAAGAAAATATGACGACAAGAAAATCTTTTTATGTGGTTGTGTAGTTTGATTGGGCCGAATTCAGTGTCCTCAATGCATAGGAAATCACATGTGAACGTTCCTCCACCCTCTGTGATAAGACTGCTCCAACCATAAAGTTGGAGGTTTCACACATAAGCTCAAAAGGAAGCACCCACCATGGGGGATGTATGAAGGAAGTCCTGCAAGAATCATCAAACACGAAATCAGAATCCTTTTGAAGTAATCGCGACATAGGAAGAGCAATCTTACTAAAATCTTTGATGAAATGCCGATAAAATCCTGCATTCCCTAGGAAAGATATAACATCACACACACATGAAGGATAGGGTAAGGATTAAATAATATCTACCTTAGATTTATCAACCTCTATCCCATGTTTTGACACTACATGACCTAAGACAATCCCATGCTATACCATTAAATGACATTTTTCAAAGTTTAAAACCAGATTCTTCTCAATACAACGATTCAACACCTTTCCTAAACTAGATATAAAATCATTAAATGAATACCCATACACTATAAAATCATCCATAAATACCTCTATGTTGGTCTCAAGAAAATCAGAAAAAATACTCACCATGCATCTCTGGAAGGTACCTGGGGCATTGCAAAGTCCAAATGGCATCCTATGGTAGGAAAATGTGCTGAATGGACAAATGAATGTTGTCTTATCCTAATCCTATAAAGTAATAGGAACCTAAAAATATCCATAAAATCCATCCAAAAAACAATAGTGTGTTTTTTTCAGCTAGTTTCTCAAGCATTTGATCAATAAATGGGAGGGGGAAATGGTCTTTGTGAGTGGACTGATTTAGTTTCCTATAATCAATACACACACGCCAACTGTTTTGAACCCTCATTAGAACTAACTCCTCTTTATCATTTTTAACAACAGCAACACCAATTTTCTTAGGCAAAACCTGAATATGACTCATCCACTGAGAACCTGAAATGGCATAAACTATACCTACCTTGAGCAAATTTTTAACTTCTTTTTTAACAATTTCCAAAAGAGTTGGATTCAGTCTCCTTTGTGGCTACTTAACCAGTTTAACCCCTACTATAAAAGAATCATATGCATCAAAATAGAGGGGTTAATACCTGATATTTCATCCATGGTCCACCTGATTTCCCTAATGTTCTCCCTCAAAAGATTCAAAAGTTTTTATTCTTGTTAAAAAGGTAGATTGTTAGCAATTATAACAGGTAATATCTCACCACTCAACAAGTATGAGTATTTTAGATTCAGTGGAAATGACTTGAGTCCCAGTATAGGGGGTGATGTATGGATGAAGAAATTTAATGAACTGAAATATGTGCACAATGAACATCAGTATTAGAATATACATCATCAAAATCAGAGAATAAAGCATAAAACCATTAACATATGCAACAAACATGTCATAATCAGAGTTCACATGATCAAAATCAGAATATGAATCCATTTTAAAATCAAATATAAGAGAGGTTTATTCATTATAAACCGGTGTGAAAGTGCTCTTAGACATCAAACTAGAACCAATACTCATAATCTCCCTAAGCACAGGATAATAAAATTCCATGGGGTTTTTATTTGGTGGTTCAAAATGCGAGATAACAAAATCATAATAGTCCTCTGAGGGGTAATTCATGGAGACCATAACATTAAATATCACAAATTCACCTCCAAACTCCACGGAAAGTGTACCCTCATGGAAATTTATGATTGTTTTTTCGGTTTTGAGGAAGGGCCTACCTAAAATAATGGGAGCATGTGAATTTACTTGATCATACTCCATGTTAAGCATGTATAAATCTACTGGAAAGACCATGTCTCTTACTCGAACATGTACATCCTCAAGGACTCCCGCTGGATACATTGTAGCTCTGTTCGCCAACTGCACCACTATTCTCATCGACTTCAACTCACCAACTTGTAAAGAAGAGAATACAGAGTGAGACATCACATTTATAGAAGCTCCCAAATCACAAAGAGCATTAGAAAAGTGAAACTCCACTATGGTGCATGGTATGGTGAATGTACTGGGATCCTTGCACTTTGTTGGCATTACTAGAGTTGGTGTAATGAGTACTGACACATTCCTTCCAAGATTGATCCTCTCATTTCCCTTGATCTCTCTTAAATTGGTAAAAAGTTATTTTAAAAATTTGGTATTCCTTGGGATTTTCTTTATTGCTTCAAGTAGAGGGATGTTGATCTCAACATACTTGAATATATCCAAAACTTGTTTTTGCATCACATCTTCAACCATATTCTTGGTTTTTACAACTCTGTTTGGAAATGGAAGGGGTTTATGAGGAAAAAAATCAATCTTCTTCTTACCTTTATCTTTCTCCTTGGGTTTCTCATCAGTTGGTATGGAATGAAGCTTCTCTAGGGTTGAGGTGAATCCTAGTGGAACGATAGGTGCAGATGTATCAGTTTTTTTTCTTCCCACTTTTCAATGTGATAACATTGAAATTTCCCTTGGGATTTGGAGTGGGTTGGGAAGGAAGATTTCCAGAGTTCTTACTTACCAGTTCATGGAGGGCGATTACAATATGGCTCATTTGAGTCTTCAACTCTCTCAACTCCGAAACTTGAGTCTTCAACTCATTCTATTGATTAAGAACAATTTGTTTCAAAATATCATCAGTATTAGAATCTAAATTTTATTGATAAGTCCCATTTTGTTGACTTTCTAATGCTTCAGCTTCAAATATTCTTTGGGGTTATTGGAAACCCTGTTGGTAAGGTGGAGTTTGCTGAAAATTTTGTTGAAATGGAGGCCTTTGTTGTTGTACAGAGCCATACCTTATGTCTGATTAATCCTTACACCCTTGGTTATATGTTGGTGCAAAGGAATCATACTTCTTTTGGGGATATGGCTATTGTTATTTCTGATATGGTCTCCTAGGTAATACTGCCATGTAATCCTCTATCTCTTGAGTTGGGGGTAATAATTATTTGGGTGGTCTATTTCAGTACAAATTCCACAAGGCCTTATAGGAGAGGGTTGGGATGTATTTTGTGACAAAAAAATATATCTCACCATAGTGGTCAATTCTTCCAACTTAGTATCAATCAAATGATTTTCAAGAGAAGAAGTACTTACCTGATGTACTCCTCTAACATGTGATGTACCTCAATCACCAAATTGTTTGGAGTTTTGTGTCATCTTGTCGATTAATGCACGTGAAACTACTGGTGTTTTGTCCACCAATGCTCATCTAGCTAAGAAATCCACCATGATCCTCTCCATAGGTGTGATCCCTTCATAGAAGTACTAGATGAGGAGTTTCTCACTAATTTGGTGATGTGAACGGCTTGTGCACAACTTCTTGAATCACTCTCATTACTCATACATTGACTCCCTTTGTGCTTTCTTGATCCAAGTGATCTCCTTAAGAATGAAAGTGGTCCTTGATTCTATAAAAAATATCTATAATAAAAGAAATTTCAAATCGTTCCAACATGTTACATCTTGATGTTATAAATAATACATCCAATCCTTTGCAACTTCATCAAGTAAAAATGGGAATGCCTTTAGTTTTATTTGATCTTCAGAGAAATTTCTTGGTTTAAGGGTTGAGAAAACCACATTGAATTATTTTAAATGTTTTTTTGGATCCTCACCAGATAATCCATGAAATTTTGGAAGTAGGTGAATTAACCTAGATTTCAATTCACAGTCTGATTCAAGGTTTGGATATGCAATACAATTTGGTTAATACTTAATGTCAGGTGAAACCAATTCTTTAATGGTTCTATTAAGTTCATTGTTATTGTTTTCAGCCATTGGTTCTTATTTTATGTTAGATTCAAAAGTGTTTCCAATTTCAATGTTACCATAATGGAGGAATTCCATAGTTGGGTAAATGTTGACACTTCTCGTAGACCGAGATTGTCTGATTCGAGCCCTAAAGTTGCGTTCAATCTCAGGGTCTAGATCAAAGAGATCCTCAGGATGGGATCATATCATAAATCATAGAAATTGAGAAAAGTAGGCCATAATATCATGAGAATAAGTTCCAATTGACGGTCTAATAGATAATAAAAAATAGAGGAAGAATAAAGAGAGAGATAAAAACAAACAAAAATTGAGAAGGGGGGAAGAAGAAGGAAGAATGGAGAAAAAACAAAAGAATAAAATAAAAGTGAAAAAATACCTGTAATTAGTCGAATAAAATACTTTACTTCCCGAAAAAGATTCCAATTTGAAAGGATTTGTCATGGATTCTCTTAAATGATATTCGGTTTTAGGTTATCTAGGTTCAGTAGAGTGGCTGACCAAGATCGTCTCTTAAAGGAGGAAGTAATTTAAAACAACATATTAAAGGTATTTTGAAAATAAAATAAAATAAAATAAAATAAACAACTTAAAAGTATGGGGGGTGGGGTTGTTCAATGTTTATAAAATAATAATAAGAAGTATTCTAGAAGAAGATTGCATTTTTTATTTTTGTTTTTGAAATAAAATTTGATTAATAAGATGTAACGAGAAGTTGTTTTTTTAGAAAATATTTTTAGAAAGCATAATCGATCTAACTATACCTCTTAAATAAGTTATTTATCATTATCATTTAAATTAAAATTCACTTAATCAGGATCCCCTAATTTGTTAAACCCCAAAACCTACAAGAATTAACTAAACCACAAAGATAAAATGAATTAAACCTCAGGATAGCTTTAATACATGCGATCGTAGCAGCCTGATCTGATTGATGTCACTACTAGAAAAGAAGGTTATACCAACAGTTCAAAACCATTGGTATAGGCTGGAAAACCATTGGTATAGCCTATACCAATGGTTTTCCAAACCGTAGGGTAGTAAGGTGTGAGGAAATCCCTATACCAACAGTTTGATCTAAACCGTTGGTATATCCCACTGTATTTATTGATATACCAACGGTTCCAAGATAACCGTTGGTATATGTTTTCATAACATTTTTACCAACGGTTTTCATAAACCGTTGGTATATATATATATTTTTTTAAATTTCTCTCAATGTATACCAATGGTTTAGAACCGCTGGTATTGTGTTTTTTTAGAACTCTTATACCAACGGTTTTAAACCGTTGGTATTGTGTTTTTCCAGAATTCCAGAATTCCAGAACTCTTATACCAACGGTTTAAAACCGTTGGTATTGTGTTTTTCCAGAACTGCTGCACAACATCCCTCCAGTAGCCCCTACACTATACACCTGCATAAAAAATATCACAAAAACCACAGACTTAAAATAGTATAAAAAACACCTAAAATAGCACAAAAAAAACTCATAAAACCATCAAACTCTTCCAACCATGTCGTGTACTACAATTCCCTATTTCAATCTTCATATGAAAACAATCATCCAGTAGTAATTCACCTCACCCCTGCACAACCCCCCAACCAGCACCGCCCCCCACCTCCCCATCAAATTCTAATAGGCAGAATAGTCTGAGAAATACCTATAAGAGTTGAATAATAGTTTGAAATTGGATCAAATCCCTTTTTTTTTTCTGATCCTAGATTTGGGTATGTAATGATTTGTGATGAATTTTGCATTGAAATTGTATTTTTTATAATATATGGTGAAAAATTATTTTCTTAGGAGTCTCGTCACTTATGACCCCATGAGTGAAACTACCCAACTCATGAAAAAGAGTTTGCGACTATCGTTGATGAGTGTAAATTTCAGTTGTATTCACTTAAAATGATGTCATTTTGAAACAAAAGAGAGACTTTGAGTGGTGTCATCCACACCGTGCCTCAGATTGAGGTGGGGTTGACTCGTACATGTCACAAATGACCCATGGATCATTTTCCTAAAGTATCAACACAATCAGAATGTATTTGGTTGGTTTTCCGTATGCCGGTTGTTTTTACTTAAAAGCGTATCCATTTTAAACAAAAGAAAGACATTTTGAGTGGTACCGGACACACCATGCATAGGATTTAGGAGGGTTTGACTCATAAATTTCACAAATGACCTATAGATCCTTGTCCTAAAGTATCAACAGAATACGAATGCGTTTGGTCCGTTTTCCGTATGTCAGTTGTTGTTTTTTACTTAAACTATTGTCCATTTCAAAGAAAAGTGAGACAATTTGAGTGGTTCCGGCCACACCGTGCCTCATATTGAGGTAGGGTTGACTCGTACATGTCAAAAATGACCCATGGATCATTTTATTAATGTTTTAATAGAATCTGAATGCATTTGGTTGGTTTTTCGTATGTCAGTTGTTGTTTTCACTTAAAATGATGTCCATTTTAAACAAAAGAGAGACATTTTGAGTGGTGTCGGCCACACCGTTCCTCTAATTGAGGCGAGGTTAACTCGTACATGTCAAAAATGACCCATGGATTATTTTCCTAAAGTATCAACACAATCTGAATGCGTTTGGTTGGTTTTCCGTATGCCGGTTGTTTTTACTTAAAAGCGTATCCATTTTAAACAAAAGAAAGAAACTTTGAGTGGTGCCGGCCACATCGGCCCTCAGATTGAGGTGGGGTTGAATTTTACACGTCACATATGACCCATGTATCATTTTCCTAAAGTCTCAATAGAATCTGAATGTGTTTGGTCAGTTTTCCGTATGTCAGTTGTTGTTTTCACTTAAAATCTTGTCCATTTCAAAGAAAAGTGAGACACTTTGAGTGGTGCCGTCCACACCGCACCTCGGATTGAGTCGAGGTTGACTCATACACGTAAAAAATTACCCATGGATCGTTTTCCTAAAATATCAAAACAATACAAATGCGTTTGGTCGGTTTTAAGTATGCCAGTTGTTGTTTTTACTTAAAAGCGTATCCATTTTAAACAAAAGAAAGACACTTTGAGTGGTGATGGAAACACCGGCCCTCATATTGAGGAAGGGTTGAATCTTACACATCACAAATGACCCATGGATTGTTTTCCTAAAATATCAAAACAATCCAAATGCGTTTGTTCGGTTTTAAGTATGCCAGTTGTTGTTTTCACTTAAAATCTTGTCCATTTCAAAAAAAAAGAGAAACACTTTGAGTGGTTTCGGCCACACCGGCTCTCGTATTGAGGTGTGGTTGACTCATACATATCACATATGACCCATGAATCATTAAACTAAAGTTTCAACAGAATCCGAATGTGTTTGGTCGGTTTTCCGTATGTCAGTTGTTGTATTCACTTAAAATGATGTCCTTTTGAAACAAAAGAGAGACACTTTGAGTGGTGTCGGAAACACCGCGCCTCATATTGAGGCGGGGTTAACTATTACATGTCAAAAATGACCCATGGATAATTTTACTAAATTATCAGCACAATCCTAATGTGTTTGGTTGGTTTTCCATATGCCAATTGTTTTTACTTAAAAGCGTATCCATTTTAAACAAAATAAAGACAGTTTGAGTGGTGAAGGTCACACCATGCCTCAGATTGAGGAAGGGTTGACTTGTACACGTCACAAATGACCCATGGATACTTTTCCTAAAGTATCAACAGAATCTGAATGCGTTTGGTCCGTTTTCCATATGTCAGTTGTTGTTTTTACTTAAACTGTTGTCCATTTTAAACAAAAGAGAGACACTTTGAGTGGTGTCGGACACACCGCGCCTCGGATTAAGGCGGGGTTGACTCGTACACATCAAAAATGACTCATGGATTGTTTTCCTAAAGTATCAACACAATCCGAATGCGTTTGGTTGGTTTTCCATATGTCATTTTTTTTACTTAAAAGAGCATCTATTTTAAACAAAAGAAAGACACTTTGAGTGGTACCGACCACACCAGCCCTCAGATTGAGGCGGGGTTGAATCATACACATCAAATATGACCCATGGATCATTTTCCTAAAGTATCAACATAATCCTAATGTGTTTGGTCAGTTTTCCGTATGTTAGTTGTTGTTTTCACTTAAAATCCTGTCCATTTCAAATAAAAGTGAGACACTTCGAGTGATACCGGCCACACCATGCCTCGGATTGAGGCGGGGTTGACTCGTACACGTCACAAATGACCCATGGATCATTTTACTAAAGTTTCAATAAAATGATAATGCCTTTGGTCGGTTTTAAGTATGCAAGTTGTTGTTTTTACTTAAAAGCGTATCCATTTTAAACAAAAGAAAGACACTTTGAGTGGTGATGACCACACCGACTCTCAGATTGAGGAGATGTTGACTTTTACGCGTCAAAAATGACCCATGTATTGTTGTCCTAAAATATCAAAATAATCCAAATGCGTTTGGTCGGTTTTAAGTATGCCAGTTGTTGTTTTCACTTAAAATCTTGTCCATTTTTTAAAAAAAGAAACACTTTGAGTGGTGTCGGCCACACTGACTCTTGTATTGAGGTGGGGTTGACTCTTAAACATCAAATATGACCCATGAATCGTTAACCTAAAGTTTCAATAGATTCCGAATGCGTTTGGTCAGTTTTCTGTATGTCAGTTGTTGTATTCACTTAAAATGATGTCCTTTTGAAACAAAAGAGAGACACTTTGAGTGGTGCCGGCCATACCGTGCCTCGGATTGAGGAAGGGTTGACTCGTACACATAAAAAATGACCCATGGATAATTTTCCTAAAGTATCAACACAATCCGAATGCGTTTGGTTGGTTTTCCATATGCCGGTTGTTTTTACTTAAAAGTGTATCCATTTTAAACAAAAGAGAGAAAGTTTGAGTGGTACCGACCACACCGTGCCTCAAATTGAGGCGGGGTTGACTCGTACACATCACAAATGACCCATGGATACTTTTCCTAAAGTATCAACAGAATACGAATGCGTTTGGTCCGTTTTCTGTATGTCATTTTTTGTTTTTACTTAAACTGTTGTCCATTTTAAACAAAAGAGAGACACTTTGAGTGGTGCTGACCACACCATGCCTCAGATTAAGGAAGGGTTGACTCGTAAATGTCACAAATGACCCATGGATCGTTTTCCTAAAGTATAAACACAATCCGAATGCGTTTGGTCGGTTTTTCGTATGTCGTTTTTTTACTTAAAAGCGCATCCATTTTAAACAAAAGAAAGACACTTTGAGTGGTACCGGCCACACCAGCCCTCAGATTGAGGCGGGGTTGATTCGTACATGTTACATATGACCCATGGATCGTTAAACTAAAGTTTTAATGAAATAATAATGTCTTTGGTAGGTTTTCCATATGTCAATTGTTGTATTCACTTAAAATGATATCCTTTTGAAACAAAAGAGAGATACTTTGGTCATGGTGTGAATAAAATAACCATGTAATTGTAATTTCATTAGAGATAATATCATATCAATTTCACTCAAAAATCCTTCTACTTCAAAGCACATTTTCCATATCATTTTCCACATGCATAAACATGAAATACATGGCTAACTAATAAATCTAAGTAATACAAAATAAAAAAATGGGTATCACAGTACAAAGGAATACTAAAGGTCTAGGTAGTAGATTAATCATAAAATAAGAATCAAGTGAAAAAAACAGATCTGATAACAACGTCCCTATGAAGCAGAGGAAAACCCCAAGAGTAATCTCCCCAAAATGTCAATATCATTCCCCAAGAATAATAGGCCTAGAAAATAGTGGTAAGACCGAAGTCGAACCTCCTTGATAACCACAATGAAATGGATGATTTCCTTAAGATAAACCTTTCACCTAAGTACCCAAGGTAACCCATGTTCTCTTTTTCACAAACCCATTTCAATGCCTTGAAAACCATTCAAAACCATTTATAATACATTTATCAAAAGCCAAGGAAAACCAATTTTTATTTCAAAACACTTTTTCAACACATGCAAAAATCATGCCAATTTCATTAATCAATTTATAAATCAATTTGCAAATAAAAACAAGTAGTTTCATTATCATAGGCTAAAAATGGAACCACCTACCTTGAATTTTGGGTTACACACACCCACAACAGAATACAAAACCAACTTATGTTTTATGAACCAATCAATTAAAGGGAAAGAAACTCCTCACAATAACCCATAAAATCTCATATATCATCACTCACCTCCAAACCATTATAACATCATTAGGCTTCCATATTTGGTCGAAAATAAAGAGTTATACTGATTTCAAAAATATCCATACCAGAGTGGAAAACCAGGTTCAAAAATAAAGAGTTATATAGAATTCAAAAATGTAATGGATCAATCCGCCCCTGATCACCATCACCATCACCACTGTCATCATCATCCTCATCCTCGCCGCCATCTCTGTCCTCTTCGTCGTCCTCGTCATCGTCCCCATGCTCATCGTCAACCTCATCCTCGTCCTCAGCCCCAACCTTGCCCTCGGCCCCATCCTCACCCTCGTCCTCATCCTCGACCTTGTCCTCTTCAACATCCTCATCATCACCAGGAACGTCATCATCTCGACTGCCACTAGAGCTGCCGCCTGGTGCATTGGATAATGCACCCATCGACGACATAAATGTCTGACAAGCCGCACTGGCCTCTGGTGGAAGTGATGAAGATAAAGCTTTCATCAGTTTCATAAATTCTTTGTCCCTCGTTTGAACTTGTACTTCTAACTCTGTGACCCTTTTATCAAACTGTCTTGCATGGTTCTTGACCTGTTCCAACTCGATGGTACTAGAATGGATACTTGGAGAGGAACAATACCTCGTTGGGACTATATTCTTACCAGGTCGGCAACGTACTCGACCATAGTGCTCCTCTCCCAAAACCTGATATAAATGATCGTGTGGCCCAAAATTGTCAGGCTCCTGGGCATCAAGAGCCTCTAAAGCAGCCTGTTAAAAATATTAATAGATTATTAAATTTCAAAATAGATATTAAACTTTTAAATAAACAAATTAAAACTTACAATCTTTTCTTGGGTTGGTTCATTTACCGCAATTCCATCTTTTTTTCTTCTACTCGAGAAAAACAATTTTGCTCGAGGGATACGTCCTTCAATATTCAATTTGTGCTTCTGTAATGACATTTAAATAATATAAAGTGAAAGTATAATCATATATTCAATATTCAATAAATCACATAATTTAAGTAGGAAGCAATAAAAAAGGAAAGTCCTAAAGAAAAATTATAAACAACTATATCGTACCAGCTACCTCTCATGATCTGACATAGTTGTGTGCCTCAAAGTGTGGAGGTATTGCTTTGAATCAATGTTTTTTTGTTTTTTTAGAAGATTACTAAATAATTTTTAATAATAAATAAGATTATATTAATGAAAAATATGCAAACTATCATTTTAATACCTCAAATGAGATTAATACCTTAAATTTGGAAGTCGCCCAATGGCTAATCATTTGGAGATATTGCTCTATCAGATAGTCATCCATGATAGGTAATGTCTCTAACTCCGTGCACACTCTATCACACCATCCAACATACAGCTCATGCTTATAAGCTCTCCAAAGCTCTCTTAGCTCCTTTAAACGCGCTGGTCGTGCACCTTCGCCATTAGGGAAGTTAAACCGAAGCTGAAACCCAATAGTTTAGTTCATATAAATACAAAAAAATACTACATTAAATCCAATAGATTTTTTACCCATATTTTTGCCCACGTGTTATCCTTGACTTCGTGTGGCAGATGTCTCCAAGAGAGAGGGCTGACCGGAATGATGTCGGAGTATTTGGCTAGCGTCGCCAAAAAACCCCGATATTCCTGCCCATATTTCTCAATCATTTGTCCATATACATTGTATTCAACCATCAACTATGTCTGGCGGTTCCATACCGCACACAAGCGTGTACGCCCCCTCCTCCGCCTCCTATCAGTAGATGAATCTGTCATTGAAGAAAAATAATATCAGTACAAGTTATAATAAAAATTAATTTTGGTATAAAAATTTGATAGAGTTATATAAATATAACTGTGGTAGTCGGATCAATGGGTGTGTAACGACCCAAGAATCCTTGTTTCGTGTAATGATATGTTTCCCTTTAATTGGACCATCTTTCTATAAAAAGAAAATGAAAATAAATGAAAACCCATAGAAACAAGCATGAATGAGATACTCCTTTATTAAGAAACACCTTGACGATTACAACTCCCCACGATCAAAACATCACTAACCAAAGATCCCAACCAAGAACCCAATTACGACGATGGGAAGACTGCTTAGAACTAATAGGAGCCCGAGAATGCGGTAGGGATTCCGAACATCCATCATAAGGAACATAAGTATGGCTGACGCCACCACGACCGTGCTCAGCACCAAGGGGATCACACGAACCATCTTCCTTTATCTTCTTCGATCACTTGGAGTAAGGGACACCGAGACCAAACCCTTTTTATAAGCATTCCGTTTTGACCGTTAAAACACCAACGGATAAAAATGTAGCCGTTTGCTCTCTCCTAATTTGTTATATTTAAAAGTTTTAATTTGAAAAACAAAGGTATTTGACACTAAGTTTTCCACTATTTGTTGTATATACATTTAACTTGAGCAAGTAATTATTTGTTTTATTTTATAAAAATGGTGGACTATACTGAATTTAGTGAGATTTTACTTCTTGTACAAATATATATGTGCAAACTCTCGGTTTGTAGATGTACATGTATATATATTTATGTTGTGACAAACTGTATGTAAAATGAATTATACCTATTTTCTAAATTATATATAAGTAATAATAATAAAAATGTTTATAACTTGCTTTTATAATTCATATTTTGAAATTATGTCGATGTTTCGGTTTCTTGCTTTACAAATTTTTGTGGTATAATGTTGAAATTCACTTTAATGCACATTAAATTTGCAATTTTGGAAATAACTAATAATGTTAAAATGTTAATATCTAATAGAATAATTAACTTTTCTTTATTGCAATAATAATTGGTGATCTTGAATCTTTAAAACAATAATAATGTTTGTAATTATCACTTTGGAAATAATTTCAAAATTTTAGTTTTTTTTGCTGCTTAATATGAACATTTAATGGTATGGTTCATTTAATGTTTTATAAACAATGTTAAAACAAAATCTTTTATTTTGTGGGTTTAAGGTATTTAAAATAAAGAAAATATCATGGGTACAGATGAATTAATGCATAATTATATTAAACGAATCTTGACCCTTGTTAAAATAATAAAAGCTACAAATATTTGATGGATAAAATAATAATAAAGTTTATAATAGGTATAATAATAAATTAAAAAGAATTACAAAAAAAAAACAAATAAAAAAAACAAATCGCGGGTGGGGGGGGGGGGAGAAGCCCGTATTCCCTCCTTTTGCGCCGCTTTGCACCCTAGCCACCAGATCTTTCTCCTTCAATCTTAGCCATCCGGTGTTTTTAAAACAACGTCAACTTCAGCCGTTGATCAGGCCGCGCTTAATCTCAACCATCGTTTTGTTTTCTCCTTCTCCACGTCGCGCTCCTTCTTCTCGCGCCGAACCAACAGCACTGCTGCACTTGTTTTTTTTCTCTTCGCCGTGTAGAACCAGCAACGCCCCTCTTTCCACGCGGTTGGCACCGCCGATCTCAGCCTCAAGATTCTGTCGTCTCCCTCACGCAAAGAAACCCCATCGTCTCCTCTTAAGTCTCGGACCTCACCGAAGGAGATGAGTGGCTCTGCACCAGTTGAGAAGGGTTTTGCACCGAGATCTCGTGTTTGCCGACCTCCGATCCGGCATCGCCCCAAATCATCTCCTATTTCCTTCCTCCTTTCCGTACATGTAAGGGTGTAGTTCCCGTGGTTCGCTTTGGTTATACAAAACTTATGGTTATCATATGCAATCTCTCTCTATATATGTATATATACATATGTATACAATTATGCAAAACCCAAGTCATATTTTACCCAATGCCTTCATCCGCCTTCTTGGTGTGCCGAATGGAGGTAAGGGGCAAGCTTGGTCCTTTTCTTTGAGTTTCAAACCTTGGTATATATATATATACATGATTTATATATTTATACACACCTATAGTATATACAAATACATGAGACCCTTTTCTTTTTATATATACCAGAAATTCTTCCCTTCTACCCGCTTGAAGAACCGAACTAGGGAAGGAGCTAAAAAAAAACCTGTTGTGCGTTTTAACTTGGGTACATATAAATATATGTATATATATACATGTTTATATATACATATACCCATATGTATGTACACACCTTGTGTATACATACCCGAATGAAAGAGAAAACCCCTCTACTACACTTATGTTTTGAAATATAAACGAGGGAGATCAAATTTAAGTTATGTTTTTATTACAATTCGATATATATATACACGTTATATACTTATATATATATATATATCGTTATGTGTATACATAAACATTGTTTATCCACTCAAGAAAGGCCACGGAATCACTGAATGCATTCACCTCTTTCAGCGTAGAGGATCAAAGTGGGGTAAGGGTGGTTCATCGGGTTGTTTGGTAGGGCAAAGAACCATGGTAATATACTTCTTGAGTGTATATGTGTATATACATATATATATATATATATATGAATATACATATATATATATATATATGTACATATTCATAGGACCTAGTGAATCCCTCATGCATCAACATATAAATATTGGAATAATTATAACAATTCTAGTCCGGAGTGTATTTTCTTAAGAATCTCTTTTAATAATGGGTCGTGTTATGTAACCTACGATGCCAACACCAACCTTTGACAACTAGGTTATGATTATATGTATATACATGTTTTTATTGTATGAAACTTCTTCCAAATCAGAACTGTTTTTGAGTACATCAAATTAAGACAAGATTTGTGGGAATCCAAAATATGAATACAACTGAATCCCTTGTCAAGTGTTAAGTTGATTTCCTTGTGTGATTTTTATAAAACCCTATCTACCCCTTTTGTTAGAAAATTTATGTCCTTAAGAATATGTGAATCATGTAATGAATCAATTGAGTATTATTTAATTAACTAAACCACTGAGACACATATACATAATACACGGCTTCGTGTATTACATATGTACATAATTGTGGACTGATTGACAGTATTTTAGCAGAAGACAGTTAACATTGTTTGGTGATTGTTTTAATTCTTATCCATTTCTAGAACTCCGAATAGTTACAAGAAATGACATTTGCCTTGTTTAATGATTTTAATTTCTAGCATATTATGGTTCCAAAAGGAGATGTTTTAAAGATATCCTTAAGCCTTTTCTTGTGCAATAAGCTTGCTGTTTTTAGTTCTGGTTCCTTATTTATGTTCATGACATGATCTGCGTCAAAAGGAGAATATGTATGTTAGAGAGGTTTTGACTATGAATATATGAATGAAACCTAATGAATGTATGACCATGTCTAAATATGAGAGGGAAGTATTGGACTTACATGTTATGGACGGGTGCGCCCGAAATTATACAGCGCTCCAATGCATTGGGTAAAGGATGAGTCTCATGAGACGTTATGTGCTACAGTCTTGGCGGTTAGCCTCGGCTTGTGCTGCTATGGAAACGGGATTGGCGGTTAGCCTTGACCCGTATTAAGTTATGTTCTTACGGTCTTGACGCAAGGTCTTGACAAAGTCCGGCATTATACTTTCCCTCCACATATGAAGATTAATGGTGAACCAGGGGATAGTTCAACTAACAGGACATCCCTAAGTGGGTAGATTTCCTTTGACTATGAGAACGAAAACATGTGATAAGAACTGAAAAACATGTGTTTAATATCATAGGAACTTTACGTGCCCTTGTCTAATGTTATGAATGAATTCTCTGCTTACAGACTTTTAGAACTGCTGCAATTTGGTTGTGAAATTATGCACATGCTCACGCCACTAATTTATGTCTATCCTTAATGTTTGTCTAAAGTACTTACTCCTTTGCAGTGCAAATGTTGTTTTTAGAATATAGAATTTGCTGGTTCTAAAGAAAATTCAATGCCTTATTTGATATAATGTTTTCTCATTTTCTAAAATGTCTGCCTTGAAAGTAAAATTGTTTTTAAATTTTTTTTTTAAAAACCCCTTACTGGGCATTTTCGCTCACCCTACGTTTCGTTTTAAAAATTTTCAGGTGAGTCAGTGCTTAAAAATGTTCAGAGCAGCTGGTTTCCCAGAACCCTGAGCCTCACGATCTTCTGTAATGTGAGACATGATAGAATGATTGTAAAATAAATGTTTTGTAATGTGGTTGCATCATGTCTCATAAGGCTCCCGGGGATCGGGGTCGTTACAGTTGGTATTAGAGGATGGGTTCAGGAAACTCTGGAAAAACAGGTATATAAATATACTGCTAAGACTAACTAAGTAAAAATAATTTTCAGATGGCTGATGTACCTACTGACCTTTTGTCTCTTCCCACCGAGGCTCTAGAGAACATTATATCTCTAGTTAGCCGTGAGAACTTCCTGAACTATGCCCAAATTCGCATGACGTGTAAGCACTTGTACGATGTGTCGAACTCATCTAGGGTGCTTAGTCTCCACCGGGGAATGGGGATGGACTATCTCCTAATGATGATGACCCAGTTTCCCTCTTATGCACGTCGAGGAAGGTATCACGAAGGACTCTTATGAGTGTTTACAACTGGCGAGGAATTTGGCACAATTCTAGATAACCCTTTCCAAGAAGCTGCTGCTACCGGAGATCTTCGAGCGGCTTATCTGTGCCAGGTCCTGCACTATGGCTTCTGGGGCCAGTTAATGGACTTCGGAGCATTGGAGAATGAGTCCACACGTGTGTTTCTTAGGAAAGAAGTGTACACCGACGTTTCCCAACTCCACACCCCTCACGCGAAACTCAAGAGGCATTATAAATGTTCCCATGAGTTTAGTCCTGTATGTTCATCCTGTGTATGGTTTGTGGAGTTAGAGAGTTTCGCCTCTCTTTGTGGTGTCCGTCTGGAAAACTCAGACTTTAATGTGTAAACTTTCTTAATTAAAAAAGTTTATGATCTCTTTCTTCTTAGTGTTGTTAAGTGACCTCTCTTGTTTACCTTTCCTTCCAGATGGCAGGTCAGATGAACCTCTCGTCTCTACCTGACGAGTTAGTAGAGGTTATCTTGATCAGAACTTATATGGTGGACTTTCCCTCTTTTCTCCACCTACGAGGGTCCTGTCAACGTCTTCTGGATATAGCGAATAGTCCGGAAATTCTCCGCGCATGTCAGGAGAATGAACATGTGATTCACCTCCTTTCCACCACCTAGCTCCCCTACTATAGGCGAAGGGGGAGATACCATGAAGGGATTTTTCAGTGTTTCTCTATGGCACAGAACTTCTCCGCCAGAGCTTGCTTTCTCATAGCAGCTCAGGATGGCCACCTCAATGCCACCTACATGTTCCAGATCCTGAACGTCAGCCTTCTCAATCGCATCGTACCCCTCGACTACCTCGAACGTGATGAAGTTCGAAGAGTTACTAGGGGATTCGTCCGCTCGGACATCTCAGAGCTATTTATTGCACGAGCCTCCCTGTGGAAGCCTGTGTGTAGTGCCCATGAGCAGGAGTACAAGTCTTATTGCTCAAAGTGTATCTGGGTCAGGTAAACAGCAGAGCTGTGTACCAGTTTAGGGGTTCCGTTAACCGAGCTAGGACTTCAGTTTTGGTAATGTTGTGCGACCGAGGTCTTTTTCTTGTCTTTCTATGAATAGAATTGCGAGGACGCAATTCTTTGAAGGGGGAGATGATGTAACGACCCGAGAATCCTTGTTTCGTGTAATGATATGTTTCCCTTTAATTGGACCATCTTTCTATAAAAAGAAAATGAAAATAAATGAAAACCCGTAGCAACAAGCATGAATGAGATACTCCTTTATTAAGAAACACCTTGACGATTACAACTCCCCACGATCAAAACATCACTAACCAAAGATCCCAACCAAGAACCCAATTACGACGATGGGAAGACTGCTTAGAACTACTAGGAGCCCGAGAATGCGGTAGGGATTCCAAACATCCATCATAAGGAACATAAGTATGGCTGACGCCACCACGACCGTGCTCAGCACCAAGGGGATCACACGAACCATCTTCCTTTATCTTCTTCGATCACTTGGAGTAAGGGACACTGAGACCAAACCCTTTTTATAAGCATTCCGTTTTGACCGTTAAAACACCAACGGATAAAAATGTAGCCGTTGGATCTCTCCTA
This sequence comes from Viscum album, assembly GCA_963277665.1. NCBI lineage: Eukaryota > Viridiplantae > Streptophyta > Magnoliopsida > Santalales > Viscaceae > Viscum > Viscum album. The sequence goes on along the minus strand of OY728150.1, from coordinate 365,803,027 downwards.
ATTTGTTATATTTAAAAGTTTTAATTTGCAAAACAAAGGTATTTGACACTAAGTTTTCCACTATTTGTTGTATATACATTTAACTTGAGCAAGTAATTATTTGTTTTCTTTTATAAAAATGGTGGACTATACTGAATTTAGTGAGATTTTACTTCTTGTACAAATATATATGTGCAAACTCTCGGTTTGTAGATGTACATGTATATATATTTATGTTGTGACAAACTGTATGTAAAATGAATTATACCTATTTTCTAAATTATATATAAGTAATAATAATAAAAATGTTTATAACTTGCTTTTATAATTCATATTTTGAAATTATGTCGATGTTTCGGTTTCTTGCTTTACAAATTTTTGTGGTATAATGTTGAAATTCACTTTAATGCACATTAAATTTGCAATTTTGGAAATAACTAATAATGTTAAAATGTTAATATCTAATAGAATAATTAACTTTTCTTTCTTGCAACAATAATTGGTGATCTTGAATCTTTAAAACAATAATAATGTTTGTAATTATCACTTTGGAAATAATTTCAAAATTTTAGTTTTTTTTTGCTGCTTAATATGAACATTTAATGGTATGGTTCATTTAATGTTTTATAAACAATGTTAAAACAAAATATTTTATTTTGTGGGTTTAAGGTATTTAAAATAAAGATAATATCATGGGTAGAGATGAATTAATGCATAATTATATTAAACGAATCTTAACCCTTGTTAAAATAATAAAAGCTACAAATATTTGATGGATAAAATAATAATAAAGTTTATAATAGGTATAATAATAAATTAAAAAGAATTACAAAAAAAAAACAAATAAAAAAAAAACAAATCGCGGGTAGGGGGGGGAGAAGCCCGTATTCCCTCCTTTTGCGCCGCTTTGCACCCTAGCCACCGGATCTTTCTCCTTCAATCTTAGCCATTCGGTGTTTTTAAAACAACGTCAACTTCAGCTGTCGATCAGGACGTGCTTAATCTCAACCGTCGTTTTGTTTTCTCCTTCTCCACGTCGCGCTCCTTCTTCTCGTGCCGAACCAGTAGCACTGCTGCACTTGTTTTTTTTCTCTTCGCCGTGTAGACCCAGCAACGCCCCTCTTTCCACGCGGTTGGCACCGACGATCTCAACCTCAAGATTCTGTCGTCTCCCTCACGCAAAGAAACCCCGTCGTCTCCTCTTAAGTCTCGGACCTCACCGAAGGAGATGAGTGGCTCTACACCGGTTGAGAAGGGTTTTGCACCGAGCTCTCGTGTTTGCCGACCTCCGATCCGGCATCGCCCCGAATCATCTCCTGTTTCCGTCCTCCTTTCCGTACATGTAAGGGTGTAGTTCCCGTGGTTCTCTTTGGTTATACAAAACTTATGGTTATCATATGCAATCTCTCTCTATATATGTATATATACATATGTATACAATTATGCAAAACCCAAGTCATATTTTACCCAATGCCTTCATCCACCTTCTTGGTGTGCCGAATGGAGGTAAGGGGCAATCTTGGTCCTTTTATTTGAGTTTCAAACCTTGGTATATATATATATATATACATGATTTATATATTTATACACACCTATAGTATATACAAATACATGAGACCCTTTTCTTTTTATATATACCAGAAATTCTTCCCTTCTACCCGCTTGAAGAACCGAACTAGGGCAGGAGCTAAAAAAAAACCTGTTGTGCGTTTTAACTTGGGTACATATAAATATATGTATATATATACATGTTTATATATACATATACCCATATGTATGTACAAACCTTGTGTATACATACCCGAATGAAAGAGAAAACCCCTCTACTACACTTATGTTTTGAAATATAAATGAGGGAGATCAAATTTAAGTTATGTTTTTATTACAATTCGATATATATATACACGTTATATACTTATATATATATATATCGTTATGTGTATACATAAACATTGTTTATCCACTCAAGAAAGGCCACGAAATCACTGAATGCATTCACCTCTTTCAGCGTAGAGGATCAAAGTGGGGTAAGGGTGGTTCATCGGGTTGTTTGGTAGGGCAAAGAACCATGGTAATATACTTCTTGAGTGTATATGTGTATATACATATATATATATATATATGAATATACATATATATATATATATGTACATATTCATAGGACCTAGTGAATCCCTCATGCATCAACATATAAATATTGGAATAATTATAACAATTCTAGTCCGGAGTGTATTTTCTTAAGAATCTCTTTTAATAATGGGTCGTGTTATGTAACCTACGATGCCAACACCAACCTTTGACAACTAGGTTATGATTATATGTATATACATGTTTTTATTGTATGAAACTTCTTCCAAATTAGAACTGTTTTTGAGTACATCAAATTAAGACAAGATTTGTGGGAATCCAAAATATGAATACAACTGAATCCCTTGTCAAGTGTTAAGTTGATTTCCTTGTGTGATTTTTATAAAACCCTATCTACCCCTTTTGTTAGAAAATTTATGTCCTTAAGAATATGTGAATAATGTAATGAATCAATTGAGTATTATTTAATTAACTAAACCACTGAGACACATATACATAATACATGGCTTCGTGTATTACATATGTACATAATTGTGGACTGATTGACAGTATTTTAGCAGAAGACAGTTAACATTGTTTGGTGATTGTTTTAATTCTTATCCATTTCTAGAACTCCGAATAGTTACAAGAAATGACACTTTCCTTGTTTAATGATTTTAATTTCTAGCATATTATGGTTCCAAAAGGAGATGTTTTAAAGATATCCTTAAGCCTTTTCTTGTGCAATAAGCTTGCTGTTTCTAGTTCTGGTTCCTTATTTATGTTCATGACATGATCTGCGTCAAAAGGAGAATATGTATGTTAGAGAGGTTTTGACTATGAATATATGAATGAAACCTAATGAATGTATGACCATGTCTAAATATGAGAGGGAAGTATTGGACTTACATGTTATGGACGGGTGCGCCCGGAATTATACAGCGCTCCAATGCATTGGGTAAAGGATGAGTCTCATGAGACGTTATGTGCTACAGTCTTGGCGGTTAGCCTTGGCTTGTGCTGCTATGGAAACGGGATTGGCGGTTAGCCTTGACCCGTATTAAGTTATGTTCTTACGGTCTTGACGTAAGGTCTTGACAAAGTCCGGCATTATACTTTCCCTCCACATATGAAGATTAATGGTGAACCAGGGGATAGTTCAACTAACAGGACATCCCTAAGTGGGTAGATTTCCTTTGACTATGAGAACGAAAACATGTGATAAGAACTGAAAAACATGTGTTTAATATCATAGGAACTTTACGTGCCCTTGTCTAATGTTATGAATGAATTCTCTGCTTACAGACTTTTAGAACTGATGCAATTTAGTTGTGAAATTATGCACATGCTCACGCCACTGCTTTATGTCTGTCCTTAATGTTTGTCTAAAGTACTTACTCCTTTGCAGTGCAAATGTTGTTTTTAGAATATAGAATTTGCTGGTTCTAAAGAAAATTCAAGTCCTTGTTTGATATAATGTTTTCTCATTTTCTAAAATGTATGCCTTGAAAGTAAAATTGTTTTTAAATGTTTTTTTTAAAACCCCTTATTGGGCATTTTCGCTCACCCTACGTTTCGTTTTAAAAATTTTCAGGTGAGTCAGTGCTTAAAAATGTTCAGAGCAGCTGGTTTCCCAGAACCCTGAGCCTCACGATCTTCTGTAATGTGAGACATGATAGAATGATTGTAAAATAAATGTTTTGTAATGTGGTTGCATCATGTCTCATAAGGCTCCCGGGGATCGGGTTCGTTACAGGGCGTCACTGGATGTGCAGAAGCTGAAGGAATATCATGTACAGGTGGAGTGTCCCTCAGTGTATTCTCCTCATCCACATACTGTGTCGGAGCAGGAGTTGAAGAAGGTGGAATATAATAGCTCGGAGATAATGAACCAGAAGCAAAAGATGATGACATAAACGTCTGGACAACTGGTAGTATAAACATTGGAGGCCTAAATATCCCGTGTGTCCCTGAAGACACACCAGGATCAAAATGGGGTGTATAATATACGTCTATGGTAGTGGATCATCTAACTCTCGCACCACGATCCCTCGTACTACCAGCCTCAGTACCGGGACCACTAGATGATCATCTAACTCTGACACCACCACCCTCCTACCACCAGCCTCTCTACTAGGAGCAATATCAGGCTCCTCGTCAGATATCTCTCGTCTAGGGGGTGGATCCTGAAAAAAAGTTTAACACAAAAGTAAACACATGATATTATAAGTTATTGAAATATTTATATTTGAAATAAAATACTCACAATAGGGATGAGTGGAGGAACGCCCATCTGTGTCATGCGGCGATTATTTTCTGTCACCTCTCTTCAATGGGTGTCATTTCCTGCAATGAAAACAAATATGGAAGTGATTAGAAACAGATAACTAATGTGTAACCCAAATAAAATATATAGAAAAACCATTCTGATAAAAAAACATAAAGAAACAGAAGATTTATGGTGGTTTGAAGGTAAGTACTAGGATACACACTCTGAATGATGTAGGTGAAACATGTAGGTGAGAACATGACTGTATGATTCTATATATTTCCTACCACAACTTCGGGTTCACAATCAACTCTAACAATTGAGCTATTGGAGTTATCATAAGTAATAAATGGATTGCTTCCAATTGCAGTAAGGATAGTTTCAACTTCATCATCACCATCATCAAAAACATGTCTGGGATTTACTTTAATAATTACACCGAATTTAGGATGACGATGATCTTTGACATAAAAAACTTGTTTCACCATTGATGCCAATACATATGGTTCATCGGTGGCAAGAGTGTGAGTCATGTCAATAACTCAAAATACACAATCATCAATAAAGGTGCCTTGCCTTGTCATTGAATCAAACCATTGACATTTCATCATCATGAATCGACCATGCGAGTAATAATCCAAAATTATTATTTTCTCCATGACTCCATAATAAGCTACATTTTCAGAACGAGGTCTAATATTCGATGAACTGGCATAACAGTCTGTTGTGGCAGTTAGCATAACACCATTATGCTATGTTCTCATGTTTCTTTCTCATTTAGTGATAATAAATTTGTATCCATTGATCACAAGTGATTTACAAGCATGAACCATGGTATTAGGACCAAAATCCAAAGCTCTTATTTCCTCAAAAACAGAGTCTGCAAGCAAACTCGATACCTGAAATATAAACAAATAGTAAACTTAATTAAATATTATTTTTATTTAGTTATTATATAAATATTTTTACCTTCAATTTCAACCAAGCAGAAAACCCTTTGCTATGAAAAGTCTCTTTTCTTCTCAAAGATAAAGAACGATGCTTTCTATATATCAATTATTTATGTTCCCTGTAGATAAAAATAATAATAGTTTAACAAATATTTAAAATTACAAGATATAAGATAAGAGATATATGTACAATTTACTTACTTGATATACTCATCGAACAAATCACAATTTAACAACACTGTGTGATGTGTCATCTCTCGCTCTTCAAGGCTTAATGTCGTCAATGTATATGATACCAGAATTCCCCCTATTTGAGGAAATGATGGAAAACTGGGTTCAGTTTTCCCATACTGTTCTTCTTCATTTCTCATTGGTCTGTTTATTCTCGTAGTAAGATCAGACAAATACATTGAGAAGAAATCCATAAATTCTTGAGCCAAGTAACCGTTCACAATAGAAACTTCAGGATAATTCCTATTCCGAACATATGATTTCAATGTGAACACGTTTATTTTAGTTGGATACATCCAACGGAAAGCAACGGGTCCTCCAAGAAGTATTTCGGTCAGAATATGGACAGTCAGATGCAACATGCATGTAAAAAATGATGGAGAGAATATTTTCTCTAACTCACACAAAATTAATGGTGTCTCTACCAATAGTTTTTGCAAGAAGGATTTTGATAACCTCTTAGCACAAAGATATCTAAACAAATAACACAACCGAATAACTGAGACTCTAACATTATTGGACAAGAGATGATGGATTTCTATTGGAATCAACTCATGCAAAAGGACGTGATAATCATGAGTATTCAAAGATTTCATCTTCAACTCTTTTCTGTTGACCCGTTTTGATATATTGCTTGAATAGCCATCAGGAACTTTAATAGTCTCTAACACTTTCAGAAATTGATTTTTTTCAGCAGGTGTCATCACATAAGAAGCACATGGAACTTACCATTTATTTTCACTGATATAGACATGATGCAATTCTGGTCTGATCCCCCAATCTACCAAGTCACACCGAGATCGTAAATCATCTTTTGTCTTCCCCTTGACATTTAGAAGAATCAAAAGCAATATTTCACATATATTCTTTTCAATGTGCATTACGTCTAAGCAATGGCGTAACAAGTTGGTTGACCAATATGACAACTCAAAGAATATATTCTTCTTCTTCCAATTGTAACAGGTATCATTGGAAACATTTTTCCTCTTTCTAGATTTTATTACACCCTTCCCAAATGAATAACTGAAATATTTCAATTCATTAAGCACATCAGTTCCAGACATATGCTGAGGTGGATCGTCATTCTCCACAGTATTGTCAAATCTTCGACGATTGTTTCTATATGGATGGTTCATTGGAAAGAATCATAGATGTACCATAAAACTAAAACTACGACGATATTTCAGTCTTCTCGATCAAGTATTCTTCATACAAACAGGACATGACAATTTTCCTTTTGTGCTCCATCCAGACATCATTGCATAAGCAGGAAAATCATTGATCATCCATATAAGCACAACACGCATCTGAAATATGTCTTTCAAACATGAATCGTATGTGGTCACACCCACATCCCAAAGAAGTTTCAACTCTTTTATTAAAGGTTTCATGTATACATCTATATCATTGCTAGGATAAAAAGGGACAGATATCAGTATACTCAAGAAAGTGTAAGGCTTTTTCATACACAACCAAGGGGGAAGGTTATAAATGTGTATGAAAACTGACCATGTGCTGTGCGAAGTAAGCATCTGCCCAAATGGATTAAAACCGTCACATGAAATACCCAGTCTCACATTACGCACATCAGATGCAAATTCAGGATATCGAGCATCAAATCTCTACCATGAAAATCCATCTGCAGGGTGAACCAACTCTTCATTATTCTTTTTTCTCTCAGTGTCATGCCATCGCATTTTTACGGATATTTCATCAGACATGAAAAGGTTCTGTAATCTGGGGATCAATGGAAAGTTCCACATTACTTTTTGTGGCACACGATATGGTGTTCCATCATCTTTTGGCTTCCATTGAGAGATTCCACATTTGATACAATCATTTCTTTCAGCAGTTTTCTCCCAAAATAAGTTGCAATCATTCGGGCAAGCATGATTTTTTTTTGAGAATCCAAGTTCATCAACTAACTTCCATGCCATATAGTGGTTTGAGGGAATATCTGCATCATCTAGAAGTAAGTCCTTCAAGAAGGTAAGAATGTAATCAATTGTAGTATTTGAAATCCCATACATATTTTTCCCATGAAACAATCGGATTAAAAATTACAACTTTTTCATTTTACCACATTGTCGATATACTGGATTCGTCGCAGCATCATTCATTTTTTCACCCTATCAACATCATCATTTTCATTGGACACATCATGTGTGCTTGTATCGAAATCTTGTTGGCTGGACATCCTTTCCTTCTCATGATTCCAAATAAATGGAAACTGATCATACATCAAACTCTCCAATTCAGTCCTATCATTTGGATCATCAACATTTTGAGATTCCATTTTCTCTACATTGTGATACCACACATAATAATTTGTTTGGAAACCATATTTGGTTATATGATAGCTAACTGCTTCACGACTCAACCAAGGTCTTCCAACACAATTAAAACATGGGCAGTGTATGCAACCACTATCTGAAGCCTTGTCAAATGCAAAATCTAGAAAGCTGTTCAAATTATTTTGAAAATCGGTTGAAATTCAATCAGTTTCGTAAATCCAACTTCTATCCATTCTGTAAAAAAATTGCAATAAGTCATTTCAAAGAAATTAAATAATATTTAAGTTCAATCAAAAAAGTATTTACGTAAATGACAATTGTTTACTTTATATAAAAGTATAACTAACACATTACTCTATATGAGAATCATATTAATAAATACAAAAAAATACAGTGTATATAAGAAAATAAGATACATAATTTCTAATGCCTATATTCAAGGATTGCCTAGTAAGATATTGGAAGTGGATCAAGGAATACATAATCCTTAAGGGTCTTGTTGGGAGTACATGAGTTTTATACTTTAACTTCTTCGGGGAGATCAGGATGAGGAGTAGGATGAGGATCAGGGGAGTGGCGGGACTGTCCAAGGGGGGGGGTGCAGGGTGTCCAGGGGGTGGGGGCTGTCTAGGGGGGTCTGAGTGTCCAGGTGGGCAGGCTGTCCGCGGGGGTGGTCAGGCTATCCAAGGGGGTAGGGGGAGTCCGGGGGGGGGGGGGGGGTGGGCGGGCTATCCAAGGAGGTGAGCGGGGTGTCCAGGGGGTGGGTGGGGCTGTCCGGGGGGGTACAAGGTGTCCAGGGGGTGGGTGGGATACCCATGGGGGTGGAAGGGCTATCCAGGGGGTCTGGGGTGTCCAGGGGGGTGGGTGGGCTGTCCAAGGGGGTGGGCGGGCTGTCCATGGGGGTGGCGGCGCTGTCCAGTGGTGTCAGGGGTGTCAAGGGGGTGTGTGTGTGTGTGTGGGGGGCTTTCCAGGGGGTGGGGGCGTCTGGGGGGATGGGGGTGTCCGGGGGGTGGTGGGCGGGTGTCCGGGGGTGGGGTGGGTGGGCTGTCAACAAGGGTGGAGGGCTGTCCAGGGGGGCACGAGCTATCCAAGGGGGTGGGCGGGCTGTCCATGGGGGTGGCAGGGCTGTCCAGGGGGGTCGGGGTATTCAGGGGGTGGGGGGGGGGCTTTCCAGGGGGATAAATTTAGCGGCAACTTCAGGGAATCATCACAGAATTTTTTTTAGTGGCGTTTTTGGTTTTAGTGACGGTTTCACCTGCCAAAAAATGGAAAGGATATAGTAGTGGTTTGAACCGCCATTATATCCTTACCATTTTTTGTCATGGAAAATAACTTCTAAAACAAAAAACGGTAAACAAATATTGACCTTAAATAGTAGTGGTTTAATTCACTACTAAACAACCATTAGGCATATATAGCAGGGGTTTAAAACGTTGCTATATATTGCTTTAAAAAAAACCCAACTGCAAAATTTGCAACCCTGGAAGATAAAAACAAAATTCAATACATATGTTTAAAATTATATCCATATTCACCACACCCACCTATGAGATCATATAATCATGAAGGTTATCAACATGGTTTAATAGAATGTAAAAATTAATTGACTATTCTGGGAATACATTACATTATTTAAGCAAGGAAAAACATTCAAGTGGCTATTAGATTTCTAATACATCCTTAGAAGACATTAATGAAGGAAGAAGTGAACTCATTAAAAAATCTAATGAGATGTACACAATCTAAAAATGGTATTAAGCTATGGGATATTAGTGGTAATGCTCAAACATGGATCCAAACTTATAAAGGATTCACTAAGTATAAATATTTTTAATGAGATTTTAGAATGCAATAAAAATGGGAGCTGTCTTTGTACAGTTCCAAATAAACCACTTAGAAAACATTTTACCTATTTTATAAACATATATTTAAAAACCAATCATTTATATCATTAAAATATAAGTAGGTTTCATTATTAAAAAAACCAAAAGTTGGCATCATAAAAACATAACCAAATAGTCACTCAGTGAGTCGACACCACCTACAAAAAAATTAGGCACACTTTATGAATACAATGATCTCTACGAAGAACTTAAGAATAACTCACCTGAAATTCATGACCAAAGGAACCCAATACATAATCACTATAAATCCATAAGAAAATAAAATACATTAAAAACCAACACTACAAACTCTATAGAGAAAAAGAAGAGGAAGCCCCATGATCCTAGGAAAATTCCACCATTCTTAGGTGGAATCACCATATTAGTGGTAGTATGTCATATGTTTAGTTACAAATGATATATGAAACCAAAGTCAACCCTAGTCACATACATCTACCAATCATGTATTAGTCATTGATTCACTATCAAATAGTGTGAATCATAAAATTTTCCAAAATCCCTAAAATAGGAAAAAATGACGTGATATTTCGAGATATTGAAATAAATGTGGAAATCAGAGGAAGAGGGATTGTATTTGGGAAGAGGTTTAAAGAGTATAACCTGGATGGAGGAGTTTCAGCCGATCAGATGAAAGAACTCAGGTTAGGGTTCACCTGGGTGCCGCGACTTCTGGAAATTGGGGAAACAATTCTGTGTTGTGCCCATTCTGCAGGGGCCTCTGGAAGCCGATGTATTTGAGGAGACCTTTCCCAACGGTTTGTAAAAACCGTTGGGAAACATGACTTTTCCCAATTGTTTGTAAAAACCGTTGGAAAAAATGATTTTTTTGGCTTTCCCAACGGTTTCTTCAAACCGTTGGGGAAGCCTTCACAAAACCAATATTTACCAACGGTTTTTACAAACCGTTGGTAAAAAAAACTTATACCAATGGTTCTCCAGAACCGTTGGTATACAAGTGTTGGGAAAAGTCTACTTTCTAGTGGTGTGTTATAAGGATAACTTATATCCAATGGTGAGTTATGGAACATACCAACTCTATAAATGAGGATGAATTGAGTTTAGAGATTGTATTTTAACTCTACAAATTTTCCCCGTGTGTTTTTGTTTTACCAATTAAGTTTGCACTCTCATAATTTACACAAATATCGACCTCACGTGTTTTTTTGTTAATTGTTAAATTACTTTCTTACTTTATTATATTTTAAAAACTCAATTCATAGATCATATTAAGTTAATTACAATATCTCATTTATTCAAAATAAATGAATGAATAAGGTAAGAGGTAGACCGATTACTAAAAAGAACTACTCTTCCATGGGCGGTGTAGTCATCATAGAAACATTTTGCATTTTCAAAGGTTTATAAATGGTATAACCCAATATCGTTTCTAATATTTGATTTCCTTCCCAAAGTAGAAGATTAATAGAAGAATAAAATTGAAAATAATAGAATAAATGGAAGAGAAACTAAGATTTTATTGAAAGTACAACAACATTAAAATAAAGAAGATGAAATAAGATAATTTTGGAGGAGATCTTAGCTTGGTAGCTTCCCTCCTCCAATTTTAAATTTAAATGAAATTAAACCACTTCTCCTCTTCTAATAATCTCCTAATGCAAGTTCCAACCCCTCCAAATGAGAAAAACACTAATTTATAGAGCGGAGGGGAGGCCAGGTTTCAAGTGGTTTCAAGTTTGAATGGGGAAATTTGGCCAAATATTTTATTCCAAGTTCCACTGCTTGTTTGGACAAAATTTGGGCCCAATCCAAGAATGAATGTAGAAGTTATGGCCTAATTATAGAACTGATGTCCAATCTGGTGAGTCCAACCCATCTTTGACTTCATGTCCCTTTTACTCCAACCAAATACTTGAGTTAGATCAATAGTCCTGAATAAAAGTTGTATCCCATTGAGTGAGTAATAATTACACAAAATTTTAAGTTCAAATAATTCAAAGTAAAATATTTATGTCTTAATTACTACAGTGCACTTTAAAGGGTAAAATTGGATTTTTCATCAAATTTTCAAAAGAATGATCTGATCCCAAATATTTTATAAATAAACATATTTAACATAATGTGAGGAAATTTTTTCATTTATTATCAATAAAATATTCAAAAAAATTGTGTTTTATCAAGGTCTTTTGGTGATCATTTTATATTAAAATGTTTTTGGAAAAAAGAATTCTAATTTCATATTTTGGAGATACATTTTGCTCGGAACTAGAAAAACTCAAGTTGAGGGATGTGATTATCCACTAAAAGAGGATAATATTAATTTTATATATTGTAATTTTTTTATTCTTAATTATTCATGAACACCATTTTTAGTTCATTTTACAAATTAAACATTATTTCACATTATGATTGTAATTCCTTTTTAAAATGAACTATTACATAATACATTTTTAAACACCTCCTAAAACACATAATGCTCTTGATTTTATTTTAATATTTTATTTTTAGGTCTCCCATTCTATAAGGAATAATTCATCCTTTTGTATCACTTGGAGATTCAAATTGGAAGACCATCAAAGTGGGCCTCGAACAAAGAACATTCTGGGGAAAGTGAATTGTACAACAAGCCAATAAAATTACTATAGCAATCAAGATACAAGACCAATGATACTAAAATTTGAACTGTATATATAGGAAATTATGAGGAACATTTCATCCAAAAGTGAATAGAGCTAATTCTGAGTTTTTAAGGGAGTTTTAGGTAGCCTAATTTGAAGATGAAATTCTAGGCCAGATGCGATGGCCCAGAAAAATAGCCCTCCATTTCAATCAAATATTGAAAAAAATATAATTATGATGAAATTTTATAGGATATAAAGGAATATATGGGGGTTAATTTTCTTCTTCTACGTCCCACCCCAATTTGTCCATATAAAATCTTTTTTTGGCACGTCTGTTTGGTGGAAGAAAGCTGTCTTGGATTTTTATCAAGGGTGGGAAATTATTCTATCCATTAACTTTCCACTCATCTAGGATTACCCCTATTAATTGGGATGACTTACACTATTTTAGGCTCAACCTAAGTCTTCCAAAATTCCTATTTAAGGTAGTGGTGTTGGAGTATTTAGGGATATTTGAGTTATGATTTCATTTTAATGTTATGCTGTCAATTTGATGTTGTAATCACCTTTCTTCAATTGTAAGTTCTTGAATCACCTTAACTTCTTAATCAAACTTATTATTATTCTCATTTTATATTATTATTTTTAACACATTGATACTGTTTTATCAAGGTGTGAATTTATTCACACAGTGAAGAGAGAAATCCTTCATAAAACGGTGGAGTGTTCGTTTTTTCATTGTTTTTCACTTCTTCAATTTCATCCTCACGAGTCTAATTCTCGCTTCCATTGAGATAACAACATCAATGGAATGCTAAAAATCTTATTATTTGATCTAATGGAGTATCAAGGGGTTGGATTGGATGTTATTTATCACTATATAAATGTTTAATAATTTTTTATTTGATTTTTTCATTCAATGATTTTCTCTCTTCCTTATTGAATTTTATCGCCACACTTTTCTTATGATAATAATATCCTTTACTTAGGAGTTATCATGAAAATTATACTCCAATTATATAGGTGATTATCATGTCTATGTGAAGGTGTTAAACCAGTAAGTGGTGAGGTTATAATGATTTCATTGAATGGATCCTTCTCTAGTTAACGAAATTGAAATAATTTAAAAAGGAATTTATCTAATCCACCCCAAGCGATAACCTAGGATAAACTCATTTTATTATAATTTTAATTGACATAGATCTCTTAGTGATCATTTAAAACCATCTAAAATCAACCCAAATTTGGACACTTCATATCCAAAAACAATCTATAGAATGTACGTGTCTGTAGGTTTCTTCTTAGGTATCTAAGGATTTGACAACCCAAACTATACTAAAAGAGACTGATTAACCCTAAAAACTTGGGTAAATTTGGGTGAGACCAGTACCATATTAAGCTCTTGGATAAAATTTCATACCCAAATGGATTCCTTAGTTGCATCATAAGCTGCTATATACTCATACTTCTCTATATAATCAACGACAACCAATTTGTTTGAACTCTTCCAGCTCATAGCTCCTCCGTTGAGATAAAAAAGATATCCTAAATATGAATTTATATCATTTTGATATGTTGGAAAACTAGAATTAGTCTAACCCCTAACGGCTAGCTACTCATTTCTTTCATACGATATGAACATATCCTTAGTTCTTCTCAGATACTTAAGGATAACCTTAATAGTAGACTGATGTTGTTCTTCTAAATCAGCCAGATATCTATCTATCATGCTCAATGTATATGCAACATCAAGTATAGTACATAACATGACATACATGATTGATCCTATCACTGAAGCGAATGAGATCTTACTCATTCTCTCTTTCTCCTATTGTGTCTGAGGACACATTTTCTTAGAAAGATGTATACCATGTGACACTGGAACCAATCCCCTCTTGGATCATTCCATACTAAATATATTTAGTATATGATAAATGTATATACTTTTACTAAGTTCAAGAAACCTCTTGGATCTATCACGAATTATCTTTATCCCTAGAATATAGGCTTCTTCACCTAAGTCCTTCATAGATAAACACTTTTTTAACTAGTCCTTAACAAACTGTAAGATTGGTATATCATTTCTAATAAGTGATATGTCATCAACATATATTAATAGGATAAATATTGCATTCCCACTAAACCTCTTGTAAACACATGGATCACATTCATTCTTAATGAAACCAAATTCTTTTATAGATTCATCGAATCAAATGTTCCATGACCTAGATGCTTGGTTCAACCCATAAATGTATCTCTGTAACTTGAAAATATTTTTGGCATCACCTGAAGTCATAAATCCTTTTGTTTATGTCATGTTAACATCTTCCTAAAGATTCCCACTAAATAAAATTGTTTTAACATCCATTTTACAAATTTCATATTCATGGTAAGATGTTATAATAAGTAGAATTCATATGGATTTAAACATGGAAACTGGTGAAAAGGTTTCATCATAGTCAATTCCTTGACATTTTTTAAACCCTTTGTCCAATATCCTTGATTTATAGTTATTTACCTTACCTTTCATTTCTATTTTTCTCTTGAATACCCATTTTCACCCTATAGGTTTTACATCAACTAGCGCAACGACCAGAATGCAAACTTGGTCATGATACATGGAATCCATTTAAAAATTCATGACTTCTTTCCATCTTATAGCTTCTGAGATCTCTACCACCTCTTTATAGGATAGAGGCTAATCATTGTCAATTAATAATGAGTCACCATCTTCAATGACTAGAAAACCATATCTTTATGGTTCTATTACCTCACTATTGCTCTTACACATTGCTTGTGTTTTAGAAACTTCTTCTTCCATGGGGACCTATGGAATTTTTTCTTGTACCAAATCTTTTGTATCTTGAGAATCAACTTCATCAAACTAAATCTTGCTCCAAATATCCCTTTTTAGGATTTTATCCCTCTTAAGAAATATGTTTTTTCTATCAACAATCACTTTATTATCTGAGGGGTTGTATAGGCGATATCCCTTTGTTTCCTTAGGATAAAATATAAAGATATACTTTTTTTCCTAGGGTGTTGGTTTGTTTCCTAAGAAGACAATAACAAATTCATTGTAACCCCATACACATGTATGTGACAAAACAAGTTTCTTTCCACTCTATAACTCGAAGGAAATTTCATTTTCCGCTTTAGTCGGTGCTCAATTTAATGTACATATTGTAGTTTATAACGCATACCCCCAAAATTATCATGGAATATCTATATGATTCATCATAAACCTTACTATGTATAACAAGGTACAATTCCTCCTTTCATTAATACCATTACACTGTGGTGTGTAAGGTGGTATGATTTGAGACAGAATCCTAGACCCCATAGAAAGTCAATAAACTCTTGGTTAATATATTCATCACCTCGATCTGATTGAAGCTTATTTATCTTCTTTCCAAGTTGATTCCTTACTTAATTCTTGAATTCTTTGAATTTCTTAAATGACTTAGACTTATACCTTATCAAGTGGACATATCCATATATACTCAAGTCATTAGTAAAATTTATGAAGAAAGAATACCCACCTCTAAATTCTACTGAAAATTGTTCACACACATCAGTGTGTACCAATCATAAAATCTTTGTGGCCCCTTAAACCTAACCATATAATAGTGGTTTGGTCATTTTACTTGTAAACAAGCATGACATCTTTAAAGTGTTTTTAACTCAAAAGAGTATAAATAACCATCTTGACATAGTTTTGTCAAACTCTTCTCATTTACATGACCAATGTAGTGATGCCATGGTTGGGTGTTATACGAGTTATGTTAAAATTATTTTTTATCTATTGCCAATACTTGGTTTTCATAATTTAATATATAATGACTCTTATTTAAATTAATTATACCATAACATGTGTTTTCTTTATAAAAGAAACAAATTTTATTTCCAAACATGAAAATAAAACCATGTGCATCTAAGCATGATATAAAAATCATGTTACTAGTAATAGTTGGTACATAATAAAAATCCCTTAAAACCAAAATCATTTCTGTTGACAATGAAATGTGGTAGTCACCAATGGCTAGAGAAGAAAACCTCACACCATTTCCATCTCTCAAATTCATATCTCCTCTATAAATATTTTGAAATCTACTTGGTTCCTACATTTGGATAAATATGTGATCATCACAAGCTGTATCTAATACCCAATGTGTATATATTGAAAGATTGCACTTGATAATGAATGCACCTTTAGATTACCATTGATTCTAGGTGTAGTTATTATTCTAGTTGCCTTTATTTCCATATGCAAAACTTCCTACCTCATTTTCATTTCCCTGCCTCTGGATTTTCCTCTTCTTGGAAGGATGGTGCTCAGGAGCTTCAAATTTTTTATGAGTCTTAGCCCCCTCCACCTTATTATTCCTTTTCTTATTCACTATAAGGGTTGTGAGTTTTTCATGACCCATGTCCTTATCCCCTTGAATAATTAAAGTATAAATTTCTGAAAGACTCTTCTCATCATTGACTATATTATAATTAATATTAAAACTAGATAAGGTCTTGGGTAGTGAGTAAAATATGAGATTTATGCGCAACTCATCTGGTAATTTAATCCATAAGATTTCTAAGTGCTCAATGTAGAAAATAAGATTGACTACATAAGGAATAACTAGCATATAATCTCCAAGCTTAGTTGTAAATAGATCATTTCAGATCTCATATATCTCTTGTCTCTCCTTCTCTTGAAAGATATCCTAAAGGCGAGACATCATGTTATATGTATCCATGTCCTCATGTTTCTTCAAAAGCTCATTTTTCATGGATGATAACATGAAGCACTAAATATTTGAAACATCATTAAAATGTTTCTCATAGAGAGTCAACTCTTCCTTACTAGCCTCATTACTAGGCGCATCAGGAATAGGTTCTTCTCACACATACAATTTCATTTCATGGCATCAGATAACTTGTAAGCACCTTTTCCACTCTTGGAAATTTATGCCAATGAGAATTTTATCCTTCTCAAGTATGGATCATATTTATATGTTTGAATTCATTTTATTTCTATTTCTACAAATAATATAAGATGAGTTTATTTATTTATCTAATAAAATTTAGACAAATAAATAAATATTATATTTATTAATCTCCCACTATTTTAATGAAACATAACATCCCTCACCATTGGCTTCAGAATATCTTGTTTCTTGGACATTCTAGTAGCAAGGATCCATATTTCCCTTATCATCACTCTGAATTTGGTCGTTCCAGTAATTTTAAGGGTTTTAGGTAGGCATTCCAAATGTCAGATGCATTAACTCATGGATCCTTGATATGTTGAGTGGACTCCCCAATCCCGAATCCTTGAATTGGATTTATTCAACCTTTTCCTCTCAGTTACACTAAGTCATGCTTTGATAGTCAACCTTGATGTGAACTAAGTTAAGGCAACCCAAAACTTCAATTTAGAATTCCCCAATAATTGTAAGCAACCCAACTTTTTCTGGTCAAACACTTTGAAATATGGTTTAATTTTAACTGAAGTAGTGGAAGACTATACCGACTTAATATATATATATATATATATATATATAATTGAGGGATTTTATCTTCATGTATAAATTTACAATTATTATTCTTATTATATACTTGTTAACATTAAGTGGATTTACTTAAGTGATTAATCATGCCTAAGATAATAGTTATGCATATAACAACTTATTTTAGTTCTATCTTGCATTCTTGTAAATTCATTAAATCATGTAATAATGATAAAATATCCATAATGAAATAACCACGAAACTTGACAAAAATAAAATAATAAAGTGGTATGATCATGAGATTTTACGAATGGTTAGTTTATCTAATGGATGATGAATTAATCATCGACCTAGTGGTGAAACACCTTGAACCATTAATGGTTCGTGTTGAAACTTCCCATCTTTCCACCTATGTATCTTTATTGGATTGGTTTCACCTTATCTCCAAACTTGAACTGCCTCCTCTAGCTTGGGAGCTGCATCCATTACATATGTTTTTACTCACATTCAGGTGATGGAACTAAATGATTGATCAAGAGGTATACATAAAATAAACCATGGTCATACAAGCACTTACATAATGAGATGAGAGATAACACACATTCCAACAATTTTGATTTAATAATAAGTTAAATGAAACACTACAGGAAAATAACCTATTAGCGGCGGTTTTAGGAAACCGCCGCTAAATTACGTGTTGGGAAACTATTTGTGGGGGTTATATCCATTTCACTGCGGTTTAAATGAATTGTCATAGTTGCCTCATTTCGCGGTGGTTCTGGTTTTTTGAGTGGTGGTTTTACGGCCGATGGATCTCTTTTATTTGCAACGGTTATAACCGCCGCGAATAAAATATACCCCCTCACTGAAAAAGTGCCGCTAAAATAATCAAAATCGCAGCGGAATACATGCGGATGGTGGGACACTGTAGCAGTGGTTTTAACCACCGCTACGAGAAAAATATCTATATTTAGCGGCGATTAAAATTGCCACTGCAATTTTACCAGTTTCATTTAGCGGCGGTTAAAACCGTTGCTAAAAGCTGATCTAAGAAAAAAAAATAGCAACTCTGCATCCCCTACACTAGTGCCCTGAAAAACAAACCGTTCTAGGAATACAAATAGTCTAACAGAATACATACTAATAAATATGAAAAGAGATACTTAAATAAGCACAATCAAATGCATCTTTTAGTAAAGGAATGAAGATAAACATATCACATGGCCATTAGACCTTTAAAAAAAATTATAAACAACCATGTCTGTCATATTTCATGAAAACAATACCAAGCCTAGGTTCAACCTATTCCATCCATACCAGTTCCAACCCTGACATAACAATTCATATCAACATAGATCTCACTTGTAATATATGATGAATTGTGTATGATATTCATAATTTATGGTCATTCTCTCATATCATTATTCTTATCTTATGCTTTCATATTATTATCAATTGACATCTCTCATGTTTACCCTTAATGAACATCTGATTTGACACATTCTATTGTTTCCCTAACCACTTGGTTATAAAGAACTACTACCCAACCTGTGAATTAACATGACACAATCAATCAATTACACATTCACATAAAAATAATTTGAATTTTTTCCAAAATGAATTATTTGAAAATAAGTGCATACAACAATGGACTTATATTATATAAAAGTGAGTACTAATAATGCATAGTGGAAAAATAGTGCATACAATAGTCATGTCACAATTACTTTCTATATAAGTGAAAACTAGTAATGTATACTAGAAAATAAGCACATATATGAATATGTATATTAGAAAAAATAAAATTAGTAATATATATAGAGAATAAAAAGAGATTCCATGTATAAGAATAAAGCACATCCTTTAGTAATATAAATAAAAAATTCACAAAGAGAAACTACAAACATAAACTCATGTATTCACTTATGTTACGAAGTTAATTTTGTGTGATTGTATCGTCATTAATTATTCAACATCATCTTGCCTCTACCTCTATTATGAGAACGTAGGAAATGAATTTTTTGGTAACTCTATAGCAGGGATTCCCATGACCGGGTTTAGATTCTATGAGCCTTGTTGGCATGTAAATTTTTCTAATGCCTTCATTATGATCCAAATATAATCAAGTAATTCAGTCTATCATCACACCCAACCCATGATGCTCGAGTCCATCTCATCTTTCTTGTACATCCTATTCACCCTTGTGAATAAAAAACCCACCCTATGGTGATATGAATGAAACCCTTTAGCGATAACAATCAATGTAAGCATAGTAGGGGAACAACCATTCCATCCCAATAATGATGTCAAAACCATCATCTCGAGGAAAACGAGGTCCCATACGAGGTGACACCCCCTTATATCAAGGTCCACTCCCTACACTAACATAAATTCTATAATAAAATCCCCAATAAAGTTTTGAGTGTCATCACTTCATAGGAAAACTGAATGTCGAGCCCAAGGATCTCCACAACATGCACAAATATGATGGAATGAGAAGTACCTATATCAAAAAAATTAGATACTAAAGTGGAAGCTACCAAAATAGTACCTCTCACTATAGAAGGTCCAAAACTCTATTCCTCACATATTTGTCTCACTTTATATAATTATACTGATCTGTGACCCTAATATATAGCCTAGATACCTTGAGCAGGTCCTCTATGCTAGTGATGTAAGTCTTGTGTCTGGATGCTTTGACCATGAACATCACTTCAGACTGATCGATTGGCCAAACAATATTTCCCTTCCTAACATGAAGAAGATTTCCCCACTCCTAAATGTGGAATTATTGCAGAAACTCATTCACTGTATACTATAGGAAAAGATCCACAAAAATCTCGTAGATGGCTCATCTTATTGCAATATCGACACTCAACTTGATTACTATCATACAGTCTCCCCATGTATCCCTACCTCCCACACTAATGATAGAAAATATAATTACCAACACCAATGATCTAGAAATTATTCCCTTAATGATAGGTCACAAAGTGTCACTTCCTTCCACCAAGCACTTTCCCATTGGGTCAACAATCTGAACTACCCTGCTTTGTGCCCAAACCTTACCTCAAGTTATGTTATGTAATAAGAACCTGATTTATTTTTGATATGGTGGACAACCAAAATACATTCACCTATGATAAAACAACATGATTGTTCCCGAACGTGAATCATATCAACCTAGATAGATCATCCATAAGACAAATATGCACAAAACCTAAAAGCTCGTAAAGTGAGTTAAACACTCCACAACAAACATAGAACCATACTATAAATGCATAAAATCTTTGTCCCTTTCAGTCCTAAAATTCTATGGAAAAAAATACTCATAAAAAATGAATCATAAAAAATGAATCATCACAATAAAGAATCAACATATATGGTGAATACCACACTCAAGAAATCAATACATGAAAGGAAACATTAGAAATCAATAAAATGCATAAAGGGAAACATGAGAAATCAAGAAAATGTTAGGTCATGAAAATGTTTGGTGGAAACTATGTGCCACACATGATACATATACAAACCAAATGTTCCCATATTTGTCCAACACATCAACAATACAACTACTCATGGTCCGATGATGAACACGTATTGTCACCATCTCCACCTCCATCTCCACTTCTTGCTGTCACCTATAAGATCATTATATTGAAAATTAAATATTGTTTCATATTTATATTTAAACTTAAAACCAATAAAAGTTTGAAAAATAAATGATTTTGATTTTTTTTGATTTACCTGCTTACCACCAGTTGATGCACTACCACCAGGGGCATATCTGCTCATCTGCTGATATATATCAGTCATCACTTTCTGAAAAGCGGATATCTGAGCCCCCTGGTCTTGAACTATGGTTCATAGAGAAGCAATATCCCTCTGAGAATCTTTGGGTATGAACTGACTATAATCAGGAGTAGATGTAGCTGGAATACTTGGTGGCCTGCCAAGGACCTCAGATGGTACGAGTCCAAAACCCATCCCGCACACTCTACCAGGATGCTCCTTCCCAAGGACTTTAGCAATTGGGTCATCCTGGGAGACTGAGTAGGACTTCCCAGGATTGATATCCCATAGTTCTTTAATTTTTACCTATAAATAAAATATCAATATATATTAACATAGTAAAAACTGATAATAAGTTATTATAATAAAAAATTGACTTCATACCCCAACTTCTTTTGTAGGCTCATTAACAAAACTTCCATCTGATTTTTTGTGAACATCCAACCACACTTCAGTTAGGGATGCTTCGTGCCCTAAACTTTGTGACTTCATTAAGAAAAGATAAATAAACAATTTAATATATTAAACAGATAATATTGTCTTATAAATATTTAAACTAATGAAAATATTAACAGAGTCATTCAAATTCTAGAAAAGCTTTTTGATCCTGTGGTTAGCCCGGTTTGATGCATTTTGTCTTGAGAGATCCTGAAATAAATAAAATTCAATTTAACAGTAATGTATTCAATGTCATATCCTCTTCATATACATGTATAAATGTAAAATGAGGGTAATATAATAATATATATTTCAATACCATCTGCTTCTCATCATGATTTCTTTCAACAAAAACTTTCCACTATTCTTTCGGTACCCCACTGGGTAGCTTCTCATACATTTGTTGCACGGTCAACGAAGTATCATTGACATCGCACCAAAATCTCCATTTGAAGTCTTTCCATTTCTTACCAAGATTTTTCAACGTCCACTTTCGTGCTATCACATCAGCAACTGTAAAGTAGAAGAACATCTGTATACAGAAATTAATTTTGAACATATTAGTAATATGACATTCAATTAAACAATAATGTATTAAAATTACCTTTATTTGGGAATCAAAAACTTCATTTTTCCAACTTGGAGGCATATGTCTCCAATCATCATAAGAAATAGCTAAGGAAATGGGCTCCACTGCCAGTTGGCCTAGAATCTGGCCAAGTAACCCCATAATGTCATCCGTAGGTACTCCAAATGAATCAAATGGAATTACTATCTTCTCACCATTCATATTCCAAACATCTTAACTTTTTATGTTTTTCTCTACGGTTGCATTTTTTTCATCTTCAATGAGCAAAAAATTAGTATAAACAAAATGAAATAAATTTATTTATATTAAAATTTGTACCTATGACAGTGACCCTCCAGTATGCCCATGATGAACTGGAAGGGGCGTGTTTCCACCCCACTATTGAGGCTCCTAAAGGGAGAGTCGATGACTCAGCCTCTAATGGGACACCCACATAGTGTGTAAGAGATGGTGCAGGGGTGTAGGCAACTGGTGACTCAGATGCCATGGGGAGGGAGACAGATGGATCGTCATCTTTCGCAGTAGTAGATGAAATAGTGTACCGCTTCCTCTTTGGCATTCCTGCCATTTAATCAAATAAAATTAAGTTCAGAATATATATTTCAAAAAAATTGTGCAGAAAAAAATTTTTAAAAATGATAATAGATGCCCAGTACTAACAAAATATATATATATAACAATGATAATGAATGACTGCAAAAATGAAATAAGTGGTTGCTAAATGAATAAATAACCGTACATATAATCATTTTCACCTTCAATCATGTCGGTTTAGTGCTCTATTACTTCATCCACTTCATTCATCCTTGCTAGAATAATATTTTCAATATCATGATGGACAAATAATTCTGCTTCTTGTTGTTGATGAGATTCAATTTTAGAGGTCAAATATTCCACTTTATCACCCATATCATACAAATCTCTTTGTATTACGTGAGCAACTACACTCTACCCTTCATCCACAACATCATTAACATAATATACCACTTTTATTGCGATGATAAGATATATGGATCATGCAGTTCACGATCACAAACATCCATCAAGAAAGAGAAGTTCACAGAAGTAAATTGCAAGGAATCTCTTTTAACACATCTGATAATATCGACCTAATTAAATTAGAATAAAACAACATAAAAATTCCCGTGGTAGTTTAATTCAATAATATCAAGCATCTTTCTATAGTATCCCACTTCAGAAAATGTAAATATACCACTATTCTGTGTTTTCAAACCCACTTCTCGATCGACTGTATGAAATCTAAATCCATTCACATTGTAAGTGTCAAACTTTCTAAATTGTTTTACAGGACCTCTAGAAAGAAACTTCAAATATTCTGACAACTCTGATCAAGTATCGGTATTCATGATCTAAAAAAAGAAATATAATTTATTATATTTACAAAATGTATGTGTCAAACTAATATTCATATTTATTGAAATATTTATGAACTTACATGTCGTGCAAACCATTATACAAGCTCTTTATTCAAATCTTTCATTATATCTTTCTCATTTCATGTTCGGCCTCTCATTCATCTCTTTGTTTGTATCCTCAAATCTTCAATAAATGGATCTGAAATTTCACTATTCAGTAGCACATATCTATGTGCCTGTAATAATTCCAATTCTGTCAGTGTTACATTTGAGGTCCTCCCAACTGATCGGCCAATAACAGGAAATATTTTTTATTTCTGATGTATTTGAGATTGAGTCGATGTGTCGTCAACACGTTCAACTCGATTAAATATTGTCTCAATATCATCCAAGTATCTGGAACAAAAGGTAAGACACTCCCTAGCCAAATAGACTTCAGCAATAGAGCCTTCTGGTTGAGCTTTATTTCTCACGTATGATTTCAAATGCCCAAGATATATGTGAAATAAAATAATCATAATTATGCATTTATTTAAATGCCAAAAATTGTTTAAAATTCACACCACGAGATGTTACTCAAATAACCATCAGATACCTTCACATTATTTAAAATTCAAAGGAATGTATCTTTATCCCTATTTTTCATTAAAAAAATTGTCGGAGCATACTTTTCATTCTCATCTGGCCAGAGATCACATTTTATGTTCATTACTTGTAAGTATTTGCAAGCATTGAGATGATCCTTAGACTTTCCATGCTCATTAAGTAATTTGAAAATAAAATTTTTACAGAAATTATTCTCAATATTAATCACATCAATATTATGCCGCAACAAATTAAATTCCCAATACGGAAGTTGGAAGAATATACTTTTTTTCTTCCATTGTTACGTTCTGATTTCACTTGACGATGCACTTCAGACCTGTTTTCCGCTATCATTCAAATGATAAACCTTCCCAAATTCTATTTCAACATTTTCAAGTTGTGTCAATATTTTAGAACCAGTTAACAACATTGGAGGTGGTCTATGATCAATGAAACCATTAAATTTTGATCTGTTCAGCCAAAATCTATGAGATGCATCAAGAAATATTTGATGGCACAAGAAGAACCATTTTCTACTATGAGGTAGCTGTTTGGGATCAAAATCAAATTTACAAATGGGAAAATACAAAACCATGTAAGTGTTCCAACCAGATAAATTCCCAAGCCCAGGGAAGTCACTAATGGTCCACATTAAAGCAACATGTATTTTGAACATTTTTTTAGAAGAAGCATCAAATGTCTCAACACCGTTGCTCCACAAATCCTCCAATTTGTCAATCAAAGGCTGCAAGTATACATCAATATCATTTCCAGGATTTTTTTAGGAATAATAATTGAAATGATAAAAGATGTTTGTTTTATACACATCCACGGAGGCAGATTGTAAGGGATCAAAACAACTGGCCAAATGCTATAACTAGTACTCAAAGTCCCAAATGGGTTGAATCCATTGGCAGCCAATCCCAATCGAACATTTCTAGGATCATCTGAGAAATATGGATGTAATGAATCAAATGTATTCCACGATTGTGAATCTCGTGGATATCTCATTAACCCATCATTGTTATTATCTACAAAATTCCACTTCATGTGCTTGGTAGTTTTCAATGACATGAATAATCTTTGCAATCGAGGCTTCAAAAGAAAGTAATGTAAAACCTTTGCATGTGTGTTCCTTTTCTTCTTCTATATGAAATTATGTTGATTCAGACTTCCAACATCACCCTTTGACTTCCATCTAGAAGAAGAACATTTTTTTCAATTTTGTCTACTTGAATCCTCTCCCCAATAAAGCATACAATCATTGGGACACACATGTATTTTTGTATAATTCAGACCAAACCCGTTAACAAATTTTTTCATATCATAAAAAGACTCGGGGATTTTTGCTTCGAGAAATGCATCACGAATCAATTCCAATATCATGGACATTGCCTTATTTGTAATTCCAAACAGACATTTGATATAGTACAACTTCAGCAGAAAAGAAAGCTTTGAATATTTCAAACACCCACTATACAACTCTTGATTTCCATCGTCAACTAAATCATGAAATGAATTTTCCTCAGTGAAGTTTTCTCTTACATTTGGATATACAAAATCAAGATGAGGATCTAATGATATGTTACAATATTGATCTGGTTGTGTTAAAGTCTCAAAAACATCACTTTTCACGTTTCAATTTGTAGCACCCTAATCCGGTTGTTCTGTTATGTTTTGATATTGATAGTGGTAGTGCTGAATGCATCATTTATGAGGTTTTGCATTTCATTTTCCATTGTCGATGAAGTTTGGAACTCATTCTGTGGATTAACATCAATGCTCAATCTTTCTGTAACGTTCGATTCTCCATTCCAAATACAAAAAAAATACTGATCAGGGAATTTCTTCAATATTAAATGTTCACAAACTTCATATCTCTTAAACCATCTTCTAAATTTACATTTATGACATGAACATATTATTCTCCCTTCAACGGATCGATTAGAAATTGCAAAATCTAAAAACTCCTTCAAACCCTTAACATACTGAGGTGCGTTCTTCAGTAGTGTGATCCATCTTTTATCCATGTATATCACAATGTGCCTACACAATATTAAAAAAAATTAAAACACATAGTTGCTAATAAATAGATAAATAGATTCATATATACGATAGTGTAAGATTACAGAAACATAATATAATAAAGATGATCCATTGATCATAAAGTATGAATAATATAATTGTACTTATTTAAGGAGAATATTCTCAAGTTTATGTGTTATGGTGTAGTGAAATCCATACTTTTTTTGATGTGCTCACACGAGGAACTGCACATGTTAGAGATATATTATATATTATATTCTTGGGATTAAGTATGGTAAGGTCATTATTGGGCCTATAATGTTTGAAATGTGCTTCCAAACTAGGCTTGGTGTGTATTTTTTTCCAGTAGAGTAGGCCTGAAATGAACTCGGGTTTGCGTGGATGTACTCTTGTGTTGCCTATGCACTTTTGATTGAGGTTTCTTGGTATCCATTTAATTTTTTACTACACCAGTAGAGACTAGATTCAATGCATGAACATAAGTATCATGATTCATCACCATTAAACATTTTGACATAGTAAAGATATATTACTATCCACTCATTTGTTAAATTCAATAAAAATTCTTATTTAATCAATTTAGTTCATTAGATCCAGCTAGATTTATTATTTTCTATTACAATTCTTAGATTTCCATCAAATGCTCCTCTGATCATTAATCTAATCGTCCCATAGTTTCCATTATCCCATAAACCAACATCAATAATCATCCCATGAGTTCAATGTAAATTACATTATCAATTTCATAATCATGGTATTCAATGATCAATCATAAGCCACCACAATGTGATACACTCAATAGGGCATATAGAAACTATAACAAGTAGTTGGGAACCAAAAAAATCATCAATTTGATAAAAATAAATCAAATCATTTGACAATGAATAAGAAAGATGGGAATACCCATCTCTAAATTGAAACATAAACAACCCATCAAAAAGCATCACACAATAACCCAACAAACATGATAACACAACTCTCAACCTGAGGCATATATTCCTATTAACCATATGACAATAAATGGAAAAAAGAGATCCCCTCTTTTAACAAACACCATCCTCCACTTTTTTCCATCAAAACCCCAGACATAAATCTTAAAATTCCTCTACCACCTTAGAGCACACATATATAGAATCAAAAGTATTTTTATCATCGAAAACACAAGGGGAAACTATGCCCATAAAAAAAATCGATAAAATCCTTTAGAAAGAAAGAATAGACTCACCTATCCCCAAATAATTATTTCCATAACCAACCTGATCATTACCAACTTGAATTAATAGATTCATTATTCATAGGTTTCAACACTAGAAAACCTATAATCACTATCTATTAAAGCCAATAACCAAACATAAATATATTCAAGAAATATTTCAAATTCAACAGTTTTGATGGATGAATGGTAATAAATATCTCATGCCACTTTCATTAATCAATTAATTATTACCCACATTATTTTCTTATCTAATTTCAATACTATAAACCACTATAAACAACAATAAAAATAATATAAAGTAGACAACACACTATTTTGAAAACATGAATTATAATAACTAACCGGTGAAGAAGAAACAAACCCTAAATCACTAATTGGTTGTGGGGTCACTGGGAGAAGGGGGGTCGCGGGGTCACCGGGAGAAGGAGGGGCGTGGGGTCAGGGGGTCGTAGGGGGTCGCGGGGGAGAAGGGGGGTTGCCGGGAGAAGGGGGGTCATCGGGGGGTCATCGTGGGGGGGGGGGGTCGCTGGGAGAAGGGGGGCCGCGTGGGGTCACTAGGAGAAGGGGGGTCGTGGGGAGTCAGGGGGAGAATTGGGGTCAGGGTCCGGGGGAAGGGTCGAGAGTGTAAAAAAAAGATATGGTTTCACGACGGTTTATTATAAACCGCCGCGAAACCATTTTAAAAAAAGGTTTAGCAGCGGTTTTGTGAACCACCACTACAAAACTGCCGCTAAAGTCAATTTATGTTGTAGTGAAACCAATCTCATATAAAATTTTGGTCTAAGCTCATGATCATTCACATGCATACAACGAATTACGCATTTAATAAAATTAGCATTCACTTCTAATCGTTCTTATTTAAGATAAACCATGATCGAATTAATTAATTACATTCTTTAATTAACCAATTATTTTATCTTAATTCTCATTCAAACTTCCTTGAGATTCTCATCCGTCATAATTTCAAACAAATTAAATAAATTTATTTAAAATTAATTGTGTATAAAAATGTACCTTGGAGGCAACACAATGAGTACCCTTTTGAACTACCCAACATGTATTATACTCGTATAATGTTTACTCTTACGATATGTGGTATACATGGCTTATCACATAATTTCATGGCGTGTACTATCAACTTAATGACCACATGGAACACATGGTATGTACGTTGTGTGTTATGCTTCAATGCGTGTAGAGTAATAACTGTAATATGACTTATACATGATATGTAGATCCGAACATTATGAAGAAAATTAACTAGAAATTTATATATATAAAAACCCATTATATGGTGTGTACTATCAACTCAATGACCACATAGAACACATTTTTATAAGGTTTGCATGGTATATAAGATTAATTTTAATTTTTTTTGTAATTTGTTAAAAGTACATGGTGTGTACATTGGAGCTACACGATGTGTATTTTTCTCACATTCTTTCTGCGACACATGCCTAGGGACTCAACATGTTATCATTTCATGGAAAATGTTTAAGTATATGACATATACATGGGAAACACGGTGTGTGGTCTCTGAGTTACATGACCACCTATCATATAGGATGTGTAAGGGAATACATGAACCTTATGTGACTAAGGGATTACACGTCGTGTACTAAAGTTACACAACATGTACTCTGAATAACTGTATTCCAGGATGGCCTGGTCAACACACGGTGTCTAATTAAATTCATCGTGTGTAATAAATGCACACTTCTTGAATTAATTCCAAATTAATTATTAGTGCATTAAATACTATTTTATGGTGTGTACCTCCGGGTTACATAGTGTATACTCTTGTGTTATCTGAATAAACTCACTGGAACCTCTAAATGAGATATTTAGATTTATTTCATTCATAAAATTAATCAATTTTATTATATTTACATGAAATGAAGAGGAAAAAAATAGATCTCACAATTTTTATTAAAGGATGATTAAACTAGAATTAAAAGGAAATAATAAATCCATAAATCAATCAATGATATTTAAATAATTATAAATAATTATGTGACTCCTCTAATACCACTTTTAGGTTCTGGACACAGCGGAAGCGTCAGATGGGTCATGCCTAAATTTTCTTTGTATTGTGATCGATGATTAATCCTAGATTTACACAATAATGAATGTTGTGATCAACAAAATTGAATAAAAGAATATTTACAATGGATAAATGTTGAAACTGAAGTGTAGGATCATCACATGTTATTTATAATTAATTTAAGCAATTAAGGAATTACCTTGTGAGAAAATCTTTCTTCATTGATGAATCTGACAACGAATCTACGTCGTACTACCGTTGCATTATGGGAATCAAAAACAGATTCCCTCTAGTAGTGATCCACACGTGTTCCACGAATCTCTGAATATCATTGTAAGAATCTCTGAGTGCTAGCACAATAGATCCTATCGCTTACGGCGTTTTCCTTTGATCGTCCTAAGAATCAATTCCAAATGAATCTTCTTGATCTCTCTATACTTGAGAGTGGAAGATGGAGTAAGATCGCTCTCTGTTCTTGGGAGCATTTTTGGAGAGAGATCTCTCTAGGACTTGAGAGTATTCTCTCTGGATATCATTGTACACAACACAAAATAAATTGTCTCTATGAAGAAAATATTATAATTGAATTTATATACTGCTAGGGTTAGAATAAATAATTTCACAAGTGCACTTTATTATTTATTTAATCCCCGCAGAACCCCATGTCTATAATAATAATAATATTATTATTTCTTTACATGTGCTAAACTCATGAATTAAAATTAAATATTATTTATTCAATTAATTTTCAAAATATATAGTATTTCTCACCAGACCATTAAACCTAGTTCACCATTCCTCTACACTATTTATCAAGCCCTGAATAATGACTATTTATTTAATAAATAAATATCATTGCATTATTCTCCAATAAATAAATAAATATTATATTCACTAAATAGGAACTAAATATTTATTAAATATTCTATTCACATAATATTCTATAAAATAACCGGTGAAGAAATATACGCGATCAAGAAAACATCAATTATTATTAAGCCACATGTGGGAATAATATTTATTCAACTATTTGAATAATAAAATTAATAATATATTATTTAACTGAGATTCTGGATACACTTAGTGTGTGGCTCTCTGAGCCACTTTCTTAGTGTCATTAGGTGAAGTAGCCTAAAGTCCAAGGTTAGCATCTAACAACACTCCAACACACTCATAGATAAAGAAGTTAATGTCGTAATAAAATAATACCTTATACAAACGCTTATTGTGTAATATAATCCCTTTATAATGATATCTCTAATCAACAAGGTTACATTCTGGTTCCATCAACCAATGTTCTCAATGTCTCTTTATTTTACTTTCTAGAAATTGAAGTTGCCTATAAAACACTATGACCATGGATTTATTTAAGATATATCATTTCCACCAAATGGCTTGAGATATCAATTTTTGTTAAAGAACAAAAGGGAAAAATCCTTTCTCATATTATTCATTAATGAAATGTTACTCATCACAGACCCAATGTATCCTACCTCACCATAAACACATGTCGTCACAGTTTTCATCAATACATTAAAGTATGCGATTCATAACACTCATTAATAATAATCTTAAAGTATAAGTATCAATACACACATCCATTGATAGGAACATCAAATGAAACATATAAATGTGGATTTCCTACTAATAGGTATCCTTCTTTTAATATCCTACAATGGATATTACCAAGATCATACACCATGAGAAGGTGCCTCAAAGTCCTGTGAGTATCCACCCATGATAACCTATATCATTTGTGTCCCTAAAATGATTTAATCTGGCTATAGAAAATATATTTATAAATACTATCATGACACTTCTAGGTTCTCATCATAATGGGGAACTTCTATGACCTTTCAGTGTGATAACTACTCTTAGGAAATTATCACATGCTATGTTACGCAGAAGAACAATCATGATATTATAAGAAGTTTATTAATATTCAAAATAATGAATACATGTTATCATAAAGCACACATTGGTTTTCAGACACTAAATCCAATAGGGATTTGGAATGATCCTCATACAACACATGTATTTCTATACCCATGTCCACCGGATATATCTATTACATTATATATAAGCATACAATCTCTTTGTCTAATACATCTAGTGACCATGAGACACAAAATATGTTAATCTCACACAAGCCTTGTCATGACCTACCCTCATTGGGACTCCGCCTAAGATGGAATCGAGTTAGAGTGTGACCCTCGATTCCCACCCTAAATGGGTCATGGGTTGGTGACTAGCAATAAGGGTGTAGCATCACATATATATGGAATGCATTACCTTTTATGAAATAAAAATCTGCATCACCATGATATAAATATTGAATTTCTCATCCACAAAAATACATGAATATTGTACATTAGTGAATGTCATGTGGACTATTGTGGGGTATAGAAAAAACAATTATATCTTAATTTAGGATGCAGTATAGTGGTTTACCGATGTATTATTTAGAGAGGAGTGCACAAAAATCATGTTTATCACTTTAAATTAGAGGGAAAATGGGGTATTTTTGTTGTGATTCTTTGAAAACTAAAGTGAAGTAGTAAAAAAGGGTTGAAAAAAAATTGATGAAGCAAGTGATAGGGTTAGGGTTGGATTACCTTTTACAAATCCATCAAATCCTTAAAATTAGTTTTATCTATCTTCCGGTAGAATGATAAATGAAAGACTTCTCAATCGAGTTGGAAGTCACCCTTAGTTGGAGGAAACAATGGAAACCACACCTTTATGCATGAAAGTCAATAAAATATCCCTAAAATAATAAGGAAAATACCAATTGGGAATTTATTATCCTTATAAATATGAAAACAACTCATGAATTCCATGTACATTCCAGTAATTGTTAGACACTCACCACCCAACACATTCTGCTCAATCAATACATGTTGTACTAGGTGGATGAGCTTTATAAAACATCAACCAAAGCTATAAATAATGAATAACAAAAAAACCGTAAATACAATCACATTAAGGGAACCGATCACCACTATAAATGGAAACCATTTAATATAAAAAGTGAGTTTAATTTAAAGAACGAGACTCAATCATTACAAAAAGGGTTCTCCTCCTTTCCCAGATCACTCAACAATCACCCCTCTATTCAAGGAGTCATAGAGAATAAAGGGGAAGTTATTGATGTTAAAAATAGAGAAGAAATTGAAAGTAGAACTCCAACATGTGAATTCTACAGTATAACCTCCTCTATAATTCTTTAA
The DNA here is from genome assembly GCA_963277665.1 of Viscum album. Classification (NCBI taxonomy): domain Eukaryota; kingdom Viridiplantae; phylum Streptophyta; class Magnoliopsida; order Santalales; family Viscaceae; genus Viscum; species Viscum album. Next base: position 365,769,934 of record OY728150.1, on the reverse strand, counting down.
CTCATGAAATAGAGGTGGAGACTCTTATTTATAGAGAAGGGGTGAGGTAGATTTCCCTCTAGTTTTCTTTATTTTAAAGTTTGAGCATATTTGAACAAATATATGACTGATTATCGATAGGATATCTTCAATAAAGTTTTCCATATTCAAGTTTTATTTTCTATACCAAAATTTTAGATTCATATTACATGTGTAAAAAAAGTTATCTTTTAATCACTGAAGTGAACTTTTTCCGGTCGAACAGACTCTTAATCTCCCTTCACTTTGAAACATGAGTCAACCACCTTAATGAACAAATTTAGCCATGAAATTTATAATTCATTTGCGGTTCTGAGCACTATTTTAGTTATAATTTGAATCACATCATTTTAAGTTTTGTATCCCGATATATGCCTCATTTATTGAGGAATGGTTGAATTTGTTAGCCTGAAAAGTTTTCCTCATTACATGATTTAATTGGGCTCTATAGGGTTCAAATAAACACTTTTTCTAGTTGAAGAAAATGAAGCCTATGAACCATAGAATCCTATAAAAAATAATTTTCAATTTGGATCAATTTTGAAAAGGTTGTGGTTAAAACATTAAAGTGATAGAAAATCGTTAAAATTCTAAAATTAAGTAATTTTCACAATTTATCTCAAAATTCATCAAAAACCCAAAAATGATGTAATTTAACTTTATATGAAAAATAGTGGAGATAAAATCATTGAAATACATAAAAAAGTATTTAAAATATCATATTTATTACCATGTCATACAAATCCAAGTCACAGTGTAAAGTCAACCACAAGTACATAAATTTCCTCTATACCTTAAGCAAGGTATAATGCAATCTACCTTCGCCAAAAATTCTCCCATGTTTTGAGATAAGGTCACTTGATGTAACACCCTGAGATTTTAAAAGAGTAACTTTATATTTGATAGCATATATAACACACAAAACTAATCTTAAAATATAATATAACACACTAATACTTTAAGATATATTTATTTTTAAATAAATTCAATCTCTTTGATATATTACGATGTATGCAATATTGGGTTTAAATGAAACACGATACTCTATTAAAATATTATTATTTAAACATGACCATTATAACCTAACTTATAAGTTTGTGGATATGAATAGGACTAAATAATTTATAAAAAGTATATGGTTTACACATTTATAGAATAAATTAAATGGTTATATATTGATTATAAATAAAATAAGAGTCATTTAAAAGAAAATGAAATGTTTTCTGAAAACTGTATTTTTCTAAATGGCGGTTTAGTCGCACTTTGAGCACATAATTTAAAATTATTTTTTACCAATTTTAGAAAATTTATTTTAAAAAATACACTTAATTTTTTAAATATATATTTCAAAATCATCTTTGGGTGAAATGTTTATAATTTTATAAAAAGATTATTTTTTTGATGAATAATGAAAAATACAGATTTTTATTGAAAACTATCTTTTTGTTTAAATTATTTACAAAGTTAAATTATATTTTAAATTGGGTTTAAATTGAAATTAGTTAAATTATATTAAAATTTAACTAATTTATTTCATTGGAATCAATTTTATAATGAATTATGATATATATTTTTTTAACTTTTGAAATTTTTTCTTTAGAAAAACCATTTTTTCGACGCATCTATGGGTTTAATTTTAAATTGAATTCGACCACTACTATGAAATAAATTTGAAAAAAATTATTCAATATTTTAAATAATTATACTTAATATTATATAGTAAGTTTAACTCAATTTTTTACTATAATGAATAATAAAAATAGTAAAAATTAATTACCGCAGTTAAGGTAAAAATGAGTTTATCAATGGGTTAAAATAAGAAGATAAGGGTTATGAATGACCTAAAAATTATCCAAAACCCATTTGATGGAAATATTTAGACCTTAAGGGTCTATAATTACCTATTTTTGAGGCTTGTGTCATGAGAAAAATGTGAGTACCACTTTATCTTTTCAAAAATTCCAAGGTTGTCCTCTCTCCCACTTATAAAAGGGAAACCATATCATCCCCTGTTCACACTTCCAAAACCATTTGGTTCAGCCAATAATTGAAAAAATACCTTCCTTACATCACTAAACACATCCTAGAGGAGTTTTTTAGATCATAAATCTAATCTATAAATTCTTTAGGTTAAACCTAAAGATGTTTCTCAAAGAAGTGGTAAAGTTTCTAACTATGTGTTTTCATTTTAATTCCTCTTATAACTCCTTATAATATTATACAACTATGAAAAAATAAAAACAAAATTATATAATATATAATAATATGTTATTTTTTTAATTAAATAACCTATATCCATCTCTACTTCCATCAAATGAGAAACAAAACCGTCGATCATGTGTACGGCGGACTACCACCTCGTGAACCGATGTAATTCATTTCCCATCACCAGATTTAAAGGATAGATATATTGATAGATTTAAAATATTTATATTATATTTATGACATCATTATAGTTCTATAATTATGATATCAAATATACCTTCTCACTTTTCATTCCATGGGGGATACGATAATGTTGCTCATGTGTACGGCGGACTTACGCCTCACGAAGCCATGTGATTCGTTTTTCACTTACGCTTTACATGGATGGTATTAAGATTTAAATTAATTAATATATGTGATATTTATGAATTAAAAATAATTTTTGAAATATAATATCACATATAACTTCTTACCTTACAATTCTTTGAAAAATAATAATTTCGCTCGTGCGTACGTTTGGACTACCGCCTCTACGTAATGATGTAAAATGTTTTTCATTTTTTTACATGGATAGTACTAAGGTTATATTTGATTAATATAAATGATATATATAAAATAATAATGATTATTTAAAGGTTAATTAAAATTTATTTTTCTTTTATTTCATCCATCGAGAATAATTGAAATAACATTCATGCGTACATACGACTTACTGTCTCCATGAACGGTGTAATCCATTTTCCATCTATAACTTTTATAAATTACTCTAAATAAATATATAATGAATATATATGATATTTTTATCATGGTTTACATTATTTATATTATTTAACCATGATAAATATAAAAGTACCAGAATTACTGAACCAAAACATACATGAAAAACGAAGCAATTATCACCCAAAATAGTGATTTTAACAAAGAATTGTTAACAAATGGGTCATAAAAATAATATAAGTAAATCATATATGATATGAGATATATGAGTATAGTTTTATAATATATTTATAGTAAACCTATATTTATTATACAGAATTTTTAGACACATATAAAGGAATTCAAACCCGAAGTAAGGGTTTTTAGTCTCACATTTACTTCCATGAGTCATATGCCATATTCACCGCTTATTCCATTTTTGTGTGTATATAATGACCCTTTTAACATGTTATATAATGAATATATTTATATTAATGGTATTTAAAGTCTAATTTTAAATTATTTCTTTCATGGGGTTTATAATTCAAAAGTTACCAAAGTTGTATGGGTTTATTTTTCAATCACATCATTATTAGGGATTATTTTTGTTTAAGTCTCCCTTAGAGTAATTATTTTATATTTATATCTTAAACTAAATATATTTTATTCTCCTATGGTTATTTATGAAATTTTTAAATTAATAGTACCATTTCAACTCTCTTTGGTACTTAAAATTATTGAGAAAATGTTAATAAGAAAATCCGACTTTATCTATCATTTAGGTCAAAAATCCCTTCTCATCAAAATCTATGTTTTCTAAAAAAGTTAAAAAAATGTTTTAAACATTTTATAAAAGATTTATTAAAGAATATTTTACCAATTTTAACTGTTTTTAAAAAAATTAAAAGGAATCTTTGCGTTGTTTTTAAAATAAGGCTCATTTGGATTTTACCAAAAATGTGAAAGGAATCTTTATTTTAACGTTTACGACATGAACAAAATTTCCAACCATCACGAACACTCAATAATTTAAAAATTACTTTATAGTTTTTAAAGGTTATTTTCAAATAAAAGGGTTTTCATAATATTTTTTGAACTTTTAGTTTTAAAAATATTTTCAAAGTGAAAAGATTATTTTCCTCAAAAATATTTTTAATGACATTTTTATGGTATTTATATTCATCAATGACATAAACCCTTTATTTTATTTATGATACATTGGGGATATATTGTATTGATACCATCCTTATTATTTCTTCAGATAGTTTATGATAAGTTTGACTGGGGACGTATAATTTTATTACCATTCACCATATTGCTCTAGATGGTTTATGGTTGTGTTTATTGATTGGGGTGAGTATTAACATTTTTTATGTTAGTTTTTCAATAAAAATATTTATATTTATTATTTTTCAGTCCTTTCATATGAGGAATGCATTGGAATTAATAAGTGATGGGTAAAGCCTATAATTATATAGCCCCTCGATGCATCAATAGGTCTCATGAGACAAATCAGTTGGCCAAATCAAATGGATTTTATCCAAAAATTTAAACTATATTGTGAAAGGTCTTTAAAATATGTTTATTATGTCCAAAATTATTCATTACCTCATTATTATATCAGTTATTGATGTTCCATGTGATTATTTGATTAGATAGAATATTCATGGTTAGGTTTTAAGCATATGTGATTATTTATATGAAATTATTTTGATCATCAGTTATTCATACAATATTATTATTCAAGTTCAAGTTATTGATTAAATGAAATGTGTTTTAGTTATTTATCTTTTCATATCCATTATACCTCATTTATTCATGATATCTTCCGTTGTATGCATACCCTTACTGAGTATCTGAGTTCATCCCTTTATTATGTTTTATTTCCTTAGGATACCAGGAAGTGTTTTATGATTCATATGCATGGAAATAATAATGGTAAGGTAATATGTTGATTTTTTAAAAGGAGAAACTATGTTCTACAACATATAAGATATGCAACACCAAGCTTAAATAAACAACGATATATTATTATTTAAATGTGATCGTTATAACCTAGTAGTTAATTTAGAAAATATGAATAGAAGTAACTAATTTATAAATTACATATGTAGTTTCTAATAAATATTGGTAAATTATTAGAAAATAATAACATAATTTTTATTAAAGTTATTTTAATCTTCAGAAATATGTTTTCTTCAAAAATGATTTTTATTTATTTTTATGAATGAATATTATAATTAATTTTGAGAAGTTTTAGAAAATTTATTTTAAAAAATTAAATTCATTTTTTAAATAATCATATCAAAATTAGAATATGGTAAAAATTTGAGAATTTTCTGAAAAGTTTTATTTTTCAATGAATAGTAAAAAATACCATTTTTATTGAAAATTGTATTTTCTTTTCAATTATTTAAAAATTAAAATTATATTTTATATTAGTTTTAAAATTTAATTTGTTCCTTTTGATTTAAAATAATCTAATTGTTTTTTTGAAAATAAATTTTATACTTAAATTCAGTATAAAAACATTTTATGTTTAAAAAAGGCATTTTTCCAAAAAAAAATAGTTTTTCATTGCGTTTTGTCAATTTAATTTTAAATTAAATGATGAAAATTTTGTGTTTTTAATATTGAAAAATGGATTCCATATTTTTAATTAGGATGAAAAAATTTATTGAATAGTTTACTTTTATTTTTAGTTAATATGAATAGTAACCATGGTAAAATTTATTACCTCCGTAAAGAGTAAAATGGGTCAATACAAATTAAAAATAAGTGATAAGGCCATAATTTTTTTTATATTTCTTATTTGATGAATTTAATTATACCCTTAACACCTAATATTATAAATTTAGTTGTTTAATGGACACTTTTCCATAAAAATGACTTATATATTTTTTAAATAAAAAAAGTCACAAAATGTTGCTTTCTTTGTCTTAAATATCTCTTATGTGTCCACATGAGAAAAAAAGTAGGTTATGAACGAATATAAGTGTCCATTTAAAACTTAATATACTTAATTTAATTATATAAATTTATTTATGACTTTTGGTTCCACTTGGATAATATTACGACCTTTATAATATTTTATTTAAAGAAAAGCCAAAGATATCACATTCATGTTTTTAATAATTATAACAATTTTAATATGGGTTTACACATAGTATATATTAAAATATAAATAGTATTTTTAAATATAAAATATTTATTTTTTCCATGATAATTTATTTATAATTTTTAGGAGTTAAATAATTACCCTAAATTCTTACACAACACCGGTGTAGTAATTATTCAATTAACAAAAAAATCAAATAAATGATATTAAAAATATTAAAAGTAATAAAATTTGAGATATTTAAGAGGATACATAAATTATATATATTAAATTTACATTTTAGGGATATAATAAAGTATTTGGTTCGAAATTGAAATTTTTTCTTGATATTTTTAAAAGTCAAAGTAGTGAATAATATCAAAATTGACAATAATGATATTTTATGAGATTAATATTTTATTAAATTATTTAAAAATTCTAAAAATATTTAAAAAATACAAATTAATTATGATATGTTCTATAATATCATAAATTGGTTATTTATGCTCTAATTGACACCATATAAGTACAAAATAATAACATTTTAATATCGAAAAAGTTGTCACCATAGTTAAAATTAAAATAGGTTAACTATGAGTTAATCAAAATGATAAGGTTTAAAATATCACCAAAACTTTTCTAAAATATATTTTTGATGATATTTCAACCTTATATTATCTTATATTCGAAAAAATGTCCATTTGGTGGTATTTGGGTGGAAAATTAATTTATTATAATTTACTCTTTTGTGAAATTCCATGAGTATCTCTCTCCTCTCTTATAAAAGAGAACCTCTTCTTATCATTTCTTCACACTTAAAAACCATTTTGGTTCAGAAAAAACCTACCAAAATATGTTCATATAATCCCTACCCATATTCTAATGGTCTTAGTTTAAATATAAGAACAACCTTTGTGGTCTTAAGGTGTTAAGCAACGGGATTGTCCGGAGAAGAGAAAGATAAAGAAATGTACTTGACAAGTCGGACTCAAGGTAAGTGGATTATTTTGAAAGTATTATTTTTATAAGAGAATTTTATATTTTCAAGAAACATATTTTATTTTCATTAATTATAGTAAATATAGTCATAATCTATAATTATTATTGACATTTTATACATTTTAATACACGATTTTGTTTTAATTTCAAAATGTTTATGTTCATGTCTTTTTAAATGTAAGTAATTATTTTCTAGAAAAATGGAACCTCCTAATTTTTTTTTCAATATTAGAAGTTATTAATTTTTTTTATTCTATGAAAATAATATATGTAATATTTTTAAAGGTTTCTAATGGGTTAAGAATGATAAAGGAAAATCTTCTAAAAATGTTTTCTTAAAATTCGACACTTAAGTATCAAATGAGATGATGAAGAATGGAGAGTAAACCCACAAACTCAATGAGGTGAATTTCTTATAAGAGATACTTCTGGTGTCTATAAGAATTTATTAATATTTTCTAAGTATAATTTTAATCCATAAAATTATTATTATTTTCATAAGGTTTTTAAGGAGAAATCCAAGTATTTTTCAAAGGGTGTTTTTGAATGGTTTTAAAAATGATAAGTATTTTTAAAATGTTTTGAAAATTATTTTTCATAAAAACCCTATATTATTATTTTGAAAAGATATATATATAATATAAAATATTTTTTATTTGATATAAAATGTTTTCAAAGGATTTTTCAAAGTATTTTTCATTTATTTTAAAACCCCTTATTGGGTAATATTATGCTCACCCTATGTTTTAAAATATTTTTCATAGGACTATTAGAAGTTCTAAGATGGATAAATTAATTTAAGGAGATATAAAAAGAGAATACAAGTAGTTATTTTATATTTTTTTATAAACTCTGGTATTATATAAGGAGTTTTCCTAATCCTCTAAAACTTATATCGAAATAGATCCTTGATTGTATATTGTATTGTGTATTTCTCAATTGATTTTTAATAAAAAAATACACAACATGTTTTTAATACTGAATCTGGAAGTGTGATTTTAGTATGTCACAATTGGTATTAGAGCAACGATCTAGACAACTTTGGACATTACATATTTTTATTTGATGAAAAATTTAAATGATAGAATTTTATTTTGAACTTCAAGATAATTAAGTACACTTATGAATATAGAAATTCTAGTTTTCCAAATTATAAAAATGGAAATTAAAATTTTTATTAAGTACTATGAATGAATTATGAGATAATAATTCATTTATTTTTTGAGTGTAACATCCTAATATTTTTAAAAGGAAACACTATGTTCGATATCATACAAGATATGCAACACAGAACTTAAATTAACAATGATATAAAATCATTTATATGTGGCCGTTATAACCTAACCATTAATTTAGTGGGTATGAATAAGAATAAATTATTTATTGAATAAATATGTAGGTTCTAATCAATATTTATAAATGATTATAAAATAATAATATAATTTTTAGTAAAGTTATTTTAATCTTCAGAAATATGTTTTCTTCAAAAATGATTATTATTTATTTTTATGAATGAATATTATAATCAATTTCTAGAAGTTTTAGAAAATTTATGTGACATAATGAACTTATTTTTTGAAATCATCATGTCAAAATTATCATATGGTGAAATTTTTATAATTTTCTGAAAAGTTTGTTTTTAATGAATAATGAAAAATACCGATTTTTATTGAAAATTATATTTTCTTTTCAGGTATTTACAAGTTAAAATTATATTTTATATTATTTTTAAATTATAATTTGTCCCTTTTTATTTAAAATAATCCATTTATGTCCTTTTAAAGAGATTTTATACTTTAATTTAGTATAAAAACATTTTATGTTTAAAAATAGCATTTTTCCGCAAAAAAACTGTTTTTCGTTGCGTTTTGTTGATTTAATTTTAAATTAAAAGCTAAAAATTCCGTGTTTTGAATTTTAAGAAATTGATTCCATATTTTAAATCAGGATGTATAAATTTAGTGAATAGTTCACTTTTATTTTTAGCCAATATGAATAGTAACCGTGGTAAAATTTATTACTTCAGTAAAGGGTAAAACAAGTTAATATGGATTAAAAATAAGTGATAAGGTCATAATTTTTTATCTTATTTCTTATTGGATGAATATACTTCGACCCTTAACAACTAATTATCTAAATTGAGTTGTTTAATGGACACTTTTTCATGAAAATGACTTGTATATTTTTTAAATCAAAGAAAGTCACAAAATGTCACTTTCTTTGTCTTAAATATCTCTAATGTGTCCACATGAAGAAAAAAAGTATATTATGAATAAATATAAGTGTCCATTTTGAACTTAATAAACTTATTTTAATGATAAAAATTTATTTATGACTTTTGGGGGCACTTGGATAATATTACGACCTTTATAATATTTTATTTAAAGAAAAGTCAAAGATGTCACATTCATGTTTTTAATAACTATAACATTTTTAACATGAGGTTATACAGAGAATATATTAAACTAAAAATCCTATTTTGAAATATAAAATACTTATCTTAATCATGTTAATTTATTTATAATTTTTAGAAATTAAATAATCACCCCAAATGCTTACACAACACAGATGGAGTAATAATTCAATTAATATAAAAATCAAATAAATGATATTAAAAATATTAAGAGTAATAAAGTTTGAGATATTTAAGGTGATAAATGAATTATATATATCAAATTTAAATGTTAGTAATATAATAAAATATTTGGTACAAAATTGAAACGTTGTCTTGATATTTTTAAAAGTCAAATTAGTGAATAGTATCAAAATTGACAATAATGATATTTTATGGGATTAATATTTTATTAAATTATTTAAAAATAATAAAAAATATTTAAAAATAAAAAGTGATTATTAAATGGTATATAATGTCATAAATTTTCCATTTATGGTTCAATTGACACCATATAAGTAAAAATTACAACCTTTTAATATTGAAAAGGTTGTTATCATTGTTAAAATTAAAATAGGTTAACTAAGGGTTAATCAAAATGATAAGGTTTAAAATAACACCAAAACATTTCTAAAATATATTTTTTTATGATATTACAACCTTATATTATCTTATATTCAAATCCATGGTCATTTTGTGGTATTTGTATGGAAAATAGATTTATTACAATTTAATATTTTGAGAAATTTCAAGAGTCCCCCTCCTCTCTCTTATAAATGGTCACATCTTCTTATCATTTATTCACACTTAAAAAACCTTTTGGTTAAAAAAATAACTACCAAATACATTCCTATAATCCCTCGCCATATTAAAATGGTCTTATTTTTTATAGAACACCAACCTTCTTGGTCTTAAGATGTTAAGAAAAGGGATTTTCTAAAGAAGAGGAAGATAAAGAAACGTACATGACGAGTCAGACTCAAGGTAAGATGATTATTTTGAAATTATTATTTTTATAATATAATTTTATATTTTTAAGGAAAATATTTTATTGTCATTCATGATGGTATATATATCCATCATCTATATTTTTATTGACATTTTATGCATTTTAATATAATCTTTTGTTTTAATTTCAAACCATTTATGGTCATGTCTTTTAAATGTAAGTAATTATTTTCTAGAAAAGTATATTCTCCTAAAAATGTGATTTTTTCAAGATTAGAAGTTATTATTATTTTATATAAAAATAATATACTTAAGATTTTGAAATATTTTTAATGGGTAAAGAATGAGAAAGACATATTTTCTAAAAATGTTTTCTTAAAATTCAGCACTTGGGTATCAAATGAGATAATGAGGAATGAGAAGCGAACCCACGACCTCAATGGGAATATTTTCCTATAAGATATACTGCTAGTGGCCACATGGTTTGCTTAATATTTATGAAGTATCATTTTAATCCATAAAAGTATTATTATTTTCAAAAGGTTTTTAAGGAGAAATCCAAGTATTTTTCAAAGTGTATTTTAGAATGATTTTAAAAATGATAAGTATTTTTAAAAGGTTTTGAAAAGTATTTTTCATAACAACCCTATATTATTATTTTTAGAAGATATATATAATATCAAATATTTTTTATTTGATATAAAATGTCTTCAAATTAATTTTCATAGTATTTTTCACTAGTTTTAAAACCCCTTATTGAGAAATTTTATGATCACCCTATATGTTAAAATATTTTTCATAGGACTATTATAAGTTCTAAGATGGATAGTTTCATTTAAGGAGATAGCTAAATAGAATCCAAGTAGTTATTTTATATTTTTTTTTTCTAAACTATGATATTATCTAAGGAGTTTTCCTAATCCTCCAAAACCTAGATAAGAAAATATCATCGGTTGTGTACTGTACTGTGTATTTTTTAATTTATTTTTAATAAAAAAATACACAACATGTTTCAAGTATTAAAATTGTAAGTGTGGGTTTGGGATGTTATAGGTAAATAGGGGAAAAACTTTGTATATTTTATATTTTCAATTATAATGTGAGATTCAAGTATGTATCTAGTTTACCAAGACTACTAAACTATTCGGTCCTTTGGGATGTGATTACTTGTATCATATGCCAATGTCATAAAGTAGACAATGGATTTGGGTTACTAGGGTCAGTGTCTTTACATTTAGTATTAGAGAAAGTTTAGTAGAAATATTAAGAACTATATTTGGGAAAACATATATTAGGTAAGATAACCATATGATAGACATTGAGTATAAGTATAAAAGACAATCCTAAAATTTTGGTAAGGTAGATATTATGTGGTTTACATCACTGTCTGGATACTACAAGTGGCATGGTTTTAGAACAGATGTACTTAGGGGTAATAACTTCAAAAAATGTGTGTCAGGGCTTGACTCGAGCATTACCTGTTACATGACAATGAGCCTTACTGCATGTTTGGTTTGACACTTTTGGGGGATATGCTTTAGATAATTCATATTTTCTTTTCTTGTTTGTTTTGCTGGTGATGACAGTTTTGTTTTTCTGGCGAAGGGGTTGCGGTCTAGTGAATGGTTTTGCTTGACGGTGGAATTTTCAATTACGATGACACTTATGTGGTTCTTCTTGGTTTTGGATGGTTCAACTCATTGTTCTTCCATGATGTCAATGTTGGTCTCCTGGTGTTCTTTGCCTTATGGTGGCCCTGAAGGCAGAGATTGGTGGTCATGACTGTGTTTTCTTCTCACTGTTGAGGCCTTTGTCTGCTCCATATTCTGCTTTGGCCCCTAGTTTTCACCAATATTCTCCCAGTCGGATTTGCATGGTGGCTTCCAAGGAGTTTTGGGATGTGAGTTCAAGCAGTCGATGGTTTTTCAGGAGGTTCTTCTCTATGGTGGCTTCGTCCCGATCTTTGGTCTCCCAGAGGGCTTGATCTTTATGATAGATTGTGGAACAACTTCTATTTATGGTTTTGATGGATGTGGTGATCTGTTTTGGTCTTCTCGGTGGTGGTGGTACTTTCTCCCTTGATAATGTTCATCGATTTGAGGATTCTGATGATTCATGCACTACTACAAATTTGGGATATAGCCACGGACCTATAGCCACAGTTTTATAAGTCCGTGGCTATAACTTTTATATTGCCACAGTTTAATTCATTCACCGTGGCTAAATCAATATTACTGGAGCGTCGTTTTTTCCCCAATTTGTATCAAGCTCCTCCTCCTCCCCCGATCCACAGCCCTCCTCCTCCTCCCCCGATTCGCACACCGCTCCCCGACGACGTCTCCTCCTCCCCGCAACCCTCCTCTCCTCCCCCGATTCTCAGCCCTATCACCGCGCAACCCTCCTCCCCGACGACGTCTCCTCCTCCCCGCAACCCTCCTCCTCCTCCCCCGGTTCACAGCCATATCACCGCGCAACCCTCCTCCTCGACGACGTATCCTCCTCCCGACGGTCTCACCGTGTAGCCCTCTCTCACAGTGGAGCCCTTCTCCATGATGAACTCTCCCACAACGGCGCCCTCCTCCCCGATGACCTCTGCTCAGCGGTCTCACCATTTTCAGGTAGAAGCGTATCGCTCTTCATGACCCTGGAATACTATCTAAGTGCTAGAATCTATCTTTAGCTGCGATTAAGCACTTGTGTAAATAGAGGAGTCTGTGACTGCCAGACATGATAGATATTGGCTTTTTAAATTGAAAAAATGCAACCCCTTTTGGTAATCTTCTCATATTTGATTGGTTTTGCTTATGAAAAATTAAATTAAATATTGGTTTGATTGTATTCTATACTTCTGGGATGCATGCTAAGCTTAAGTATTGGTTTAATTTTTTTCAATCTCTGCCTCTAATCAGCAAGGCTGGGCAAAAATTTGTTGGATGTCAATATTTCTTAATTAAGTTTCATGTGAGAGGATGACTTTATCATCATTGAATTTATGAGCTCATGCATTGAGTTACAGAATTATGCACTCAAAGTAGCCTACAAGTGAAGTTTGGATGGAGAACCTTTCCTGAACTTACCTCTTTACATCTTACGTGATGAAGTGATGTTTTTATTCCATGTAAAATTCAAACACAGATATTGATCTCTGTGCTGGGCGAGCTGGAGATCAATTAATACATAGAGTTTTTGTTGATCCTGGTGGGAGCCATTGTATTGCGACCATACATGGTGATGGGGGTGTTGATACATACTATATGCATGCAAAATGGAGCAAACCCCACATTCTAACCAAATTGAAAGGTCTTGTGGAGAACTCTGTTGCTTGGAATAGGCAGCAGATCACTGAAGGCATGTTTTTTTAAATTATTATTTTTCCATTTTATGGTCATTGTAGTTTAATAAAGATTTTGATAAAATATTTTCCTTGGGTATATATGTCGAACACAGCTTCTACAAAAGAGACAATTCTTGGCACTGACAATGGACAACTATATGAGATGGTCGTGGATGAGAAGGATAAGAAAGAGAAGTACATGAAGTTTCTCTTTGAATTGCAAGAACTTCCAGAGGCTTTTATGGGTCTACAAGTACATCTTCCTCAACCCTTGTAATTTGGGTTTACAGTTTTCCTTCATATCAAAAGCATTATGGAAGAGAGTTTTGTCAAAAGTGGTTTGTATAGGTGAGATAGAAACCTGTGAATGGTAGAGGGATAACCCATTAAAATTTTGAATGTAAGTTGAGGGGATCTAAGAGGGGATGTTTGGTACACTGGAGAAACCCTTTTAGGAAGAGCTGATTCTAGGGGTTTCCTGTGAATATATGCTTGGTTTGAAGGAATAACATTTCCATGGAAAGACTGCTTCCAGAAAGGGATGAAAAAGGGCTTCCATCATTGGCTTTTGGAAAGGTGTTTCTAGTATATTCCCATCCCCACTCCACTTCCTGCTTTCCTAGCCCCCAGTTTTACAGACCATGCATGCCCTTAGTTCAAGGGAGCTTTATGCGTAGGCTGTGGCTATCTAGATAGGTTTGGATGTCGTTGGAAAATCCATACCATGTTTACAATTTCGAGTAAACTTTGCACTTCTCTTTTTCATTCTGTGTCATTTTATAGATGGAAACAACTGTTGTCACTGATGGGACTATATATTATGTGATGGGTGTTACTCCTACACGACTATATTATTTCACTGGGATTGGATCTCTGTAAGTAAGTTCTCTTCTGAGTAGCCTCTCCATGTGGGACCTGGAATTTGTTACTCTTGTTTTAGAAAATACGAAACATTTCTGTCATACCATACTATACATCACTCTGAAGATATTAAATGAAATTATCATGTTATGCTTCCATTATTATTTATGCAATGCAACCTTTCCATGAAAATCTAATGTGTTATGAGAATGGAAGCAGAACATGTTGCACTTCCAGACCTTTATTACTAATATTTGGCCATTCCATCTGAAATATTAATTCTTATTGATTGCTGATTGATTTGCAGACTCTTTTTTCTGGTTATTTAAACCGAGCTATTCATTTCATGGAACTTCCTGGTGAAATACCAAATAGGTAGGTTTGTTGATTTGTTTTTGGTCTCAAGGTATTAATAATCATAGATATTTAAATTTTAGTAGTTTTAAGTTGAAATACATGTTTGAATTTATTGGAATTTTTTTAAATGGTTCAAGTTTTATAAATTGGGAACACCCATTTATAAATGCGAAACACCTTTTTTTTAATGCACATGAAAATTAAGGTAGTTTAAAAGCCGAGGTTTCCCACTCAAAGTAGATTACTAGTTTGTTTATGCCCATAATATTGCTTGTAGTGAACTGTATTTCTTTATCAAGAAAATAAGGGATGTGAATTTTGCATGGCTTTCTGGTGCAGTCATCTACCATGGGAACCTAAAGATGTTTCCCCGCGGATGTCGCTGGACCGGGCCAACACGTCGCGGTTACGCCGTGATTTGGCCCTACTCCAAGATGACACCCTGTGGCGGTTCGCAGTCCTGTCGGGATACTTATCCTATCCCTAAGCCTCACTTCTCCAAACCCTCAGCGCCAATCCCATACTCCTCCCATCCTCGCCGTCACTCCCATACCGACCACCCCTTGCCACCTCTCCCATCCCAACCACCCCTCGCCGCTCGTCGATCGCCACTCCTAGCTCCTCGCTTCTCTCAAGGGTTCTAACTCTACTTTCCAACCGGTCATCTTATTTTTGATTCAAGTAATGTTTGTTCATTCACCTTAAATCAGTATGCATGCCTTCATTTATTTTTGATTTTTTGGTTCCATTTCACTGCAATGTACTGTCTATTATGATCCCCTTATGAACACAAGCAATATATCATTTTAGGTTCTAGTTTTGTTGTAATTTACCTGTATATAATCATTTTGATTGATATTTAAGAGGTAAAAATGATGTGGGGAGGAGGGGGGATGTGCTGGAGGGGGGGGGGGGGATGGTCAGGGGTGAGGTGAGGAGGAGGGAGGCTGGATAGGGGGTTGGAGGTGGCTGTACAGGTGGGGGAGAGGGGGAGGGGGGTTGGGCAGATGGGGGAGGGGGGCTGGGAAGGGGGGTTGTGCAGGTGGGGGTGGTGGTTGTGCAGGTGGTGGTTGATTCAAGTAATGTTTGTTCATTCACCTTAAATTAGTATGCATGCCTTCATTTATTTTTGATTTTTTGGTTCCATTTCACTGCAATGTACTGTCTATTATGATCCCCTTATGAACACAAGCAATATATCATTTTAGGTTTCAGTTTTGTTGTAATTTACCTGTATATAATCATTTTGATTGATATTTAAGAGGTAAAAATGAGGTGGGGAGGAGGGGGGATGTGCTGGAGGGGGGGGGGGAGATGGTCAGGGGTGAGGTGAGGAGGAGGGAGGCTGGAAAGGGGGTTGGAGGTGGCTGTACAGGTGGGGGAGAGGGGGAGGGTGGCTGGGCAGATGGGGGAGGGGGGCTGGGAAGGGGGGTTGTGCAGGTGGGGTAGTGGGGGGGGGGGGGTGGGCAGGTGGATGAGTATGGAGATGAACTTGAGTTCCTTGAACCCAATTAGGGAACTGGAGAACGATTTCATAGGACCCGAGTATATCGTATAAGGCACATTCGTGGAAGAATCTATAATTCTAGCCATGTCCCTACTTAGACTATCAATGTTGTAGAAATCGTGGAAGACCCATTTAGTGAGTCTAGTAGGAGAAGGAAAACCCCCATGCATAATCCAACCAGGTACAATTACTATGCAATGTAATAATGTTATATCCATCATAGATCAATATTAATACGTCATTATGTTGAGAAACATCAGACCCTTGTACTTGTATTTAATGATAAATGTTATAAATATTTGAAAATATTACATTGACTATGATTTTTGATTTAATATCATTCTAATGTTGACACATTCTCATATGTGATATGATGAGGACAATATAGAACCTTCCACATAGATACTACAACTCTGTGTCAAATGCAAGAAATGTCCATAAGTCCAATTCAAGCTCGGGGATCAATTTGGAGACCTCATTTCTGAATCACAATTTATAGTAATTCAGTAGGATCAAAACTTCATTGAATTTTTAGGAAGGACTCTTTAAACTTTTATGACCACTCAAACATAACTACATTCTTAGTAATACTAGTCATAGGAACTTCTAAAGGGGCAAAAATTTAAATGAACCACATGTAAAACCCGAATAAACAAAGGAAACCCACAATCTCAAACATGTTTCGTATGCCTTCTCATGACACCACAACCTATACATTCTTTGGGTCCACATAAATTCCCACATTATAGATTACATGCCTAAGAAAACATACTTTATTGAAGCATAAGTGACACTTTGAGATATTATAAAACATATAATGTGGTCAAAGTATACAAAAAAAATCTATAGGTGTCCAATGTGTATATCAATGGTCGGTGAGTATATAAGGATATCATCAATAAGCACCACAATGAATGAGTTGAGATATGTATGGAATATCTCATTCATGAGATCCATGAACACCATTGGATTAATTTTAAACATGAAAGGAAAGTCAAGATATGTATAGAAGATGCCTTAATAATTTTCACACCATTTGTAATATGAAATCATATATATACATTCATTCAAATAATCAATTCATGTCCTTAAAAAAGTTCCACATGTCTCATTACTACTAAGTAAAAAATGACAAGGATCAATATTTGACCTCATGTACCTCTTTATTACCTCTACACAAGTAGTAATTTACCGCGTTTAAAATAGTAAATTATCTTCACACATGTCTTTTCTAGCCCAATGTATTTATATGTATCCACTACTTTTACCCTTACCAAAGACCTAGACTAATACTTCTCACTCAATATAGCTCATCACTCAACTCCCAACATCTTCGTAGAAATAGAAGTGAGGGTAGAAATGTTACCTATGCGCAGATTCATCCTCCTGATGAATCATGCATATGGTATTTTTTCTTCTGTAGAATCTTGGTATCATTTTTCTCTGCTCTATAGTTTCACATTTCACTATGTTCATACTAATTTTGCAGGGTGTAATACAATATAGGTGTGGATCCATTTTTTGTTATGA
Organism: Viscum album; assembly: GCA_963277665.1. Classification (NCBI taxonomy): domain Eukaryota; kingdom Viridiplantae; phylum Streptophyta; class Magnoliopsida; order Santalales; family Viscaceae; genus Viscum; species Viscum album. The sequence goes on along the minus strand of OY728150.1, from coordinate 365,751,990 downwards.
TATATTCTATTTGATTAGAAATTGTGTCCTCTAGTAAACTTTTATTATCGGGTGGGATAAAAACTTGTATCGAACAAAACCAAATTAAGCTGAAACTCGATCCAAACTAATTATATACCATTAACAGGAAGAATAATTTTTAATTAATAGGAATGTACTATTTGATAGTATCATTTTGAAACATGGATCTATTTCCCCTTTGCTTGCAGGAACATGATTTGACCCATGGGGCATTGTGGTTCTTATATGTTGGGTGGTGACATGTATAGTCACAGGAGACATGTATGTTTTAGTTTAGTTTTTATTTTATTTTCTTTATCGCATTGGCCACTTATGCCTACAATGTGTGTTTGTAGCTGTTTTGTGTTGAAATGACCACCATAAATTATCAGTCCAATGGGAGTGACTAAATAATGATATTGTGGTAATAATAGAAAGGAATTATAGAATCTATAATGGTAATGGATTCATGTATCATTTATCATCACTGATCACATATATATAAGAACTTGTTATATCTCATTTCTTTTCCCACTATTTTCTTGCAGGTGGTTTCTTATGATGAGGCTGGTTCTATCCACCACCATCGATGACAGTGAGTTCAACATTGGATTTGGGTAAGATTTATTTCATTTTTATTCTTTGGCCAAATTTTAATTAGGCCATTTGTGATTTTTGGGTTCTTTATATTTTTGTAGTGCTTTCTAGATCTCGTTGAGGTGGATTCGAGTTTTCATTGACGAAGGCTTACATGTGTATGCATAAGTAAGAATATAAATATATAAGTTCCCCCTTTATATATATTCACTCATGGTAGTATGAATATATATATTGGGGCTAGGTGTGCTTATATATAGATATGAAAAATGCATACATGTGTAAGTGTAAAGGGGTATATGCAAGTATAAACATATATCTAAGGATCCCCTTGTGCATATTTGGCCATGAAAATATGTACATAAGGGCTAGGTGTCCTTATATATATGTGAAGTTGCATATGTGTGCAAGCGGAAAAAAAGGAAGATTCGTGTTGTCGTTAAAAGTAGCGCCTTGAGGTTGAGGTAAGTTTCCTTTGCCTAACCCTTTAATAATTTGAATTCTATAATTTCTCGAGTATTTTAAAAACTTGTTTTCATTATTATATAATCTGTATATGCTATTTAAATTGGTTGTGGATCTTTATAATGACATTTTCACCTGTTTTACATGATTTCCCTAAGCCTTCAACGTGGACTAGTAGAAAGTTTCAGCCAACTCAGTAGTAGAAAATGAAATTTCCTTCACTTTAGAGATGACAGTGTCCTCATTTTGAGAAAACATCAACTGAGAATTCTCATAAAAATCTAAAACTTAAAGAAAATATTTGTTTTAATTTCATCAAACACAAACAACTGGATTTGAAAACTTGATAATTTTTTCAGTAACATCATTGTGAAACAATTAACCCAGAAAAAGACAGAATTTAAATATTCTGAGAAAACATCCTCTCATGCCACGGTCACGCCGCGGTCACGCCACGATAATGCCGTGATTTGGCCCTGCTCCAGCCACATCTAGCCCACACCAGCCCCCTTCCACCTTCATTTTATCCCACTTCCACCATCATTCTAGCTCGCAACAGGCCCCCTTCCACCTTCAAATCAGCCCACACCATCTCCCCAACACCTGTAACCAGCCCCCTTCCACCTGCATTTGAGCCCTCACCGAATTAGATATATCAGGGGTCATCCAATCCTCTAGTCATCACATATTATCATTCATTTCTTTAAATATTCTGAGAAAAAATCCTCTCATTCCATCCATATCATCCTATTTGAAACTAAGTGGAAGATGTTGCCCTGCGGATGTCGCTGGATCGGGCCAACACGCTGCGGTCACGCAGCGGTCACACCGCGGTAATGTTGTGATTTGGCCCTGCTCCAGCCACATCCATCCCACATCACCCCCCTTCCACATTCATTTCATCCCACTTCCACTAGAATTCCAGCCTGCAACAGCCCCCCTTCCACCTTCGAATCAGCCCGCACCATCCCCCCAGCACCTGCAACCAGCCCCCTTCCACCAGAATTCGAGCCCTCACCGAATTAGGTATATCAGGGGTCATCCAATCCTATAGTCATCAAAGATTATCATTCATTTCTTTAAATATTATGAGAAAACATCCTCTCATTCCATCCATATCATCCTATTTGAAACTAAGTGGAAGTTGTTGTCCCGCAGATGTCGCTGGACTGGGCCAACACGCTGCGGTCACTCCGCGGTCATGCCGCCGTCACACCGCGGTCACGCCGCCATCACGTCGCGGTCACGCTACGGTAATGCCATGATTTGGCCCTGCTCCAGCCACATCCATCCCACACCAGCCCCCTTCCACCTTCATTTCAGCCCGCTTCCACCAGCATTACAGCTCGCAATAGCCCCCCTGCCACCTTTGAATCAGCCCGCACCATCCCCCCAGCACCTGCAACCATCCCCCTTCCACCAGCATTTGATCCCTCACCGAATTAGGTATATCAGGGGTCATTCAATCCTCTAGTCATCACAGATTAGCATTCATTTCTTTAAATATTCTGAGAAAACATCCTCTCATGCCATCCATATCATTCTATTTGAAACTAAGTGGAAGATGTAGCCCTGCGGATGTCGCTGGACCGGGCCAACACGCCACAATTACGTCATGGTAATGCCATGATTTGGCCCTTCTCCAGCCACATCCAGCCCACACCAGCAGCCATCAGCCTCGCGGTGCGACCACGGGGAGTCCTTTCTTCAACTGTTCTTCTTTTTTCCTACTGTAAATTCTACTCGTTATTGTAGTAGAAATCAACAGAAACTCTTGTTTTTCTTCTCTCTCTGACTTGAACACCTATCACTAACCACTCATATCGCTCTCATGTAGCAACAAATGGACAGATTCATGCCTCCAATAAGTCTCTATCGAATAAGTAGTAGAAGATGGTTGAAAAATAGAATAAGTCCTAGACGAACAAGCTCCTACATAATTTATGGGCCCACCATACCACCATGTGAACTACTACCTAAGAGACACCGTACACAAAACTGATCTATTTTTCCCATTGAATTCCAGTTTCCATCGCTAAAAATATCTATCTGTGAAAAACTCTACATTTGGGCCAGACCTATATAGGGAACAACCCGTTCATGAACTACATGTGGGTTTAATTCTCCCATGACATGATACATAGTGACACCCATATCTATTGTCTTGGGTCCAGCCACAATATTTCATTTTCATGATATGGAACCTACATCCTTTATGCAGGGGGTAGGGGGAAAGGGGCAGAGGGCAGGGGGCAGGGGGAGGGTGGAGGGGGGCAGGGGGCAGGGGGCAGGGGGCAGGTCTGCAGGGCAGGGGGCAGGGGGGAGGGTGGAGGGGGGCAGGGGGCAGGTCTGCAGAGCAGGGGGGCAGGGGGCAGGGGGCAGGGGGCAGGGGGCAGGGTGTAAGGTGTGGGTGGAGGGGGGGAGGGGGAGGGGAGGGGGGCAGGGGGCAGGTCTGCAGGGCAGGGGGCAGGGGGCAGGGGGGCAGGGGCAGGGGGAGGGTGGAGGGGGGCAGGGGCAGGGGAAGGTCTGCAGAGCAGGGGGCAGGGGGCAAGGTGTGGGTGGAGGGGGGCAGGGGGAGGGGGGCAGGGGGAAGGGTAAGGTCTGTAGAGTAGGGGGCAGGTCTGCAGAAAAAAAATGCAGCGACACCTAAAGAGCATTCTACCAAGCAATTAAGAAAATCCAAGCGCGGAAAGAATTACGGAGGTAACAAAAACAAGGGGCCTATCCCCAAAAGTAAGTATAAATGAATATTTTATATTTGAACTATACCTAGGGAGTGATTTTGTATGTTTTACAGGTTCCGGTGTTATGGAATCTTGTTTATCAGTTTTAGTATGTTTGGTTTGTGTCTTAGCCTGAACAGACTTTGGACTAATATTAGGACTCCCAGAATTTATAGGACAACCAGTGGTCTCCATCTCATTAGGACTATTGACAGATTTAATGTGATTAGGGTGAGAAGTATTTAGAGTTGATTCCATAGGGGTCAAATTACATGGAATCAAGGGATTAGTACAGTCTTTTCCTACATCTTGAGTAGCAGTAGAAGTCAGTAGGGAGGGTTTTTGGTTCTATCAAGAAATCATATCTGAGCAGCTGGGTTCAACCAAAACTTGTAGAAAATGATCAACATTGTGCTTAGTTGTAGTGCTTAAGATGTAATCATTGCCTTTTATGTGAAAAAGTGGAGATATTATATCCCTCCTACCCAGTGTGGGTTCAACATTTTTGGTGAGGTTAGAGTTGGGTGCCTGCTTGGATGGACAAGTACTGAGTGAAATAAACTTGCATGGTAATACTTTCTGCTGTACTTTTGTGTATGCCTGCAATAAATATCAAGACAGAAGAACCTTGTGGCACAATATATCCTCCCTTAACAACACTATTCAAGTGCCCTGGGTCATTATCGGTAATTTCAATGTTATCCTTGGAACTAGTGAAAATCTAGGGCCCTTGCACTCAAACACTTCCATTAAAGATTTTAATCACTGTATTGATGATAATAACCTTGTTGAGATTAATCTGGTTTGGGCTAAGTATACCTAGTATAGAAGGCAAGACAATAGAATTTTAGCAAGTAAACTTGATAGATCTTTCACAAACTTCAAAGCTCTCGATAACTGGAATAACATCTCTAGTATTACTTTACCTAGGATTAATTCTGATCATCATAAAATTTTGGTGAGCCTCAAGACTAGAGACAACAAAAATATTCTTCCTTTTAGATTCAATAATGTCTGGAACACTGTGGAGGATTGTAATAAAATTGTAAAAGACACTTGGAATTCGATCAATTTGAATGATGCCTTTGTCTGTCCAGGAGGGATGGGGGCTGTCCAGGAAAGAGAGGGGGGGTGTCCAGGAGGGGGGGTCTGTCCAGAAAGGATGGGGGATTGTCCAGGGGGGATGGGGGCTGTCCAAGGGGGATGGGGGGTGTCCAGGAGGGATGGGGGGCTGTCCAGAGGGGGTTTTTCGGGGGGGGGGGGGGGGGTCTGTCACGCAGCGGTCACACTGCGGTTTGGCCCTGCTTTAGTATGACACCCCATAACAGTTCGCAGTGATAGTATTCCATGAATCTTGTGATCAATGTTGAGACTGACTAATCACAATTTCTGCTGGCGGGGTGACGACCGGAATGTTGCCCCGCCTCCTCCCGATCCCTTCTCTCCTGGCCAGAAGATGCTGCCCCGCAGATGTTGCTGGACCGGGCCAACACACCATGGTCACGCCGTGGTAATGCCGTGATTTGGCCCTGATCCTGGCTGGAAGATGCTGGTGTTGTCCAACATCAAACAGAGGTCTCATAGTTGTCTCTCTCCTTGATTGGGTACTCACAAACAGCTTCCAAAGTAGTCAAATGACTGTGTATTCCTAAGATGTCTATATGGCTTGACAAAAGAAGATATAACAACCTTCCTGCCCAGATCATAACTAAAGATCTATCCTTTACTTATATGTGGCAAGAATAAGATTCCCTCACTTCCAGAAATGAGAAAGATATTTATGGGATTGTCTAAATATACAATGTAATTGAAATTCTAGTAAACTTTGATCATTAGGTTGTCACCTTGATAAGGAATAAAGTGACATTATTAACCGATGTCCACATGGAGATGGAATCAAGAACAAGATTCATGGGCATGTGTTAATTATATAAGAGAATTTGTTGGATTGGTGTTTCCCGATCCATTTGGGTTGAATGCTTTTGGCCCTCAACTGTCATGGGTCGAGCTCCGTGGTGAGCTCATTGGGGGTTGCAGGGGGCAACACACCCCTGCTCTGGGGGTCGAAGGCCCCCGACCCAATTTTTTCAGCACTGTAGCATCTCTGACCACTGTAACACTTTTGAAAAAGGGGACACCATTAAATGTAGCGATGTGGGATTATTTTTCGGAATATTGATCATCTTCTCCATTTTATAGCCCATTTTCGGGCTATGGTTACCATTGAAAAAACCTCTATCGTTGCACCTCCCGATGATTCCGCAACAGAAATATGGACTGGGAAATGAAAACCATAAAGATATGTTTTAAACTACCATCCTCCCATTTCAATGAAGGGTTCCATCATCATCACTCTTATGGTGACATGATGATTGCCTTAAAAAATTAGGCATGTGAGACAAGGATCATGACCATCCTAGTGTAGTCTAACACAATGGTCTTGAAGTAAACCTACAGAAAAAAATTGATGAAACTAAGATGAATTCATTCTCCTTCAACATATAGAGGATCAGTATCATTGGGAATCAACTTCAGGGATTTGTGAACCCGTTAAGAATTTCGTATCCTTAAAAAATGATATAATGAGTAACATAGGGGGGGGTTGTAATGTGTTCTGTTTTAGTTTTTGTTTTTGATTTCAAATTGCATGGCCAACTGTATTAGCATTCCAGGGGGGGGGGGGTTCAATGTGTTATGTTTTAGTTTTTTTCTTTGATTTCAAATTGCATGACGTACTGTATTAGCATTCCAAGGGTGGGGGGGGGGAGTGTCCTGGAGGGGGGGGGGGCTTTGCAAAGTATTCTATTTTAGTTTTTGTCTTTGATTTAAAATTTCATGGACAACTGTATTAGCATTCCAGGGGGTTTCTGTCCAGGGGAGGGGGTGTCTAGGAGGGAGGGGGGGGGGGGTCTGTCCAGGGGAGTGGGGGATGTCCAGGAGGGAGGGGGAGTCTCCAGGGGGTGTCTGTACAGGGGAGGGGGAGTCTCCAGGGGGTGTCTGTCCAGGGGAGGGGGGTGTCTGTCAAGGGAGTGGGAGTGTTCTGTCCAGGGGGGTGTCTATCCAGGGGAGGGGAGTGTCTGTCCAGGGGGGGTGTCCGTCTGGGAGTATCTGTCCAGGGAGGGGGGTGTCCAGGGGTATCTGTCCAGGGAGGGGGGGTGTTCTGTCCAGGGGAGGGGGGTGTCCGGGGGGGTCTATCCAGGGGAGGGGGGGTGTCTAGGGGTGTCTGTCCAGGGGGGTGTCTATCCAGGGTGGGGGGGTGTCTGTCTGGGGGGGGGTCTGTCCAGGGGAGGGGGGTGTCCAGGGTTGTCTGTCTAGGGTTGTCTGTCTATCTAGGGGGGGTGTCTGTCCTGGGTGGGGGGGGGGGGGTGTCTGTGCAGGGGACGGGGGTGGGGGTGTGTCCAGGGGGGGTGACATACAGGGGAGGGTAGTGATCATATTGTCTCATTTCATCTTTAAGACGGTTGTTGGATATAACTGCAATATCCTTCTCTCCCTCCATAATAGCATTATCTGTAATATGTAGGAGCTCCTTCTGGTGCAGTGCTTCTTGAACCTTTATGTCCTTTCATCCACCAACATCCCGTGTAAAACCAAACAGTTTCAGCATAGATAGCCCAACTGTAATGGCATCCCAACTATAACCTTTATTCACCATTCCAAAAACCAAGTGCTGCTCATCCATAGTCTATTTGGCCCACTTAAGAAAACCTTTCAGTACTCTGATAGGATTCTGATGTGTTGCTACTTTGAAAAACTCCAAAATATGTACAAAAGGGGGTGTCCAGGTAGGGGGAATAGCAGGGGGCAGGGGGATTAGCAGGGGGCGGGGGGACTAGTAGGGGGCAGGGGGGGGGGGGCTGTCAGGGGATGGCAGGGGGCAGGGGGGACTGGCAGGGGGACTAGAAGGGGGACTAGTAGGGGACTAGTAGGGGACTAGTAGGGGGCCTATCAGGGTGCAGGGGGGGACTGGCAGGGGGGGACTAGCAGGGGGCAGGGGGGACTGGCAGGGGGGTGGCAGGGGGCAGGGGGGTGCTGGCAGGGGGTAGGGGGACTGGCAGGGGGTGGCAGGGGGGGACTAGCAGGGGTAGGGGGGACTAGAAGGGGGGTGGTAGGGGGAAGGGGGACTGGAAGGGGGTGGCAGGGGGGACTAGCAGGGGCATATGGGACTAGCAGGGGGGTGGCGGGGGGCAGGGGGACTGGCAGGGGGACTAGCAGGAGGCAGGGGGGACTGGTAGGGGTGGTAGGGGGGACTAGCAGGGGGAAGGGGGACTAGCAGGGGGTAGGGGGGACTGGCAGGGGGGACTGGAAGGGGGTAGGGGGGGATGACAGGCCTGCAGGCCTGCTGTGTTTTTTTATTGAACTTTGATCTATAGCCACGGTTTCTAACCATGGCTATAAGGCTTGTTTGTGTTTTACCTTCTGCCACGGTTTGAACCATGGCTATAGGATTTAGCCACGGTTTTAAATCGTGGCTATAAAAGTTGGCCTATAGCCACGCCAATACCAGCCACGGTTCATTGAATCATGGCTATAACCTATAGCCACAGTTTTTGGGCTTATAGCCACGGTTTGAAACCGTGGATATAGCCTAAATTTCCAGTAGTGGTGGTGTTCAGTTTGTGTGTTTTTTTTGATGAAGATGATGGTGATTTTACAACAATGAAGTTGGATTTTGGTGGTCTTCTCATTGGTGATCTAGTGTGATGACGGTCCAATGATGTGGCCCGAGGGGGTGACAACTATTTTCAGTTTTAATTTTTAATTTTAAAATGTGTAATTTTAATTTTGAATCTGGTTTTTAGGGTTGGATGTTTGTATGTTTTTATAGGTTCCCACTTAACTAAAATGTGGCATTTAAAAATAATAAAAAAATGTATTGAGGAAGCAATGAAATGGAGAAAGTTTTCATGGAAGTTTATAATATCCCAGAAGATGTGGATCAATGGTGTTCATTTATTCAAAACATTAAGGATGAAAAATAAATATAAACTATGGAATGGAAGGATTTTAAATCACTCTTCTTGGAAAAGTATTTTCCCCATGAGTAATGCACGAATATGGAGAGAAAATTCTTGAATCTAATACAAAAAGGAATATGAAAATGTTTCTAAGTATAAATCCAACTTTATAAGGTTATCAATTCATGATACAAACTACATACATAATCCAAATAGCAATATTGAGCATTTATTTTATGAGATTAATCCAATACTTTTAAGAGAACTAGTACCCCAAATTTTCTCATCATACGAGGACATAATATAATGTGGTATAAAGGTAGAGAAATATTTATAAAAGTCTTATGGCTTTGAAGGTAATAACGAAAAGAAGAGAATGAAAAAATAAAATATGGATAAAGGTAATAAGAGAAAGAAGGATTTTCCAACATGTGATAATTGTGGAAAGAAACATCCTAATACTTACTTTAAGGGAATGAGAGTTTGCTACAAGTGTAGAGAGAAAGACCACCATGATTGTGATTGTAAGGGAAAGAAAGAAGCTTCCAATGTTCAATGATTCAACTATAAGAAGATGATACACTACACAAATGAATGCACCATGCATAAAGGGAATATACCTTAGAAGAAGCTAAGGGATCAAGGTCAAGCTTATGTTATTACTATAGATGAAGTTGAATGATTAAAGTACCTGTGTCTAGATTCAAGAATTATGTTATAGGATTATTTTATCAATGATATTTTGGTTATAATAATCATGAAACAAATAAGAATTTTACTACAATAGTATTTCTTTACGGATTCACAAGAATATGTCAAATGGTATCGATGAACAAAAAAAGTGATTCAGTGGCAAGTTTATATTTTTGGAAAACACGTGATTGAGGGAAGATGACCCTTAATATGTTCTTTTTTTAAAGGTTGGGGCCGAAGCCTCAATTTATTATTTAAAGCAAAGACCTCTTTAGACTGGGTAGAGGGAGACCCATTACATAGCCCGAAGGCCTAAGGCCAAGTGGCATGAATACAAGGCTTGAAAGCCCATTTCTATGGCCCAAAAGACCCCTCGGTGAATAGAACTGCTATAGTACCTGCGCTGCTATAGTACCTGCTACAATATAGCCGCCACTACAGACCCTGCTACAGTCCCTTCGCCGCTACAGTGTCTCCGCTGCTATAGTTCTTCCGCTGCTACAGTATTACTACAATGCTCTACTACAGTATTGCTACAGTACCCTGGAAAGTCTCCCCTGCCCGGATTTGATCCTGGGACTTTTGGATTCCAATCAGGAGCCTGTACCACTAGGGCACAAGCTCATTGGACTTAATATGTTCTTGATGTTAAGATAATAATGATAAAGATATGTTTATGGGATAGTATTGGTGACCTTGAAATTGGTTAGTGATTTGATTATTTATGTTATCTCTATTAGAGTTTACTCTATCTTTGGAGTTATGGAATAAATTTGATAATTTGAGATTTTATTTAAGAAATAAGGAGAAAAATAATTTTTGGAAGCATTCATGTTTTCATTAAGGTTTTATAGTGATCATGACATTCATATATTTAGAATGTGATATTAAGAGCCACTTTTTATTGTTTGGGGAATATAATGTAGTGTTGATTTAGTGACCTTCTTTCTAATTTTTTGGACTTTAAATTTGGTTAGACATATTTTGGATGAGTATTAAGGTTAACCATTTATGAAATGTATTAAGTTGAAGTTTGGGATTTATTACTGTGGTATTAGAGATTAATGTATTATATTTGATAACTTGTGCTCACCATTTTGGTTTTATTAAAGATGGGAGGAATAACTTGTTACGTTTTTATGGATCTTATGACCCATTAGAAGTAATAAAAAATTCATCTTGGACATTAATTTCTCATATTAAGAAATAAATTGAAAATTGATATAAGCATAACCAAAGGATGAAACTTTAAGTATATTTTATGGTTCTCTATATCATAATAGTAAAAGAATCCCTCAAATCTATGAAAAAAATCTTGAAACAAAAATGTGATCATATTACCTTCATATTCGATGAATAAAATGGCCTTTTAAATCATTATAGATTTATTATTTTGAGGTCCTTAACTTTCCATTGATCATTAAATTTCTTATGATCAATGATCTCAATCAATCTCTAAAATTATTTATGAATTTCTTCCATGTCCATATCTTCACTTCCCACTAATGTTCACTTCCCACTAACCTTCTTAATTCCTTTTCTCTGTTATAAAGTGGTTGTTTTATTAACTCTTTTTATGATGTGGGTCTCCAATACAGGTACTTTTAAATGACAAACCCATGGCTGCTGAGATCAAGATTAAATTGTGAGGATGCAATTTATTTAAGGGGGAAGAATGTAACACCTCGTGATTTTAAAAAAGGAACATCATATTCGACAGTATATATGATATGAAACACCAATATTATAAGAGAATGTAACACGATGATACTTTATGATATATTTATTTTTAAATAAATTCAATCTCTTCGATAGCTTATGATACATGAAATGCTGGGTTTAAATGAAACACAATACTCTATTAAAATATTGTTCTTTAAACACGAACATTATAACCTAGCCATTAAGTTGGAGGGTATGAATAAGAATAACTAAATTATAAAAATCATATGGTTTACACATGTATAAATTAAATTAAATGGTTATATATGAATTAGAAATAAAATAAGAATCATTTTAAAGAAAATGAAATGTTTTATGAAAAACTATATTTTTCTAAAAGGCCGTTTAGTCACGCTTTGCACACATAATTTAAAATTAATTCTTACCAATTTTAGAAAATGTATTTTAAAAAATAAATTTTATTTTTTAAATCTAAATATAAAAATTATATTTGGGGTGGATTCTTAATAATTTTATAAAAAGATTAATTTTTTTATGAATAGTAAAAAAACTTATTTTTATTGAAAACTATCTTTTCATTTAAATTATTTAAAAAGTGAAATGATATTTTAAATTGGTTTTAAAGTGAAATTAGTTCAATTATATTAAAATTTAACTAATTTAGGTCATTTTAATCAATCTTGTATTTAATTTTGATATAAAAACTTTTTAAACTTTTGAAAGTTTTTCATTGGAAAAACCGTTTTTTCAAAGTGTCTACGAGTTTAATTTTAAATTGAATTCTTCCAGTTCTGTGAATTGAATTTGGAAAAATAGATTTAATATTTTGAATCATAATAATTAATATTATCTAATAATTTCTACTTATTTTTTACCATAATTAAAAGTAAAAATAGAAAAAATTTATTACTGCAGTTAAGGTAAAATGGGTTTATCGGGGGTTAAACTAAGAGGATAATGGTTAAAAATGACCTAAAACTTGTAAAAACCCCATTTTATGGGCATATTTAAATATTATCACATATAAGGGTCAATAATGACCCATTTTATTAGTATTTTATTATAAAAAAATGTGATTATCACTTTATCTTTTCAAAAATTCCAAGTGTGTCATCCCCCCACTTATAAAAGGGCACCCCCTCTCCTCTCCTACTTACACTTTCAAAATCATTTGGTTCAGAAAAAACCTATAAAAATACATTACTTAAATCCATTACAACATACTACAGTCCTTGGTTAAATCATAAATCCAATATATGAAGGCTTTAGGTTAAACCTAAAGTGGTTTCCCGAAGAATAGGTAAAGTTTTTAACTATGAGTTTTAATTTTACTTCATCTTCTAAATCATTTTAATATTCTATAAATTTTACAAAATAAAAAAAATACTATATACTAAGATTTTATTATGTTAATTTAATAACCTATATCTATCTCAACTTCCATCAAATGAAAAACAAAATCTTCGATCGTGTGTACGGAAAACTACCGCCTCATGAACCGATGTAATTCGTTTTCCATCACCACATTTAAAGGTTGGATATAATGATGAATTTAAAATATTTATATTATATTTATAAAATTATTATACTTATATAATTTTTATATCACATATAACTTCTCACTTTCCATTCCACAGGGGATACGATAACGTCGCTCGTGTATACGGCGGACTACCACCTCACGAAGTGATGCGATTAATTTTTCACTTATGCTTTACATGGAAAGTAGTAAGGTTAAAATTAATGTATATATGTTATATTTATGAATTAAAATACATATGTAAATATATTATCATGTCTAAATTCTTACCTTCTAATTATTTAGAAAATAATAACGTCGCTCGTGCGTGCGTACAGACTACAGCCTCCACGTAGCGACGTGAAATGTTTTTCATTTTATTTTTACATGGATGGTAATAAGGATTGATTTGATTAATAAAAATTATATATATAATATAATAATTATTCTGAAAAGTTTAATTAACATTTATTTTCTTTTCATTCCATCAATCAAGAAAAATGGAAACAACGTTCATGCGTATATACAACTTACCATCTCCATAAGCGGTGTAATCCATTTTCTATCTATAAATTTTATAGATTACTATAAATACATATATAATGAATATATATGATATTTTTATCATGGTTTACATTCTAGATATGATGTAACTATTATCAGTATAAAAGGACCAAAATTACCATACCAAAACATACATGAAAAATGAACCAATTATATCCTGAAACAGTGATTTTAACATATAATTGTTAATAAATGGGTCATAAAAATACTATAAGTAAATAATATATTGTATGATATATATGAGTATTGTTTTTTAATATATATATATAATAAACCTATATTTATTATACATCATGTTCATATACATATGAATTAATTCGAACCTGAGGTAAGAGATTCTCGTCTCACTTTTTCTTTCGTGAGATGTCATATTTACCACTTATTCCATTATGTGGTGTATATAATGACAATTTTGATATTTTATATAATTAATATATTTCTATTAATGAAATTTAAAGTTTAATTTTAATCTATTTCTTTCATGGGGATTATGATTCAAAAGTTACCAAAGTTTTAGGAGTTTATTTCACAATCTCATCACTATTTGGGATTGTTTTTGTTTAAGTCTCCCTTGAGAAAATTATTTGATATTTATATCTTAAAATCAAAATATTTTCTTCTCCTATGGTTATTCATGAAAATTTTCAATTTATAGTACAATTTTTACTCTCTTTGGTACTTAAAATGATTGAGAAAATATTTTTAAGAAAATCCGACTTTATTTCTCTCTTCGGTCGAAAATCCTTTTTCATCAGAATCCATGTTTTATAAAAAAAATTCAAAAATATCTTTAAACTTTTAAAAATGATTTATTTAAGGAATTTTTATCCATTTTTACTTTAAAAAAAATTTAAAATGAATCTTCATTTCATTTTCAAAATAATGTTCATTTGAATTTTACCGAAAATGTGCAAGAAATATTTATTTTAATATTTACAGAATGAATGTAATTTCACACCATCATGAACAATAAATGTTTTAAATCTTAATTTATAATTTTTAAAGGTTATTTTCAAATAAGATAAATTTTAAAATATAAAATTTTAGTTTTAAAAATATTTTCAAAGTGAAAATGTTATTTTCCTCAAAAATGTTTTTAATGATATTTTTATGGAATTTCTATTCATAAATGACATAAAACCTTTATTTTAATTATGATAATCTGGGGATATGTTGTATTGATACTGTCCTTATTATTTCTCTAGATGGTTTATATTCAGTTTGACTATAGATGTACAATTTTATTACCATTCACTATATTACTCTGGATGGTTTATGATTATGTTTATTGATTAGGGTAAGTATTAAAATTTCACATGTTAGTTCTTTAGTATGAATTTTTATGTTGATTATGTTTCACCACTTTCTTATGAGGTATGACTTGTACTTAATAAGTGATGGGTGGGGCTCAAAATTTTATAGCCCCTCGATGCATCGATAGGTCTCAGGAGACAAATTAGTTGGCTAAATTAAATGAGTTTTTACCCATAGATTTAAATTATATTGTTAAAAGTATTGACAATATGTTTTTTATGTTCAAAATTATGCATTACCTCATTATGATATTGGTTATTGATGTTCCATGTGATTATTATATTAGTTAGAATATCCATGGTTAAGTTTCAAGCTTATGTCATTATTTATATGGAATTATTTTTGTAATAACCCCAACTCTAGTAGCCCAGAGATGGTGGTTACTTTATTACATTAACATTATATACAAGGAATCACATAATGAATGAATGAATAGTTTAGCAGTCTTGGTAAAGTAGATACATATTTGAAATTCACATTACATTTTAAAATATAAAATGTATAAAAAACTTTCTTTTGAGATCATCTTTATTCCCTATAGAATGTCTCTATATATCAATGATAAAAAATTTCCTGGAATCCTAGGGTATAAAACATAATAAAGGGGTTAGCTCAAATTCTCGATAAGGGTTAAGTACAGTGGAAGCTATCATGAATCAACAATATATGAAACATAATCAATATGGAAAGGTAAGTAACTAAACACACATGAAATTTAAATAACTTGA
Organism: Viscum album; assembly: GCA_963277665.1. Lineage (NCBI taxonomy): Eukaryota > Viridiplantae > Streptophyta > Magnoliopsida > Santalales > Viscaceae > Viscum > Viscum album. Next base: position 365,736,746 of record OY728150.1, on the reverse strand, counting down.
ATATCTTGATAGGATATGGCATAATTAATATGTAAATGTATATAATTAAAAACACATTCCATTTAATCAATAAATTTAGAATTAAATGCATCTAGAGATAATATGATTTTGAAAATGTCATGGATAATAATAACTGAAATCTTATTGAAGGAGATGTTTAATTATTGGACTTCATGTTCTCAGGCACATGATACCTCTACCATCAAGACCTTTCAAAATATAGTTTAAAACTACAGGTAAAATCCCATTTAATTATAGATTACTAATTCATATCATGAGACAATCGATGCATCAAGGGGCTATGTAATTTCGGGGCCCACCCATCACTATAGGTCCAAAGCATTCCTCATATATCGAATGATCGATTTAATTCATGAATCAATATTCCTTATAAAAAATATCTATATTCAGTAACGAATACATATTTAACATTATTTACCTAATTATTCAAATAAATTTTAAAGTAATCACCGTATGTAAAAATGGTATACAGTTTAGCTAATAATCATATCCATGATACAAGGAATATGAATATTTAAGAGAAATGAAATATCCAATGATCATAAGTGAATGCTTCAATGAATGAAATAATTTCAAGATATACCCAGTGGGGAATAATTAAAATAAAGGGTTATTATTATTGATGAATAAAAGTACCATAAAAAGACCATTAAAAACATTTTTGAGGAAAATGTCTTTTCACTTTTAAATTTACTTTTTTAAAAAGAAAATATAAAAATATAAAGGAAAAAAAATTCTTTAAAAATAACCTTGTAAACTTATAAATGAATCTTCAAAGAATTAAGGCATAATGATAGTGAGAAAATCCACTCATGTCGTATAAGTTAAAAAAACATTCATTCTACACTTTTTCGGGAAAATCACGAAATACATCTTTTGAAAAATGAAAAAAAAATATTCCTTTCAAACCATTTTGTAAAAATCTAAATATGAGTAAAAATGACTTTAAACAATTACAATAGAATATTAAAAAACTTTTTGAAACAATTTTAGAAAAAATGAATATAGAAGATAAATATTCCCCAATGAGGACCTAAAAATAAACAATCTCGAATAATGATGAGATTGTGAAATAAACCCTTACCACTTTGGTATCTTATCAATCGTAAGCCCCATAAAAGAAATAAATTCAAATAAATATTTAAATATCATTAAGAAAAATAGATTCATGATATAATATATAAAATTGGTAGTATATATACCACACAAAATAAGTAAGTGGCGAATAAGGCATGCATCCCACAGAAATAAAAGTGAGATGCAAATATCTTACCACTTTGTAATTATTCAAATCGTATTCCCCATGAATAAATAACATTTAACAAAGCTTTAAATATAATGAGAATAAATAAATTAATGGTTATGATGCTGGGTAGGAGGATCTATATTGTCGAGTAGTGATGATTAGGTGGAAGCTAGTCTTCGTGGTTATGATGTTGGGTATGATACTTTCTTTTTAGTTTTAAAAGAGTTGTTTTTGTCCTTGAACTGACTGTGGAGGCTTGGTTGTTGTTTAAGTCGTGATGTCATGTTGGGTTCCCCCTCAGTCCTTAAAAGAGGGTTTATTATGATAAAAAAATTAATTTTCATTCATGATATAACATGTTAAAGGGTTGTTATATACACCTCGTAAAATAAAATAGGTGTATAACATCAAAATATGCCTCGATGAAAGAAAATTGAGACGAAGTCCCTTACCTCAGGTTCGAATTCCTTTGTATGTATTTGAATATACTAGATAATAAATATAGATTTATTATACATATATTTCATAACCATAATCATATATATCATACTATATATTATTTACTTATAATATTTTATCACCCATTTATTATCAATTCATTGTTAAAATCATTGCTTCGGGTGGTAACTGTTTCTTTTTTCATGTATGTTTTAATTCAGTGGTTCCAGATCTTATACTTTTATCATAGTTACATAATATATATAATATTATTTATGTTGTAAATATTATATATATATATATATATATTCATCCATAAAGATAGAGATTAAAAAAATTAATTACACCATTCCTGGAGACGGTAGGCCGTATATACTCATGAGCGTTGTTTTCATTTTTCAATGGATGAAATGATAGAATAGTAAAGAATAATTAACCTTACCATAATAATTATTATTTAATATATATTATATATATCCATTATTTTCATATTTATACTCATGTAAGTAAAGTGGTGATGAAAAATTAATTACACCGCTACGTGGAGATGGTAAGTCGCACCCACACACACATGATGATTTCATTTTTCATAGGATGAATAAAAGGAAAAATATGGTTGTATCCTAACCATAATAAAATATATGTATATATATGATAATGGAGTTATTAAATTAGTATTAAAACATCACCTTAAGAGTAAGTGGAAGAAGAAATACACCAGAAAGAGTAGGTAAAGACGATCACCTCTTTTTTAGCAGACTTCCTTTAGATCACTTCTTAAGGGATTTATGGTTAGTCTTTTGGAAGGACCAGAACCTCTGAAACTTGGATAAGGATGTTTAAAAGACAAATGGGTAGATTTTAGTCAAGATAGATGGCTCAAAGTGGTGTAAATAAGTGAAGGAAGGAGTTCCCATTTATAATTGAGGTGAGGGACACTTTTGGAATTTCTTATAATATTAAAATATAATAAGACTATTCTAGAGACAAATAATTACAAATGGATAATAAATATATAATGGATGAATTTTTAGACCATATATTATCCCATTTATGATTATTTAATATTTTTATAAATTTTAAATAATTTAATAAAATATTATATTCATGAAATATCATTATTTTCAGTTTTGATACTATTCGTTACTTTGACTTTAATAATATTAATACAACAATATAAATTCAAAAAAAACTTTTAATATATAAAAAATATGACATATTAATCTATAATTTTTTTATCACCTTAAATATCTCCAATTATATTAATTTTAATATTTTTAATAACATATATTTTATTTTACCATTAATTGAATAATTACTGCATCAGCGTTGTGTAAGAATTCAAGGTAATTATTTTTTCACTAAAAATTAAAAATAAATTACCAATATTTATATAAATATTTTATATTTCAAAATATTATTTATAATCAAACACAACATCTAGATAACCCCATCTTAATAATGTTATAGTTATTAAAAACATGACTTTGACATCTTTGACTTTTCTTTAAATAAAATATTATAAAGGTCATAAACTCATCCAAATGGTCATATAACCAAACCTTGAATGATTATTAATGAAAATTTCTCATCCAATAAAAATTTTCCAAGTTTTAGGGTTATTTTATAGTCCTTATCATATTATTTTTACCCTTAATTACTCGATTTACCCTTTACCATGGTAATAAAAATCACTATGGTTATTATTCATTATTACCAAAATAAAAGGAAACTATTTAATAAATTTGGACCCACTTATTAAAAATATATAATACACTTTTAAAAATTTAAAACATAGAATTTGTAGAATTTAATTTAAAATTAAACTAGCAAAATGTAGTGAAAAAATGTACTTACACAATTTTTTTTATAAAGACTATTAAAATGTAATTAATTATATTATATCTAACTAAATAGTACCTAAGATAATTTTATATCAACTTTAAATCATTAAGTAACTTTTTTTAATATAAATAAATTCATATTTTTATATTAAATTGATATTACTATTTACTGGAAAATCAATCTTTTCATAAAAATTCGAAAAAATTCACCCTAAGCTAATTTTAATATAATAATTCCAAAAATGAAGTTCATTTTATCAAATAAATTTTTCTAAAAGTGTCAAAAATTAATTATATTTATTTTCTCATAGAAAACAATAAAAATCTATTTTTCAAGAAAACATATATTTGAAAAATAAAATGAATTTGCTAAAAACTATGTGTTTACTTACTAATAATTAATCAATAAATTTTTATTGAGTAAGAATATTATATATATTTCATAATTGGTTAATCTTATTCACACACGCTAATTTATTGACTAGTTTATAACTTTCATGTTAAAATAATAATTTTTAATAATATATCATAGTTCATTTAAGCTTGACATTATGTGTTCCACAAGCTATCAATTAAATTTTATATATTAAAAAATCTTGGGATGTTACATTCTCTCCAGCATCAATAAATTTTTTCCTAACAATTTGAAACTGCACTTTGAAAATAAAGGGTGTATATTTGAAAATTCCATTATGGAAATCACACATCATAAAAAGGGTTAATAAACTTCCTCTAAAAAAGAGGGAAATAAAAATGTGAAGGTCACCACAAAATTAGGATTCAGAATAGAAGAACATTAGTGGGAAGAGAAGATATGGACATGTAAGAGAAATTTAACTATCAAGGACTGATGGAGAGTGATAGAAGGCATGAACACAATAAAGTTAACCATAAAAAATCCATAAATTTGTGATTACTTAAAATGTTATTGATTTTTCAATAAAAAAAGTAAATGAATAAAAATTTTAAGGTCCTTTTTCCTAAATTCGATGGATTATTTTACTATCTAGATAAAAAACTTGAGAAAATAAACTTACTTGATTTATTTCTATGTCATAAGCATAATCTCATTATTTGGTTATGATTCAATCTATCTCAACTTCATTTCTTACACTAGGAGATAGATATTGAAGATGAATTTCTATGCCTGAAACATTTTGAATGAATAATAAGATCCACAAGTCATCTCTTCAGCCTCTATATATCTACTAAAACAAAAATGGTCAACACATGTTATCCAATATGATAAATCTTAATTTAACATAAAATAATAATATCAAAAGTTCAACTTAATCCATTTCATAAGTATTTATAATTAATACTTCTCCAAAATATTACTGACCAAATTCAAAATCCAAAAATTTGATCAAACATTTATCCCTAGACAACATAAATCAGTTCATAATGTCACATTCCAAACATTAATCTCATGGTTATCTATACAATAAAACATGTATTCAAAAAATGAACTTATCATTTATCTTCCATATCATTTAAATAAATAAAAATTATGTCATACTAAATATGACATCACATAGGCCAGTGGTAGGTGATGCACCCTTGTTGACCTTTGATTGTGGGTTCAAGCCTTAGGGGCTTGCTCGATGCGACGGGTTGTCGTCTGACCTACTAGCTGTCATTTTTCTAAAACTATATTAATAAAATCCTTACAAAATTATAAAAAATGTGATAAATATCCTAAAAAATAACCTTATTATATTCCACATTAAATAAATATTTTAACCTCAAAAGTTATCTCATAAGTTTCATTTTGCATTCCCAAAAATACAATAACTGTAACACCCCAGGTAAATAAAGAATATGACATTTTCATATTTATCCATATTTGTGAATAAAATATTAATATGACTTTAAAGGGGACTCTATGCTCGATGGCGTACCCAACACGCAACAACGAGTTTCTTGGGAATCTTACGTTGCACTCTAATAATAAAATAATATTATTTAAAATGGTAGTTAACATGTAGCCGTTGTATTGGCGGGAATGGATAGAAATAACTATAATATGATTATATATGTTTTTTAATGTTTTTACATTTATCCAATAAAAGCTAAAGGCTTAAAATACGAAAAGAATACAATTTTAGGCGTATATGCCCTAGTTTTCACTAAAGGTTCACTTATCGCCTTTTAATGGAGAACTGTCATTAAATATAGTTTTGATCACTCTTATACATTCTTTTGGACCAAATAAAACTCTTATTAATAATCGAGACATCAAATTTTACTTTGTGTAATTTTTTGGTATTTTTCCGATAAAGTTCATTTTTTAATGAATAATGTAGAATGTTGTGTTTTAATTCAAAACCTCTTTTTAATATAATTTATTTATATGATTAGATAATATTTTGAATTGGTTTTAAAGTGAAATTAGAAAATATTTTTACCATTAAATCCAATAGTGGTCGTTGGAATTAATTTCACTTTGAAATCAGACTTAAACTAGTGTCAATCTTTTGATACTTATTGTTTTATAAAAACACGCTATTTGCTCTGACAGCGGGAATTAATTATTAAATTAATTAATGTGACTAATATGTTTTGAATTTTGTAAAACGGACTTCATTTTTGAATTCGGAATATCAAATATAGCTTAGGGTGAATTTTTGAGATTTTTCTGAAAAACTTTAATTTTTGATGAATAGTGAAACCACTAAGTGGTACTTATAAAAGCTGATTTTTTGTTTAAATGAAATTTTACCACTTATGTGTTTTGAATTTCAAAAATCCGACATACATGGTTGTCATTAAGAAGTAAAATGTGGTTCAATGGGATAAAAATAATTTTTTGGTGAATAGTAACTTATTAAGTTTTTAATCGCGATTAGTGGTAATTAGTGTAGTTTAAGGTAAAAATAATGCTTTAATAAAATGAGATGATCTTGAAACATGTCTTACCCTCATTGGTTGTATCATGGCCGACCAAGACAAGCCATGGGTCAACTTGGGGACCCCATGGATCCACTTTGGTTGGGAAATGACATAAATAACATTTTATTTAATGTAAAAGTAAAATTGACACAAACATGATATGTTTTACTAAAACAATTTTTAAGTGGGGTTATACAAGTCATCTTTTTGATTATAAATATTCATTGGAAATCTAAAAATATTTCATACATCATAGTATTTGTTTTATAATTTTTAGACATTAAATAAATTAAATTATTTATGACATAATAATGATGCAGCGATGACATCATTATTTGACGATTTAAATAAAATGGAATGATAATGTAAAATATGTGAACTACACATGTCCAAAACTTATTGGATGAGTGGATTTAGAAGCCTTATCACCTTATACATGAATTATATCAATGTGGGACCTTTTGAAACTGAAACACATTTTCAAATAAAGTAATATTTCTTTACTTTCCAAAAGTGTCCCTCCTCTCCTCTTATAAAAGGCCCCCACCTCTACCTCATTTAACACACTCCTCAAGCCTTTGGCTCGGACAAACCCTGCCCATTTACTCTCTCCACATCCCTCTCCTCATCCTAGAGGATTCCCTTTGGGCAGAATCCTTTCAAAGGAAGCCTTTAGGCTCATATCAAAAGGAGTTACACTTTTAAAGGTAATTCATTCTCTCATGTTCATTTGTTTTATTTTGCTTCTCCAACCCCCTAAACTCTTTTTATTTACTTCTTTTGTAACAACAACATTATCTTCAATATAATAGGATGTTGTTATAAGATTTATTCGAGCTACACTCTCACACAACTACATCAAATGGTTAAAGAACATACGGTTTCTGTGGATGGTGAAATTCTGCCTCCCGAAATGATGATTGTTCAATACTCATTTAACACCTTCAAAGGTGGCCATTATGATGTCACTATTTTTATATATGATATATAATATGTTTATGTTTTATTTATGCTTCTGTATTTTTCATTTTTGTCTTACATTTATGGCTTCCATTATGGGTATACACGATATCTTTATTTAAGGAAGTGCGGACTACCGCCCCCTCAAAGTGATTTGATTCGTTAAATACCATATGTGGGATGTATAAAGGATGGAAATATGATATTATATATGATATTATACTGGAATTATAATATACCTTTATATCATTATTATTCCATTCTATAAAATACGAAATAGAAATGAAAGTAGCGTTCATGCGTACGTACGGCTTACCGTCTCCATGAACGGTGCATTTCATTTCTTACCTCTAAATGATTATGTATTGTTATAAATGCATGAATTTACTGGATATATATGACATATATGATATCTACATAATTAATAAAATTCTGGATATAATAAACATTTGGCCACACGAACAACATGTAATTGTAAGAAGTCCACTTTCGACTTAAGAACCAAATATGGGCAAAACAAATATTATTAACTTAAATGATTACATAATGTTTATGACATGGTAATAAGTGGTATAAAAGTAATAATGAACTTGAAAAATGTTCTTAAAGAATTATAAATTAACTCAAGTTTATTATTCATGAGATTAAAGAACGATCGAGTCAAGTCGGACCCGAGGTAAGGGATCCTACACCTCTCTTTCTTTTTAAGTACACTCTTTTATGTCATTCCTTTTAAGATCATCTTTCTTATGACTGGGATGTTATTTTATATTACTCCCACTGTACTTATTATGTTCATATGATGAGAGACCCTATTTCCTCTCATCAATCCTTTTTGGAAGTTTTAAGTGGCGTCGTTAGGCTGCCGAGTTTCCGTAAGAGATGTTTCATCTCACTTTTATTCCCGTGAGATTTATGCTACATTTGCCACAATTTCCTTTGAGTGGTTTATGTACTACCCATTATTACACTACTTTTTTAATATAATTCCATTTATGGGTATTTACATATTAATTGTATGACACTTCTTCAATGGGGTGTACTTTTCGAAAGTTACCCAAGTCGGTAAGGGGACCTTTCACCCTCCTCTTTTTTAAAAGACTTCTTTTGTTGGGTATTTTAATTTACATATTGTTATGTTGGGATATGTTATCATATATCCTTATTGATGTAAATTTTATGTCCAAGTGATGAGATACACTTTTTATCTCTCATCAACTCATTTTGATGTGATGCCGTTAGGCTGTCAAGGGAACCTTTTAACCCAATTTCGATTTCTTTGGGTTCAACATGTAGTCATTGAATATGTCATCCTTTGAATATGTGTGAATGAACTTTTATTATTTTACACTTAATATCCAATTATATTGGGTGTATTTATATTTGTCACACATAATTTTGATATTGATTTATCCTTAATTTAAGGATACCTTCTTTATAAGTGATTTCATCACATTTGACATTTCTATTGAGGGTTCATTATTGTTATGCACCAATTCACTCTTATATGGTGTATATACTGTACTTTGGAGTATTATATCATGAATCCATTTATTCTCATGATATTATAAAGTTATGACTAAATGTTATTCCTCAATTATTGTATTCAAGTGTCTCTAATTTTGGTAAAACCCCTTTAACCAAAATATCGTTTTAAATGTTTTAATTATTTGTTCTTATTAATATCCATGTTTTCAAAATGGTTTTAAGGATTTATTTATATGGATATTAATGATTTAAAATTTTAAGCTTCAAGGTGGTATGGGACACTTTGATTCAAAAATCTCTTTATTAAATGTTTTAAATGGGTTTGGAAATGGTTTCTTTTTGAATGGATTCATTATTTCAATATACAAAAATGTTATATTGTGATTGAAATGTGGAATTGTTATGTTTCCTTTATGCATGTTTTATGTGATACATTTATATTATGGTTCTTGGGCATTGTTATGAAAACGGGTGGTTCCGTGATAAACTAAGGGCGGGTGAGCCCGATATAGCTCTCCAATGCATTGGGTAACGTGAAGGAGTGAAACGTTAAGGTTTCTCCGAAGAGATTTAGGGAATATACTGTGATGGGTATTCCAAACGTAACCAAGAGGGTTACTCCCTACGTAAGAATGTTATGAATGCCTCAAGTTACCTTTATGTCTTATGTTTTCTATGATTTATTCATGATTTGATATGCCTATGTTTTATGGGTAAAGTGTGATTTCATTCTAATGTATATATGAACTCATGTTTCCTTTCCATATTTTTATAACTGTTACTGAGCTTTTTATGCTCATCCCAAGTTTTTGAAATGTTTTTCACAGGTCAAGGGAAAGGTACATGATGTGACGATAGTGTCAAGGATGTGTCAAGAAAGAATCCGTGTTTTATTTTAAATAGGTTTCCTTTGATGGGAAGAATGAATATTGTCTTTTATGTAACCACCTTGTTTAAATGTGGAATGTAATGCAAGTTTCATGATCTAATTCTCTAAAACTCTAAACCTGAAAAGATCCTCAATGTGTAATCTTTTAATAACTCAAGTTTAAGTAAGGTTTAAGGCTAGGGCCTTATAGTTGGTATCAGAGGTCGGTTTAGATAACTTTATAGGTTAGGGTATTATTTAAGCATAAGTGACATTACCATAATGGTTAGGATTTCAGAAAGAATCCTAGTTTTAGATAAAGTGAATGAGTAAGTGTATCTTAGTGTTTACCTTCCTCATTAGTACATGATGGTTTTGTTGATATACTCACACTGAGATTTCTATTTTTAGTGAATGGATGGATCTAGCAGGCACCAAAGAGACAACAGTTTTGAAGGAAACTGTGGTGGTTCTCTGATTAAGATAGTAGATAAAATGGAGGATTCAATGAGGAATCTCATAGTTGTTCTAAACCAACTATCAAGGAGTCATGATCAACCACTTCAACCTTGGTGAGTTCTCTAATGCATCATGTACAAGATGGCCAACTCGATGTGGAAATTTAGGTATTAATTATAAAGGTAACCATTTGGGTTTATATGATCCTTACTTTTTAGGTAATTATGGGTTACTCTATGATATGATGGAAAATGAAAGGAATGAGATAAACTTGAGGTTAAAATATGTTATGATTATTCTTGAAGATTTTATCTCATTTTGGGGAATGTTTTAATAATTATATAGTTTTGGAAAAAGGACAACACGTAGACCGTGTGACATCCTGTCGCGTCGGACAAAGCTGTGGGAATCGAACCCACAACCAAAGTGCGACTGGTATTTATCGCCTACCACTGGACTACGTGAATTCCCTGGTTAGTTTGACTAATTCATTCTAGTTATATGATTTTATGAATTAAGAGTAAGTTGATTTTGGGTTATTTATGAAAATGATTAACCTATCATGGAGGATATGTGATTAGGTTAATTACTTTTCAAAATGATACTTTAGGAGCAACTGATGTTGTTTGGAGATAAATGTTACGATTTAACTTGGAAGACTATGTGACTAAATCCTTCAAATATTTGGGTTTCAATCTTATATTGGTTTAATTTGAAGAATTTTATGGAAAAATTGATTATAGAATGGTCCTCGTTGAACTTTGGGTTTTGTTGGACAAATTTTGGAGGTTAAGAATAGATTTTCTTTTTATAAAGGGTTATCCTTTTCTGGATTATCTGACCTTGTACTAACCTTTTTGGTTTTGGTTTTGGTTAAAGCCTAAAGACATGGGATGTATATAGTTCTATTTGGTGGATTAGGTTATTATCTAGAAGTTGATTATAGTACTCTTAATGGGAACAAGTCTCCCTAAATACTCGTCTTTTGGAAAAAAATATGAGTTTGATTAAGGAATCTAGTAAAAGCTGAGAGTCAACATGATAAGTGATTATGTTTCCTTATGAATAAATTCCTCAATAAAAAGTAACTTAAAACAAAAATGTTGTCTATTAACTTTTCCTACTGGGGAATTGAATACCATTTAACCCATCACAAGTTTGTGATTTTCTTGTGGTTAACTTTCTCCTAAACATGTTTTCTATCACTCTCCATCAGAACATGACCCTTTGTTTTTTCCTCCATGTCCATATTTTCATACTTGGAATCCTAGTATGGGTTAACTCGGGTGACCTTTGTACTTATCTCTCTTTATTTTAAAGTGATTGTTTTACCGACTCTTGATCCAATGTGGGACTTTCAAGGATGTTTCCAAGCTCAATTTTAAAATTGCGAGGACGCAATTCCCAAAAGGGGGGAAGGATGTAACACCCCAGGTAAATAAAGAATATGAAATTTTCATATTTATCCATATTTGTGAATAAAATATTAATATGACTTTAAAGGGGACTCTATGCTCGATGGCGTACCCAACACGCAACAACGAGTTTCTTGGGAATCTTACGTTGCACTCTAACAATAAAATAATATTATTTCAAATGGTAGTTAACATGTAGCCGTTGTATTGGCGGGAATGGATAGAAATAACTATAATATGATTATATATGTTTTTTTAATGTTTTTACATTTATCCAATAAAAGCTAAAGGCTTAAAATACGGAAAGAATACAATTTTAGGCGTATATGCCCTAGTTTTCACTAAAGGTTCACTTATCGCCTTTTAATGGAGAACTGTCATTAAATATAGTTTTGATCACTCTTATACATTCTTTTGGACCAAATAAAACTCTTATTAATAATCGGGACATCAAATTTTACTTTGTGTAATTTTTTGGTATTTTTCCGATAAAGTTCATTTTTTAATGAATAGTGTAGAATGTTGTGTTTTAATTCAAAACCTCTTTTTAATATAATTTATTTATATGATTAGATAATATTTTGAATTGGTTTTAAAGTGAAATTAGAAAATATTTTTACCATTAAATCCAATAGTGGTCGTTGGAATTAATTTCACTTTGAAATCAGACTTAAACTAGTGTCAATCTTTTGATACTTATTGTTTTATAAAAACACGCTATTTGCTCTGACAGCGGGAATTAATTATTAAATTAATTAATGTGACTAATATGTTTTGAATTTTGTAAAACGGACTTCATTTTTGAATTCGGAATATCAAATATAGCTTAGGGTGAATTTTTGAGATTTTTCTGAAAAACTTTAATTTTTGATGAATAGTGAAACCACCAAGTGGTACTTATAAAAGCTGATTTTTTGTTTAAATGAAATTTTACCACATATGTGTTTTGAATTTCAAAAATCCGACATACATGGTTGTCATTAAGAAGTAAAATGTGGTTCAATGGGATAAAAATAATTTTTTGGTGAATAGTAACTTATTAAGTTTTTAATCGCGATTAGTGGTAATTAGTGTAGTTTAAGGTAAAAATAATGCTTTAATAAAATGAGATGAGCTTGACACATGTCTTACCCTCATTGGTTGTATCATGGCCGACCAAGACAAGCCATGGGTCAACTTGGGGACCCCATGGATCCACTTTGGTTGGGAAATGACATAAATAACATTTTATTTAATGTAAAAGTAAAATTGACACAAACATGATATGTTTTACTAAAACAATTTTTAAGTGGGGTTATACAAGTCATCTTTTTGATTATAAATATTCATTGGAAATCTAAAAAGATTTCATACATCATAGTATTTGTTTTATAATTTTTAGACATTAAATAAATTAAATTATTTATGACATAATAATGATGCAGCGATGACATCATTATTTGACGATTTAAATAAAATGGAATGATAATGTAAAATCTATGAACTACACATGTCCAAAACTTATTGGATGAGTGGATTTCGAAGCCTTATCACCTTATCCACGAATTATATCAATGTGGGACCTTTTGAAACCGAAACACATTTTCAAATAAAGTAATATTTCTTTACTTTCCAAAAGTGCCCCTCCTCTCCTCTTATAAAAGGCCCCCACCTCTAACTCATTTAACACACTCCTCAAGCCTTTGGCTCGGCCAAACCCTGCCCATTTACTCTCTCCACATCCCTCTCCTCATCCTAGAGGATTCCCTTTGGGCAGAATCCTTTCAAAGGAAGCCTTTAGGCTCATATCAATAGGAGTTACACTTTTAAAGGTAATTCATTCTCTCATGTTCATTTGTTTTATTTTGCTTCTCCAACCCCCTAAACTCTTTTTATTTACTTATTTTGTAACAACACCAGTATCTTCAATATACTAGGATGTTTTTATAAGATTTATTCGAGCTACACTCTTACATAACTACATCAAATGGTTAAAGAACATACGATTTCTGTGGATGGTGAAATTCTGCCTCCCGAAATGATGATTGTTCAATACTCATTTAACACCTTCAAAGGTGGCCATTATGATGTCACTATTTTTATATATGATATATAATATGTTTATGTTTTATTTATTCTTCTGTATTTTTCATTTTTGTCTTACCTTTATGGCTTCCATTATGGGTATACGCGATATCTTCATTTAAGGAAGTGCGGACTACCGCCCCCTCAAAGTGATTTGATTCGTTAAATACCATATGTGGGATGTATAAAGGATGAAAATATGATATTATATATGATATTATACTGTAATTATAATATACCTTTATATCATTATTATTCCATTCTATAAAATACGAAATAGAAATGAAAGTAGCGTTCATGCGTACGTACGGCTTACCGTCTCCATGAACGGTGCATTTCATTTCTTACCTCTAAATGATTATGTAATGTTATAAATGAATGAATGTACTGGATATATATGACATATATGATATCTACATAATGAATACAATTCTGGATATAATAAACATTTGGCCACACGAACAACATGTAATTGTAAGAAGTCCACTTTCGACTTAAGAACCAAATATGGGCAAAACAAATATTATTAACTTAAATGATTACATAATGTTTATGACATGGTAATAAGTGGTATAAAAGTAATAATTAACTTGAAAAAGGTTCTTAAAGAATTATAAATTAACTCAAGTTTATTATTCAGGAGATTAAATAACGATCGAGTCAAGTCGGACCCGAGGTAAGGGATCCTACACCTCTCTTTCTTTTTAAGTACACTCTTTTATGTCATTCCTTTTAAGCTCATCTTTCTTATGACTGGGATGTTATTTTATATTACTCACACTGTACTTATTATGTTCATATGATGAGAGACCCTATTTCCTCTCATCAATCCTTTTTGGAAGTTTTAAGTGGCGTCGTTAGGCTGCCGAGTTTCTGTAAGAGATGTTTCATCTCACTTTTATTCCCGTGAGATTTATGCTACATTTGCCACAATTTCCTTTGAGTGGTTTATGTACTACCCATTATTACACTCCTTTTGTAATATAATTCCATTTATGGGTATTTACATATTCATTGTATGAAACTTCTTCAATGGGGTGTACTTTTCGAAAGTTACCCAAGTCGGTAAGGGGACCTTTCACCCTCCTCTTTTTTAAAAGACTTCTTTTGTTGGGTATTTTAATTTACATATTGTTATGTTGGGATATGTTCTCATATATCCTTATTGATGTAAATTTTATGTCCAAGTGATGAGATACACTTTTTATCTCTCATCAACTCATTTTGATGTGATGCCGTTAGGCTGTCAAGGGAACTTTTTAACCCAATTTCGATTTCTTTGGGTTCAACATGTAGTCATTGAATATGTCATCCTTTGAATATGTGTGAATGACCTTTTATTGTTTTACACTTAATATCCAATTATATTGGGTGTATTTATATTTTTCACACATAATTTTGATATTGATTTATCCTTAATTTAAGGATACCTTCTTTATAAGGGATTTCATCACATTTGACATTTCTATTGAGGGTTCATTATTGTTATGCACCAATTCACTCTTATATGGTTTATATACTGTACTTTGGAGTATTATATCATGAATCCATTTATTCTCATGATATTATAAAGTTCTGACTAAATGTTATTCCTCAATTATTGTATTCAAGTGTCTCTAATTTTGGTAAAACTCCTTTAACCAAAATATCATTTTAAATGTTTTAATTATTTGTTCTTATTAATATCCATGTTTTCAAAATGGTTTTAAGGATTTATTTATATGGATATTAATGGTTTAAAATTTTAAGCTTCAAGGTGGTATGGGACACTTTGATTCAAAAATCTCTTTATTAAATGTTTTAAATGGTTTTGAAAATGGTTTCTTTTTGAATGGATTCATTATTTCAATATACTAAAATGTTATATTGTGATTGAAATGTGGAAATGTTATGTTTCATTTATGCATGTTTTATGTGATACATTTATATTATGGTTCTTGGGCATTGTTATGAAAACGGGTGGTTCCGTGATAAACTAAGGGCGGGTGAGCCCGATATAGCTCTCCAATGCATTGGGTAACGCGAAGGAGTGAAACGTTAAGGTTTCTCCGAAGAGATTTAGGGAATATACTGTGATGGGTATTCCAAACGTAACCAAGAGGGTTACTCCCTACGTAAGAATGTTATAAATGCCTCAAGTTACCTTTATGTCTTATGTTTTCTATTATTTATTCATGATTTGATATGCCTATGTTTTATGGTTAAAGTGTGATTTCATTCTAATGTATATATGAACTCATGTTTCCTTTCCATATTTTTATAACTGTTACTGAGCTTTTTATGCTCATCCCAAGTTTTTGAAATGTTTTTCACAGGTCAAGGGAAAGGTACATGATGTGACGATAGTGTCAAGGATGTGTCAAGAAAGAATCCGTGTTTTATTTTAAATAGGTTTCCTTTGATGGGAAGAATGAATATTGTCTTTTATGTAACCACCATGTTTAAATGTGGAATGTAATGCAAGTTTCATGATCTAATTCTCTAAATCTCTAAACCTGAAAAGATCCTCAATGTGTAATCTTGTAATAACTCAAGTTTAAGTAAGGTTTAAGGCTGGGACCTTATAATAACTCATAATTACCTTAAAATCAAAGAACATATAAAACATAAAAGTTATTGTAGAGACGCTTATTTACCTTATAATACTTTTAAATTTATCAAGGAACATTTTTGGATATAGACGCTGAGACGGTGCGTGATTATGAGGCCTAGTGTGCCCGAAATTAATTTTATAAAAATATTAAATATATTTTATATCATGTATGCATAGTTTTTCAGAAATAATAGAGTATCTCCTAAATAAAGTCTCAAAATGGAAATCTGAGACTGAAATTGAATTCAAAGTGTGATGTTTACCCTAGATATGACCTAAAGTTAGTCAGCACAAGATATTTAGATAAATCATTCATTGTTGGGTGCATTCAGTGGATTAATTAATTAATTTAATTTAATTAATACATTAATGACCTAAAATGATTTACCTCTATAAATACATTGTTATGGATAAACACTAGGGTCATTTTCATAACCCTGGGATCATTGAGAGTAGGTTCTGTCACCCTTTATTAGTGAATCGAGATTGGACAAAGGTGAGCTTTCAAATCTAGGTGAATCAAGGCACAACGAATGCAACTGATCTCCCCCCATCCTTGGTGAGTGCATTCTTTGCCAAAATATGATCCAATATCTAGGTAATACTAATCATTTGTGGTTTCCACCCTTATTTTTAAATTATTTATCATGATCAAATCTATATTCTTTGATTTGAATTTAAATTGAGCCTTTGCATACACCCTTGTATTAGATTTAGCTTGTTTATTCAATTTATTCTCATTATGCCATGTTTCTCACCACGAGAATCCCCAATATATATTTGTTTGCTAAGAATGACTGGAAAATGATTGTTGTACCTTTGTTTTATGTTCTTTTACCTCATCATTCTTCGAGATATTCATCGTTAGCCTATGGGGTCTTGGTTAGACATTGTTGGGCGGGATCGAGCACGATCAATGTAGCATCCTGCCCCGGAGGCCACTTAGCAATGCCCCAAGATGGTTGGCCACATGACCTCAACTGTTAATCCCCATGCACCATAGGTTGTTCACTAGAAATGAGGTATCATGGTGTTTTAGTGGGGAGACTATTCCCTCAAGAGTTATAGCATAGCACAACGGTAAGTAAATGTGATAAGAAGTGAAAACAACAAAAGACAAGCAGTAACATAATAATAATAAAACATCCAGATAAATAATCAGGAGGAAGATGAGTCATAAATAGATAAAAAATAATGATGATGATTTCATGTATCTATACAGAAATATACACACATAATATAGGGGATCATGAATATAATTTAGGTTATACAAAAACACACAAAAGGCTAAAAACTACCACTTCTAGCATCACAAGCATATGATTAGTCCTCTACACTGGTACTCTATCTTAGATTTAAAAATCAAGAATCAAAAGCTGACTGATTCCCTTTATTTATACCTGTAATCATGAAGTCTACTTGGGTACCAAAGCTGACACAAGAAGGGTGTGAGATATACTAAGTAGGCCAATACCAACGACGTTTAGATCAATCCAGTTTATGCATATAAAATGACCGGTGTTCCAATAATGATAAAATAAAAAGAAATAAATAAATAAAACATGATGGCTTGAGTTCCTTTGGGATACCCAACCTAAAATACCTACTTCAGCTTAATTCGGATGCCTCCTACCTAAGGAGAACCTACATAAGGGTTATATAATGTATAAAAGGGTCATCATAAATAAAGTATCAAAAGGTGGACCATGACCAAGCATGTGATTTGACTTATCAGATTCATCCCTTAATTAAATAAGTGGAATTATTGGATTTATATAAAAAGAAATTTCTGGAATTTAAATAAGCATTATCTTGGGCCCATCTAAGGAAAACCATAACATGTAACCCAAATATAGTACTAGGATCACAAAAAATACTCAAATCCATAGGAATCCATTCAAGGAGATCCATAAATGGAATCCCAAGTATCACTCTTGACATGGGTTAAATCATCCTTTCGATCTCATCCCTAATATCGAACATAGGGGACCAAGTATGTCTCATGACCTAATTTAAGCATCAAGACACTGATCCCATCCATAATGTATCCCCTAGAGAACCGGTATCACTCACATGAAGATAAGGAAAACGCATAGTGAGCCTGTCCTAAGCATACCTAGTATCACTCCTGGTGTATATATAATCCATAAACAAGAACTAATTAGAAAGCTCGATGAGCCCATCCAAGGAATCCCATAAGGATCCAAGTATCGCTCTCGACTTGGATATGAGGTATGCATTATCTATCACAATTCATACCATTTATAAAAGCATTGAACTTATAACATTTTAATCAGATTGACCAATTCATTTAATTCTAGCAATTCAAGTTTAGCATAAATCATAGGGCGTAGGGCCTAACTCACGACCAAACATTATTCTTATTTAATTTCACAATTTGATATATATATATATATATTACAAATTCCAACACACCTTAAAAGTTGACTTAAACAATCCAAGGTAAAGGGTAAATAGGCCTCTAAATAAGGCACACCTATTTGGGGTGGATCACATCAAAGCGATCTACCAAAGGGAAGATCCGCCACTATCTAAGATCACATTAAGCATGAGAAACCATTTAAATTAATTTACTAAGCATTATGGAGGAATCATCAGATAATTCTGATGTGCGACACGATGACACATAATATAAATGTGACCAAACTTGAAGGAAAGAATCTAGAACACCTACCTTAACCCCGTTTCACTCTCCTCATATAGTGTCATCCATTGAATAGAGCTAGAATAAGAGAAATTAGAAGAATTTCCAAATTCCCTAAAAATAGGGAAATACAGCTCACACCTAAATAACGCAAGATATGAGAAGATAAGCTGTGAAGTGAAGAAATATGAATAGATAGATTAGAAAGAGGAGTCCAACACACCCAATGAAAATCAAAATGGAGTTTATATGGAGGAGGAGGAAGGATCCCTAGCTTAGGCATGGATGAGATATCTCACGTGCCTCTTCTTATATGTAGGAGAAAAAGAGGGCACTGTTAAATGAGATCCTGCTCATTAAAAAAAACATGATTGGGAATTTACATGACATGTAAGTAAATTAAATTTTGTGTAATGCTCGGGATTTCCCTCCCAGGGAAAAGACTCCTACACGTCATTTATTTAAATACATGTCGTATATTTAGTTTGTAGCCAAGTTCGATCCCATTTTCTACCTCCTTTCCTAAAATGAACTAACTGGCCCTTAGGCGTGGTCTCCAAATTTAACTAAAACTAAAAGAGAATGTACCTTGCTAAAAAGTCGAGACGTTACAACCTCCCCTTCTTAAAAAAACTCATCCTTAAGTTTCCCTTCAGAGGGTAATAAATAATTATATGAGAAAAGTTCTAGCCAGTGAGCATGTATGTTGACCTCCCTCTCCTAGGTCTCATCCTTTACATGACAGGGTTTCCAAATCACTTAGACTAAAGGAACCGACTTGCCCCTAAGAGCCTTCATGCTTCAATTAATGATGTGTATCAGATGCTCCTCAAAGGTTGCATCTACCTCCATCCCAATATCCTTAGGGTCAAATGAATGAGACATATCAGAATGATACCAGTGAAACTATGATACATGAAATAAATCATGCATGGCATGATAAATTTGAGGTAGATTCAACCGATAGACTACTAACTCAAATCTCACCATGATCTCAAAAGGTCTGGTGTAATGGAACAATCACTTGCCCTGTCTCTAAATTTGTTTATGAACCAATCTAGGTGAAGCTTGTAGAAAGACCTGATGTCCCACCTCAAAATCCAGAGGTCGACAATGACAATCAGTATAAGACTTCTTCTTATATTGAGCTATATTCATATGTCTCTAAATCAGCTATGCCTACTCTAAGGTCTCCTGAATAAGACAAGGACCCAGTATTTTTTCCTCACTCACCTCTAACTAGCATAGAGGTGAGTGGAACAACCTACCATAAATGGCCTCATATAGATCCATCTGAATCATTTTCTAAAATATGTTATTATAGGAAAACTAAATAAGAGGTGTACGCTTTTCCCATGAACCTCTGATATCAAGGACACATTCCCAAAGCATTTACTATAACACCCACATCATTTTCTCGGACTACCTATTAGTCTAGGGGTGATACATTGTACTCAAGATCACTTGTGAACCTAGTGTCTTCTACAACCCCTACCATAACCATGATGTAAATCAGGCATCTTGGTCTAATACGATAGAATGGGGAACACCATGAAGACACATAATCTCCCAGATATAAATCCTCCCAAACTCATCAATTGTAAGGTCTCTCAGATCAGTAGGAAGTATTTTTCCTTGGTCAACCTATCAATGATCACCCATACATCATCACTGGATTAAGGGGATCTTGGAAATCCCATCATGAAATCCATGGTGACATAATTCTATCTCCACTCAAGTATGGGTAGAGGCTATAGAAACCCAAAAGGTCATTGATGCTCCACCTCCACCTGCTAACAGGTGGAACACCTTGTGATGAAACCTGCAATATTCCTCATTATATCTGGATACCAATACTAATTATGTATATCTTGGTACATCTTAGTAAGCCCAGGGTGAACTTCCCAAATAGAGGCATGCGATTACCACATTAGCTCTTCACATACATTAGTAGTCACCCATACACTTCCATGGAAGAGTAGGGTATCACTCTCATCAACAACCTAATTGAGTGGTGGGTTCTCACCTAAGATACTCTCCCTTAGGATGAGGCCCTCAGAATATGATAACTGTCACATCCACACCCATTCTAGAAGGAAGGATGTCACTCTAAAATTACTAAAAATGTTTTTTTGTGTTATTAATGAACCTCCAAGTGTATCTTAGAGAATAAAACCATAGACTACCACTCAATGTTAGTCTCCTGGATGTCTTGTGTTTGAGTCTTTTAGTTCAAGACATCAACTATTGCATTACCCTTTCTGGGTGTATAAGTAATATCAAAGTCAAATTACTATAGGTAATATACCCACCTGCACTTCAAGAGATTCAAGTCTCACTATATAGATATGTATTTGAGACTTTATGATCCATGTAAATGAAAAAATTCTATCCCAATAAGTAGTTCCTCCAACAATGTAAGGCATGAACCTTGCCTACTAGCTCGAGGTCATGCGTAGGGAAATTCCACTCATGATGCCTTAGATAACAGGACATGTATGTTATAACTTGATAACCCTACATCAAAACTAATCCTATCCTAATTCCTAAAGAAACACTATAAATAGTATAGCCTCTACCCAACTTTAGAAAAATCAGGATCGATGTTAAAGTCAGTTTCCCCTTCAATTCCTGAAAAGATATCTCACAAGATTTTAACCATATGAACTTCACACCATTTTTAGTCAATACCATATGAGATGCTTCTAGGTGTGAGAAGTCCTGAATGAATCACCTTTAATATCCTATTATCCCCAAGAAAACTTTGTATATCAAATACATTCTTGGGATGATCTCAGGAAACCATGGCGCTCTTCTTCTCTGGGAAAATAGATACGCCTTCCTTTGAAATGATATGACCCAAGAAGTGAACCTTATTGATCAAAAAGTAACATTTACTGAGCTTAACATATAATTTATTCTCTCTTAGAATATTCATCATGATATTAAGATGGTTGACATGGTCATGTCTAGTGTAACAATGAACCAAGATGTCACAAACAAATACTACCACAAATGAATCCAGATATGGGTGGAAAACCTGATTCATCAAATCCATGAAAACAAATGGAATGTTTTTAAGGTCAAACAACATCACTAGATACTCATACAAGACATACCTACTTTGGAATGTTGTACGTGGTATGTATGATGAACTCAAATTCTCCTGATGGTATCCTGACCTCAAATAGATCTTAGAGAAGATATTCACTCCTCAGAGTTGGTTGAAGAGGTAATTAATAAGAGGTAGTGGATACTGGTTCTTCACCATAAGCTGGATCAACTGTATGTAATACACACACAACTTGGGGGTACCTTTGGCCTTCTTGGTAATAAATGTAGGCACGATAAGGGACAAGTTAGTTGATACTGAGAATGATGTTGAAACAAGTCATCTTGAGGACAAAGAAGTTCCACAGGAAATAGTACCCACCTATATCAAGGGGAAACTCCTTGAACTGGTGTATATTATAGGATCTAAACCCTAATAGTGTATCAAGAGTTATAATGCCACTAAAGTACTCTATTTCTAGGACCATACCTTCTATAATTGTAGTAGATATGAAAGAGTGGGATGTAAATACATCAAATAGGGCATAAACTAAATCATAGGCTACTAAAATAGTATCTCTAAACATAAAAGGTCTTGGAATATGATCCTCAGGTGTAGGATATACTGCATAGATATGGCCCAATCCATAAACCTGATATGAAACCTGACTAACCTGGGCAGGTTCGTTATGTTGGCATTAAACCAATGAGGTTTGAAACCTCATACATGACCACCCCCTTGGCCTGATCAGTTGGTAGTAGACCATCTCACAACCTGATATGGAGTTACTGATCCTGTACCTAAAAGTGCTATCAACATAGATCATTTTTTAGAAGATATAGGAGGAAACATTTGGCAAAAGTGTTGTAGGTGACTCATCCTGCCACAAGATCAACACTCAATTGGGTTCCTCATACACTGAGGCTTTCTATGGCCTATCCTGTCACACTGGTAACACACCACATAGTTTTTAGTACATGTCATTTGGCTGGAACCTCCCCTATATTCAACCTTGAAACGTTGCTTCCTACTCCTGGATAAACTATCTCCCTACCTAGAAGCTGAACCACCCTGGATCATATTGCCACCTTCCCTCAGGTTCTTATCTGTGACGAGGTCTTGGTTCATTATTTTTTAAATGGTATTCAGTCTAAAAACATTCACCTATGATCGAATGGCGTACATAATCCCATGCTCAAAACATCTCACAACTATCAACTCATCACTAGTCAGAGTTAGTGCAAAATGATGGAGCTCGGTGAAATGATTTGAATACTCCATCACTGACATAACACCCTACTAAATATGCATAAACTCATGATCATGGTATATTCACAACATCTGGGAGAATAATTAGTCATAGAAGGATGCTTGAATACTCAACCAGACCATACCCTAATGACGTCTGGTCGGGGTAATGACATCCCACCAACACTTAGTAGAATCATGTAGCATGTAGATAACAAGATTGACCCTCATCTCTAGAGGCATATCTAGATACTCAAAGATCTAAATCATGACCTCTAGCCATGACTTAATAGCCTAAGGATCTTCATCCCTTGAAAAGGTGGGAGGACGTTGCTGCTGGAATTCCCACATCAATTCTACCATGGAAGGGGTAGGTTGTGGACCACCCTATACATACTTCATAAAGCAAAAAAATCTATCAGGGAACTGATCATCAGTTCCCAGTCATCACCACCCTCATAGCGTATGACTCAAGGAATTCATGGTGGAATAGATCTACAATTTCCAAGTGCACATCTAAGATGGTATTTAAGAATAGATAGAAAATAACAAAAGGAAGAAATGATAAGTACAAGGCCTTCCTATAAATGAGTCACACCTCTCCGCCTACTCCAAAATCTAGGTCTATGTGATAAAATAGATCATGTAAGACCATAAGAGATACAACCTACTACCCACTACTAAAATCGAGTCAGGGTTAAGGTCTTACATAACACAGTGGAGGTTCCAGTATATAGAGTTTCAATTGCAAGGTATAGAAGAAAAAACCCTTTACTTTTCAATTAAAATCCCCATTTTGTGGTAACCACTTCATTTTAAAACTTTAATTTATTTATGTTCATTATTATTTATATGGATATAGATATCTCAATCCAATTAATTGTGTCACTAATTCCAAATTTATAAATGCCCATACTCTTTATAAATTTCAATTGGTATGTCAAGTAACTGTGATCAGACCTTTACATCTCATATAAGGATGTAACAGGTCATTTATAATGATTTGATTGAATGAACTTATATTCCCAATTTATAGAAGCAATTTATTATTAAATTTCTATTATCATTCATCAATAAAATCAACTTAATATCTTAGCATGTAGAACCAGTGGTTCACGACTCAAATGTCGAATAATTGATTACTTAAGGTGTCATCCTCAATTTATGCGGGGAAACACCATTTAGATTGATGTAGGAACTTTAATTAATCTGATTATGTTATCCCTACAAGAAACATTAACACATTTAAATTATATATCAATCAAGACACATACAACAGGCACATAAAATATATGAAATGCATGTAGAAAGTAAACGTGGAAAGGAAAAATGCATGACATATAAGTCCTAAAGTGCTTAGTATGATGAATGAATTGATGTTAACTCATATCATAGGGCCAAGGTAAAATAAAATCCATGGTAATAAAATCAACAAAAATAACATCATAAAAAATTTGTGTCACCCAATGGTGAAATTAGAATAATTATAACAGGCGCAAAACCAGAACAACAATAACCCATCCTATGAAATTTGGGTTTCCCCTATATGTGGGTTAGATACTCCCAATCACAGAATCATTACCAAATTCCATTAAATCCTAGTCTCATATCTAATACCCAAATAATAATACAAAAGGAAAAACAATATTTCATAATACTTTGTAGCATACCGCCTTAGAGGCCACATAGTGGTGACCCAAGATGATTTGTCATGTGACCTATAACGCGTCTCCCTGTATGTCATAGGCTGATGACTAGAAGCAAAGGCCTAGGGTGTGTCCATGGTGAGAATATTACCTCACAAGTTAAAGTGTAGAATATTAGTAAATAAATGTGATAAGCAGCAAAAACAACAAAAGACGTAAAATAATGAAATAATAATAAAATATCTAGATAAATAATCAGGAGAAAGTTGAGTTACAAATAAATATAAAATGATGATAATGTCATATAGCTATAAAAAAAGAGACACACATAATACAGGGGAGAAAAAATATACCACATGTTATACAAAAACAAACACAAAATCCAAAAACCTCCACTACCAGCATCACAAGCATAGTCTCATTCCTTTGCACCCATAATCCATCATAGAACTCAGAATCATGAAGTCTACTTGGGTACCAAAGGCGGACCAAGAAGGGTGTGAGATATACTCAGTAGGACACCACCAACAGTGTCGAGATAAATCCATTTTGTTCATATAAAATGATTAGTGTGCCAATAATGATAAAATTAAAAGTAATAAATAAATAAAACATGAAATTTTGGGATCATCCTAGATACCCGAATGACACTACTTGCTTTGGCCTAATTCAGATGCCTCTGATCCAAGGTGAAACTACACAAGGGTGATATAATGTATACAAGGGTCATTATAAATAAAGTGTAAAAAGGTGGATTATTCCCAAGCATGCAATTTATCTTGGCAGATGTGTCCCTTAATTAAATAATTGGCATTCTTGGATTTATATAAAAAGGAATTTCTCGAATTTAAATAAGTGGAATCCTAGGCCCATCCAAGGTGAACCATATATAATGGAACCTAAGTATCACACCAGGAGTGAAAAAAAAATACTCAAACATTACAAAAAATAGGGCGATTAGAGGGGGTTATAACCCCCTCTAAACACTTTAGCAGTGGTTACCCATAACTGCTGCTTAAGTGTCCGCCAACTTTGATTAGGAGTAGTTTTGGTTAATCGCTGGTAATATTGTGGTGAATTTAGTGGCGATTAAATTAGAGGGGGTTAAACCCCCTCTAATTTCACCCTAAAATCACCAAAAACACATGGATTAGAGGCAGTTTCAACCACCTCTAATTCAAACATCAATTTAGGGGTGGTTAAAACTACCTCTAAATGACATTGGAAGACCAATTTTAGGGATAGTTATCAATCGAACCTAAATTTCACTTTTTTTATACCCCATCCAGGACACAACCCCATTCCCTCCAGCCCCACACAGCCCCTCCAATTCCACCATTGGTCCTAGACCAACAACGCATTACCCCCTCCATTCTGCATTGACCCCTTCCCTTCCCACCCATTAATCGTGTTCTGTTGGACCCCCCTCCCATCCCCCTATGCCGCTAGCCCTTGCACTGTCTACAAGAATTAGACACATCACCCCACACATTATAAAATATTTCATGATAGTAGATTTTGAAGACGGGTCTTCATAAAACATCACACGCAGCTCTATCATAATGGAAAGTTGATTACATTATATTTAGTACACATTATTATATATATAGATATATTATGAATCTTATTTATTAAATATAATTTGAATAAATATTTAAATACATATAAATATATAACCTATATATAAATATTAATATACATTTTTATATACAATTTTATATTATGTATTTATATTATAATACATTTATATTGTATTCAGTTTATACATTTATATAAACTATATATTTTATATGTGTATTTACATACATTTGAGTAAATATATTTTTTACATATATTTATAATTATTTTTATGTTATGTATATACACATATATTTATATATTTATAAATATATTTATGTAAATTATTTATATACTTAGATACATATTTATATATTATATACATGTAGTGATGCCAATATTGAACATGATATTACTATCTCATCCGGGCAGGCTACTCTTCCTAATCATGGCACCATATTGGATTCTGGTGACACTATTTTTGCTGATGCTACCCAATCCAAGCAGGCTGATGTTAATTACTCTCCTGGACTACCTGAGATAGTTAAGTCTGATGGTATGGTAATGGTAAGTTCTGATGATTATGATATAGTTAATATTCATGGAGATGATTCTTTTTCTCAAATTTCCCCTTCCAAAGTTGCAAGAAGAAATCTCTATAATAGCTTCAATCTGAAACCAATTCAAGCATCTAATAAATTCTCTCTTTTGAGTGGGGATTCTTAGGATGAAGGTACTAAATAATCACCATTTAGGCATACCCCTATTGATAATGTTTCCAAACCTGAAAATGTAGAAAAAGTAAAGGAGAATAAAGAGAAAATCAGTATTGAGAAAAGTAAGACTCAAAATTATGATGGGCATAAGACTAGGCTTAGATTTCATGATCAATGAAGACCATATTTTGTAATTGGAAAGTTCTAGGTCATTCCCCTATGGTCACAACCCTTAGGAATTTTATTGAGGCCAAAATAACCTTACTTATTGGTCTTGCTAAACCAAAAATGTGATTTGACTGTTGAAAATATTTTAAATTAAATTTAGGCTATTATTTTGTTTCTCAAAATTTATTTGAAGGTGTTATGGAATATTTATGGGTCCTTAATCATAACAACATTATAATTAATTCATTAAATTATGATCATAAATACATTAATATTTCAGCTGGTTTGAATGGTTTTGATTTTTCTATGACCTTTTTTATGCCTTTAATTTATACATAAGAAGGAGATATATTTAGAAGAATCTGGAATGTATCTTTGAGAATATGAATTAGAGTTGGATTTTAATGGGGGACTTTAATGTTGTGTTAAGGCCTGAGGAAAAGGCTGGACTTATTTTTTATAGGCTAGCCACTCATGAGTTTTTCTCCTGTTTGGAAGTGTGCAGATTAACTGAGGTTCCTATTGTGGGGGTTGATTTCACAAGGAGAATATTTACTATTAATGGGAGGTAGACCAACAAATTGGATAGATGTATGATACAAGTTGATGAAAGGAATAATGGTATTGACATTTCTGGTATCACTTTACCTAAAGTTCATTCTGATCATAACTCATTGCTTATTGATATTTGTATCAACAATTCAAGGTCAAATTCTTTAGCTTTCAAATTTAATAATGCTTGGTTGGTTGTGCTTGGCTGTAGAGAGATAATTGTGGATGCTTGGAGCATTGAATGTTTTGGAAATCCTTTA
Source organism: Viscum album (assembly GCA_963277665.1). Classification (NCBI taxonomy): domain Eukaryota; kingdom Viridiplantae; phylum Streptophyta; class Magnoliopsida; order Santalales; family Viscaceae; genus Viscum; species Viscum album. The sequence continues at coordinate 365,708,594 of OY728150.1, read as the reverse complement.
CACATCCTTTCCACGAAATCAAAATATGTTAAAGTAAGGATTAAGGTTTAGAGTAAATCTTCCTTTTTATAATATTGATCTTGATATTAAATAGGCTGAAAATATTTTGTCTTATCATCAAGATAATAACTAGATTCAGAATATTCCTTCTCAGGAGGTGATGCTAGCTCTTTCCAAGCATGATGATTTTATTTATATTAAGGATAATCTTGATCAGAATCAATTTAATGTTAGGTGTATTAAGTAAGGGTACAATAATTAAAGGTTGTTTCATTGTATTCATAAGTAAAATAAGGCAAGAAGAGGAATTTCTAACCTCAATATTGATGGGACTCTATATGAAAATGAAATTTCCAATGTTGTTTCTAAATATTTTGAGGACTTGTATGAGGAAAATAGAGATGATAATACTTAATAGATGATAATAAATATTTCTCCTACCATTGGTGAACAAAAAAAAAGTGGTTTATTGAATGTCCCAATGAGAAGGAAATACAAAAATCCTTATTTTCTCTTAATATTGACAGTGTTGTTGGAACAGATGGTTTCACTAATAAGTTTTTCATGTTCAACTAGGAAATTGTGCACATTGAGGTTGTCAATGATGTGAGATAATTTTTTAATCATGTTTTCATGACTTATGGAGTGAATTATCAATTTATAGCCTTAATTTTGAAAAAAATGCTCTTGATATTAAATATTTTTGATCTGTTGCAATTGGGAATTCAATTCCTAAATTCATATGTAATATCATGACTTCTAGAGTGGGAGATATTTCCAAAAGATTAATTACTCCAAATTAGTTTGGTTTTGTCTCAGGGAGTATCATTCAAAATTGTCTTTATAATGCCTCTAAATATGTTAACATCATGAGAAAAAAGGTGAAAAATTGAAATATGGATGTGAAAATTTACATTTATAAGGTATCTGATACCATAAAGTGGAATTTTATATTTGATATTTTTAGAATGCATGGATTCTCTTCCAAATTTATTAATCTAATCAATTGTATTATAAAGAGTTCCAAGCTCTCTATTATTATGAATGGGTCCCCAAGAGGTTTTTTCAGTGCTCTAGGGGGGTAAGATAGGGTGATCCATTATCTAGGATTATTTTTTTTCTATTTCTAAGGATTATTTAAGCTTTTTCTTGAATTAACTTGTGTAGAATAGTCTTTACAAGTAGATACAGGTTGGAAGAGTTTTTTTCTCCTTAAAATCTTTTATATGCTGATGATATTTTACTCTTTGGGAAAGCTGATAAAATCACCATATCTTACATCAAAGATATTTTTGGGCATTATGAGGATGTTGTTGGTCAAGTTATTAGTTGGAATAAATACTTTGTGTTTTTTGGGGAAGGAGTGTAAATCTCTAAGAAAAATAGGGTGGCTAGGGATCTTGGTGTTAGGAGAGGATCCCTTTCATTTATTTATCTTGGGGTGCCACTTTTCTGGGGAAAGGTTAATAAATTCTATCTTGAAGATATTTTATCCAAAATCATTAATCAAATGGAAACTTGGAAAGGGAAGACCATGTTACAAGCATGTATAATTTGTTTGGTTAATTCAGTTATAACTTCAATGTTTGTATATGCATTCTCCTTATACAGATGGCCCAGAGCACTTATTAAGGAGTTACATACCATGATTCATAATTTTATTTAGACTATATTAAATCATGAAAAGAAATTAGTGATTTTATCTTGGAAGGACTATGTTAAGCCTGTTGATATGGGAAGAATGGGTGTTAAAGATATCAGACTCTTTAATGAATCTTCAATTAAAAAATTTACTTGGAATCTTCTTTCTACTAATGACTCATCTTTAGAGTTTCTTGTCAACATTTTCAATTCTCATTTACAAAATGGATATACTATTTATATCCCCCCTTATGTATGGACATCAATTAAGAAAGACCATAATGATATCATGTCATGTTCAATATGGATGGTTTGTAGGTAGTCTACTTTGAACTATCAGAGTACGAAGTGGATTTTAAGGATGATTAATGAGGTGATTGTTGTTCCTATATATTTGAAAAATTCCAACATTGACGATGTTTAGGATATTAACAATTTTCATGAGATGTTACCTTCTCAACTCCGAATGGAATTTTCTAGATATGTTTATACTGATCATAATACTCTTGTATGGGAATCTAATTTGAATGGTGTATTTACGGTTTAGGAATGTTATAGGTCCTCCTATATTTGTTTTATTAGTATTCTTGTGTGGGTTATGGATTTTAGAAAACCTTTTATTATTTTATTTTCTTTGGTGATGGTCTGGAGAATTTGGAAGCATCGCATGCCTCTTCATGGATCCATTCAGTGTTTAGGCATTCATCTTGCATCTTCTTGTCACCTCTATCTGTAGGTTGAAGAATCCCTATGACATATCTTTGTTCACTACAGGTTCTTCAGATTATGGTTGTATGTGAAGAATATATTTGGCTGCAACATTGATTATGGGAGTTTTGAAATGATGATGGTTTCCATTAGTAAATCAGGTTGCATCGAGAATATTCATTCCTTGTTGTTATTGGCTTCATCTTCACTCATCTCTTATGTGTGGAAGACATGAAATGAGTAAGCCTTTAATGATCACATCCCCTATTTTCATGATTGAGTTTGGGATATTCAGATAAATGTTATTTTTGCCTCCAAAATCCAATTGGTTTCAATGAATAATGATACCTATGGTTTAGTTATTTTGATATCTCTTGGTGTCAATGGCAGGGAAAAAAACCATTAGTGGATGAATCCATTAGATGGATTCCTCCAATTGCTGGCTATCTTAAAGTTAATATTGATGGGGTGGCCTCAGGTGAAGTGGGACCTTCATGTTGTTGTGGTGTCTTCCACATCTCTTGGGGCTTCGTTAAGGGATGATTTTATCACTTTATTGGGAATGGTCATGCAATTGAAGATGAATTATGGGCTATGATTAAGGTAATAAGGTATGCTATCCAATTTGGTTGGCATTGCATATGGGTTGAATCTGATTCTAGTTTGATTGTGGAAATTCTAAAAGGGAGCTCCAAGAATGTTCCTTGGAGAATACTTCCATATTGGATTGATTGTCTTTATCTTGTGGAGAATCTTCTTCTTAATGTCACACATGTTTATAGGGAAGAAAATCAAGTTGTTGATGCTCTCTCCAAGAGGTTGATCATGGAAACCAACTCAACCTAGTCCTTTTTTATTCCAATTTTTTTCTAATTTGGTTGATGCGGATATGCGTGGATACTTTTATACCTAAATTTTTAAATCTCCCTTGTAATGCCTATTTTCTACCTTTATATTTTTAAATAAATTTTTAGGAGCAGACTTTCCTACCTCCTGAACCTTCTGATTATATATAAAATACAATTTATACAAATATTTTATACGAAATACTCACTAAAAACTAACTTTTTTATTATATAAATACTTTTAAGGAAAAAGTTAGAAACCAAAGGTCACACTCATGGCGATGACAAGCCATGGGATAAAAGTTAAACCCAAAAATCTTACTCATATATTCCTTTGAAAACATTATATTCCCTCTCAAAATCAAGAACTGAATCCTCATATATGAGACCAGATTGGTAGCTGATGGAGCAAGTACGCATCCTACCCATCCTATCTTCCAATGACCATTGAGGAAACACCCAGGTTGAACAACTCTCTTGCCTTACCTTGCATTTTTGGATTTATTTTTGGTTTTTTGTCACCTCCAAGGATATAAAACTGATTTTGGGTGACCACAGGGGCATCTAATTTAGCATGAACCCCCATGGCACTGATCAGACCCACCTCAGATATGGAGTGGGTCATAGTAACAGCCACCATTTGTTCCCCAAACGAACCAACAACAACATTGATGCACCCTTTGGCTCCATTTTATATGAAATGCAATTTATAAAAATATTTATATAATGTTATATGAAATACAATTTTATATTATATATAATTAATATTATATATGAAATACAATTTATACAAATATATAATTAATATTATATGAAATAGAAACAAATATTTATACAGTGTATTTCAATACATATATTTATTATTAAGTACATTAATATATATGTATTTTAATAAATATAGTTTTATAATATCGTGTACATCAATATATATTTATTTTTAGAAATTTTATTTCATATAATATTAATTATATATAATATAAAAGCATAAACATATTATTTAAAAATATAATAATTATCATTATAATATAAATTATAAAAACTATAAGCTTGAGTTTTTATATGATATATTTTTTAAATAAATTATATTTATGTATATATTTATATAATATGTTCATGCTTTTATATTATATATAATTAATATTATATGAAATAAAATTTAAAAAAATAAATATATATTAATGTACATAATATTATATAATTATATTTAGGTATACATATAAATACAATTAAATGCAATCATATAAATATTTTGTATAATATGTTCATATAATGTATTTAAATAAATTTATATGTTGTGTTTTAATTATATATATATATATATATATATATATATATATATATTATTTGGAATTTGTTTTTTTATAGTGGGGGTTCACAACCACCTCTAGTCTCTTAAATTAGAGGGGGTTTAAAATCCTCTATAATTTAAAGGCATTAGAGGAAGATTTGAACCCCCTTCAATTTAAGATATTAGAGGGGGTTTTCAACCCCCTCTAATTTAAGACATTATTGGGGGTTTTCAATCCCCACTAATTTAAGATATTAGAGAGGGTTGTGAACCACTTCTAATCTCATTTATTAATAATGGTTATAAAGCCCCTCGAAAATCTAACTGGATATTAAAAAAATAATGTTAAATTTAGAGGGGGTTCTAACCCCCTCTAAATTCGATGATTAGTGAGGATTGTACATAACACACTCTAATTTATACAGAAAATTAATTTATAGGTGGTTCATAACCCCCTTTAAATTTTATGATTATAGGGGGGTTTTCATAACCCCATCTAATTATACAAAAAATGAATTTAGAGAGGGTTGTGCATAACCCCCTCTAAATAACCCCCTCTAATCTGCTATTTTTTTATATTGAAAGTCATAGGAGTCCGTCCAAGGTGACCAATAATTGGAATCCCAAGTATCACTCATGACATGGGTGAAATAATTCCTCCTAGATCGTCATTAGTATCACACATAGGGGACCAACTATCACTTGTGACCTGGTCTAACCATCTAGCCATCGATCCCATCCATAGTGTCTCCCCTAGGAAATTTATATCGCTCACATAGAGGTAAGGAAAACACACGACGAGCCCATACTAGTCATACTAACACATTACTGTTTTGGGGAATGACACAAAAAAAATTACTTAGTTAAAATGAAATATAGTGGTCAAACTAGGCTGTATCCTGAGAGGAGAGTTCAACAATCACGTTTTTCACTTGAAATTAGAGAAAGAAGTGGGATTGTTTTTGAAATTGTTTGAGTTTTGAAAAGAAGGAAAGTAATTAAAATAAAGGTTGGAAACAAATGGATGAAGATAGTGTCATGGTTAGGGTTGGATTACCTTTTTAAATGTCATCATGTTTATAAAAATCACCCCCCTCTTCCTATTGAATGATAAATGAAAGATTCCTTGATTGAGTTGTCAATCACCCTTATTTGAAGGATGCAATAGAAACCACTCCTGTGTGCATGAAAAAAACCATCCACAAAAAACTAAGGTAAATCCTGTTCAGAAATTAATTATCCTTATAAATCTAGAAACATTTCACTTATTCCACACACATTCCAATTATCACTAGACACTCACCACCTAACGCAAACTGTTAGATTGAGACAAAACACACTAAGTGAAGGGAGTTTAAAGATCTTTATTCAAATCTATAAACAATGAATGATACAAAAATACAAAATATGATTTCATTAATAGAATTGGTCACCACTAAAAATATAAATAATTCAATAGAAAAATAGATACTTTTAAATTAAAGCATAAGACTCCAACATTACAAAAGGAAAATTGCCCCTTCCCCGATCACTCAAAAGATTTACCCTTCTATGTGAAGGGTAATAGAGTTGAATGGGGAAGAAGAGAGATTTATGAAACTAAGAAAATATAAAATAGAAAATAAAAAATACTTCAAGGTTAAAACACCCCATAACATCCCCTTCTTCACCCTCTTTAACCCCTTTTAATGGAAGTGGACACTCGTATTTATAGGATTGAGGGGTGGAAAATTTTCCATCCAGATTCATTCCTCTAAATTTTTTAGTTTATTTAGCATGATAAATGGAAAAATCTTGGGAAGTGTCTTCATAAAAGTTTTTCCTATATTTCTTTTTCATGTTCCCTACAAATCTAATCTTATTTGTACAAGTGTAAAAAAATTTATGCCCAAATTACTGAAGAAAATATTTTTTCCTGAGTTGACTCCTTAGCTCCCTCCACTTTGTGAAATTAAATGGATACCTTAATAACCAAAACTATCCATTAAATTTATTGAGAAAATGTTTCTCTAAGTCTTTTTTACAATCCATAAGGAATCAACACATTTGGATTTCTCTAGGTCAAGATATGCCTCCATTACTTAGGTGGGGTCCATTCTATTGTCCATAAAATATCTCAACTTGATTGATTTTTTTTTGGGTTAGTGTGTCTTGAATTAGATCTAGGTCTATAAGACAAAGTCAAATATCACTAATAAAGGAAGTCTAAAAAAGAATCACTCAATTTGGATCAAATTTGTAGAAGTTACGATCAAAATATATAAGCTCCTAAAAACCGTTAAATTTACAGAATTAAGCAATTTTCACAATTAAGCCCAAAATTCACCAAAATTATAAAATAATGAAAGTCATATAAAATTGATTAATAGGAAAGGATTAATTAATTGAAAAACACATGAATAATTATGAAAATATTATTTCTATAAATTCCCCCACACTTAGCATTTGGACTCCTGGACAAGTCAACATCAAAATCAAATAAAAGAAAATTCAAAACACATACTCATGAGATCCACTAATTCCACACCAAGAAAAAAAAGATATCATGCCTCATAAAAAACCATTATTTCAAGTTATCCATTCAGATCATTAAATATATTTAATCTTCATTTCTCCTCCCATGTACAAAAAATAGCTACCTCGCATGAATTTTATCTCATCTCACAAATGATAATTTTCAACATGGTTTTTCTCATCTAAAACCATGAAAGAGTCACCAAAGGCTTGATAAATTCCTAAGTCTCAACCCGATGTGAGTTAAGGACATGTGTTTATCATGAGGACTTTCAGGGTTGTTTTGTGGCTTTCTTTTGGTAGGATTTTTATGTGAAAAATTCTGATGTGGAATGAGGAGGGTTTGACTCTTTTTGAAACAAAATTATAAGATTATAATTTTCACTCAAGTATGGTCTCCTCCTCACTCACCATAGTAGAAAATTAGATCCATCATCATGAAAAATCAAGTAAAGTACACATCATCCATCATTTCAATAGAAAAAATTTCAATCCTTTTAAATATAATTTTTCTTGAAAGCTCTAAATAGGCACAAATTGCTTTATCCTTTGGAAGCTCTAGAAGGGAACAACTTCTTTTATCATGAATTCTCTAGAAATGCACAGCTTTAAACAGAATGAATTTTTCAAAAACAAACACATCTATTAAACATTTTATTTTCCACCCAAAGTATCACCAAATGAGGTATCACAATACAAGACAGTTTCCACCACACTTAAGTTCAACTAGATCATGTAATTTCATTTCAAGACTAGTTTGGATAGGTAAAATTGTCTTTTAATGTGGATAAACTAACATATTTTTCATGTATTATAAGGGATACAAGGATAAATTTACAATTAAGGATAGGATAAAAAGGATTCTCATGAAAAGGGGATTTAAACCCAACAAAATTCCTCAATCATTTAAAACAAAATTAACTCAAACCCTCAAGTTTTGACAGAAATAAATCAAATTCTGGTTAAAGAAAACATGGTTTGGTTATCTCAAGAAGTGAGGTGAATGAAAAGAATACGGAAAAAAGGGTTTAGAATCCTCATAGTAAAGTGATTTCAAAGACAAAGACAGTTATATGGGGCATGAGATTCAAAAATCAGATTACTTTTCATGAAATTCTCAAAGATTTTAACTTGAATCAAAGTCATTTTCAACATTCATTTAATATTTGTTTTATGGTATAAATTGGTTCACTCATTGTCATGGGTTTCAAACATGGAAACGATAATCATATGAGCTCACAAATTTTATAAACACAAAAAAATTGAAAAATAAACACACCGAAATCTAAAAGACACTTTTTTGTTTATTATTATTATTATTTTGAAACAAAAAACCAAAAAATTTGAAAATTTGAAAATCCTAAACTATAAAGGTTAAATCTACCATACTTAAATGATGTAGTGTCTTTAATGCATTCAAATGGATTTAACATGTAAATAGATTTGAAAATAAATCACATCAATCAAAAAAGTGTTAAGGAGAGGTACAACCTCACTTATTCATAGTACAACGTTGAGTTAAGCTCCTAAGTATTACACACTAAAGACCTAAAAGAAAAAGAAAAAGATAAAATACACATCATTTATTAGAAGAAAAGAAAATTTAAATATATTGAGAATAGAATGATAGATCTTGGTTTAATCCTCCAAGTGGGCCCTGGGTTTTGAATGTCTCCAAATGTGTATTTTCAGTTGGTTATCCCCATTCTGATGGTGGGTGAAGTTTTTTTAAGATGAAACAAAAAAACTTCTTATTTACATATTTCAATTCTTTATTTTTTTTAAGGACTCCATGGATATATTACAAAAAATCCACCCCCATGAAAATTAGATGTGTGTTGTATGGTGGGGTTATTAAAAATAACGAGTCCTCCTCTTTCTTGGTTGTCACTTTCATAACCTCTTATTTATTCTACAATTATTTATCAAGGTATAAAACATAAATGGAGCAATCAAAGAGAAATTCATAGTGTAATTCTATTTGAACAAAATTAAAATTTGAAGAATCAATATCAAATTATTTCCCTTCAAAGTTAGAATCTTTCCTCTCTGTTTCCTTAGGAAAGGCCAAATTTTTCTCCTCTTTAAATCCCTCTAATAAGTTTTCAACAAGTTCAGGGAGCTCTATATGTTCCTCTTAATATGCATCTACTACTTCTTCTTCTTCTTCATCCTCTAAGGAAATACAAGTGTTAGCTGAATCTGAAATTTTAAAACAATTAGAGGTGATAGTCAATTTAGTTTCATCAAAATTAGAAGATAATGAGTTTATGAATAGATTATCTCCTTGAGTTTGTTTAGATTCAATTTCTTCTTCTGTGGGAGGTGCCTCTTGTAGTTGAATTTCACTAGATAGAGGTGGGTAGTCATGATACTAAATCTTTTATTAAAATTCCATCACTTCAGCGGTGTTTTCCTTTAATGGTGTTGTATCTTATACTTTTTAAGGAATAGGGGGGTTAAGTAGTTCCTCACACTCATTCCATAAGTCATCTAGATCTTTTTGATCTCCCATATGTGCACCAATGAGAAAATATTCTTCATAAATCTCCTATAAATTTGATTAAGTTAGGTTTAATGGATCTTCTTTTAATTTCATCAAGGCCTCCATGGGTTTTTAAACTTGAAAGATAAGTGGGGATAATTCTTCCACCACATTTTATGGTTCTAGTTCTTTTTTTGGCTCCACCTGTTTCTCCTTGGATGCATGTACATATTTAACTATCCACTCTATTTTTCTCTCCAAGTTTTGTATTGTTTGACTAATACTTTACAATCAAGATTCAAGATCCTTGTGAACTTTTTATTCTTGGTGTTTCACCTGTGAATAATAAATTCATGCATAATAATATAAATTTGAATACATCATGGATAAATAGATTTTTTTATATGTTTTCAATGAAAGAAAATAAAATATTTACAAAATGTCATAATTAGATTGTTGGCACAACCTCCCCAACAATGATGCCAAGTTTTGACATGTGACTCTCATGGGGTGTGACAAAAACAAATATTTCCTAAATTAAAATATAGTATAATGGTCAACCTAGGTTGTATCCAGATATGTGTGATCAACAATTTTATTTTTCACTTAAAATTAGAGAAAAATGTGATATTGTTTTTGAAATTGTTTGAGTTTTGAAAATAAAAAAGAAATTAAAATAAAGGTTGAACACAAATGAGTGAAGAGAGTGATGGGTTTAGGGTAGGATCACCTTTTTCAATGTCATCATGTTCATAAAAATCATTCCCCCTCTTTTACTATTAAATGATAAATGAAATAATTCTCAATTGGGTTTTCAATCACCCTTGGTTGAACGAAGCAATGGAAACCACTCTTATGTGCATGAAAATTCATAAACCACCCCCAAACAACTAAGGATATTCAAGATAAGTAATTATTTATCCTTATAAATCTAGAAACAATTCAATTATTCCACAAATATTCCAATAATTTCTAGACACTCACCACCTAACACAATTTCCTCAATCAAGACAAACTACACTAGGTGGAGGGAGTTTAAAGATCTTTAACCAAAGATATAATAAATAAATGACACAAAAACCCAAAATATGATTTCATTGAGATAATTAGGAACCATTGGAAATATAAAATCATTCAATATAAAAAGAGATAATTTTAAATTAAAGTACAAGACTCTGACATTACAAAAGGAAAACTCCCCCTTCCCCGTCACTCAAAAGATTTACCCCTCCATATGAAGGGTAAAAGAGTTTAATGGGGAATAAGAGAGAGTTATAAAACTAATAAAAGAGAAAATTGAAAATTCACATCACTTCAAGGTTATAATCTTCCATCACATCCCCTCATTCACCTTCTTCAACCCCTTTGAATGGAAGTGGGCATTTATATTTATAGGGTTGAGGGGTGAAAAAGTTTCCCACCAGATTCATTCCTCTAAAAGTTTGAGTTTATTTAGCATAATAAATGGATTAATCTTGGGGATGTTTCTTAATATTTTTTTTCTTATATCTATTTTTCATTATCCCTACAAATCTCATCTTCTTTTGACAAGTATAACAAATTTTATTCCCAAATTACTAAAGAAAAATATTTATGCCCAAGGAGACTGCTCAACTCCATCCACTTTAGGGAATTAAATGGATGCATTAATGATCGAAATTATTCACGATTTTTTTTGAAAATTAGGATCTAATTCATATTTACAATCCATTTATAATCACAACATTTTGATTTCTCTAGGCTGAGATATGACTCCATTACTGAGGTGGGGTCCTTTTTATCGTCCAGAAAAATTTCTCTACTTGATTACTTATTCTGGTCTACTGTGTCTTGAATTGGATCTGGGTGTAGAATAAAAAGTTGAATCCCATTAAAAAAGTAATCCTAAAAAATAATCACTCTATTTGGATCAAAATTTTAGAAGTTATGCTCGAAATACAAAAGCTCCAAAAAACAGTTAAATTTACAGAATTAAGAAATTTTCACAATTAAGCCCAAAATTCACCAAAAATAATAAAATAATAAAAATCATATCAAATTGATCAATATTAATGGATTAATTAATTTTAAAAAATATGAATAATTATGAAAATATTATCTCTATCACATACCTAGTATCACTTCTTCTGTATATATAATCTATAAATAAGAACTAATTATAAAGCTCAATGAGCTCATCCAAATAATCCCATAAGGATCCAAGTATCGCTCTCAGATTGGATATGATGTATGAATTAACTATCATAATTCATAACATTTTGTAAAGAATTTCACTTAAAAAAAATTAATTGAATTTTCCAAATAATTTAATTTCAGAAATTCAAGTTTAGCATAAATCATAAGGCATAAAGCCTAACTCATGGCCAAACATAATTCTTATTTAATTTCACATTCCGATATATATACTTATTACAAGTTCAAACACACCTAAAAAGGTGTCTTAAACAATCCAAGGCAAAGGGGAAATAGGCTTATAAATAATGGACACCCATTTGGGGTGAATCACATAAAGGTGGTCTACCAAAGGGTTGATTAACCACTAGCTAGGATCACATTAAGCACAAGAAACCATTTAAATTAATTTACTAATAATTATGTAGGTGTCACCAGAGAAGTATGGTGTGCGGAACAATGGCGCATGATATAAATGTGACCAAACTTTAGGTAAAGAAGCTATACCACCTACCTAAACTCTCTAAAACTCTCCTTATTGAGTGTTTGCCCTTGAATCGAGCTAAAATGGAAGAATTGACGAATGTCTTGAAAATAGAGCAAAATAGCTCACACCTAAATAGTGCAATAGTTGGGAAGATAAATTATAAAGAGAAGGAAGAGGAATATATAGATTACCTAGAGGATTCCAATGCACCTGATGATAATGAAAATAGAGTCCAGATAGAGGTAGAATAAGGATCCATAGCTTAGGAATAGAGGAGGTCTCTTGCACAACCCCTATTCTATATGGGAGAAAAGGAGGGCTCTGTTAAATGAGCCCCTTCCCATTAAAAAAAACTTCTGGACATTTAGATGATGTGTAAGTACATTACACATCATGTAATTCTCAGGATTTCCCTCCCAGGGAAAAGCCTCTCACATGTTGTGTATTTAAATACACATTGTGTATTTAGTCTACAACTAGGTTCCAATGCATATGTTACCTCCTTTCCTGAAATGAACCAACCAAACTTTAAGAACAGTCTCTAGATTTAACCAAAACTAAAAGAGGATCTAACTTGTTAAAAATATTTGATGTTACAATTGAACCCCTAGATTCTTGGTATATTTTCATGCAATGAATAGATCAGAGATTTGAGGCTAGATCGAGATGCTTTGTGGGGTGTGGGTGATGATTCCCATGGATCTGGGATTCGGGACTGATCAAATGTGATGAGAGGTACATGATGCGTGCGAAGGACCACTATGGATAAATGGATACTGATTATTATCCACTAGAGGGATTTAATTGATGAACTAAGGCCTCCCACTTTGATTTTGGGTGGAGTTCAAGCATGATTCTATGTGGCGACAATAGATTTGGGATTCGTGGAACAGATCTAAGTTTCTATGAAAAAACTGACTACATAGCGTGTAGTCTGATGAACACACATCATGTAGTGACCCAACTATAATGGTAAGGTTTTCCTAGTGATTTAGATATCAAATTACACATGACTCGGTGCTAGTGACCCAACATTTACTATATGATTAGAAGGAAATAGACACATCTAGGGCACAAAGACATGTCCAAGAGAAAACTTCTTAGCTTTGGGCGGCTAAGACACACTGTGTAGTCCCCCTATACATTGTGTAGTGATACATGGACAGTGATTCATGTACTAGTGAGGACACATCTAGACAGTAGAGTTGGATCACACACCATGTGGGTCCCTTACATGTCATGTACCTTTATTTTTAGGAAGCTTCTACCTCTCACATATCCTTTGTTTGGACTTATATTTTAGACTGCGAGTAGCCTATTCAGAGTGTTTTTAAGTGTATAATGTGATGGTGACATTCACGGTGACTTTTGAGATATGATGCAAGGTATTTAGAGTGTGAATATTCTTTAATAAGTTCTCAACGATGACAGTGATCAGACAGGATCATTAGAGTGGTACCCCCTGATAGACTAGGGTGTAGATCCTCTATCTACTAAGTGGTACTCCCGTATCATATTAGGGTGATATTCCTATATGTACTGAGTGGTACCCTCTATATGAACTAGGTAATGAGTCCTCTATCTACTGAGTGGTACCCCCATACCATACTAGGGTGTGGGTTATCTACCTAGTGAGTGGTATCCCCTGACGGACTAGGGCGCAGGTCCTTTATCTACTAAGTGACACCCCCTAATGAACTAGGGTATAGGTCCTCTACGTACTGAGTGGTACTCCCCTGACAGACTAGGGTACAAGTCATCTATCTATCGAGTGGTGTCCCTGACGGACTAAGTCACATACCCTCTATCTACTGAGTGGTACTCCGTATCATACTAGGGTGTGGGTCCTCTATCTACTAAGTGGTACCCCCTGAAGAACTAGGGTGTAGGTCCTTTATCTACCGAGTGGTACCCCCTATCATATTAGGACGTGGGTCCTCTACCTACTGAGTGGTACCCCCCTGACGGACTAAGGTGTGGGTACTCTATCTACTTATTGGAGCCCCCGTGATGAACTAGATCACAAGCACTCTACCTATTGAGTGGTACCCCTTGATAGACTAGGATGTGAGTCCTCCATACACTAATTAAAACACCCCTGACACACTAGAGTGTGGGTCCTCTACTTAGATATTGTACCCCTCGATTATGAAGCATAATGGAAAGTCATGGGACCTCCACATGATTACTTTTATGGACATACATGAGAGATGTCGGGTATCATTGATAGACCTATTAGAATCATTGGCAGAATCTTTTCCTAAGCTATACTGTGAGATAGATATCCCCTTTATCTCTTGTATGGGTTTCTTTTATGAGCATATATATGAATCCTTGTTGTTGGATTTAATTTCTATATTACTATGTGTTGAGATGTCTACATCTATCGTTTCTCTTATTGCCCCCTTTAATATTTGGGGTGTCGTACTGGGTATGTATATACTCATTCCTGCATGGGATTTGCCCACATGTGTCATGTCTTATGTAGATGATGGATAGGTTGACAACAATTTTAGAGGATCACAGGGATACCCTGGTTCATTTGACCATGTACAATGATTGGGGTTTAGAGATCTAGAGATGGTATCTCTTAGAATTTACTTTTCCATTTATTATCAGGTTGGGACATCTTTCTGGTTGGGTGTGTATTTTTTCCCTTTACTTTTTAGGTTATCCCGTCACACTCCTATATTCCATAGAGGTTGTTACATGCATGGTTGTTACTATAGTTTTTACTATCTTTTATATTTATTCCTTTGAAATTATGTATTGAGATGGTTGGTTTCATGCATACAGGTACATTTGGTAAAGGTCTTCTATGTTAATTATGTATTTTGGTGATTGTCACCAGCCCCTGACCAATGGAGACAGGCTTGGGGTAGTTGCAGATTAGTTATTTTCCAGATAGGTAGGCTCCGATGGGTCGGGTCGTGAAATTTATCCTTACCTTTAAACTTACTTCTGCATAATGTAAATTCATTCTTACTCAAATAAACCTTTTTCATATGATAAACTTAAGAGCTATATGTACCTCAAACATTTATCAAAACTCAATAAATGTCTCCAAAAAATTACCACCCTATCACTGCCCAAATTTTCAACAGTATTGTTTCCATCTAACATATGTTTCCAAATTTTAAAAATAAAACCCACTATATAACATCCTTTAGGTGTTTCATGATTCTCATTATATTTTGAATATATCAGAATATTAGTGATAAACACATCCTTCACTCAACAAAATTCTTAAACCTTTAACCACGCTTTATTGTTTTATTCCTTAATAATTTATTCCTATAAATCAAAGATATAAAATATATATTTATGATTTATTAACTCAAAAAAAATCATACTTAGATCATAAGAAAATAATTCATACCTTAAATCTAGAAATCAGTATCTTTCTTTATGTTGTTGATATCTTCTTTATCTTCTAGAATGAAGTTTATATCTCCAGAAAATAAATAGTCAAGTACTTGGTGGTATTTCCCTTTCCGAATGAGATATATAAATTGAGATTTTAAAATCATAAAAAATACCCCATGATATATTTAATTTTTAGAGAAATAAAAATTTATTGGATAGATCAAATAGTTTTTTTCAAGTGATTTGGATGTTTAAAAATCTTTCAAAATCATTTAAACAAGATTTTTCTATGATAGTGATGATTAAATCATCTTGTATGGATAAGAAGGTTGTGTGAGATCCTTTTTATTTAATCTTGATGAAAAGTATTTAATCTGTAGAAAAGAACATCATTAAATCAAGAAATACATATTAGAATGAAAATGGACCATTTAAATATAATACCCTTAGAAACTCTATAATAATTTAACCTTCAAATACTTTATACCTAAGTCTATTAAGATTTTAAATAAAATCTCCAAAATATCATTAATCTTATCAAAATACATCACTTGAACCACAAAATGGGTGTCTGAGAATTTAAACTTATGATCAACCTTATACTTATTAACCTGTGATAATAACAAAAAATGTTAAAAAATCCTCATCTGAATTACAATATTATCATCCTTGGGAAAAATCTCAAAGTTCGTTATAAGGTTATGTTTCCTAATCTATGTTTTCCCAAATCTAGTTCCCAAGGTTTCTATTAAAATTGATCTGATACCAACTCTAATAACCCCAACTCTAGTAACCCAGAGTTAGTAGTTACTTTATTACATTAGAATAATATACAAGGAATCACATCCCGAAGAACCAAATAGTCTAGTAGTTTTGGTAAACTAGATGCATACTTGAAATTAATATTAAATTTTAAAACATAAAATGCACAAATAATTTTATTTTGAGATCATATTTATTCCTTCTAGAATATCTCTATATATCGATGATAAAACATTTCATGGAATCCTAGGAAAAATACATAAAAAAGGGGTGAACTCAAATGCTCAGTAAGGGTTAAGTACATCAGAAGCTGTCATGAATCAATAATATATGAAATATAATCAATATATAAAGGTAAATAACTAAACAAACATTATATTTAAACAACTTAACTATCTTTATAAGATAAGTCATAATCAATATGGCATGGTAAATTACTGAAAACACATGCCATTTAATCAATAAATTGATAATTAAATTCATCCAAAGATAATATCATTGTGAAAATATTATGGATAATAATAAGTGGAATCTTAATGAAGGAAATGATTAATTATTGGACATCATGTTCTTAGGCACATGATACCACTACCCTCAAGACCTTTCACAAGATGGTTTAAAACTATAAGTAGAAACTTGTTTAATTCTAGCTTATTGATTCGCCTCATGAGATCATTGATATATCAAGGGGATATATAACTTAAGGCTCCACTCATCACTATAGGTCCAAAGAATTATTCATATACAAAATGATAAATTTAATTCATGAATTAATATGCATTATCAATAAACATCTGTATTGAGTAAATAATAAAGATTTAACATTATTTCCCTAGTTATTCAAATAACTTTAAAAGTGATCATCATATGTAAAAATGGTATAAATTTTAGGCAATAATAATATTCATGATAAAAGTAATATGGATATTTAAGAGAAATGAAATATTTAATGATCACAAGTAAGTGAACATTTCAATGGATGGTATGATTTCAACATATACCCAGTGGGGAATAAGTAAAATAAAGGTTTTTTTGTCATTGATGAATAAAAGTACCATAATAAAATCATTAAAGACATTTTTTAGGAAAATATCTTTTTCACTTTTGAAATTTACTTTTTTAAAAGGAAACTACTCAAATATGAAGAAAAAAATTTTATTTCAAAATAACCTTTTAAACTTGTAAAGGAAGCTTCAAATAATTAAGACGTCATGATTGAAGGAAAATATGATTATGTTGTATAAGTTAAAAAAAAATTCCTTCTATACTTTTTTCAAAAAAGTCATAAAATACTTCATTTATAAAATGACAAAAATATTCCTTTCAAACCATTTTGTAAAATGTAAAATATGGATAAAAATGAATTTAAAAAATTGCAGGAGAATAGTAAAAACCTTTTTGAAACAATTTTAGAAAACACGGATATAAAAGAGAAATATTCCACAGTGGGGACTTAAAAATAAATAATCTCGAATAATCATGAGATTTTGAAATAAAACTTTACCACTTGGGTATCTTATCAATCATAAGCGCCATGAAAGAAATAACTTCAAATGAATATTTAAATATAATTAATACAAATAGATTAATGATATAATATATCAAATGGGAAATATATAAAACACACAAAAGAATTAAGTAGTGAACTGGTGTGGTGATAAGTCAATGATGACTACGGTGGTGATGGATGATGACGACTTTGAAAAGTTACATTGTTTTATGGTTCTGTTGGTCCATGGTAATCTGTTTTGGTGTTCTACGTCGGTGAGGATGGACTATGATGGTTGGTTTCTCTAGAGATTGATGTGTTGAATGTTCAGAAATGATTAAGGGGGGTCTCATGATGATGGAAGGTGATGTGATGCGATTTGGGATGATTTGGGTGCTCTGGCTCGAGGTTTCCTTGGGTTCGGTGTGTGTTTTTTTAATTTTGAACCGGTTTTTGGTATCTTTGAACTTGTATCCCAAGTATATGTTTTTATTACCAATCAAACATAAATAATATATTTTGAAAATCCAAAAAAAGATAATTTTCAATCAATAAGGCTTGTTTCCCATAGAAATAAAGGTGAGACAAAAATCCCTTACCACTTTGTAATCAGTCAAATTGTATGCACCATGCATAAATTACATTTAAAAAAGATTTAAATATCATTAAAATAAATAAATTAATTATATAACATGTTAAAGGGGTGTTATATACATCTCATAAAATAATATAGGTGAGTAACATCAAAATATGGCTCAACAGAATAAAATTGAGACGAATCCCCTTACCTCAGGTTCAAATTCTTTTGTACATGTTCAAATATATTTGATAATAAATATAGGATTATTATAAATATATTAAAGAACCATACTTACATATATCATACCATATATTATTTACTTATAATATTTTATCACATGTTTATTATCAATTCATTGTTAAAATCACTATTTCAAGTGATAACTACTTCGCTTTTCATATATGTTTTGATTCGGTAGTTCCAACCCTTATACTTTTATCATAGTTGAATCATTGCCATAATATTATGTATGGTGTAAATATTAAATATATATATATATATATATATATATATATAGATTTATCCATAAATATAGAGATATAAAAATGAATTACACCGTTCAAGGTGACGGTAGGTCGTACATACTCATGAACACTATTTTCATTTTTTGATGGATAGAACGATGAAATAGTAAAGAATAATTAACTTTTATAGAATAATTATCATGTAATATATATCATATATATCCACTATTTTCCATATATATGGTACTTAAGTTGTTAAATTCGTATGAAAACAACACCTGAAGAGGATTTAAAAGAAGAAATAAACTAGGATGAGTTGGTAAACACGATCACCCCTTCTTCAGCGGACTTCCTTTAGATCCCTTCTTAAGAGATCTATGATTGGTATTTTGGAAGGAACAAAACCTATAGAATTTGTATAATAATTTTTAAAAGATAAATTATTAGAGTTTTTTTCAAGATATATGACTCAATGTGGTGTAAATAAATGAAGGAAGGGGTGCCCTTTTATAATTGAGGTGAGAAGCACTTTTGGAATTTCTAGAGATTTTAAAATATAATACGACCATTCTAGAGCCAGATGCTTAAAAATGGATTATAAATACACAAAGGGTGACTTGTTTGACCATATATAACAACATTTGTGATTATTTAATATTTTTATTATTTTTAAATAATTTAATAAAATACTATATTCATGAAATATTATTATTGTCAATTTTGACACTATTTATTACTTTGACTTTAATAATATTAATAAAAAAATAACTTTGAAAAAAAACTTTTAATGCATAAATAATATGCCATATTATTATATAAAATTCATGTATCACCTTAAATATTTCCAATTATAGTACTTTTAATATTTTTAGTAACATTTATTTGATTTTTTCATTAATTGAATAATTACTGCATTAACATTATGTAAGAATTTAAGGTAATTATTTCTTTAATAAAAACTAAAAATAAATTACCATGATGTAAATAAATATTTTATATTTAAAAATATTATATATAGTTGAACATATCTTCTAGATAACTTCATATTAAAAATTTTATAGTTATTAAAAACATTAATGTGACGTCTTTGACTTTTCTTTAAATAAAATATTATAATGGTCTTAACCTTATTAAAATGGACATAAATATTAATATAACCAAACATTGAATTATTATGGATGAAAATTAATCATAAAATAAAATTTGGGAAAGTTTTAGGGTAATTTTATAGTCCATATCATATTATTCTTACCCTTAATTACCTGATTTACCATTTACCATAGTAATAAAAATTACTATGGTTACTATTCATGATGACCAAAATAAAAGGGAAGTATTTAATAAATTTTTAAACATTGATTAAAAATATGTAATATATTTTTCAAAATTCAAAACACATTACTGGTATAATTTAATTTACAATTAAAATGAAAAAACACAGTGAAAAATAGTTTTCTTTAAAACGCATCACTTACACAAAAATTAGTTATAATGGTGATTAAAATTTAATTAATTATATTATATATAAATAAATAACACCTAATTTAATTTTAGATAAAATTTAAATCATTAAGGGACTTTTTTTTAATATAAATAAATTGATAGTTTTATAAAAATGTGTATTTTTCACTCTTTATTAGAAAGTCAATATTTTCATAAAAATTCCCAAAAATTATCCCTAATATAATTTTAATATTATTATTTAAAAAATGAAGATTATTTTATCAAATAAATTTTCTAAAAGTTTCAAAAATTAATTATATTTATTTTCTCATAGAAAGTAACAAAAATCTCTTTTTGAAGAAAAAATATATTTGAAGAATAAAATAACTTAAAAAAATATGTTATTATTTAATAATAATTAATCAATTAATTTATATTGATTAAGAATGTTATATATATATATATATATCATAATTTGGTTAATCATATCCAAACCCTCTAATTTAACGACTATTTTATAATGATCATGTTAAAATAATAATATTTAATAGTATATTGAGGTTTGTTTAAGATCAGTGTTGTGTACACCACAATCTATCAATTAAATTTATATATTCTAAAATATCAGGATGTTAAAACTTTGATCATTAGTTATTACTTCCATATTATTCTTCATGTTCATGCTACTGATTAAATGACATGTTTTTCAGTTATTTACCTTTCCATATTGATTATGCTTTATTTATTCGTGATAGATTCTATTGTACGCATACCCTTATTGAGCATATAAAATCACTCCTTTATTATGTTTTATTTCCCCAGGATACTAGGAAGTATTTTGTGATTGATATGTATGGATATGTTAAAGTAAAATGGGAAATTATAAAATAAAACACTTTATATATTTTATGTTTTCAATTGAAATGCGAGATTCAAGTATGTATCTAGTTTACCAAGACTACTAAACTATTCGGTTCTTTGGGATATGATTCCTTATATCTTATGGATCCAAATTATTATTTTATTTTATTCAAACAAAGTACAAGTACAATCATACAAAACAAGGAAAAACAACGATATATAAGGAAATATTTGTATCTTATGCCTATACAATAAACTAGACACTGGATTTAGGTTACTAGGGTCTGGGTCTTTACACTTAACACCACAATAAGATCTATCATGATAATCTAGAAAACATTATATATAAATTAGGGGTGAACATATAAATATACTCAGTAGATTCCTCTATAGAACTGTCATGTGTCCATGAAAATAAATCATACTAATGCATCCATGTATGAAATAAATAATGTAAAATAATCTATCAATAAACATCTCCCAAAAATAAATATTCCAACCACTTCCATTCCATATCACATGATCTTCTCACTTTATAAACAAAATCAGAATTCTCATCACATATCACTATACAACCACCACTATAATGTTAACCATCATTACTCAATATCTCAAACCAAGAAGGTTTACACCTGCATGAACATCACTATAATATCATGTATTCATCCACCTATAGGTACCTCACTAAGATATCACCTTAGGAAGTAGTTATCCATCTGCACGATGTTAGAGATATTCCCTAAAGCCAATGTAAATCATTTGACATGTTTGACTATATCATATGTGATGATATGGATATGTTGTATGTTATTACATATGTAAACAAGGAATATAATATGATTTTTTATAGGAATATCGAAAGGCTTGTTATATTGATATCATGATAATACCTCCACATATCATATTGTGTGATATATAAGCATCGTATGATAGTAATAATCATAATGTACAGTTTATATGGGTTTTATGATTAACAATGGCAGTCAAATGTGAAGTTATTAACATTAAAAAATCTTCCACAGGCACCTATCATTGATAAAACATTTAATATGATAAAACATATGGACAATAAAATGTATTTATGTGATAAATTCATACACTCCCTTCCAAATATTTACAAAGTGTTTGTAAACTAATATAAATGCTTGAATGTTTTATAACATTCAAGTAAATTCCATGAATGGCTCTGGACTACCCTAGGGCCTATATAAAGGGTATAAAGGCCATGAAAATGATGTTCATATTCATGTTCACTTCACATCGATTCTCTTTGTTGATGATATCTCCCGCTACTCCTTTTACCACCTAAGGTACTAGAATACTGTGGTTACGAGAAGGGCTATACCCAAATTGTTGGGTGATTCAAATTATTCCATGGATACACCATGGAGGGAAAAGTGAGTTGGATATTCTTATTAATATTCATAAATCATTGAATGAAGAAGATAATAACAACCATATTCAGTGTATGGTGTTAGAGTTGGTGCCCTAGAACCAACTAAATCTGTAATTTTAATTACAATAATATTAATAAATATCTTATCACATGATGTGTATTATTCTGTATAACATTAATGTTTTTATGTATTTAGAGTATTTTTCACATTGAAATGTTGTAATAGTTCCCCACTATAATGAGAACCTTTAAGTTTTGTGATGGTATCCTTAAAAATATGTCATATGGTCTGGATAATGTTTGTCTGTTAGGACACAAATGATGTTTTACTATTAGGTACTGAATGCTCGTAAGTGGATGAGACTTCTTCTCATGAAGTCTGCACATAGTAATCTCTAAGAAGGTATGTTATGAGGATAAAAATTCCAATAGTAATTCTACATGTTACATGTGTCTTTGGATATTTTGATCTATGGACATGCGTATTGGTCCTTAGACTTGAGATTGTTATTAATGTATGTCATGAATTGTCTATTTTAATGTATTGATGAAAATCGTGATGATATATGCTTGCACCGACACAAGATATGTTAGGTGAATTGTAAGTGATATAACATTGACTGAATAAGTCAAGAAAGGATTTATCCCTTATGATTTAATGTAAGATAATATCTGACATCCTTTGATTGAAATGGAACTATCTAATTAAATCCATGTCCACGGTAGTTCATCAAAAGGTTCATTTCAAAGAGTCAAAGAAATATTATCAAGCATATAGGCTGATGTGAAAAGTATGCAACCTATTTTATAAGACACTAATACAAAGAGATTATATTACATAATAACTGTTCATTTGTGGTTGTTGTCACAACAACATTAAATACTTTCTCTATGAGTGTCTTGACGTATTGCTAAATGCTAAACCTAGAATTTAACCAAGTTTTCTCAATATCATTGGGAAAAAGGCCTAGAGGGTCACTCACTAAGTGTATCATGAATCTTAGTAAAATTATATTTATATTTAATATTAAAAATAAATATTATTCTTAGTTTATGGAATAATTATTATTTATGTTAAGTTGATCACATAAATTTAATCACCAGTTATCCAAGTTTACAATATATATGATTTGAATATAAAATAAATATTTATTCATGAGTTAGTGAATATAATATTTTTTATTTGTTGAATGAATTTTATAATTATATTTATTTATTTAAATAAATATTTATTATACATGGTTTGATTAAAGCTAAGGAGGATTGGCAGTCTGAGTCAAGGACCTAATGGAAATGATATATTTTATTTAATATTATTTAGAAACATGTTAATTTATTTATTTAACAAATGATATTTAAATATATGTGAGTTATCACATGTCATGTAATATAATAATAATGTTATCTTTATTATTTTACATAAAGTATACTTAGAATAGAAATTAGTCAAGGACCTCCATGAAAATTATTAATTATTAAAACCTAAAAATACAATCCTATTTATATCATTTTAGAGGATGATGAGAATTATGGTGTACACCAAATTTTCTTAGGAGAATTATCTTATGACCAAGAGAATATCTCGAGAACTCTCTCAAGAATGTGAAGAGACAATCCTCATTCTCCATATCAAGAATGAGAGAACAAGAGAAGAATTATTTTAAGACCAAAATCTTACTTGTCACGATCAATGATGAATGATGAAAGATGCTTGGTTCTTCTATGCTAGCAACCAGAATAATAATGATGGTATTCAAATATTCATGAAGTGCCTATGGACATCGATTGAGAAATTATAGTTTGGATTCTTCACTAAAATAATGAGACTACGAGAGTGACTACCAAATTGATCAACAATGAAAACATAATTATCAATCTAAGGTTATTCTTGTTTAAATTAATTATAAATTAAATGTGAAAAGATTATATCTATGAATATTTTGGGGTTTCATTTGTAAAGTTTATAATATTTATCTGTTGAAATCGATAAGAAAAATGTTGGGAACCAATCCAAATGCTTCATATGTACCCTGTAACCTTTAAGTGGTATCAAAATGGACACATTATAATTTATAATCATTTATGATTTATCTGATTAAATTCCAATAGTATTAGTAATATTTTATTTCTATTTTTTTCCATTATTTAATACAAAAGTCAATATAACATGATCATTCAGTTTCATATGAATAAAAAAAATCTTAGAACATATAAAAAATTCTTGAGGATCTTATCTAGATGTATCGAGCATATTGGATGCTAGACACAAATAAACGACATATAATTACACAGTACATGTTGTGTACACATGGTTAACCACACAAGGGAAATCCATAACAATCACAATATGTTATGTGATGGTCATTATGTGGCATCATTATATTTTGCGTATTGATCTTCAGTTAGAATATGGATAGATAGAGTGTACACAATGTGTAATCCCACATGGTTTGTCCCTACATAAATCATAAAAGTCGTGCGGTCAAATTATGTGACATATAATTACTACACATTGTGTATTGATTTCCATTTGAGAAATACAACATCACATGAAATACATGATGTGTAACCGAATGTAAAAACCATGTAATAAGTTATTATCCACATGAGATACATGTTGAGTCCTTAAGTGTGTAGTGTGTGTGGACAATAATGAATTACACAATGTGTAATTGGCTATGCACGCCATGTAACTCAAGCTAACTCATGAAAGTTATATATTGAGACAGGCGTGCTGTGTGAGTTAACACATGGAAAAATTAAATAATTAAAGAAAAACTAAACTACGCGGTGTGTGTTCAACTGTATATGTCGCATGATGGGGTTTTTTCACATTAGGTACACACCAAGTATTTTTTGGAATGTATGGTGACCGCACATTCCATGTAACTATAAAATTCTAGAAATGGTTTTAAACATATGTGAATGGGAACACACCATGTCACCTCCAGTACGCATTGTGTACTTGATAATTTGAATTTGAAATTATTAATTTTTAAATTACATAGGATGATAATATTAAGGACTATTTTGATTTTTAATTAAGATAAAAATAAATTAATTAATAAAATAAATTAATTTTAGAATTTTATCTTAATAAAAAGATGAATTGAAATGAATTCTTGTAAGTAGTCTTTGTATATTGTGTTTGATCACAACCTTGATTGAAATGTGTATGTGTTGGGTTTATATTTAATTTAATTGTTTATTTCACGGGTTTTTGTGATAAATTTTTTATTAAATTAAATATGATGATATGTGAATAATACCTCCCACCTTTATTATGTACGGGACCGTGTGTCCAAGTATTATTTATGTAACCCTAAACTCCAGGTTCCCCTCACCTATGAGTGGCTAAGAATTTATAAAGGATGGAGCTCCCAATAAGAGGAGATTGTTCAAGATTGAGTTGAGGTAAAACCAACCAAGGAGATACATAGGTTATTGGTGGAATTTTTTAGATTGGGCCAAGTATCAGCTCAATGAGTTTTCCCCTAGGGACAAGCTTGGTTTACATTCTTCTCGATAAACCAACAAGTAATTAAAATCTCATGATCATATCACTTATTTATTTTATTTATATAGTGTGTGGTTATTTATTTATGTGATGCATGTTTATTTGATGATTAAATGTGATCACATAAAGTAAATAAATAACAAGTATGCAAGATGAAATAAAATAAAGTTATCATGCATAATTCATTTTATCAGACATGATTAATTAATTATATAAAATCCACATAATATTAACAATCATATAAAGGATAAAATAAATAATGTTTATGTATAGATATAATAAAAATCCCTTAAGGAAAATATTAATCCAAATAATGCCCTCCATCATTTATGTTAAGATGCACCCATTGTTAAAGTGTCATTCATGCCCAATTCAACGACACTTTTCAATCATGGAGTAGTTTTAACAAAGATAATGTGTTGACTTAACCAAATAAATATTAAGGGTAGCAACTTAATACAATTTTGAGGCAAGTGTTGAGGAAATATGAGTTTATGATTTCAGGATTAAGGAGTCCACTCAACAGATCAAATATTTGCGAGTTAATATAGTTGTTAAGATCACCTTCCTAGATACCTTCAAGTAATTTTCATGGATATAGTGTCTATGAGGAGGGAAATATGGATATTTGTCACTAGAATATCTATGCGATGAGATATTCTAAATCCAATGGCGAGGCCTCTTATGATTTTATAAAATATTGAGAGACTAATAAAATTAATTTATTACATTACACTTGGAAATTAAGGTATATTACTGAAATATACATTTATTTTTTGTTGAAAAATGAAAATTCATACGAAAATAAAACTATCCCTTTTATCTATATTGGATAAAGATAATAACCTGACCGATGTCAACTTTTAGTAGTAGTATTGGTGCTTGTGCATCATATCATACCAAGAGTAGAGGTTTTATGTGTTGGAGTCCCCAATTCATGTTGACCCCTCTATAGAGTCACGTGAGGGGGAGAATTATGTCTTTTAGAAACATGTGGACAAAGAATTGGATGTCTAAGACCTTATGTTATCATTCATGACTAGTGAGATCCAGAAAATTCATGAAGACATGGATGCATACATCATGTTTTATCATCTATGTGATCTTTATCATGAGTAATAAAGATAAAAGAGGTGAAAAATATCTAAGGAACTCTTTATGTACAAGCTTGGAGAAGGTGCACCAGCTGGACCTCACATAGTTAAGATGATTGTATATATTGAGTGTTTGGAAATTTTGGGTTTCAAGCTACCCAAGGAATTGTACACATACCTCATGCTTGCCTCACTTCCTCATAGATTCTAAAGTTTTATTGTAAATTTTAATATGAAAAATATAGAGAAGACATTCTTGGATCTCATGAATCTGATTTTCTAGGAAGATAAGGACAAGAAGCATAGATGAAAGGAAAATTAAAAATCCCTAAGACTAATTCCAAATATAAGGTGAAGGTTATGGGATGCAAAAAAAGTGGTTGGACCCATACCCAGTAATGGTTTACATTGGTTTCAATGAATAAATTTGAATAACTTGAAAAACACAACCCAAAAATATTCATAGAGATGATATTTTCACATATAGTTTATAATTAATATATAATAATAATTATCTCATCTTGATAATTATTTCATAGTTGAAGATCAATTTTGTTGTTGTTCTTATCATGTCGTTGTTGTAATAAAGAATCCAAAATAGAATTCCTCTAATGGTATCCACATGTACTCTAAGAATATCAAAATTTTGTCACTGGAACTCTGGGTGCTAGCATGGAGGAACCAAACTCCTTTCGTCATTTTTCATTGACCACAACAATAACTCCTTCAGACTTGACTAATTCTTTCTCTTGTTCTCTCAATATTGAGAGGGAGGAGGAGGATTGTCTCTCATTTAAAAGATCATTATTGATATAGTTCTCTTTAGCCTCAAGAGAATTCTCTGAAGAGAATATGTTATGCACAACAATTCACATAACCCTAAAAATGACACAAGTTGGGTTATATACTTAGGATTAGACAATTAGTAACCGCATAGAGGCCCTTAACTAATTCTTTTATTCTAAAAAAACTACATATAATAATAATATTATTATTATTATTATTATATTCCATGAGGTGTGTTGGCTCATGGATCTTTAAACATCACTTCTTAAATAAATAAATCAATATTTATTTAAATGATATTAAATGAAATATATCATTTCCATCGAGCCCTTAACCCAACCTGTCAATTCTCTTAAACATTTATTGATACTTGAATAATAAATATTTATTTAAATAAATAAATATCATTATATTTAAAAAATTTTAGGGTGGGGGGATTACAAATAAATAAATATCACTATATTATTAATTAAATAAATAAATAGATATTATATTCACTATTTGGTGAATAAATATTTATTTTTAATATTCACATAACTAAAAAATATTTATTTAATAAGAAAATAATTATTTATTACCTTATGAATAATAAATAAGAGATAAATAAATATTATATTCACCATCTGGAAAATAATATTTATTTAATATTCAACTCACATACATTATAATTTGAATAACCGGTGAATGAATTTATGAAATCAATAAAACCTGAATAATTACTATTCATCGATCTTGAGAATAATATTTATTATAATATTAAATATAAATATAATTTAACTTATATTATTAGATACACTTAGTGTATGAACCTATAGGCTTCTTTCTCAGTGGCATTAGATGGTCTTGCCTAAAGTCCAAGATTAGCATCTAGTGTAATGCCCTAACCTAGATCATCGGGTCTAAATTGGTGATTCACATGACCTTATGCACGTATCCTCATACATAAGATGTTATTAACTAAAAATTAGTGTATAAACAATACAATGGATATATTATACCCTCTATGTCATATAACCATAAAAAAAAAGAAACAACAGATACCATAATCACAATATTGGCATATGAAATATCAAAATAGAATACAATCACTTATATAACCAAGTAAAAAAGGATCCCTACATGTGACTCATCAATATAAATGCCACCAAAAGAAAATAATAATAACCGAGGAATATTAGAAAAAGATCTCAAAGTATGTCCTAACATCACCTCACTCCCAATAATATACACCCTCTAAGCAACCCAAAATAGGTCCCTTTACCTTAGTTAGATCCTTGATAAAAAAATTTTTATGTGCACCAGGGTACCCATGTTGGGCGTGAGTAATAAAATTCAGTAGGACACCACCGATGTGTCCTTTGCATAAGTGCAACAGACATATAAGGGTGTATATGATAACATAAGTAAACAATTAAACGTACAATTCCTATTAGGCCATCGTGTGATAATCAAGATTACATGAACCCCGAATAAACCTACTTTAGTTCCATTCTATAAGTAACTATCACGTGGAACCTCAAGTACCATCCAGAACATGGACAATGCCTTTTCACTAAAGGTGTGACCTCACATCAAGCACCTAACCATGCCTTTCCCACTCAAGGGAGGTTAAAATCATAGCTTATACCATCTTCTAACTCATGTTTAGTCTCACCCCATTCTCAATAAACGCCGGTCACACATCCCATATCAAGACACACCTTATCACTCAAGGTTAGCCTAAACATCACAACTTTTACGACACATTCTCACTCAAGGTAGGTTACACAACACATATCAAGACACACATTATCAATAAAGGTTGAACCAAACATCATGAAATTAACCAGTCTCAAGCACACAACAAAATAAATAACCAAGGAACAAATGCAAGCCTTAAGGATGCACTCAAGCCAACCCCTCAAGGTTTTTCACACATTCACCTTCATGCACCCTACACTATCCCAAACATAGGTCTCAACACCAATACCCAAATATAATTATACTGGGTCACCCCAACCTTATTTAAGACCAAATGAATCCCCCTGGTCTTAATTTAATTCGATAGATAACCCTACCAATTACTAGAAATAGTGGTAGGATTCCACCCATTTCAAGACATTAACCCATAACTCCCCCTATAGGGGTCATCCACCTTCATACATGCCCACCTAGTCACTTGATACCCAATAGAAAAGTCTCATAGGGATACATACACACTTTAATGTAAGTTAATCTATACAACTTCATATAAAAAACCTAACATGGTAAGGACTTTTCACCTCAATTTTAATGAAGTGTACTCACCAAAACATGATCATTGATTCAATAATAAACTAGAAAACCCCTAAAATTGGACCCAAATCCTCAAATTTAGGGTTTAAACATGGAAAATTATGAAATAGATGGAAAGTGAGACATATATGTCTTAGATAGGCTTAGAATTACCAAGAGAGTCTCTATACAATGAACTGTGCCTCACATGATCAATAGGAGATGATGAAGAAGCTCAAAATGTCTAAAAGAAGATCCCACATTTTTCCAAATCATGTGGAGTTGATGGAGAAAGAGGGGTAAGAGTTAAAGGGGTACAAGGTAAATTTACCGATATTCCCCTTAAAAAACTGCCCAATGAATATGTCACAATGTGACCATGGTGGTCACATTATGATTCCTCTTCATAAGGACCATGTCACTACATAGCCCCTATGAGTCATGGTGTGGATACCCTAGATATAAGACTCAATCCCTTGTCAAATAATTACTATGGAATGACTAAAGGGGTCATGCCATGATAGCCTCATGCCCCACTACATCCTCTGATTCCAGATGACCCATTATGCTATGGTTCCTTCACCTTGTTGTGACCTCTCAGTCATCCCCACAAATGAATCTTACATAAAGGAATTTCCAAATTTACATATGTAGGAATCACATCACGATGCCTCTTCATTATGCCATGAAAACCCACTTGCTACAGAATTATAGTTCCAAACTCGATTCAACTCCCTGAATCCTGATATCGAGTTGCCACTAACACACCCAAAACCCCAAATTCATCAAGATGCATTAAAATCAAAAAAAAAAAATTAAAACATAACATCTTTAAATTTAAGGGGAGTTATAAAATCCCCCTATAAGGACTTTTTTTCCACAAGAAGTGTCTTTGAGGGTCCTTGACAAATAGATATAGACACTGCACCCACATATATGATTCTTTTTACCATGTGTCATCTTGTATAGGACCATATTTCCACAATACTCAGACTATAGGAACTTTCTTTCTACACAACACCTTTTCGGTCTGATAAAAAATCTGCACATGGTGCTCCTTGAATGATACATCTGCCATTAACTCGACATTGTCACTATCAATAGTGTTCATAGGGTATGGCTCATAACTCTGGATTTGCGATACATAAAAAACATCATGCATTCCATGATGTCATATAAGAAGATCCAATCAGTAATCCATGACTTTCATCTGCTACACAATCTCAAATGGACCGATGAATCTCTGTGTGATCATTCCCTGTTAGGGATGGAAATGGGTACCCAATAATCAGATATGCAACCCTACCTGAGATTATATAGGTTTTGATTACCCCTTAATTGGGTTTGAGTTTCATATTATCTTCCTGGTTACTAATTAGGTAGGGTTCGAGTATTGGTGATAAGTTATCCGACACTCGAACCAGTTTATAATTTTAATATATTTTTTATTATTATAATAGTGATATATTAAGAATAGTGTGATGATAGTAGGCAACCCATAATAGTGGGAGGGAAGGAGGCCACAATGGTTTTGGGAGGGAAGGAGGCTCATGGTGGTGTCGTTCAGTGGACTAGTGGCACGTGTTCCATGTAGAGGATATCTACCCCACATAGAAATTTCCATACAACATGTGATACTTTATAAGTTATCATGCACTTCTAGTCCATTGAACAACTCTGACCTAAGACGCTTATTTCCACTACACTCTCATTTTTTCCCACCACTATAGGAGTTTTCTTAGTATTTCCTCCACTCTATTTAATATCCATATTAAAAAAATAAATTTTAATATTAAATTTATAACTAGTTTCAACTCGTAAATGACTATTATTTAATTGATCAGGTTCGAGACCAAGTAAAAAAATAAACGGGTTCATGTGGGGTCTAGTAGATTAGGATCTAATCAAGTATGGGGTCAATTATCCCTAAATACTTAGGTACCCACCCCATTTCTATCCCTATTACATGCCTCCTTAGACACTAATTCCCCAACCAAGGCAATACCCACAAGAATACTCGATCACCCATGGTGAACTCCAAGGGTCATTGTATCCTATCAGAATACAAGCACTACCTACTCTGAGTGGAAATCAACCACTTCTGAATCAACTGTACTTGATTGATGGTCTCTTGAACCAAGGTCAGTATGATCTTCACTGACTCACCCACCTCTAACTAACACAATGATGAGCGGTGTTAGATACCACAAATATTCTGAAAGGTTTTCATCTAGATTAATGATTGAAAGCTATTATTGTATGAAAAACTTTTTCAAGGCCAGATGGTCATCAAATTATCTACTAAAATCAACCATACACACCTTGAGCATATCCTCCAATATCTTGATCGTCCTCTCATGTTTCCCATATATTAGTGTGTGATATGATGTACTCAACTTTAGTTGAGATCCCATGGCCTTCTGTAGTCCCTTCCAAAATCTCGACATGAAATGTGCATCTTGACATGTTACTATACTCATAGGTACCCTACACAACCACACTATCTCCTAGACATATAGCCTACATAACTAATCTAATAACCAAGTCTCCAGAATAGGAAATAAGTGTGTGACCTTCATCAACTTGTCAACCACCTCCCATGCTGCATCATGACCTCCCAGGATCCTAGGTAGTCCCATGACAAAGTCAATGGTTACCAAATCCCATTTATACACTGGAACTAGAAAGGGTTAAAGTAACCCACACTACTAGAAATTTTCCCTATATCCATAGATTTATTTCCATATTCAACCATACCATGTCTATAAGGCAGTCCATGTCCATGTATTAATGAACACTATGGTTGTAATCCCTCTTGTGGCAGCTTACAACCACAATTGACATGAACCATGGTGATGGGTGGGTGAGGGAAATTATCATAAATGTGAGAAGGGAATAGGAAAGGTCTACGACCATGGTCCATGTAGAACATGGCCATAGGCCTTTCCTGTGACACTTAAAACCATAGTTTTGGTGTCTATGGTCATAGGTTCCAGGACCCATAATGTTATTTTTTTTTATTTTTTTAAGTTTACTCATTATAATTATATAAAATTATATGTGTGTTTATTTATACATATTTTTTTTGAAATGTAGTGGTAAATGATTAAATGGAATATAGAAGAGTTCCAAAGATAAAATATCATTGGTGCATTTTATTTTTATTGAAGGCTACGACCATGAACATAAAACATGAATGTAGATAGACTGTGGCCATGGTCCACCCATAGTTGTTGAGCCTTATAGACACGGTTACAAAACATGGATATAACTTGGATGCTATGCAAGTGGAAATAACTTCCACAATTTATTTGGACCGTGGCTATAGGGTATGGACACAATTAGGGGCCCCACTATTATGGTTTTGGCCAATGGTAGAGGGAAAATTTTCAAGTAGTGTCACCTGGTCATTGATACTCCACATTTACCCTTTTACAGGTAAGGTAATGAGTGAAAAAAACAACAATATCTTTACTTATACATGACCACCATAAATATCACTTGATATCCTGATATATCTTGTTCAACCCCAAATGTACCAACCATCGTGAGACATGTGATCCCCTCATCGAACCCTCTTTCATGGAAGTAGGGACCACCACCCTTCCATGGATTCACAATACCTCATCCTCATCCTAAGATTATCCTGGGACTAGATCTTCTCCCATGATCCATTATTGTATCACCATACAATCAGAATTAGGCTCTTGGATAGCCTTTACTCACTCCACTAATGAAAGTGGTAATAACCAATACTGCACAAGTCGTAGCCTCTTGGTCCTCTAACACATCCATTAATCAGTCTACAAGAAAGGTTCCCACTCCTAATTAGAAGTCTAAACTCCATGCTCTTGGGAATTCCTACTGAGGGTATCTATGATTAAATTCCCATTTCTTAGTGAATATTCCATATAAAATTTAAAGTCTTGCAAGTACTTGACTGAATTCCTCTGAAATAAGTTCAAGTCCCACTATGAAAATATATCAAAAAAATTTATGATATGTATATAATAAAAATATATCATTGAATAGATAATGATTCTAAAAATTTAAGGATTAGACAACAACTTCTAGATCCAAGTCATGGGTATGGTATTTATGCTCATGATTTTATGGATGATAAGATCTATAAGTGACCACCTAATCTTCCTATATCAGAATAAATCCCATCCCAACCCTTAAGGCATAAAAATATATGATATAAATTATCCTTGTGTATAGAATAATCATGATAAAAGTATATTCCAACCTCTTATTTAGCTTCTGGAAGGCCTCCACACACTGACTAGTCCACCCTAACTTTACCCCCTTATTGGCCATCCCTGCCATGGGTGTTGTTAAGTGATAGAAGTCCTGAATGAATCATCGATAATACTCAGGTAATCTAAGGAATCTATAAATCTTGAACACATTATCAGTTCATAACCAAGACATCACCACCATTATTTTCTCTAGATCAACCAAGACACTTGCCTTAGAGATCACATGTCTAAGAAATCGCACCTCTTAAATCCAAAAGTGACACTTCAAATACTTGGAATAAATACTTATTCTCAAAGCATACCTAATACAATATCCAAGTTATTGACATGCATCTACCTCAGTGGAATCATGCTCGATCTATGAGAATTACCTATATAACCATGAAGATAACACATAAGGAAATATTTTCATATATAAGTGGTTGAAGAACACATGTCCTATATTGACTATCTATCACTACTCTATCACATCCCCTTTAAACAAAACTTTCTATCATTGGAATAGGAAATGAAAACCTCACTTGGAAGGACAAAACCCAAACCACTGAAGAAGGTAAGGATAAATTTTGTACTATCCTTTACCAATACCTTCTCAACAGTGAGGGCCTTTCATATCATGATAGAGTAAGATGTCAGGTCAAACACCCTAACCCAGAACCTCACCTCTGGTTAGAGTCCCATCTCAAACCTCTTTTCCTTATGGGCCTCTTTCCCATATAATAATGGAGTAAAATGTATCCACTCTCCAAAGCAGGTTACATAGTTTGCAGTAAGAATCTCCCATACAAAAGATATATAAACACTTAATATTAGTATAACCTCGACATATTAGGGAAAAAATCCTCAAAAAATTTCCTTTAAGGTCTCCCATGATAGCCTCCCCCCCCCATGTCTCATAGCCTAAATCATTACACCCACCATCTTCTGGTGGGTCCTTGGGTATCTCCATCAGCTTGAAAACACCCTAATAATCTTGATCTTGTACTCAAAACCCTAAGAAAAACCTACAACCTAGATTGTTGGTGGATCTTATATATATATGTCCCATGAAAAATCTACCATGGTAGGTCCTCCTTGATGGGAACCCTCGCCTCCCACAAATACAAAATGAAAACCCCATGCTGAAGTGGATCCACTGATTATACTACCAAGGTAGCATCTAGAACAAGCTCATACTCACCATCTTGTACCTCTAAAGGTGCAACAAGAGCATCCCCTATTTCAGATACA
The DNA here is from genome assembly GCA_963277665.1 of Viscum album. Taxonomy (NCBI): domain Eukaryota; kingdom Viridiplantae; phylum Streptophyta; class Magnoliopsida; order Santalales; family Viscaceae; genus Viscum; species Viscum album. The sequence continues at coordinate 365,672,951 of OY728150.1, read as the reverse complement.
TCCTCATCCTGGTCCCTAGTTGGAACCATGGTATATATTTGAGGAAACATTTCTCTAAAATTCACAAAAAAAAACTTAGAAATGCTTTTAACATTGAAAATATCAACATAATTTAAGTAATTTATAGTCTTACACACACATGATCACCCTAGGAAATGCATCTCAAGGGTCTACCGATGACTAAACCAAGACTAAACCTATACCATTGGTACCTTAATGTTATTAACACTCATAATAATAGAATTATAGCATACTCTAGTTAAATTAATTATATGTTACCAATAATGTATTTAGGAAAACACTGGATATATTATTTTATAAATTTAATTAATTTAAACCTATATTAACCATAAGTGATAAACACATAACATCTTAACCTATGTGTCTATTCATGATGCATGAAATAAACCACTTTCACCACATAGGGAAAGATAAAAAATTACATAAAGTGTAATAACACAATAATATTTTAAGAACAACATGAAACTGCAACAACACAACCAATAAGAGAAATTCCACTACCTTGGTAACTCATTCATCCACTATAAAAGTGTTGGTCAGGCACAATCATAACTTCCAACTTGAGTTATAACCATCATATCTCTATCCTACCAATATTATAATAAATAATAAATAATGGTCCTTTTATAACATTTGTAATGCCCCAACCCAAATAACTGGCTTTGAGCCAAAGAGTCATGTGAGCTCATGAATGACTCCCCACACATAAGAGGTTGCTGACTAGTGGTGAGGGCCTAAACCATAAATTTAGCAGAATATTTCCTCGATATAAAATAACTATCTCAAAGAACCCACTATGTGTGAGAGTTTTATTTGTTTCCAATGGTTGTCATTGGTTGTTAATGAAATGGAAAGATTTCATTGATTTCAATATGTTGAATAGTTTATAAATAAGAAGTTGATGGAAAGTATGGTTAAAGTATCCAAGATTGTTTATGAAGTAGATATAGCTTGGATGATTTAATGGAGAATAAAAGAAGTTCCCAAGTCTTGTTATCTTGGAAGAGGATAAGTTGAGTTATTTCCTTTGGAATACTTAGAGTATATTCACTACTAAAAGGTGAAAGTTTTTTTGAATATTTTATAAACCTATAATGATTGTTGATATGATCTTAATGACTCAAAAATGTGTTTAATGTTTGTAGAATCATTTTTTATCAACATTATGAAGTTTCCTTAAGGATTTTCTATATAGAATGTTCCAGATGGAGAAGTATGAGATGAGAGGATCGAGTTGAATAGATAGAGGCCAGCGAACTGAGTCTAGAAGATTGAGTCAAAGAAACAAAGGCATCTAGATATAGTCTAGAAGACTAAGGCTAGTATACTGAAGTTCCATCGAACAAATATTTGTGTACAAATATATGTTGATGCTTGGTGATGTGTTCCCCATTGCTTTAACACCACAATGTTTTATGGTTGTGATTCAAATCTAGAGTTTGGAAGAAGAAAATACTTTATAAAAGAGAGATAAATTAGGAGATGCATTGTTGTTCCTTAAAGCATCAAACATAATGACTATTATAAGGAATTCATGATCCTTGATAAAGTTGTTTGATGGAAGAAGTTTATGGAACTTATCTTAACTACGGTTCCCAAACAAAGTGAGGTACTATAGAAGTTATGTTGGATGAAGTGTTATACAAAGTCTATCAGATAGACTTGTACAAAGATCAAGATGAAAATTGTTGTGGAAGTTTCATTGGAGGTTTTAATAGATATAAATAAGTATGAATTCTATCAAATAAATGATGAAATTCCATCATAAAAAGTTTTACAAAGTCCATCAGATAAAGAAACTCAAGGTCATAAGATAGAGGAAGTATAAATTTTTTTTTGAATGATCAAACACATGTTTCCTAATAATTTCATCAGATAAAGGAAACATGTGAAGATTATTAGAATTGGGTTATCAAGAGAAGACATCATATAGAAGTTTCTAAGAAAATGAATTAGAAATAAGTTTTTGAGAAAAGACATTGGACAAAAGTCTTCATGCAACGTCATCAAATAAAGTGTTAAAAAGACATAAGATAGAGTATTACAAAGTCATTTGATGGAATTATATGAATTCATCAGGAAAAAGGATTAGAACATAAATATAAGGTTTCATCAGATGGAGAAAAACATACAAACATCTAGAAACCCATGAAATGGAGGGACAGCCTTATGAGATTATGCTGGACAAAATTTTGATGGAAGATCGAATGGAGTTGTCAGAAAAAGAATATTATTTTGAAAAAATGACAAATGAAGTACTAATCTATTAAGGAGTTCTTACAAATAATAACTAGTGTAATAAGTTCTTATGAAGAATAATAAGAAAAATAAATAAATATTATAAAGGTTTAAAATAAAGAATGCTAATGAATAAAGATGAACTTGAAGTTTCCATATGGTGAAATCCATGGATACATTGGACATAGTACTGATGGACTAAGAAAGTTTTTATGAAGAAGTAATGGACAAAGAGTTTGAAGAACTTTATGAAGTTTTATAAAAGTAATAAATATGGTAATGTTGAGATGGATGGTCAATTATTCAATAATCATAAAATGAATATTGTGATTCTAGCTGGGATTATAGGATGATTAAAGAAGATTGTAGATGATAAGTTTTAAGGAAATATTCCTACAAAGGTTTGTTGAATCCTATATTTTAGGAATTTTGAAGGAGGTTAAACAAATGATAGTTTGAGTATGGTATTAAAATTTTAAGTGGTAACTATGAATTTGAAATTCATGATTCACCCTCAGTTTTAGGAGAAACTATGCCTATATAATGAGGAGCAGGTGTGCTGAGAAAATATTATTAGTCTTGTTGCAGTTGTGCATATTGCTGAAGAAGTGAAGTGATGTAAGGAGGTGCTGACTAGGAATCTTGAGAGTAATTCTCATTTGGGTTGAAGAATCAGATGAAGAAGTACCATATATAGAAGGGGTATCATATGGAGATTAATAATTTAATGAAGCAGTAAAGCTCTAGATGAAGAATCGAAGATACCAAGAGAAGAAAAAAAGCACCATAATAACTAATATTAGATGAAATAGCACCATAAAAACATCATAATATGGATATCATCAGACATATAAGATCATAAAGAGAAGGTTTAGATGAATAATTACCATATAGAGAAGTGAAGAAGCATATGATATATAAGTTCTAGAAGAAGTAAGAAGAGAAAGAAAGAGAAGTTTTTTGTTTACTAATGTGAAAAATATGAGTTTCTTGTATGCATATATGTAAGTATGAGAATTGGGTGAATAAAAATAATCATTTTAAAATCTGACAAAATTATCAACAGGGAGAGTACTTACTTGGTGTTGAAAATTAACTTAAAGAAGTTGAATAATGTCTACACTGACAGTATAATGATTCAACAAGGTGTTGTAGTTAGACTAGGAATTCACTAGTCTAGGGAGTTAGGATTATTTTTATCCCACTCCTAAAGTGTAGGGAACCATACTTTGGCTTATGATTGCTTTTGATCCAAACCACTATAAGTAGGTATCTCATTATAATGGAGAATTTTTGTACTGGTCATCACCATACACTACAAGGACTAGATACGCTTATTGAGTAGTGAATCTTGTAAAAACATCATGTGCTATAGTTTGTTTGCATTCATACACTTTCACACGACAAGAAAGAGAAAATAAGAGAATCAAGATCCTAACTGAACTAAGATTAAAATATATAGAAAGTTATAATTGTCTTAAAATATCTTAACATCTATTTACTCCACCTCTTAGTGTTAAGCATATCCCACAGTGGTCCTCATAAGTGGAATCAGATCACTGGTTCACCTCTATTGGATTCTCGACTTTGAATTTATTCTATTTTTAATATTTGAGCTTCTTTCATGTATTAACAATGAATTTTAGTTTTTGTGAAGATTATATTATCGCATGGTATAATTATATTTCTATCAAGACCATGATGAACAAGAGAAATAAAGTGAAAAGAAATATGAAGAAATTATAATTATTAAGACAAGAGGAAAAAAGAAGTTAAAATTTTCCATGTCATGATGAAAAAGAAGACAAATATATCTTGGAAAGTGAAGAGCATGTGGTTCAAGTTAACACCAAATAGGAGGATAACATTTATACTTTAAGTATCAAGATCAAGTTATGATGAGGTATGTAAAAGTTTTTATACAAACTATACTCAAGAAGAAGAACCTATCATAAGTGGTGATAATGATCTATTGTCAACTTCTCAAGATATATCAGTTAGTAGACTGAAATATATTTTGAATTTAATTCCCAAATAAACAGTCACTCTTGTTTGTAGTCTTTAAAAGTATATAGGAAGAGATCACCCAGATATAAGAAGATGCAGATAAAATGGATAAGGCTTTACAAAGGAAAATTCTTAAATGTTTAAAACTCTCCAAGAAGGATGTAACATTTGTAAAAAAAGGTTTATCTTTAAATAATTTCCACAAAATTTGAAAATAAATTGCTCAAAGAAGTTAAATAAAAATATGGAGTCAAGAAGTCTCTTGAATAAAATATCCATGCAAAGAAAAGTTGAAAAACAATATTGATGTCAATGAGTTACAATTAGAATTAAAATCTAATAATATCAAGGAACTTGAATCGTTATTACAAAACAAAGTTAATATGCATGATGAACAAGTTGAAAAAATTAAGAAGGTTTGTGAATAGAAGGTGATGATTGAATATTATAAAAACATCATCAGTATGAAATATCTATATTTGAAAATTAATCTAATCAATATAGAGAAGACATATATTGATACTTCATAAAATAAAGAGGAAGCTATTACTACTATATAATTCCCAATGTACAATTATAATAAGAAAAAGACCTATAACATGTGATAAGAATATCATGACAACATTTAATGTTCTCTCTCAAGAAGTTTTGAAGAAAGAGGTGCCATCAATAACTTATTATGAAGTTTTATCTAAATCTGGTTTCATTAATATAACATGTATAAAAAAAATCTATATATGTATTGATGAATAAAAATAAGGAGTTGAACACCTTATCTAGGTTGGATAAGAAAATTGAAGTGAAAGCTGGTTCCCTATGAAGAGCCCAACAAGTTGTAAAGAAAACCTAAAACCATTATGTAATAAAATATAAAGAGATCAATGTTTGTGGGTTAATGTTGGTGTTGTAATAGATCCTGACATTGTGTGTTGATTTTTTGGTATAATCCTCTAAATGCTAAATCACAAAGGAAACTCGTGTCAAGGGGGATCAAGCCAGAGATGAATAAACAACATCCATAGATTAAGAAAAAATTATAGACTTAAAATAGATTTGTAAATATTGAAAATATTTATGATGTATGTAGTGATGTTGGTCACAATATTGGTGTATGTTCATCTCGACATGTATTAAAATAAAATAAAAAAATAAGACCATAGATTTTGGTAAATAAATAAGAACCAACCTTGGGAATTAAGTAGAAGAATATTGTAAACAAAAATTCTCCCAAAATATATCAATAAGGAAATTTGAGAAGTCCTTGGATTCAAAATCCAAGAATTTTAATAAGAGTGCATCATCCAATAGAACTGATGAGAATAAAGTCACTCAAAATAAGCCATGTGGATAACCTAAATTTACTTCAAATGTACCTAATGATATTTTAGTAATATAATTAGAAGATTTGTAGAGAGTAAGGAAAATGGAATAATAACAAGAAAAAGCCGATGAAAAAGGAAAAGAAATAATTTTACATGAAGAATGATAAGTTATATGTGTAAGAAACATATTTTGACACACTCCAAGAGACCATTCTATAATAATTATAGCATAAGAATATTTCTTAAGGTAGATGGAAGTTGCAAAAGGTGAATACAAATTCCTTAAAGGCCCTTGATAAGTGAATGTTCACAGGCAAAGAAATTGAAGAAGTAATAAGATCCACACTACCTCCATTAGAATTTAAGTTCAGATGTGAAGGCATGAAGAGTGTAGAAAATTTAGAAACTTGGTTATGAAAAGCATCTCTACCTTACTTTTCACATTAAGAAGTAAGGAAGATCAACCTTATTCCCTTAAAATTTATATATTTTAATTTTACTCATAATGTAAGGAATTTAAGGAAAGTCATAAAATCTTAGGGATAACCTGGGTAGAAGAAATGGATACCAACTTTTGATAACCTACATAAATAACTATCTTAGATTGGTTACTCTATTAATATTCTGAAAAATCTAATAAAGGATCATCTTTGATAAAGATTGAAGGAAGTGGTTACTTCTAAATCTTTTTGGTAAAGTGAATAATAAATTATTTTAGTTTGATCTTAACATTTAGGATTCCAAAGAAATATATTGAAGAAATATCATTCATGGTGAGATGTGTAAATTTTCAAGCCTAGACAACCACATAAAGAAGATCCATTTTTGGGGTATTCTCAATATAGAGATCCTAAATATTATATATTGAATAGATTAATAATTATGAATATCATAAGGAATGTAATTGAAAAAGTAATGCCTTTATTAACCTATCATACTTGGTTACTAAAGATAAAAATATTAACACAAATGGGGAGAAATTTAATTAAATAGTGACATAAGAAAAGTGGAAGAATGAAAGTGTTCCAAGGTTTCTCATCTTGTTGTTTGTATGTGAATTTTTTAAACTGTTTGTTAAAGTTAGTGTAGGAGTTTTAGGTTGCTCTATCTTATAATTGTTTCACATCATAATTAATCTCTTCGGTATATAATTCAAGTGGAAAACCCTTAAATACAAGATTATGAGCTCTCATCTCGCATGGTATTAGGATCATTTTTTAAATGATATGGTTTCAAACCTATTTTTATTAAACAAAGGAAACAACACTTTTTTAAATGGGTTGATGGGGAACCCATTACAAGACACAAAGGCCCAAAGTCTTAAAATCCCAATACATATCCCAAATACGCACCATTTTACTGGCCTGAAGGCTCTTCACTGCATCAACATCACTACCTACGTTAGCTCCTGTGTTAGGATCAATTGATAAGGGATAACATAGACTTAGAGTTAAATGATTAATATCATGTTTATTAATAATAAATTGATATCCTTCCACCAAGAACTTTGTATTTCTTATCAATAAGGGTGGGATAAAGTGAAATAAAATATTGGAAGTTTGGAAGAGAAAGGGGGATAGAATTAAGGAAAGAAACAGTGGAGATAAAGAAGCTAAAGACTCATATATTAACATATTAATTTTGAAGATACTTTGAACAGATTGACAACAAATACAAATAATGAGATTGAAGAAATCACCATGTGAGTGAGTTGTTTTTGTTTTTAGTGGTTTTCATTAGTTTCTAATGAAATATAAAGATTTCATTGATGTTAATATGTTGAAGAGGTTATAAAGAATAAGTTTCTGGAAATTTTAGTTAAATTATCCAATATTAGTTATGAAGTAGAAATATCTTGTATGATTGAAATAAGAAGAAAATAAGTTCCCAAGTTTTTTTATCTTAGAAGAAGATAAGTTTAGTTCTTACCTTTGGAAGACTTAGATTATATTCATTACTTGATATATTTACTACTTAAAGGAGAAAATTTGTTTGAAGATTTGATAAAACTATGATGATTGGTAAGATGATATTAATTTCTCAAACATGTTGTTAATGTTTGGAGAATAATTCTTGTTATCAATATTATGAAGTTTCCTTATGAATTTTTTGGAAATAATTTCCTAGATAGAGAAGAATGAGATGAACAGATTGAGGCTAGTGGACTGAGTCAAATGGAAAAAGTCCAATGGAATTAGTCGAATGAACAGAGGAATCTAGAAAAATGATAGCAGACTAAGTTTAGAGGACTAAGGTTCCATTGGATAAATATTTTTAGATAAATATCAATTGATTCTTGGTGATGTGTTCCTCATTTATTTAACATCAAAATTCCTTGTGGATGTGATTCAAATATGGAGTTTAGAAGAAGAAAATAATCTATAAAAGAGATTTAAATTATGTGATGTATTTATGTTCCTTAAAGTATAAACCATAATGACTAATATAAGGAATTAATGATCCTTTATAAAGTTGTTTGATGAAAGAAGTTGGTGGAACTTAGTGGAACTATGGTTCCTGAACAATGAGAGGTACTATTGAAGTTATGTTAGATGAATTATTTTATGAAGTTAATCAGACACACTTGTACAAAGATCAATATGAGAATATTTTTGGAAGTTACAGTCAAGGTTGTAATGTACATGAAGATGTATGATGTTTGTTGAATGAATGATTCAAGTCCATCAGATAAAGTTTTATAAAGTCCATCAGATATGGAAACTCATGGTCATATGACATAATAATTAGAACAAAAGTTTCTAAATGACCAAATAGAGGTGCCTTAACAATGTCATTAGATAGATAAAACACGTGAAAATCATCGAACTGGGGTTTTCAGGTGAAGGCATCAAACAAAAGTTTTTAAATTAAGGAATCGTATATAAATTTTTAAGAAAATGCATCAAATATAAGTCTTTTAGTGATTTCATAAAACAAAGTGTTACAAAGACATTTGATGAAGTATTACAAATTCATCTAAAGGAGTTATACAAATCCATCAATTAGAAGGAGATAACCAGACCTATGAGGGATCATCATATTGAAAAAATAGACAAATATATGGGAACCCATTAGATGAAGGGTGAGCCTTGAAAAGGTACAGTGGAATAGAGTCATCAGAAAAAGAAGATTGTTGTTAAGGAATGCCAGATAGAGTAATATCAGATGAATGTGTTCTCACAAAGAATAAATAGTTGAAGAAGTTACTATGAATAAGAACTAGACAAAGTAGGATTATGAAGGTTTTAGATAAATAATGATAATTAATAAAGAAGAACTCAAAGTTTCTAGATGGGGAGATCCAAGGGTACATAAGACAGAGTACTACCAAATAGAGGAAGTTTTTATAAATAAGTACCCAACAAAGAGTTCAAATAACTTTATGAAGTTTTTAAAGATTAATCAATATGGTGATGATGAGATGTATGATCAATGCATCAATATTCATTAAGGTAAGATCATGATTCTAGCTAAGATTATAGGAGTATTAAAGAAGATAGTTGATGTTGAGTTTTAAGGAAAGATTCCTACAAAGGTTTGTTGACTCTTATATTTTTAGGAAGTCTGAAGGTGGTCAAATGAAGAATGGTGTGAGAGGGATGTTCTAATTTTAAGCAGGAACATTGAATTTGAAATTTTTCAATTCTCCATAAGTTTTTGAAGACACTATGATTATATAAAGGGGAGTAGATACACTAAGAAAATGTTATGAGTGTTTTCATGACTATGTGTATTACTGAAGAAGTAAAGTTCCATAAGGAGGTTATAACCATGAATCTTGAGATCAATTCTTATTTGGGTTAAAGAATCATATAAATAAGTACCAGAAAGATCAGGGGGTGTTGGATAGAGTGGAAAGATCAGATGAAGTAGAAAATCTTCAAATGAAGAAGTGAAGGTAATGGGAGAAGAATAAGGCATTTGACAAACTGAAATCAGATGAATTGGTATTAGATGAAAACTATCGGACAAATGGTATCATACAGAGAAGGTTCATATGAACACGTACTAGACAAATAAGTGAATAAGCATCATATAGAAAGGTTATAGATGAAAGAAGAAGAGAAAAAATAGTAGATTTTTGTTTTTTGTTGTAAGGAAGAAGAGTTACTTGTATGATATTATGCAAGATAAGAGAGAGAATAAAAAGTAGCACTATGAAATCCAATATAAGTTTCAATAGGTGGAGTAATTGGTGTTACAAAGAAACTTAAATAAGTTTAATACTATCTATATAGTTAGTATAAATATACAACAAGGTTTTGTAGTTAGATTAAGCATTCACCAGCCCAGAGAGTTAGGATTATTTATACTCCCCCCCTAAAGTGCAGGGAATCACACTTGGGCACATGATTTTTTTTGAGCTAAACCATTGTAAATGGGTATCTAATTATAGTGTATAATTTTTGTACTGGTTATCACCATACAAGAAAAATAATAACTACTCTTATTGAGTAAGAAATCTTGTAAAAACATCATGTTCTATCCTTTTCTTGATTTCATATACTTGAATACTATGAGGAATAGAGAATAAGAGAATCAAGATCCTAACATTTCTAAGAGGTAAATGGATATATAGTTATAATAGACTTAAAATTATCTAATACTAATTCATCCTCCTCTCAATTTAAGAATATCCTGAAGTGATCCTCACACATTAAAAATATATATATATAAAAATAATAATAAATAAACAACCAATAGAAAGAAACACAACAAAATACATAATCATAATATCAATATATGAAATATCTAAATAGAATACAATCACCAGTACAACCAAGTAAAAATTAACCCCACATATGATGAATCAATATATATAGTATCAAAAGAAAAAATAATTAAGGTATAATAGAAAAATATCATAGAGTATGTACCGATATCACCTCACCCCCAACTAGATCCACCTGACCAGCTTCCAAACATATGGCCCTTTTCCTTGGATGGATCTCTGAAAAAAAATTCTTTACACACACTGGGGTGATTGTGTAGGTTGTGAGTAATAAAACACAGTAGGACACAATTTATGCATCCTTAACATAAGTACAACAGATATATAAGTGTGTATGCATTGATAGAAGTAAATAACTAAATATATAACTCTCATTTGGTCATCATGCGCTAAATAAGACACTATGAACCCTAGCCATACCGATTTATTTTCAAGCCATAAGGAAGTGTCAAATGGAACCTAAAATACTATATAGAACATGGTAAGTGCCTTCTCACTCAAGGCCTAAAATCACATCAAGAAACTAACCATGACCTTCATACTCAATGGAGGCCAACATCACAACTCATACCACCTTTTCACTCAAGGTTGGTATCACCCCACATTCTAGACCATGCCTTCTCACTTATAGTTGGTCACATATCTCATCTCAAGCCATACCTTAGGACTAAAGTTTAGGTCAAACATCTCAACATTAAACACACGTTATCACTTGAGGTGGGTTACACTACACATATCAAGAAACACCTTATCACTCATGGTTGACCTATACATCATGAATTTAACTAGTCTCAAGCACACAAAGGAACAAATAAGAAAGTAATAACTAAAATTCCTCAGGCTATTCCCAAGACATCCCCTAAGGTTTCCTAAATATTCACCTTCATGCACCCTACACCACCCCAAGTGTGGGTTGTAGCGTCTTGAGCCCGGTTCACCCATAAGTAACTAAAACTGGTCGTCTATATAGCCTTAAGCATTCCACCATGTATGCTAGAGGCTTCCAACTAGCAGTGGGGGTCTATGTTGGTATAGTGGGGAGACTATACCCCCATGATTAGAGTATAGAAAAATGGTATATAATAATATTAAGAAATAGAAACAGTAATAAAAAATCAATAGTGGAAGAATATTAAATCATCCAAACATAATCAATAAGTGGAATTTGAATCAATATTATATAAAAAAATGATTATCATTTCATGGAACCAATCAATAGGGAATACACGTGGGATACAAAGGTATATACATATACAACATGCCATACAAAAAATAAAAGAATTCCAAAAGATTCCTCCACTATCATCACAAGAATAGGATTAGTTATCTTCTCATGTACTCTGCCTTAGGATAGTAAGTCAAACATCCAAAGATGGATGCTTCCCTTTGTCCTTATATGCAACCATAAGTTATGTTCGGGTACCAACTAGAAGCCCGAATAGGGTGTGAGATATACTCAGTAGGCCACCACTAATGACAAATAGAACTATTCAGTTAGTGCATATATGTTAATTAGTGTGAATTCAATAATGAATTTAAGACATTAAATAAATAAATAAATCATATAGAACTGGTTTCCTCATGGGACACCCGACCGACACTACCTGCTTCAGCCTAAGCTAGATGTCTCTGAACAGATGTCACTTTTCATGTACATTTATATATATTAAGGTATTTATTTATATGCCTCATATACATATAGACATATATGTGCATATAAATAGATACACGGTGATATTCAGGACTTGAGGTGTAAGCCCAAGGTGTCTACCATTACTTATAAGGGGTTTCACATCCCTTGTGAAATATGAGCATGGAGATATAATTGAGCCATCATACAAGACCAATATAAATCATGGACCAAACCCAAGCATGTTCTTTATCTTGGAAAATGAATCCTTAGTTTTAGATTAATTGTCGTTCTGAGCTCGTCCAAGATGTTTTGTATAAAGAACCCAAATATCACTCTAGGTACACTAATAAAACCATCACCATAGGAGTCCATCCAAGGTGTCCGTATAAAGACCCATGTATCAATCGTGGCATGGTACAAAGAATATACCTCTAAGTCCATCCATGGTGTACCACATCAAGGACAAGGTATTGGTCGTGTCATGCTATGGTAATAATGCCTACTGATCCCATCCAACATAATACACTAGGGAATCAGATATCACTCATGGGAAGTATAAATACATCCTCCTGGTGAGCTCATCCATGGTGATCTATAAAGAACCCGTGTATCACTCTCGACGTGCAATAACCAATTAAAAATTCTAGTTGTTAAGCTCGATGATCCCATCCAAGACGTCCTAAATAAGGACCCTTGTATCACCCTCATCTTGGTATAAAGGAAAGGTCATAGCCAACATTAAATGCATACCATTCTATAATAATTTTTAATCATGTTGTCCAAGTCATTTAATATAGTTAATCCAAGATACAACATGAAGTTAAAGTCCTGTACATATGGCCTATGATTTTTCCTTGGTCAAATTTAAAATATTCCACAATCATAAGGGTAAATTCAAGACATCTAAAAAGGGTAGTTCAAAACAATTCCAAAGCATGAGGCTCCTAGGAATTTGAGTAAGGAACACCCTTAGGGGTGGCTCAAATTGAGGTGTTCATCCTCCGATATTGATTTGTAGGTTATTATAATTACACTAAGCATGGAAATATCATTTAATTTAATTAATTTGAAATTTAGGAGGTGTCTCTAGAAGGGTCTGGCGTGCGTCACAATGGCACACCATATAAAACATTAAGACTTTAGGGGAAAACTAGATCACCTACCTTAGGTTGGTAGAAATATTATCATCCAATATCATCCTTTAAATCATACTAGAATGGAATAAATTGAAAAAATAGGTAAATGCCTTGAAAATAGGGTGTATTATCTCACACCAAAATAGCATCAAGGATGGCGGGATAAACCATGAAAAGAAAGAAGATGAATAAATCTCTTTCTGATACGCATCCAACATAATCATTAGGGAAGGAATTAGAGATTAGATAGAATAGAGGGATCAAAGCCTAGGTTTAGGCCTGGGAGGGTCCCTTTACACATCTACTACTAGAGAAGGGAAGGGGATAGGTTAAAATGAGGGGTTTTCCCCTTTTTAAAAAATGGGTCACGAAATATTCACAACATGGATGAAATTCACATAATTAATTCCTCAGGTTTTAATTTTATTCCAGTAAAAACTAGTTCACATCAAGAATAGGATTCATGGTGTGCATTGAATTCACATCCTATAATAAAAATTCATTGTGTTTGGATAGATAAATTCACATCATGAATTTCATTCACATCGTGAATTGGTTCTACAGCCAGGATCTAGCCCCCAAATACCTTCCTTTCCAAAAAAACGATTAGCCTCAAGTCACAGTTACCAAGGCTTAAGACAAAATACAAAATTAATGAGGTTTCAACTAATTTAAAAGAATTTTTACTTATCTAAAAAGTCAGGACATTACAACTTCCCCCCCTTAAAACAAAAGGTCCCAAAGTTTCCCTTTTTAGGGTGGTAAAACATCATCTAAGAAAAGTTCCAGCCACTAAGCATGTATGTTGGCCTCTCTCTCCCAAGTCTTGTCTTGTACATTATTGTGCTTCTATATCACCCATATCAAAGAAACTGACCTTCCTCAGATAACCTTCATGCTCTAATAAATGATACATATTAGATGCTCCTCAAAGGACACATCTATATCCAACTCTATATACTTAGGATCAAACAAATGAGATGGGTTAGAATAATAACGATAAAGATGAGATACATGGAATACACCATGCATGGATCGATACCTATGAGGTAAATCCAACTGATAGGCTACTGGACTGACTCTCTCCAAGATCTTGAAATTCCTAAAATAACAAGATGATAACTTTCCCTATCTATGAATCCATACATGACCCAATTTAGGATAAACTCATAGAAAGAACCTATGCCCTACTTAGAACTCTTGAATTTGGGGGTGGTGATTAGTATAAGACTTATACCAAGACTGATCTGTAGTCATACACATTTTAATAATATGCACCAGCTCTAAAGTCTCCTAAATGAGACAAGGTCCCAACAACACTACCTCACCTACCTCTAACTAGCATAGGGGTGAATGGAACATCCTATAGTATAGGTCCTTATAGGGATCCATCTGAATAGTTTCCTAAAATATATTATTGTAGTAAAACTCAATGAGTGGTTGGTGATTCCCCAAGAACCTCTTAAATCAAGTATGAATTCCTGAAGCATGTCATTTAACATATGTATCATACATTCAAACTGACCATCAGTCTAAGGGTGGCATGTTGTACTCATAATCCCCTGTGAACCCAGTGCTTTATGTAACCCCTGCTAGAATCATGATGTAAAATGAGCATCTATGTATGATATGATCAAACGGGGAACATGGTGAAGGTGTAAAATCTCCCAAATGTAAATATTCTCAAGCTAATCTACTGAAAACGTTTCCTTAATCAGTAGAAAGTGTTTGACCTTGGTTAACATGTTGATGATCACCCATAATGCGCCACTATCTTGAGGGGATCTCGGTAATATTGTTATGAAATCTATGGTGACATCATCCCATTTTCACTTATTAATTGAAATATGTTATAGAATTCATGTAGTCCATTAGTGCTCCACCTTCACTTGATAATAGGTGAAAACCCATTTGATAAAAACTATAATCCACATCTTTATACCCGACCACCAATACTGATGATGTATGTCTTAGTACATGTTGGAAATCCCAGGGTGTACTTCCCAAACGATGGCGTGATATTACCACATCAATTCTTCCTGTATGTATACATACACCCAACATACCCATGAAATTGCAGTATCTCATCCTTGTCGATAGCCCAATTAGGTGGTGGGTACCCACCTGAGACACTCTCCCATAAGACTAAGCCCTAAGGATATGAAAGTTATCACATCCATACTCGTTCTAGAAGGGAGGATGTATCTGAAAAATCTTTTAAAATAGGATTTCCATGATACTTCTAAATCTATAGGTGCATATCAAAAAATAGGTCCATAAACTACCACTCACCAATGGTCTCTTGGATGGCTTGTGTCTAAGTCTTCTAACTCAGGGTGTCAACTACTACATTTCCGTTTCTGGGAATATAAGTGATCTAAAATTTAAATGACTGAAGGTACTCTACCCACCTATTCTACCTGATATTCAATTCATTTTTTTAGAAATTTATTTTATACTTTTATGGTCTATGTAAATGATGAACCATTCTCCCAATAGATATTGTCTCCAATAGCATAAGGCATGAACCACAGCTTCTAACTTGAGGTTGTGTGTAGGGTATTTTTTCTTGTGAGGTATCATCTGGTGGTACTAATATGCCACAACTCGATATCCCTAAATCATATATGATCCAATCCTAATTTCTGGTTCATCACAGTAAACTATATAGATTATTCCCAACTCTGGTAGAATCAGGACTAGTGCTAAAGTCGGTTTCCCTTTCAGCTCCTAAGATGTTTTATCACGTGAGTTTGACCATAAAAACTTAACACCCTTTTTAGTCAATCCTGTGAGAGGTGATTATAGGTATTAAAAGTACTAAATAAAACATCTATAATACCCATAAAACCCCAATAAGCTGTGTATATCGACGACATTCTTAGGCTGCTCCCAGGAAACTATGATGCTCACCTTCTTTGGGTCAACAAACACTCCTACTTATGAGATGATGTGACCCAAAAAGGAAACCTTATCAATCCAAAATTGGAATTTGGTGATATTAGAATACATTTGGTGTTCTCTCAGTCAGCACAAACCCAATATGTTTGGCATGGTCGTGTTGAGTGCGGTAATACACCAAGATATCATCCATGAAAACACTACAAATGAATCCAAATATGTGTAGAAAACCTGATTCATAAAATCCATGAATACTAATGGTGCATTTTTAAGACTGAATGACATAACCAAATACTCATACAAGTTATATCTACTACAAAATGTTGTATGTTATATGTATGACGATCTCACCTGCACCTAATGACATCCCTACATCAAATCGATCTTGGAGAAAATCATTGCTCCTAAAATTTTTCCAAAGAGGTTGTCTATAAAAGGTAGTGGATAACAATTATTAACCATAATATGGTTCAACCAAAGATCGTCCATGAAACTTCTGAGGGTCCCATCTACCTTCTCGGTGAACATCATAGGTGTAGAGACCCGAATCTTGATGTACATGGACATTACATTACTTTTGCGGAATACTTGGTACATAACAAAAACACACACACAAGGATCGTAATAGTTTAGTGTCTTTGGAAACTCGGAACGTAATCTTCTAATCGTGGTGAAATATCTTCAATATCTCCCATAAAGATCTTCCCTTTTTTTACCTAAAACCTTTCTTTATATCCTGGGGAAAAGAAAACATAAAAGGTTGAGTTCAAATGCTCAGCAAGGGCAAATAAAGGAAATAAAAATCATATCATATCTTTTTGAAAATCATAACCTGCAAAAAAGATCATAATATCTTAACATGGAACAAATCATAGAAGTGAAAATGAGATCCCCATAATCATAACATGAAACTTGAAACTTTGTGACATGCACACATAATCATGGAAAATCATTTCTTGTTAGTCATGACTCATTGCCAAGACTATCTTAGTGGACAAAGTCCCTTTCTAAACCGAGTCACCCTCGTTCCAGTCCTGTTTCACTGAACCGGTATAACCTACCATTCCAGACATGTCTATCTCATGAGATATAAAATCTTTACCCAATGCATTGGAGGGATATATAGGTCCCACCCATCTTATAATTAATCTTTTCTTATGTGTTCCACATAATCATAAATCATACATCATCGCATAACACATGTAACAAAAACATCATGACATCATAAAACAAATCATATAAGGTAAATGACTTCATAAAAATAATTCCCTCACAACATAATCAAATCAATGTAATAATAGGGATAAAAACAGAACCCTTTATTATCTTAGATGGAAAATAATTTTGATAAAACACTTGAACTCCATTCTTGAGGAAAATATCTTTTCTTCTTCAAAAACACTTTTCTTTTCTTAACATGTCATACAATTATAAACTAAAATAAGTTGATTAAAAATAAACTTGAAAACTTATAAAGGAATATTCTTGGAAATAATGTTTTAAAAATCCATTCTTGCCGTATAAGTTAAAAAAAACATTCTTCGTACTTTTGTCGGAAAAGTCAAAAAGTACCTCGTACGAAAAATGACAAAAGATTCCTTTAATATTCTTTACTAAAAACTCACTGAAGGGTAAAATTGGATTTAATCTATTGTAATTGGATGAAAACAATATTACATATTGATGGAACATGGATGTGTATGATAAAATACACCCCAGTAAATGCCAAAGTAAAAACAATCTCGGATAAAAATGAGATTGTGATATTTTCCCTTACCTTAGGTCCGATTTGCTTTGTACGTGTCCGAAGCTCCTGTATAATGGTTTAAATAATGTTATTGACTTATTCCAGAATCATAAATATTGATATGATATCATATATGGTCATATTCTTAGCTTCTTGTTGGTAATATTTCATTGTTACTTGTTACTCGGGTCTTTATTGCCTTTTGTTCTTATGCGTGTTTTGCCGAATAAATTCTTATTCTTATTTTAAGGTTATAGATAACTTATATCCAGAATGGTATTAGTGTAACATATATCATATTTATTCATTCAATTCATTTATATAATTACAATGTAATGATGATCATGTAGAACGAGTCACATCACATCGTGGAGACGGTATTCCGTACGTACGCACGAGTGATGATATCATTCCTATGATCGTGGAATTGTATTGGAGTATATATATATTATTTAAGTATCAATATTACTTTATAATAATCATAAATATTTACTCATTACACCATTATACCCATCCTTGTAAGGTGGTGGTGGAAAATAGATTACACCACGGCGTGGAGACGATATTCCG
The DNA here is from genome assembly GCA_963277665.1 of Viscum album. Lineage (NCBI taxonomy): Eukaryota > Viridiplantae > Streptophyta > Magnoliopsida > Santalales > Viscaceae > Viscum > Viscum album. The sequence continues at coordinate 365,654,644 of OY728150.1, read as the reverse complement.
TACGTACGCACGCGCAGTGATTTCATTTTTCTGTAGGATGGATAGAAGGTTAATTAGGGTTGTTTCATATTTATAATAACATATCAGTATGTAAGTAATACTGATGTTATTACTTTATCATGAAACAACTAAAGAAGAAGAAGTTGAAGAAGAAAGAAATTGAAAAGATCGGTAATGGATATTACCTCTTCTTTGGAACGCCTCTTTGAATCCTCCACTTAGGGAACTAAGATTGGTCTTTGAAGAAGACCAGGACCTCTATGATTATTATAGGGAAGTGGAGAGGAGAAAATTTCAGGGTTTGGCCGATCTTGAGTGCTCAAATTGGTGTGAGGAGGAGGGGGAGGAGGTGCCCTTTTATAAGGGAGGAGAGGGGCACCTTAGGAATATCTCAAAATATTATTTTATATTAAAGTCTAAATCGGTTTATAATGGTTCCAAAGGGTCTTATTTCGAAGCTAAAGTGGGGATGGGTCGAAATACTATCATCCAATAGGATTTAGACAAGTTTAGGGTATTATTTTAACCTTATCAATTAGATTTAACTCTAAGTTAAATAATTTAACTTTTACCGTGTCTTTTTGTTTTCTTTCACTATATGGTTAATACACTTACTATAACATGCCAAACGAACCCCAAATTGTATATTATTAATACATATATCCTTATATAAGTCATTTGGCCGAACCTTATATTTTTAGGAATAAAATAACAATTAATAATATAATATTTGATTTAAAAACTATTTTGTGTCAATTTTGACACTATTTGATATATGATTTTTATGAAAGTCATAACAGAATTATATGTTCGAACCAAGTTGATTAAATCAACACTAATATATCATAGTAACCTATAAAATTAGTGGAATTCATAAAAAGTCTTAAATTACATTTATTTTGGTATTTATAATATCAATTATGTCAATATTTCATTAATAAGATAATTACTGTATCATATTTGTGTCATAAATAAATTAAATTATTTGATGTCTAAAAATTACAAATAAAATACCATCATGTAGGAAATATTTTTAGCTTTCTAATGAATATTTACAATCGAATTTATCTTATGTAAAACCCTATATTAAAAATGTTTTAGTAAATATACTTTGATTTTAACTCTTTTAACTCTTCTTTGAATTAAATAATAATAAATGTCCTGATCTAATCCAAGTGGGCCTAAATGATAATATTTTACACTTAAGGTTGTTTTTGGTCGAGATACACTTGTCCAATAGAATTAGGACATGTGTTAGGGTAATATTAATATCATTCTTACCCTTAATTACCCTATTTACTTTTAACCGTGATAAATAAAAGTAAAAAGTTACTATTCACCAAAAATTATTTTCATCTCATTGAACCACATTTTACTTACTGACATCAACCGTGTCTCTCGGATTTTTGAAATTCCATTCACAGAAGCGGTAAAATTAAGTTTTATGAAAAATTCAGTTTTTTAACTACCACTTAGTAGTTTCACTATTCATCAAAAATTGATGTTTTTCAGAACAATGCCAAAATTTCATCCTAAGCTATATTTCATATTACGAATTAAAAAATGAAGTCTATTTTACCAAATTCATAACATAGAATTTTCATTAATTAATTTTATAATTAAATCCCGCTGTTAAAACAAATAGCGTGTTTTTAAGAAACAATATCTATCAAAAGATTGACACTTGATTATGTCTGGTTTAAATGTGAAATTACATCCAATGACCAACGTTGTATTAAATTGTAAAAATATATTCTAAATATACTTTAAAACCACTAAAATTAATAATTTATCACTATTAATTATTTTGATTAAAAAAGTTGTTTTTAATTATAATTTAGTAATTTTCACTATTCATCAGAATATGAAAGTTATCCGAAAAGTACCAAAATTTCACCTTAGGCTAAATTCGATACTACGAATACAAAAATGAAGTCCATTTTGAGAGCTAAAATTTCTAAAATTTAAAAAGTGGTTATTACTATTCATAACGGCTAGTTTTAATAATATTTTAATAGCATATCGTTGTTTTGTGAAACTCAGTATTGCGTACTACACACGCTATCAAGGAAGGTTGCGATTGCGTGTAATGAAAGGCAAGTCAAAGATGCGTCTTGTGCAAGCTCCTTTTGGTGTAGTGTACAACACAAGACATTAGTGAAATTAAAAAGAATATTTTTCATAAAATCTCGGGGTGTTACATTCTACCCCCCTTAAAATGAATTTCGCCCTCGAAATTCGTCGGGGTTATAAATGGTTTACTACTTGAAAGTTTATTTAATAGAAACCCACATAGTAAAAAGGAATACCAAAACCAATCTTTAAAAACAAAAGTATGAAACATAACGGTTACCCAAATAAACGAATCACTGGGTTTCCACATAGGTGAAAATATGGATATGGAAGAAAAATCTAACCATCATGTTCTGATGGAGAGTGGTAGAGAACATGGCTATGGAAAATCCAACAATCACAAATCCATAAATTTGTGACGATCTAAGGTACCATATGATTAATCAGATATAAGAGCACTAGGACAACATTTTTGGTTTTCAAGATCGTTTCCCTAAAGTTGAAGAGTTTGAATTAGAATAAATACTTACTTTATTTTGGTACAATCTCACTGTTGTTCGTGCCTTAAACAATTTCCACTTCATCTCTTAAATAAATGAAGTTGAATTTGTTATTTGTGAAGTGTTAGCAGATCATGTGATAGAATGACGGGTCATTCCATCTCTTTCAAACAAAAGGTTAGCAAAAGTTATAAGTTCATCTTATGGTTAATCGTATATGGTTCCAAAAATGAACTTATACTTCATATATCATACCGCTTAATAAAATAAAACTATTTTCTACTAACCAGGGACTTCCTGTAGGCCAGTGGTAGGTGATAAAGGCCAGTCGCACTTCGATTGTGGGTTCGATTCCCACAGCCTTGTCCGACGCGATGGGCTGTCGCCCGTCCTGCAGGTTGTCCTTTTTCTAAAACTATATTACTATAACATCCCATAAATAATATCAAAAAAACTTCTATCCTTAAACAATACTAACTTATGTCCAACATAATCCATTCCAATATTTAGGCTTATCCATAATACTACAGTCCACTCTCATAACATAGTGAAAACGATTACCAGAGATTTAATACCATCATTGATCCCCATATATCATAAGATATGTTTTGTTGGTCACATTCCAAACATTCAAAGTCCTTAATCATGTATTCTCTTGAATACTCATTGAACCTTAGGGAAAACATGAATGCAGTTAAAAGTTAACACCTTCCACATACCAAAATCCTCAAAATTCTATATACTCAAACCATCATATCACTTAGTCCTTATATCAATCATGAGCTCATGAATACTGTTAAACATTTCGTTTTCTCATTTTCCCTTCATTATGCTCATATCATCTTATTTCCAAAAATATCTCAATCACTTTGAATACCACATTAGACCAATACATAAATATTCCAATACTTTATGATACCACATTATTTTGGAATCCCATTACATAAACACTTAATCATTCCACCACATCGTTATCATATTCAACATCGCCAATGGTGATCGCATGTGACTTCCCTTTGTCCTTTGCCTTAAGCGGTTGCTCATGTCGATCATCACTAACCCTTGGATTTGGTCATTTATTAGCATAATGCCCCATTTCCTTGCACTTGAAGCATTGAAGTGTTGGTGGTTCATTCTCTGTAGTGTTTTCTTTATTCACATCATTAGAATCCCTTTTTCCATTACTTTGACACTCAGCTGCTCGATGACCTTCTTTTCCACACTTAAAACATTTTCTAGTCCCTTTAAGACAATCTCCACTATGCTTCTTTCCACACTTTGTGCATAAGGAAACATTCATCTTCTTTTCACCATTATTCTGAGATTTCTCCTTGAACTCCATCTTTCGTTTCTTGTCAAAACCATGAGATGGATATGTAACACCAACTTCCATTTCTACCTTGATATCACAACGCACAATTTCTTCATAGCTACTAAAGTCTCTTATAGATAATGCCAGATGCATACCTTGCAAGTCTTGTAAAATTTGCTTCGTATATACCAACATATTCATCATCCTTCTACTTCAGCTCAAGAAACTCCTTTTCCATCTTTGTTCGAAGAATACGAGGGAAGTACTTACTGAAAAACAAGTTCTTGAACTCATCCCATTCCATGGACTCAATTTCATCTCTTGGCCTCGTATTCTTGATAAGATTCCACCATTGATTAGCTTCTCCTTCCAAACGATATACTGCTAAGATGAATTTATCATGTTCAGAACATTGAAAACTGAAAATATCTTTTCAGTAGTACTGATCCATTGTTCAGCAACAAGTGGATCAGAAGTCCCACTGAAAGAAGGTGGACGTTGCCTCATGAAGGACTCAATAGAATACTGTTCCTTTCTCTGCTCATTTGGAAGTCCAGAATGATTCATAGCTTGTGTAAGGATAGCAATAAGATTTTGTACTCCATCTCCCATAACATTTGTTTTTTCAGGAGGAAAATCATTGCATTGTCCATTGCATTTATCAACACGATTCCTTCGGGTTCCAGCCATCGTCTAAAACCCAAAAAGAATAGTGCGAGAGGCAAAAATCATGCTAGGGAAAACAACATAATAAAGGGGGAGTACCTTCAATATCTAACATCTTAGGTTTAATTCTATGATCGTTAGCGTAATTCTAGTACTATAACCTATACATATACTTAACCTTAGGGATATCCCTAGACATACCTTAGAAATATCTCTAGGGATCTCACTAAAGTTTTCACGTCCTAGTTTCCAAAGGTTGACTAAACCTTTCCTCTGATACCAACTGTAGAGACCCGAAGCTTGACGTACATGGACATTACATTACTTTTGCGGAATACTTGGTACATAACAAAAACACACACACAAGGATCGTAATAGTTTAGTGTCTTTGGAAACTCGGAACGTAATCTTCTAATCGTGGTGAAAGATCTTCAATATCTCCCATAAAGATCTTCCCTTTTTTTACCTAAAACCTTTCTTTATATCCTGGGGAAAAGAAAACATAAAAGGGTGAGCTCAAATGCTCAGCAAGGGAAAATAAAGGAAATAAAAATCATATCATATCTTTTTGAAAATCATAACCTGCAAAAGAGATCATAATATCTTAACATGGAACAAATCATAGAAGTGAAAATGAGATCCCCATAATCATAACATGAAACTTGAAACTTTGTGGCATGCACACATAATCATGGAAAATCATTTCTTGTTAGTCATGACTCATTGCCAAGACTATCTTAGTGGACAAAGTCCCTTTCTGAACCGAGTCACCCTCGTTCCAGTCCTGTTTCACTGAACCGGTATAACCTACCGTTCCAGCCATGTCTATATCATGAGATATAAAATCTTTACCCAATGCATTGGAGGGAGATATAGGTCTCACCCATCTTATAATGAATCCTTTCTTATGTGTTCCACATAATCACAAATCATACATCATCGCATAACACATGTAACAAAAACATCATGAAATCATAAAACAAATCATATAAGGTAAATGACTTCATAAAAATAATTCCCTCACAACATAATCAAATCAATGTAATAATAGGGATAAAAACAGAACCCTTTATTATCTTAGATGTAAAATAATTTTGATAAAACACTTGAACTCCATTCTTGAGGAAAATATCCTTTCTTCTTCAAAAACACTTTTCTTTTCTTAACATGTTATACAATTATAAACTAAAAGAAGTTGATTAAAAATAAACTTGAAAACTTATAAAGGAAGATTCTTGGAAATAATGTTTTAAAAATCCATTCTTGTCGTATAAGTTAAAAAAAACATTCTTCGTACTTTTGTCAGAAAAGTCAAAAAGTACCTCGTACGAAAAACGACAAAAGATTCCTTTCATATTCTTTACTAAAAACTCACCGAAGGGTAAAATTGGATTTAATCTATTTTAAGTGGATGGAAACAATATTACATATTGATGGAACATGGATATGGATGATAAAATACACCCCAGTAAATGCCAAAGTAAAAACAATCTCGGATAAAAATGAGATTGTGATATTTTCCCTTACCTTAGGTCCGATTTGCTTTGTACATGTCCGAAGCTCCTGTATAATGGTTTAAATAATGTTATTGACTTATTCCAGAATCATACATATTGATATGATATCATATATGGTCATATTCTTATCTTCTTGTTGGTAATATTTCATTGTTACTTGTTACTCGGGTCTTTATTGTCTTTTGTTCTTATGCGTGTTTTGCCGAATAAATTCTTATTCTTCTTTTAAGGTTATAGATAACTTATATCCAGAATGTTATTAGTGTAACATATATCATATTTATTCATTCAATTCATTTATATAAATACTATGTAATGATGATCATGTAGAACGAGTCGCATCACATCGTGGAGACGGTATTCCGTACGTACGCACGAGTGATGATATCGTTCCTATGATCGTGGATTTGTATTGGAGTATATATATATTTTTTCAGTATCAATATTACTTTATAATAATCATAAATAGTTACTCATTACACCATTATACCCATCCTTGTAAGGTGGTGGTGGAAAATAGATTACACCACGGCGTGGAGACGGTATTCCGTACGTACGCACGCGCGGTGATTTCATTTTTCCGTAGGATGGATAGAAGGTGAATTAGGGTTATTTCATATTTATAATAACATATTAGTATGTAAGTAATACTGATGTTATTACTTTATCATGAAACAACTAAAGAAGAAGAAGTTGAAGAAGAAAGAAATTGAAAAGATCGGTAATGGATATTACCTCTTCTTTAGAACGCCTCTTTGAATCCTCCACTTAGGGAACTAAGATTGGTCTTTGAAGAAGACCAGGACCTCGAGGATTATTATATGGAAGTGGAGAGGAGAAAATGGCAGGGGTTGGCCGAGCTTGAGTGCTCAAATTGGTGTGAGGAGGATGGGGAGGAGGTGCCCTTTTATAAGGGAGGAGAGGGCACCTTAGGAATATCTCAAAATATTATTTTATATTAAAGTCTAAATCGGTTTATAATGGTTCCAAAGGGTCTTATTTAGAAGCTAAAGTGGGGATGGGTCGAAATCCTATCATCCAATAGGATTTAGACAAGTTTAGGGTATTATTTTAACCTTATCAATTAGATTTAACTCTAAGTTAAATAATTTAACTTTTACCGTGTCTTTTTGTTTTCTTTCACTATATGGTTAATAAACTTACTATAACATGCCAAACAAACCCCAAATTGTATATTATTAATACATATATCCTTATCTAAGTCATTTGGCCGAACCTTAGATTTTTAGGAATAAAATAACAATTAATAATATTTTATTTTATTTAAAAACCATTTTGTGTCAATTTTGACACTATTTGATTTATGATTTTTGTGAAAGTCATAAAAGAATTATATGTTCGAACCAAGTTGATTAAATCAACACTAATATATCATAGTAACCTATAAAATTATTGGAATTCATAAAAAGTCTTAAATTACATTTATTCTGGTATTTATAATATCAATTATGTCAATATTTCATTAATAAGATAATTAATGCATCATCTTTTTGTCATAAATAAATTAAATTATTTGATGTCTAAAAATTACAAATAAAATACCATCATGTAGGAAATAATTTTATCTTTCTAATTAATATTTAAAATCGAATTTATCTTATGTACAACCCTATATTAAAAATGTTTTAGTAAATATACTTTGATTTTAACTCTTTTAACTCTTCTTTGAATTAAATAATAATAAATGTCCTAATCTAATCCAAGTGGGCCTAAATGATAATATTTTACACTTAAGGTTGTTTTTGGTCGATATACACTTGTCCAATATAATTAGTACATGTGTTAGGGTAATATTAATATCATTCTTACCCTTAATTACCCTATTTACTTTTAACCGTGGTAAATAAAAGTAAAAAGTTACTATTCACCAAAAATTATTTTCATCTCATTGAACCACATTTTACTTACTGACATCAACCGTGTCTCTCGTATTTTTGAAATTCCATTCACAGAAGCGGTAAAATTAAGTTTTATGAAAAATTCAGTTTTTTAACTACCACTTAGTAGTTTCACTATTCATTAAAAATTGATATTTTTCAGAACAATTCCAAAATTTCATCCTAAGCTATATTTCATATTCCGAATTCAAAAATGAAGTCTATTTTACCAAATTCATAACATAGAAGTTGCATTAATTAATTTTATAATTAAATCCCGCTGTTAAAACAAATAGCGTGTTTTTAAGAAACAATATCTATCAAAAGATTGACACTTGTTTATGTCTTGTTTAAATGTGAAATTACATCCAATGACCAAAGTTGTATTAAATTGTAAAAATATATTCTAAATATACTTTAAAACCACTCAAATTAATAATTTATCACTATTAATTATTTTGATTAAAAAAGTTGTTTTTAATTATAATTTAGTAATTTTCACTATTCATCAGAATATGAAAATTATCCGAAAAGTACCAAAATTTCACCTTAGGCTAAATTCGATACTCCGAATCCAAAAATGAAGTCCATTTTGAGAGATAAAATTTTTAAAATTTAAAAAGTGGTTATTACTATTCATAACGGCTAGTTTTAATAATATTTTAATAGCATATCGTTGTTTCGTGAAACTCAGTATTGCGTACTACACACGCTATCGAGGAAGGTTGCGATTGCGTGTAATGCAAGGCAAGTCAAAGATGCATGTTGTGCAAGCTCCTTTTGGTGTAGTGTACAACACAAGACATTAGTGAAATTAAAAAGAATATTTTTCATAAAATCTTGGGGTGTTACAATAGGTGAACCACATTGAAAAGTATTGGGTTAGATAAAACCCTTAGATTCTAAATCCTCTAGCTGCTTCTTAAGAATATGAAGCTTTGTAGGTTCCATCCTCTAAGAAGGAATGGACACTAGTCTCAATCCTATCACTATCTGAATGGTGAACTCCACCTCTCTCATAGTAGTTAATCCAAATAATTCATCAGGTAAAATGTCCCTAAAATGATCCACTACAAGAGGGAACTCCACACATCACACACCCTGATCGCTCATAAAGAGGCTAGTTATATGATCTACCACTCTTCCCAACCCATGATACTCGGGTCCATATCGAATCACCTAGACATACCATTTTCCCTTATGAATATAAGTACCACCCTTGGGTGATGTAAAAGACACCCTCTAGTGATAATAATCAACATGATCATGATAAGGCACTGACCAATCCATCTTAAGTATGATTTTGAAGCCCATAATCTTGAGGAAAAAGAGATCCTATACAAAAATATAATCACCTATCTCAAATTTTAATCCCTTACATCAGCGTACACTCTCAGTACAGATTCCCAATGGTGTGTCGAGAGTCATCACTCCATAGAAGTACTCTATTTTTATGCCTAGACTTTCCATAATAACTGCATATATGAAAGAATGTGAAGATCCTATATCTAATAATTTATAAACTAAATTAGAGTCTACTAGAATAATTTCTAAAACTATATAAGGACCTAAAATATACTCCTTGGGAGTAGGATTCACCGCATATATATATAGCCTGATCCACGACCCTGAGATACAACCTAACTAACCTAGGAAGGTCTGCTCTATTGGCATTGTATCTCTAAAGTCTGGCTACCTCAGACACATCCATTTACTAGGCCTGATTAGATGGTAGTATCCCAACTCCCTTCCTGGCATAGAGCTACTGATCTTGCACCTGATTGTGGAGTCGGTGCAGATTCCTTCTCACTAGGAAATAGAGGTAAAGTCCAGAAAAAACATTGAATGTGCCATATCCTACCATAAGACCGACACTCAATTGGGTCCTTCATACACTGGGGATTCTTATGTTTCACCCTACCACACCGGTGATACACCACATAATTATAGGTGTGTGCTATTTGGATGGTGTTGACCCTGTGAGCATACTCAAAGTGACGTTTCTTGCCGCTAGACGAAATGTCTCCCTGTCTCGATGTTGAACATCCCTGACTCACACTACCAAACTCCCTCGGGGTTTCTCTCAGTAATGTGGTCTTGGTATACTGTCTCTGAAATGGTGTTCAACCCAATGACATTCAATTGTGATCATATGTCATATGTAATCCCATCCTTAAACCATCTCTCTATCAACAAATCATCACTAAAAAGGGTCAGTGTAAAGTGTTGAAGCTTGGTGAAATGAGAGGAATATTCCATCACAAACATAACACCCTATTGTGGGTGCATAAAATCTCTAACACAATTTTCTCTTAGCATCTACAGAAAGAGGTATTCATGGAAGGATGTTTGGAATTCCACCCAGACCATACCCTGATGTCGACTAGCATGGGTGATAACATCCCAAAAACTCTTGGAGAAACCATGAAACATATAAGTTGAGAGCTTGAACCTTCATTATAGAGGAATCTACAAATACTTGAAGATTGAAAACATGGCCTCTATCCATGACTCAACATCCTGGGGACCACCATCCCTTATGAAGGTGGAAGGATGCTACTATTGGAATTCCTTCATGAAATATGCCATAGAAGGGGAAGGTCACGAAGATCCTTGTATAGACTACATGAAGTATAGGAAGCTCTCTTGGAACTGAGAATTGGCACCAATATTAAGAATACCATGAGGTGCCTTACGTGGCACCATGATAGGAAACACTAGTAGCTTGGGGCTCACCACCTCTGAAGCATGAGAGTCACCACCTTCCCAGAGCACGATTCATGGACATCATGTCAGAATAGCTCTACAATTGCCAAACACATTCCTCAGATAAGATCTAACAACAGATAAGATCAACAACAATAGAAAATGATAGACACAAAGCCTTCATATAAATGATTCACACCTCTCTACCCACTCCTAAATCCAGGTTTGGGTGATTTTAAAGGCCACATAAGTCACAAGAGACACTACTTACTACCCACTACTAAGGTCAAGTTAGGGTCAAGGTCCCATATAACACCATAGGGGTTTTGGTATATAGAGTTTCAATTGTAGGGTATAGAGGAAAATACTCTTTACTTTTTAATTAGAACCCCCATTTAATAGTAACCATTTCATTTAAAGGATTAAATTCATTTAAGTTTATACTCTTATATATATATATGTGTGTGTGTGTGTGTGTGTGTCATGGTCTAGTTAGATACATCACCATTCCCAATTTATAAAAGCCCATACTCTTTAAAAATTGAAATAGGCGCATCATTTAACTATAACCTAGACCTTACATCTAGTATCAGGATGTAAAAAAGTCATATAAAATGATTTGATTAAATGAATCACCATTACCAATTTATAGAAGTATATGTTTTATAAATTACAATTGGAATTCATGAAATCAAATCAAATTACATTTCCACCCATGGAACCAGTGGTCCATGACTCAAACATGGTATGACTGGTTAATTAAGTTTTCATCATCAATATATATGGGAAAAACTGTTTAGATCAATACAAAAACTTTAATTGATCCAATTATTTTATGCTATCAAGAAATGTTAGCACATTTCAAATACATAACTGTCAAGACACCAGTAATATGCAACAGGACAAATAGGTGATGAAAGAAATGAAATATACCTATATGGCATGGAATAATGCATGAAATTTGAATTCTCAAGTGACTATATAATGAATGAGATTATACCCCCTTACCATACCAGGCCAAGGAAAAATAAGTCCATAATAATAATATCAATAATAATAATTCCACAAAACATGTGTGTCATCCAATGGTGAAATCAGTACAACTGCAATAGGCATAATCCAATAACTACAATGTACCAACCCAGGTAATTTGGATTTTCCTTGTACCTGGGTTAGCTACTCTTAGGCACAAACTTATTACCAAATTTAGATACATTCCTAATCTCTTGTATAATAACCAAATAATAATACAAAAGGAAAAAGGCCTCTGATACCACTTTGTAGCATTTTGGGCCCGATTCACTCATAATTAACTGAACACCTTCGACCATATAACCTCAAGTGTTCCTTCTAGTGTGCCAGAGGATATATACTAGTAGTGGGGGTCTATACTGGTACAGTGGGGATACTATACTCCCATGACCAGACACTAAAAAAATAGGGTGATTAGAGGAGGTTATTTTTTCATTTAGAAGGGGTTAAAACCTCCTCTAAACACTTTAACAGAGATTACCCATAATCACCGCTAAAGTGGCCTCCTGATATGATTAGAAGTGGTTTTGGAAAAGCACTGGTAAAATTAAGGTAAGTTTAGCGGTGGTTAAATTAGAAGGGGTTGTAACCCCTTCTAAATTTGCCTTAAATTCACTAGAAATTGATAGTTTAGGGGCAGTTTTAACCACCAATAATTTAATTTTACGTTTAGGGGTGGTTAAAACCACCCCTAATTTAATTTCTAGCACCATATTTAGGGGTGGTTTTAACCACCCCCAAATGTATTTTTTTCACCCTCTCCTGGCAAACAACCCACCACACCACCGATTGGACACCACGACACCCGCCTGACCCCCTTTAACACACGAGATCCCCCGCATAACACCAGAGATCCCCCTACTGACACCCAGAACACCCAGACGTCTAACACCCCCGATCCCTAATGACACCCCCTGATCCCCGCCTGACACCCTGACAACCACCGATCACCCCTGACACCCGAGACCCCCAACCGCCTAACCCCCCCGACCAATCACCCTTGACATCCTGAGAGCCCTGGCCGCCTGACACCTCTAACACAACTGAGATCCTCCACCACCTGACATAACCAAGATCATCCCCCGCCTCCTAACATACTTGAGATCCCCTACTGACACACCCCCTGACACGGGTCACGAAGCCCCACCCAAGACCCCCTCTACTAACACACCCTGACACCCTCGCCTAACTTCCCACCCTAATGCCACCTGCTCGACACTGGTTGTAACACCCCAAGATTTCATAGTACATTATTTCTTCAAAGTAATTCAATAACTTTCACTACATGCAACACTGAGTTCAAGCGCACCATAACTTACCAACTAGCCGTTATGAATAGTAATACACACTTTTTGAAATTTTATAAATTTTATCTTTAAAAATGAAATTCATTTTTGGATTTTGAATATCGAAATAAGATCAGGGTAAATTTTTTGTATTTTTCTAAAAACTTTCAATTTTTGATGAATAGTGAAAAACACCGAGTTATAGTTTAAAACCGAATTTTTATTTAAATAATTTTTTGTTTTATTTAAATTTATTTTAGGTCAAATAGATACATAATAACTATATAAGTTCAATGTAATTCATTGGAGTCAGTTTATAATAATTTTAGATATATAAAAATTTTATTGAACGTTTCACCGTCTTTTACCCATCTCCTAGGAGAATTTGCAAATTCACATAAAAATTAATTTTACTGCTTCTGTGAGTGGAATTTTAAAAATCCGAGAGACACGGTTAATATCAAGTAGTAAAATGTGGTTCAATAAGATAAAAATAATTTTTGGTGAATAGTAACTTTTTACTTTTATTTACCACGGTTAAAAGTAAATAGGGTAATTAAGGGTAAAAATGATATTAATATTACCCTAACACGTGTCCTAATTCTATTGGACAAGTGTATCTCGACCAAAAACAACCTTATGAATAAAATATTATCATTTAGGTCCACTTGGATTAGATTAGGACATTTATTATTATTTAATTCAAAGAAGATTTAAAAGAGTTAAAATCAAAGTTCAATAACTAAAACATTTTTAATATAGGGTTATACATAATATAAATTCAATTATAAATATTAATTAGAAAGATAAAAATATTTCCTACATAATTTTATTTTATTTATAATTTTTAGACATTAAATAAGTTAATTTATTTATGACACAATGATGATACAATAATTACCGTATTAATGAAAGATTAACATAATTGATATTATAAATACCCAGATAAATGTAATTTGAGACTTTTTATGAATTAAAATAATTTTATAGGTTAATATGAAATATTAGGATTGGTTATATGAATTTTTTTCTAAGTAATAATTCTTTCATGAATTTATCAAAAACAAAATACCCACTAGTGTCAAAATTGACATAAAAGAGTTTTTAAAACAAATATTACATTATTAATTGATATTCTATTCCTAAAAATATAAGGTTCGGAAAAAGGACTTATATAATGATATTTTTATCATTAATGGAACACTTGGGGGTCTATTTTAAGTTTATAGTAAGTTTATTAACCATATAATATAAAAATACAAAGAGACATGGTAAATGTCAAACTAATTAACTAAGAGTTAAAACTAAACGATAAGGTTAATAAAGTGACCAAAACCTGTATAAAACCCATTGGTTGAGTGGATTTAGACCCATACCCACCTTATACTAGAAATAAATCAATTTGGAGCCATTATAAACCGAATATAAATTTATTATAAAATAATATTTTATGTTTTTTCTAAGGTTCCCCTCACCCCTCTTATAAAAGGGCACTCCCCCTTCACTATAATTGACACATTCTAAGCCATTTGGATCGACCAAAACCTGCACAAAAACCCTATAAACTATCCTCCCTTAAACCTAGAGGCCTTATTTTGATCATAAAGCCAACCTAATGATCCCTTTTGATCAAATCAAAAGGAAGAACCCGAAGAAGAGGTAATGATTTCACCACCATCTTTCAAGTTCCTTTCTTCTTCCACTTCCTTTTTATTTGTTGTTTCCATTCTAAAATAACAAATCCAGTATATTATATATACTGTGATGTTATTATAATTATGTTACAACCAAATTCATTATTCTATCCACCTTTTTAATGACATGTCACCATACGTGCGTACGTACGTCTTACCGTCTCCACGTCATGGTGTAATTGTTATTCAATACATTATTATTTGGATGGGTATAATAATGATGTGTATTTGATGTAAATAATAAATATAACATGATAAGTATTCTGTATATATTATATACCATCCAATTATATATTATTTTAATATCAAAAGAATGATATTTTCGCTTGTACGTACGTACGGATTACCGTCTCCACGACGCGATGAGATTCATTTCCAAGTTCACCATTCATCGACGATTATAAAAATATATATTACTAATAATTATGTAATTTATGACATAATAATGCTACTGAAAATATATATATTTATATATATATAAGTATTTATTTACTTACATATATCTTATTCACTTACTTCCGTTCAATACTATATGAAAACGGAAACAACGTTTATGCGTACGTACGGACTACCGTCTCCATAAATGGTGTTTTCCATTTCATATATATGTATATTATACATATTTATATTCTAAATATATATGATATATAAATCATGTTTTATATTCTGGAAGTATTTAAATCATGATCTAAGTGATACAATCAAGAGTAACATGTTAAAACACGTACGATAAAGAAAGTGATTATTACCCGAAATATTAATATAACATGGAAATTATTATTAAATGGGTAGTATAAAGTCATAAATGAATACTGTATGATATCATAAATATTAATATGGTTCTGGTATAATTTAATAACATACTATAGTCTTCATACATGAGGTTAAACGTACCCTCGACTAAAGGAAAGTGCAAGGTAAGTGGTTTTCATCTCACTCCTTATTTCCATGAGATTCATGCCATATTTCCACTATTACCTTTTTCATGGTGTATGTAATGACCATAATTGTATTATTTGTGTTATACACTTTAATTTATGTGAATTTACATATTCATTGTATGATACCTATTTCATAGAGTGTATGTTTCATAAGTTACCAAATTGGTAAGGGTTAATTTCACAATCTCTTTATTATCCGAGATTGTTTTTACGTAAGTATCTAATGGGACATATTTATTATACATGTACATGTTTTAGGAAAGAGTTTTAAAAGGGGTTATTTTAAGGCACTTTTTACAAAAACATCATTTCAAATGTTTTAAATATTTATTCTTCTAAATCTTTCTCATTAATGTCCATGTATTCAAAATGGTTTTTAAGGATTTATTTATATGGACATGAATGTTTTTTTAAATGTTAATTCCTTTAAAAAGTTTCAAAGTGGTATGGGACACTTTGATTCAAAAATTTCTTCAGATTTCTTCCTTTCTAAATTGTGTGACTTTTAAATGTTTTCATGAAAAAGGGATATTTCTCTCAAAGAGTTTTACAAATCATTTTCATCTATGTCAACATCCTTTGATGAATTTTAAACTTGTTTGAAGATGATTTATTATGATACAAATCTTCCATATTGTATTGAAGGTTTTGTGATATGTTTGAATATGGATGTGTTATTTTTATACCATTCATGGTTTAGGGATAAAGTATTGACATTTCTTATGCTAGTTTTAATACGAATGTTTATGTTATGTTTAAAACTGTTCATATGAGGAATGCATTGGACTTAGTAAGTGGCGGGTGGAGCCCGCTATAACCCATCGATTCATCGGTAGGTCTCATGAGAAAAACTAGTGTCTTGGCACAAGGCCTTGACAAAATCTTATTTGTAGTCTTGGCACAAGGCCTTGACTTTGTGGTTATGATAGTCTAGCATTATGCATTCCATCATTATGAAAGTGGTTAGTGATATTTCATGTGATTATTTGACTAGTAGAATATCCATGTGAATAAGTAAATGGCATTACTTCATTTTATTTTTTCCATATTATGCTGAAGTTCAAGTTTAAAAGGATTTTGTTTTAGTTATACATTGTCTTAAATGTTTATGCTTATTTATGAAAGTTTTCGCTGTATTGTTATCCTTACTGAGCATCTGAGCTCACCCATTTCTATGTTTTATTTTCCCCAGGATTCCAAGAAGTGTATTGTGATTGATATGCAGGATTAAGACAATGGAATAATGGCGTTCATAAAGGATTATTTATGTTGTTTTATATGTTATAAAGTGTAATGTAACATCCATGTATGTAATCTATTTTCCAAGACTGCTAAACCGATCGGTCCTTCGAGACTTGATTCCTTGTAATCATGCCAATGTATTAAAATAATGCACCAACTCTGGGTAACTAGGGTCGGGGCGTTACAGTTAGTATCAGAGGAAGTTGAGCAATAACCTTGGAAACTAGATTTAGATAAACTCTGATTAGAGCACATTACCCTAAGATAGACTTTGAGGATTAGTATAGAAAAACTTCCTAGAATTTTGGTAATGTAGAGATTTTGTGAGTTTTCTAAGAAATACATCCTTGTCTGGATACAAGCAGGTAGAGGCGGATCTGGAACAGATGTACCTAGGGGTAAAACCCGAAAACACCGCTTTGAGCTAGACTCGAACAGGAACTGGTGCACGACAACAGGCCTTGCTGCACTCTTGGTTACAACACTCCCGAGGGATATTCTTAGGATAATTCTCATTTTCTTTACAAATCATTATGAAGGGTTTATGAGTATATACTTCCTCAAAGAAAACATTTTTTATGATTGTGGATTATATCCATAAACTGTTCAATTTACGTTAGTTATTTTACATGTTTGGAATTATGAATTGCGATTCATAAACTGACCTAGTGCATTCCATTGTATAGAAATGGTGCCCAGTAGAAGGAATGTGAACTACAGCAATACGTATGATACAAAGAGTAAGAAGGATCAAATCTTTCATGGTATTAATCCAACATTTATAAGGGAAATAGTCTCCCATGTATTCTCAACATATGAAGAAATAGTATCATGTGTTAATATGATACGCAAATAATTCTATGATTCCTATGGTTTTGAAGGGAAGAAAGAGAAGAAAAGGATGGAAGAGAGAAATATGGATAAAGGGAAGAGGGAAAAGAAGGATTTTCTCATATGTGATAACTGTGGAAAGAATCACCATGGTAAATTCTTGAATGGAATGAGAGTTTGTTATAAGCATGGAGAAAAAAGGACACCAAGTACGTGATTACAAGGGTAAACAAAATTCAAATGCACAATGCTTCATCTGCAAGGTGTTGGGACACTACACGAATCAATGTCCCATTCATAAGAGTATACCGCAAATGATGTTATTGGATAATAGTCAAGTTATGATACTACCTCAGATGAAGAGAAATGACTAGTGTTCTTATGTTGTTATTATAGAATTATTTCATTTGAGTGTTGTATCAACAGTATAATGGTTACAAGTATTATGGAGATAAATAAGTATTGTACTGCAGTACTATTTTATTGAGCATTTGAGATTATATGGTTCTAAGAAAAGTAACTTAATAGTAAGCTACAATTTTTTGAAAATACATGGTTGAAGGAAAGTTAATCCTTAATATGGTCCTGATAATGATGTAGTGTTTTTGGAATAAGAGATGATTGATTTTGGTAATTCAGGATGTTGCGGTGTTGTAAAAGAATACATGATGAAGGCGTTCACATGTTATTACCTGGAAAAAAGGATCCTCATTATGTTTAACTTCCTTATAAATTTTGGACTGAGAGTTTGGATATAAGTATTTTGGATAATTCTAAAGGCTGGAATGGATTAAGTTTGAAATTGGATACTATTGTTAAGGTTATTTTTGGATTTCCATAAAAAGGACAACCCGGAGGTTGGGCGGCAACCCGTCACGTCCGACAAGGCCGCGAGACTTGAACCCGCAACTGAAGGGAGACAACGGTGTATCACCTATCACTAACCCATGTGATGTCTACGATTGAATAATGTAGTTTTTTTAAAGGGTCTGGTAGATGAATTATAAATTCATTTTTTTTGAACCCTATATGAATAGGATAAATACAATATTTTTTTAAGTTCTATTATCTTTTAGAGTGAAAGATGAGTTTGTGGTAGAAATTAGTTAAAGGATGGAAATCTACTTGACAAGTATACATTTTTTTCTTCTCTTATTCTATGAAGAAATAAATTCTTAAACTTTAGGTAGGGAATCTTAAAACCAAAATTTTTTTATCCTAATACCTTACGTTTTGTTGAACCGATGGTATTTTAAATCATCATAGATTGGTGGCTTTGAGGACCACAATTCTACAATTTTTTGGGATTGATGACCTCAATCACTCCCTATAAATATTTAGATTTTCCCTCAAATTATGTGTCTCTAATTTCCACCAATGTTCTTCTAATCGAGATCATAATTTGGTGGTGACTTTTTCATTCCCCCTTTCCTCTTATTAAGACTAAATTTTATTAACCCAATTTACGATGTGGGTTTTCCCACAATGGTATTTTCTATTTTCAACCTTTTATTTTCGAAGAACAATTTCAAATTTTGAGGATGAAATTTATTGAAGGAGGTAAGAATGTAACACCCTAAGATTTCATAGTACATTATTTCTTCAAAGTAATTCAATAACTTGCACTACATGCAACACTGAGTTCAAGCGCACCATAACTTACCAAACTAGCCGTTATGAATAGTAATACCCACTTTTTGAAATTTTATAAATTTTATATTTCAAAATGGACTTAATTTTTGGATTTTGAATATCAAAATTAGCTTAGGGTGAATTTTTGGTATTTTTCTGAAAACTTTCAATTTTTGATGAATAGTGAAAAACACTGAGTTATAGTTTAAAACCGAATTTTTATTTAAATAATAATTTTTTATTTAAATTTATTTTAGGTCAAAATAGATACATAATACCTATATAAGTTCAATTTAATTCATTGGAGTCGGTTTATAATAATTTTACATATAAAAAAAATTATTGAACTTTTCACCGTCTTTTACCCATCTCCTATGAGAATTTGCAAATTCACATAAAAATTAATTTTACCACTTCTGTGAGTGGAATTTTAAAAATCTGAGAGACATAGTTAATATCAAGTAGTAAAGTGTGGTTCAATAAGATAAAAATAATTTTTGGTGAATAGTAACTTTTTACTTTTATTTACCACGGTTAAAAGTAAATAGGGTAATTAAGGGTAAGAATGATATTAATATTACCCTAACACATGTCCTAATTCTATTGGACAAGTGTATCTCGACCAAAAACAACCTTAAGTGTAAAATATTATCATTTAGGTCCACTTGGATTAGATTAGGACATTTATTATTATTTAATTCAAAGAAGAGTTAAAAGAGTTAAAATCAATATTTATTTACTAAAACATTTTTAATATGGGGTTATACATAAGATAAATTAGACTATAAATATTCATTTGAAAGCTAAAAAGATTTCCTACATAATTTTATTTTATTTATAATTTTTAGACATTAAATAAGTTAATTTATTTATGACACAATGATGATGCAGTAATTACCATATTAATGAAAGATTAAGATAATTGATATTATAAATACCCAAATAAATGTAATTTGAGACTTTTTATGAATTCCAAGAATTTTTTAGGTTAATATGACATTTTTTATTGGTTATATGAATTTTTTTCTAAGTAATAATTCTTTTATGAATTTATCAAAAACAAAATACCCAATAGTTCCAAAATTGACATAAAAGAGTTTTTAAAACAAATATTATATTATTAATTGATATTATATTCCTAAAAATATAAGGTTAGGACAAAGGACTTATATCATGATGTGTGTATCATTAATGGACCACTTGGGGTTCTATTGTAATTTTATAGTAAATTTATTAACCATATAATATAAAAATACAAAGAGACATGGTAAATGTCAAAATAATTAACTAAGAGTTAAAACTAAAAGATAAGGTTAATAAAGTGACCCAAAACTATCTAAAACCTATTGGTTGAGTGGATTTAGACCCATAACCACCTTATCCTAGAAATAAATTAATTTGGAGCCATTATAAACCGAATATAAATTTATTATAAAATAATATTTTAAGTTTTTTCTAAGGTGCCCCTCACCCCTCTTATAAAAGGGCACTCCCCCTTCACTCTAATTCACACCTTTTAAGCTATTTAGATCGGCCAAAACCTTCACAAATACCCTCTCAACTATCCTCAATTAAACCTAGAGGCCTTATTTTGATCATAAAGCCAACCTAATGATCCCTTTTGATCAAATTAAAAGGAAGAACCTGAAGAAGAGGTAATGATTTCACCACCCTCTTTCAAGTTCCTTTCTTCTTCCACTTTCTTTTTCTTTGTTGTTTCCATTATAAAATAATAAATCTAGTATATTCTATATACTTTGATGTTATTATAATTATGGTATAACCAAATTAATTATTCTATCCACCCTTTGAATGACATGTCACCATACGTGCATACGTACGGCTTACCTTCTCCACGTCGTGGTGTAATTGTTATTCAATACATTATTATTTGGATGGGTATAATAATGATGTGTATTTGATGTAAATAATAAATATAACATGATAAGTATTCTGTATATATGATATACCATCCAATTATATATTATTTTAATACCAAAAGAATGATATTTTCGCTCGTGCGTACGTACGGATTACCGTCTCCACGATGCAATGAGATTCATTTCCAAGTTCACCATTCATCGACGATTATAAAAATATATATTAATAATAAGTATATAATATATGACATAATAATACTACTGGATATATATATATTTATATATATAAGTATTTATGTACTTACATATATCTTATTCACTTACTTCCGTTCAATACTATATGAAAACGGAAACAGCGTTTATGCGTACGTACGGACTACCGTCTCCATAAACGGTGTTTTCCATTTCATATATATGTCTATTATACATATTTATATTATAAATATATATGATATATAAATCATGTTTTATATTCTGGAAGTATTTAAATCATGATCTAAGTGATACAATCAAGAGTAACAAGTTAAAACACGTACGATAAAGAAAGCGATTATTACCCGAAATATTAATATAACATGGAAATTATTATTAAATGGGTAGTATAAAGTCATAAATGAATAATTTATGATATCATAAATATTAATATGGTTCTGTTATAATTTAATAACATACTATAGTCTTCATACAGGAGGTTAAATGCACCCTTGACTAAAGGAAAGTGCAAGGTAAATGGTTTTCATCTCACTCCTTATTCCCATGAGATTCATGCCATATTGCCACTATTACCTTTTGTGTGGTGTATGTACTGCCCATAATTGTATTCTTTATGTAATAAACTTTAATTTATGTGTATTTACATATTCATTGTATGATACCTATTTCATAGGGTGTATGTTTCGTAAGTTACCAAATTGGTAAGGGTTAATTTCAAAATCTCTTTATTATCCAAGGTTGTTTTTACGTAAGTATCTAATGGGACATATTTATTATCCATGTCCATGTTTTAGGAAATAGTTTTAAAAGGGCTTATTTTAAGGCACTTTTTACAAAAAAAATCATTTCAAATGTTTTAAATATTTATTCTTCTAAATATTTCTCATTAATGTCCATGTCTTCAAAATGGTTTTTAAGGATTTATTTATATGGACATGAATTTTTTTTAAAATGTTAATTCCTTTAAAAAGTTTAAAAGTGGTATGGGACACTTTGATTCAAAAATGTCTTTAGATTTATTCCTTTCTAAATTGTGTGACTTTTAAATGTTTTCATGAAAAAGATATATTTCTCTCAAAGAGTTTTACAAATCATTTTCATTTATGTCAAGATCATTTGATGGATTTTAAACTTGTTTGAAGATGATTTATTATGATAAAAATATTCCATATTGTATTGAAGGTTTTATGATATGTTTGAATATGGATGTGTTATTTTTATACCATTCATGATTTAGAGGTAAATTATTGAAATTTCATATGCTAGTTTTAATACGAATGTTTATATTATGTTTAAACCTGATCATATGAGGAATGCATTGGACTTAGTAAGTGACAGGTGGAGCCCGCTATAGCCCCTAGATGCATCGGTGGGTCTCATGAGACAAACTAGTGTCTTGTCATAAGACCTTGACAAAATCTTATTTTTAGTCTTGGCACAAGGCCTTGACTATGTGGTTACGATAGTCTGGCATTATGCATTCCATCATTATGAAAGTAGTTAGTGATATTGCATGTGATTATTCGAATAGTAGAATATCCATGTGAATAAGTAAATGACATTACTTCATTTTATTTTTTCCATATTATGCTGAAGTTCAAGTTTAAAAGGATTTTGTTTTAGTTATACATTGTCTTAAATGTTTATGCTTATTTATGAAAGTTTCTGCTGTATTGTTATCCTTACTGAGCATCTGAGCTCACCCCTTTCTAGGTTTTATTTTTCTAAGGATTCCAAGAAGTGTATTTTGATTGATATGCAGGGTTAAGCCAAGGGAATAATGGCATTAATAAAGGATTATATATGTTGTTTTGTATTTTATAAAGTGTAATGTAACATTCATGTATGTAATCTATTTTCCAAGACTGCTAAACCGATCGGTCCTTTGAGACTTGATTCCTTGTAATCATGCTAATGTATTAAAATAATGCACCGACTCTGGGTAACTGGGGTCGGGGCGTTACACTAGTCTCCACCCTAATGCCTCCACCCGCCTGACACGGGCCGCGAAACCCACCAACACCGCCTTCTCTAAGGCGGTAAAAATCGTTACCGATGGGATTTGAAACTAGGATCTACCGAAATGATCCCTGCCTCTGTGCCACTAGGCCACTTCAGGTTCTGATAACTATACACAATCTAATATATTTACTTAAATACGGAAATATGAGACAATATATGTGTGTGTGTGTGCATAGAATTATAAATAATATATATATATATATATGTATATAATATATAAGTAATTATATTTACATATATAAATAATTATATAAATACTTTTATATTGTATATTATTATTTCACCTATTTACATATAAAAAATATAATATAGTATATTTATAATTAATATAATACAAAATTAAATAATTATACATTTATATTGTGTATATATTATATATAATATAAGATGAAATTGAATAATTATACATCTATATTTGTGTGTGCGTGTAACAATAATATTATTAATTATTATTATAAATATATATATATATATATATATATAATATATTTATGATTATACATTTATAATATATATATTATTATTTATAATATAATACTAAATTAAATAATTATTCATTTATATTATAAATATAGATTTATAGATTTATATTTGGGTTTGTGTGTGTAATAATAATATTATTAATTATTATCATTAAACCTATTTTTTAAACAATATAAATTATATATTGGTTTTATAAATACCATACATTCATATATTTTAAGATTTATATTATATATATATTATATTAAATGCATTTATATTATATATTTACGTATGTAGTTATATGCATTTATATTATATCATGTTTACACATTTATATATTCACACTAAATAAAATAAATTCAGATAATTGGAAATATATAATATAATTAAATGATATATATATATATATATTTATTTAAAAAATTAATTTATAATTAATATGGTATACTATAATATATATATAAAATAATTATATAATATATATACATTTATATATAATAAAATATTTATAATATAATATAAATGTATTTATGTATATATATAAAATAAAAATGTCTTTAATATAATATATGTATAATATAAATCAAAATATATATCAAAATATAAATGTATAGTATTTATAAAACCATATATAAATTTTATATATTTGAATAAATATATTTATAATTACATTTATATTATGTATACCAATATTTATATATGTATACATTTTTTTATGTGTGTGTGTTTATATATTTATGTATTTATATAATATTTATAATTATAATATAATTATATTATATTTATATTTATATAATTATTTTTATATACTTATATATGTGTGTGTAACAATAATATTATTAATTGTTATTTTTTATTTTTATTATCACACCTGTTTTTTAAACTATACAAATTATATGTTGGTTTTATAAATATCGTACATTTATGTATTTTTTGATATATATTATACATATACTATATTAAAAAAAATTATATTATATATTTATTTATGTAATTATATACATTTCTGTGATTTATATTATACATATATTATATTAAATAAATTTATATTATATATTTATATATGTAATTATATACATTTCTATTATATATAATAAAATATTTTATAATATAATATATATAATATAAATATATAATATATATATATATATATATTTAATTTTAATTTTAATTTTTTTATATTATATATATATGTATACATATTATAATATAAATGTATTTATACATAAATTTTCACTAAAAATGTATTTAATATAATATATGTATAATATAAATAACATAAATAATATAAATGTATAGTATTTATAAAATTATATATAAATTTTATATATTTGAATAAATATATTTATAATTACATTTATATTATGTATAACAATATTTATATATGTATACATTTTTTTATATGTGTAACTATTTATTTAATGTATTTATATAATGTCTTTATATATATATATATGTTTATAATTTATTTAAATACATTTATATAATGTGCTTATGTAAAATATATACATATACACAAGAGGACGCACACATATATATTATAGAATTTGAATTTATATGAGATTTATTTTAATAAATAAATAAATATTTAGAGGGGTTAAAAAACCCTCTAATCGAAGGGATTAATGACAGTTCATGACCCCCCTCTAATTTCTTGAATTGTAGGGGGTTAAAAACCTTATCTAATATCATAAATTATAGTGGGGTTACAAACCCCTCTAATATATTCAATTAGAAGGGGTTCAAACCCCCCTATAATGACATAAATGAGAAGGGGTTCAAAACTCCCTCTAATTATTAAATTAGTAGCGGTTTTTATATAACTGTTGTAACGTCCCGACCCGGCTCACCACTAAGATGGTGGCCGGATCGGTCGCCACATGACCTCAAGCGCACCTCCCCATACGCTAGAGGCTACCGACTAGTAGCAAGGGTGTAAGGATAGTTAGTGGGGAGATCACACCCTATTATCAGAGTTGTTCAATGGTATAACAAAGTAAATAAAAATCAACAATGGAAGTAGTAATACATAATTGACAAATCAACGAAAGACAAATTTCATATAACTGAACAAAATTGGTCAATACCACTTTATACGATAGATGAATGCATGACATGATATTGATACATGAGGGAAAGCGACAATAATACAACATGATTTTCAATACAATACAATATAGAACTCAAGTAAAGAAAAGAACTAAAATCCCAGAGGTGATATCCATGAGCATCCTGAGCTCCAGCTCAGTCCTTTTCTCCTAGCCCTAATGGCCTGAGGGCCTTCATTTTTATTGATTTTTGATAACCCCCCTTTCAAGGGATAAGAGGGAACCCTTACAAGGCCCGTAGGCTCAGAGATTACAAGGCCCGTAGGCTTAGGAGATTACATGACCCGAAGGTCTTAGGGAATTCAACCAGACTATCTAGAAGGAACTGCCCCTCCCCAGTATCTACGTCATGATAGTAGCTCTCCACCTTTGCATGGTCGTATGGCTAGGCTTCTTGTGCAAGCACAGGCTGGTACCAATGGCATAGCCATACCCTCTCATTCTGACAATCCATTTGGTTCTGCTCTGGTGAGTGCACCTGCTCTGAATCCTCATTTGGGGCTGCTCCTTTTTTGTAGTGTGTCTGGGGTAACTGCATGTGTCCCGAAGGCCTTGAGGTGGCCCGAGGGCCTTAAAGGTGTCCCGAAAGCCCTACTGACCCGAAGGCCTGGGTGGCCCGAAAGCCTTAAGGACTCCAACCTTAAACAAGTGGCCCAAGGTGAATAGTTTCAGCTGCTATAGTACCGAACAGTACCTGCTACAGTACTGCTACAGTACCCGTACAATGTACAGTCCTGCTACAGTATCTGTACAGTGTACAGTTCTGCTATAGTACCCGCACGGTGTACAGTGCTGCTACAGTGCTGATACAGTACTGCTACAATACTGCTACAGTACCCTCAGAAATATGTATCTACCTGGTTTTGAACCTGGGTCTTTTGGATGCACTTAAGGATACCTCACCAACTGGGCTAAGGCTCATGTGCCAGTCCTTTTCTCTTAACTTACGGGTACAAGAAAACAACAAAAAGCAAGGTACAAGGCCCTGCGAATAAGAAAGGTCTACTCGGGTACCCTAGTTCAATGGCTACCCGAGTAGGATGTGAGATATAAATCTCAGTAGGCCGGCACCACTGATGTCTAACCCAATACTGACAGTGTAATATAAATTAAATAGGGTGCAAGCATGCGTAAATAAAGTAATCATTACATTATAATTAAATAACCAAGTACCTTCTTCAGCCCTCGGCTGGTGTCTGGTCATGTAATCAGTTCATTAACTAAGTATTACCGGTTTATTCACAAGTCACATGTGATTAAGTCACCTACCGAGTCCAAGGAGTTTCCTCCAAGGTAAAACGGGGCTAAGCAATGACCGGGCCCGATGGGCTTTAACCATGGCACCTACTTGTCAATGTTGTACCCAAGGAGTGTATCTGAGGCATCCGGTGATGATATTTAGTAATAAAGTCCCAAGTTAATAACCAAGGAAACAACCTTTTATATAGTATAAGTAGTGAAGGTTCCAAGGCGTAACAAGGTAACCTGACAAGATATATTGTGAGGGAGTTCTGGGGTAAAAACCAAGGTAACATAAATCTCACGGAAAGCTAACTCAATAGTATGTGAGTCTAGATAAGGGGTAAGAGTGTAATTCAAGGAGCTTAGTCCAAGTTAATTCACAATAAGGTGTCTACCGAGTCTAAGGAGTGCATCCAAGGTAAAATAGGGCTAAGCAAGGACTGGGTCCAAGGAGTGTATCCAAGGCACATGCTTTTCAATGTCGGATCCAAGGAGTGTATCCAAGGCATCCTGTAGTACTACATGGGGGATCCAATGGTAGTATATCGGGCATCCAAAGATAAGACAAGGAATGGGATCTAGGCGGGTCTGAACCTTAGAAACCCGTCCTTGAATTTGGAATGGGGTACACGAGTGATCATGGTATTATCCTATCAGAAACCATGAAAATCTCGAGTCTAACCATTCCTATTTAATAAAGCATTCATGTAATAATTCATTTTGGTCCAATACTTTCCATCCATTAGTGTGGAAATGTCAAGTAGCATTACAACCATTTATTTATTGGTTCAAGCCTTTCCTTCCATTAGTGTGGAGAGGTTATGTAGCATTGCAACCATTTATTTATTGGTTCAATCCTTGCCTTCCATTAGTGTAGAAAGGTCAAGTATCATTGCAACTATTTAGTAAAATCCATTAAGTCATTTTCAAAAAAAAACAAGGTCCACACCGTTACCTTCCCTTAACATGGTAAGGGTTTCCACGAATGTGGAACCAATTATTTTCTCATGAACCCAGGTTCATCCATGGAATTCCTACATGGGAATCCATATATCTCCCAAGGTATGAGTATGAAAACCCATTGAGCACATCCCTGGCATTCCTACTTGGGAACCCACGGATCACCCAAGGTTTTATTAGTATTCAAAACATTTGAAAACAATTTTGGAAATTTTCTTTGAGGGTCAATCATTAAGAATTAACCATTCATTTAACTCAACTCATTCCTTTTATCAAAAACATGTTAATTTCATTTATAAGGCTCTAAGTATCCATGAAAAAGGGCAATTACCTACATGGGTAATTCCAATCTAAAACTGGACCAAACACTTAGACAGTGCTTTGGTCCTTTACCAATTAAAAAGGAAAACTCAATGTTTCTAATGCCATTATGGCCTTGTCCTAAACATGACATATCACAACATAATGTCAATGCATAAGAATTATAAACATGACAAGTCAAGAAAGAAAGGTATAACTACTTCTTTTTAGCTTGAAGGCAGCGCACCTCCATTGGAGGGGTTTTATTATAAAAACTTGATATTTCTTATCACAGAGATCATTTATCACCTTTAGCATTTTAAATATGAAACATGTTAAACTACATTTAAGAGAATTCAATATAGATACTTCACTACATGAATTTAAATTCTAACTAAAGTGCAGTAATTAATTAATTCATTCATTTATAGAATTAGAGGACTTGGAAAGGGACCCTACCTCAAGGTGGAACCAAGCCGTCCACTCGGCTCTTGGAGATTTCTAACTAAAAGTAGCTACTCCCCCACTGATCATACACACTTTCACATACATGAAAGGAAACCTATCCCTTATTCACACACCCTCATGGCCATGGTCATGTGCAAGGGGATCCTTACATATATGCTTATATGCATATGTCAGTCAACACTCACCTACGCATGCATTTTTATATATATACATGGGCACACCTATCCCCATACATGTTCATTCACTACCATGGATGAATTACACATAATAGGGGAACCCACATATACATATATATATACCTATGCATATGCAGATGAGTCACCCTTGACTTGGTGACTCGAAACCAACAAGTTGGGACCAACGCACTTGGGTGTCAACGACGAACCAAAACGAAGTGAAACCACATGGAAAAGCTTGACACACTATAAGAAACAAGTTGGGGACTCATAAATACCAAAATCCCCAAAATCAACACGTGTGAAACAAAATAGGAGGTGAAAACCTTACCTTAAAACCAATTCGATGGACCGAAACGAGGTGAAATGTGTCGCCTTTGGCGGCGGTTGCCGGAACACGCCCCCACGGGTCCTAGGAGACCATTTGCACCAACCTAAAGTAAGAGAGAACCAAAAATATGGATTATTCCTAAACCCTAGGTTTGGCCACACCTCACAGGGCATCGATTAGGTCAAAACGAAGCTGGAAACAAGGAGGGGGAGAAGGGAGAGGACTCACCATGATGATTCAAATGAAAAAATGGTGGAGATCTAGCTGGAAACAAATGGGGAGAGGGGGTGTCATGGGTGGCATTGTGCGTCAAAGGGGAGATACCCCCTTGGGTTGCGTCATGATTTTGAGAGGGGAGAGGGAGAGTAGTTTAGGTTTTAATTTCTTTTTATTTTAATTTAATTAAATTAAATTAAAACAAATCAAATTCTAAAAACTGGGCGTCACACACAGTTTAGCCCGCACAGTTTACTAAATCGTGCAAAAACCGTGCGGTGCCTACTGACTCCAAGACACACCCCACATGGGCTAGGTGCATGGTTTAGGAAATTGTGTGAAACCCATGCATAAATCCACTTCCCATTTTTATATTGGGCCGCACGGTTACCTGCAATGGGCCGCACGGTTTGGCAGATTGTGCGCAAATCGTGCTCCCTGTGCTTCTTCTTAAAACACTTGTAGTTTTTTGGGTTTGACACTCTCAAAAATTCTCAATCCACTCAGGAAACTTCTCGGGCCTTCGCCCATGCCCAAAAACATTACTTAAGAGTGATCCAACTCTCGGAATTAAGTTTTGAAACTTGGTTTTAAAAATGTCCGGTTTAGTAAACAAAAACTTTCAAAAACTTTCGTATTTTAGTCCTATTTTAAACCTGGGATTCTACAATCTACCCGTCTTAAAAACTTCTCATCCTCGAGAAGCCTTCAGGACCAATGTAAACATCACCCATCAAACAAGGTTTGTGAAGTTTTGTTCAAACGGTTTCATTACGTTACCAACGCCCAATGAACCTTAAGCATTTACAACACACTCTGCACTTCAGCCTTTACAACCCAATCCAATGTCAAAGTTCCACTAAAATGCAGGAAAAAAGCCTACATGAGCCCATTTAGATAGAGACATGATCACACCATCATCTTAATAGACATTCAATCGATGGTGCTCACCACTATAGGTATTAACTTAAGAAGGGGACAATTCCAGGCCACCATACCTCCACCATTGGAATTGTTGTACAAGGCACAACTCTAAGTGTTCTTATGACACTCCTGGAATGATTTTTTGTAAAAAGGAAATAGTAAAATTTTGATCAACCTAACAGAACTAGTCATGAAAGCTCTCTCATAAGAAACTGCTGACCTTGAAACCACACTTTCCTTCACTAGGAAACATGCTTTTAAACAGTCCCTTACAACCATAAACATCACTAAAGAGAAGATAATGAGTCAGTCCACTTGGCTAACATATCTCATAGAAGTATGGATTAGGTGGCCAGAGCAATTAAAAATAAATGGTCAGAGTCCATGAGTTCATACAAGGCATTCCTATATGGTAACCCAGGAATCACTCAGGACTTACCAAGACTCAATGAGAACCATGATTTAGCATGTAACACTGGAAAAGATCATCCAGCAAGCTCAACAACTTGTAAATATTTAGCGTTGTGTTAGACTGACGCTCTGTTAGTTCATCAAGGACAATGTCAAGATAGGGTAAATTCTCATCTCATAAGAAGAGTACACTAAGAGTATTCAAGATGGGGTTTCTAGTCAAGCACACCCATAAATTGGAAGAATAAAAGTCAAACCAGATCAAATTCATGCTGCCAAGAAAGTACCGACTCAATTTAAGATTGCAAGCCTTAAGGACAAACAAGAAATAAACAACCATTTACCAATGGTTCTCTTAGGTGTTTCTTCTACTTGGAAGGGAACGTTTACCAGGTTCATTACGAAACTACCCACATTAGGAGTGTACTAGTTACTGAAGGAAGAAAAACTAACCACTCATAAGCACGCTATATTTATAACAACAAGACCAGCATGTCAAAACACCTGAGTCTTTCGATAACCATCCAAGTATTGGAATGGAACTAATTCTTCAACACTCAATACACTATACTTGGAGATGACCCGAGACCATACTCAATAGTACAAGAAGATTTATTTCAGATTCATATTGCCTCATATGACCATTTTTCTGGACAACACCATACCAAGCCATCCATTACTAAAAAGAAGGAGGGGTCATATGATCTATGAAGTGGACGACCATGCCTGAGGCACATCTAACCATCTGAAAACGAGCATTACTCAATGCTCAAACTCATATCAAGGTTAATAAATACATGACCACCCGTCCAAATAAGGGTTTCACTTTAAAACTAAAAGTCCTACTTGGTACAACTACACCCAACAACACTAAGAGTGAGAAAAGTCACAACACTAGTAAGGCATTCAAGTTCTGAGGGTGCTACCTACCATGGGTTAGCCCCTTATAAAGAACAATATTAAAACCTGACAATGGGTCATGCCAAAAACAAGTCACTAGACTCAAAACCGATCATAAAGACATTGCTACAGAAAAAATCCTATGAAAAGTACTCACGATTCTGTTCCAAGTCAACTCAAAGAGAATTCCAAACTACCCATTACACAAGGGTTTTAAATAGTGGACACCACAATAGGTTGCATTTCCAAGACTCTTATATTTAATCATGTTTAATCTTTAATCATCAATAGATTAAATCAAAACATCAAAGTACCATTTTCAAAACAAAACAAGGTACTTGATTTTAACCAACACCTCAAGGGAAAAATAGGCTAGTTTTATAAAACTCCCTTTTTAAAAATATTTTACGTTAGTTGAAATCCCATAAATTTCAAGAAACTTATCAAAATAAATTCCTTTTAATAAAAAAAGGTGACCTATGAGGGTCCCATTTTAACCAACCTGGGTTCTCTATAAATAAACCCAATAGCAAATGCACAATTATTAAAATTTTAAACACCCAAATGGGTCATATCATAAAAACTTTCCCCAAATAACCTACTTGGGTCTAATTGCATTTTGAAATCTAGCCATTTTATTTCATCTCAACATTAAATATATTTAACACTTATAAGAATTTTACAAAGCATCGTGCCATTTAATTTAATATGGGTTTCCATTTCCTAATTCATGAAGCGCCCATACACTCCATGGATTGAAAATTGGCTCCCATTAATCGGTACCAATGCCAATTTAGAAATTAACATGATCAAGATAATGGTTCAAATTATATGGGTGTCCACCTATCGATCTACAAAGCACCCATACACTTTATAGTTTTGCATTTAGCTTCCTTTAGTCAAAACCAACTTCACTTAACAATTGAATTTAGCAACCTTTTCACAATGGTTCAATTTCATGGATTACCTTTTCCTAGATATAAGGAACCCATACAACTTACAACTGAAAACCAGTTCCCATTATAATTGTAACCAATAATTTATCCCATACAACCATTTACATATATTAAAGTAAGCTAACATGTCACTACAAGAAGCTAACATAGAACAACAAGCTGAAATCACAAAAGCATGGAATTTTAATCACAAGAACATACTATAACAAGTAGTAAGAATAGAAGGCATGTTAATGTATTACCTAAACATGTATAAATATAAGAATGGAATATTAATAAGGTACTGAATCATTCTTAGTAAGCAACCTACTAATGCAACTACATGGCATGTCATATATGCATGGAATGTGAATTTCTAAGTGCCTAATATGATGCATGTAATGAAACTTCCTTTCCATACCAGGCCAAGGAAAGTTTCAAAAATTCAAAAAATCATAAGCAGTGGAATGTACACCAGTCACTCTAGGTGAAATCATATTAATTGTAACAACGAACAACATACACATCAATCCCAACCCTAGCCACTTGATCATTCCCCGTATGTGGGGTGATCAGTCCCAATCATGGCTATTAACCAAGCATCAACACTTTCATAGTATCCTATCTACCAATCCAAAATAGTAAGAAAAAAACTGACTATGATACCACTTTGTAACGTCCCGACCCGGCTCACCACTAATACGGTGGTCGGACCAGTCGTCACATGACCTCAAGCGCACCTCCCCGTATGCCAGAGGCTGCTGACTAGTAGAAAGGGTGTAAGTATAGTTAGTGATGAGACTATACCCTCTTATTAGAGTTAGAAGCAGTATAATAGAGTAAATAACAATCAACAACGGAAGCAGTAATACAAAATTGACAAAGTAGCGAAAGACAGATTTCATATAACTAAACAAAAGTGGCCAATGCCAATTTATAAAATAGATGAATGCATGACATGGTATTGATACATGAGGGAAATAGGTAACAATACAACACATTTTTCAATAAAATAAAATACAGGACTCAAGTAAAGAAAAGAACTAAAAGCCCAGAGGTGATCTCCATGAGCATCCTGAGCTTCAGCTTAGTCCTTTTCTCTAAACTCCTGGGTACAAGAAAACAGCAGAAAGCAAGGTCCAAGTCCTTGCAAACAATAAAGATCTAATTGGGTACCCTAGTGTAATAGAAGGCCAAGTATAGTGTGATATATAAATCTCATTAGGCCGGCACCACTGGTGTCTAACCCAATCCCGACAGTGTAATATAAATTAAACAGGGTGCAAGCATGCGTAAATAAAGTAAACAGTACATTATAACTAAATAACCAAGTACCTACTTTAGCCCTTGAATGGTGTTTGGACATGTAATTAGTTCATTAATTGAGTATTACCAGTTTATTCATAAGTCACATGTGAGTAATTTCCCTACCAAGTCCAAGGAGTTTCCTCCAAGGTAAAATGGGGCTAAGCAATGACTGGGCCCGATGGGCTTTAACCATGGAACCTACTTATCAATGCTGGACCCAAAGAGTGTATATGAGGCATCTGGTGATGATATTTAGTAATAAATTCCCAAGTTAATAACCAAGGAAACAACCTTTTAGATATTATAAGTAGTGAAGGTTCCAAGGCGTAACAAGGTAACCTGACAAGATATCTGTTGAGGGAGTTCCAGGGTAAAAACCAAGGTAACGTAAATCTCATGGAAAGCTAACTCAGTAATATATGAGTCTAGATAAGGGGTAAGAGTGTAATCCAAGGATATTAATCCAAGGAATTCCACAATAAGGTGCCTACTGAGTCCAAGGAGTGCATCAAAGGTAAAATGGGGCTAAGCAAGGATTGGGTCCAAGGAGTGTATCCAAGGAACCTACTTGTCAATGCTGGATCCAAGGAGTGTATCCAAGGCAACATGTAGTACTACATGGGGGATCCAATGGTAGTATACCGGGCATCCAAAGATAATACAAGGAACAAGATATAGGCGGGTCTGAACATTAGAAACTCATCCTTGAATTTGGAATGGGGTACACGAGTGCTCATTGTATTCTCCGATCAGAAACCATAAAAATATCTAGTCTAAACATTATTATTTAATAAATAATTCATGTAATAATTCATTTTGGTCCAAGCCTTTCCATCCATTAGTGTGGAAATGTCAAGTATCATTGCAACCATTTATTTGTTGGTTCAAGCCTTTCCTTCCATTAGTGTGGAGAGGTCAAGTAGCATTGCAACCATTTATTTATTGGTTCAAGCCTTGCCTTACATTGGTGTGTAAAGTTCAAGTAGCATTGAAACCATTTAGTAAAATCCATTAAGTCATTTTCAAAATAAACAAGGTCCACATTGTTACCTTCCCTTAACATGGTAAGGTTTGCCACGAACGTGGAAGCAATTATTCTCTCATGAACCCAGGTCCATCCATGGAATTCCTACATGGTAATCCATGTATCTCCCAAGTTATGAGTATAAAAACCCATTGATCCCATCCATAACATTACTACTTGGGAACCCATAGATCACCCAAGGTTTTATTAGCATTCAAAACATTTGAAAACAATTTTGGAAATTTTCTTTGAGGTTCAATCATTAAGAATTAACCATTCATTTAACTCAACTCATTACTTTTATAAAAAACGTGTCAATTTCATTTATAAGGCTCCAAGTATCCATGAAAAAGGGAAATTACCTATATGGGTAATTCCAATCTAAAATTGGACCAAACACTTAGATAGTTTCTTGCCACGTACATGTTCATTCACTGTCATGGATGAATTTCACATAATGGGGGAACTTGCATATACATATCTACATACCTATGCATACATAGGCGATTCACCCTTGACTTGGCGACTTGAAACCAACAAGTCAGGACCAACACACTCAGGTGTTGACGACAAACCAAAACGAAGTGAAACCACATGGAGAAGATAGACGCACTACAAGCAACATGTCAGGGACTCATAAATACCAAAATACCCAAAATTAACATGTGAGAAACAAAACAGGAGGTGGAAATATTACCTCAAAACCAATCCGACGGACTAAAACAAGGTGAAATGTGTCGTCTTTGGCGACGGTTGTCGGAACACGCCCCCACAGGTCCTAGGAGACTATTCGAACCAACATAAATTAAGATAGAACTGAAAATATGAGTTATCCCTAAACCCTAGGTTCAACTGCACCTCAACGGGTTCCGATTAGGTTGAAATGAAGCTGGAAATAAGGAGGAGAATAAGGGAGAGGACTCACCATGATGATTCAAATGAAAAACCAGTGGAGATCTGGATGGAAATGAACGAGGAGAGGGGGTGTCGAGGCTAGTGTCATGCATCGAAAAGGAGATCCCCCCCTTGGGCTACATCACGATTTTGAGAGGGGAGAGGGAGATTATTTTAGGTTTTGATTTCTTTTTATTTTATTTTATTTTAATTTAATTTAAACAAATCAAATTCTAAAAACTTGGTGTCGTGCATGGTTTAACCTGCATGGTTTGCTAAACCATGTAGTGCCTACTGCCTCCAAGACACACCTCGCATGGTCTAGGTGCACGGTTTAAGAAACTATACCTAGCTCGTGCAGAAATCCACTATCCTTTTTACACCAAGCTGCATGGTTACCTACAATGGGCCACACATTTTGGCAGACCCTGCACAAACTGTATGCCCTCTGCTGCTTCTTAAAACACTTGCAGTTTTTTGGATATGACACTCTTGAAACTTCTCAAGCCACTTGGAAAACTTCTAGGGCCTTTTCTAATGCCCAAAAACATAAATTAAGAGTGATCCAACTCTCGGAATTAATTTCCGAAGCTTGGTTTTAAAAACGACCGGTTTGGTAAATGAAAAATTTCAAAAACTTCTGTATTTTAGTTTGGTTCTAAACACGGGAGTCTACAACTGCCCACAAAATCCAACCAAATAATCAAAAAATAATGCTAAAAATTTTAGAGGGGGTTGTGAACCCCCTCTAAATTCGATGATTAGTGGAGGTTGTGCATAACCCTCTCTAAAAAACACCTCTAATCCGTTGTTTTTTTATAGTGAGAGTGTAGCATAATGGTATATCATAATAGTAAGTAAATGAAAATGGTGATAAAAAATAAATAGAGAATGAACAACAAATAATCCAAACATAATTAATAGGTGAAAGATAAATCAATGTCATATAAAAAAATAATGATCATGTCATGGAACTAATCAAAATAGAATACACATGGGATACAGTGGTACAGACATATACAACATGTCATACAAAAATATATAAAGGCCAAAAATTTCCTCCACTATATATATACATACTATATCTCCGTTATATATATAATTCATACCCATATATATATACATGTATATATGCACAATATATTCTCTTCTTCTTTATTCTCACACACTAGCTTCAGTGTGCCATGATAGCTTCTCCCTCTTTGGAATAAGGCAACAACAACTCCCCTGTCCTTCAGCACTTCACAGTAGCACGTGCATAAACCTTTGGTTTTACCTTCATGGTAGAATCAATCCTCTATGAAATAGTGACACTGCCATATCTCTGGTTCTCCTCCTCGACAGCGTGCCTGCAATGTGGCACCACTAGCCTTGTGCGTCATGCTTTCAGGGTTTCTCCTTGCCCAGCCTTTGACTGATAGCACCCCTACATCGCATAACGGCAGTAGGTCCTTCACTTTGACTACAACACCATCACAAATCCTTCATAACCGGTAGCTCTTAGTACCACTTAGCGATATAAACCCATAGCGATGGTAACACCTTGCAATGTGCAATGGTGCCACACTTGGTATGGTACCACATTTTCATGAAATGGTAGCACGCCTTGGGTTCAATGGTAGCTCATCATTCACTTTGTTTGAATGGCAGTAGTAGCTTCCACCTGTAGAGATATCTCACTTTGAAATGATAACAGTAGTAGAGTCTTTCTACTACCAGGTAAAAAATTTGTGCTATGACCAAATTAAATTCTTACTTTGTGTATGTAATAATAATATTATTAATTATTATCATTACACCTATTTTTTAAACTATAAAAATTATATGTTGGTTTTATAAATACTATATATTTATATATTTTAATATTTATATTATACATATATTATATGAAATACATTTATATTATATATTTATGTGTGTAGTTATATACATTGGGGAACTATCTATGGAGATCGCTCTCCGTGCTTGTCTTCTCCATTCCTTTAGGGTTTCAGAACCTGTACTTCACATATCCCTTTCAATCTTGACTCCTCCCCTTGGCTCTCAGCTTCTATTTTTCCTCTCACCTACTTGCTGTTGTTCTTACTGCGGTTCTAGTTCTTCCGGCGAAGGTATGTGTTTTGGACGCCCTCTGTCACCTTAACCTACTCTGGTATCAATTTCCTTTGTGCCTCTCCAGGTTGGGGATGGTGTGAAGTTAACCTAGAGACTTTGGGATCATGGTTCGGTGGACGTTGGGTTTCTAGCTGCTACCGGAGTCGGCCTCTCATTCTCAGCCGCCCAACCTGCTCTAATCTAGGGTTCAACCGCTACTCTCTATGTCAGAGGTGGAGCGATGGGTACACAAGATTTTGGGCCATACAGTTTCCAGTCGTCGAGTTTCCTTTTAGGGTTATATCCCCAGCCTTCTTCAGGGTCTCATTACCAGCCTTAATCAGGGTTTTCCTCGGTTTTGTGTTTCAAT
The DNA here is from genome assembly GCA_963277665.1 of Viscum album. Lineage (NCBI taxonomy): Eukaryota > Viridiplantae > Streptophyta > Magnoliopsida > Santalales > Viscaceae > Viscum > Viscum album. Next base: position 365,616,073 of record OY728150.1, on the reverse strand, counting down.
TTTTGGTTTTCCTTCGTGACAGTGGTTTATTTTTGTTGGTGGTCTCATATTTCTGGTGACGCTGGTGGTCATAGCGGTTATGATTCGGTGATGTTGTTGACACAGGTGGTGTTCATTGGTGTAGCGGCTGATATGTCGACTCCAAAAAACAGTGATGCTCGTGATCATGCGACGACGACGATGACAGCCTGTTTCTGTGTCGAAGATGTTTGGTCCAGGTGGCAACTTCTAATTTCGGTGGTCTACGACGGGTTCATATTATGTGGTGATGATTGGTATCAGGACTTGGACAATGGCGGAGATGATGAAGATGTTATGATGGCAGACTCTGGTGGAAGAGCTCGCAAGCGATTGGGTATGGCACAATGATGGGGCTGTGAGGTGACAAGGTGCGTGAATCAAGGACCAAGCGATGTTAGGTGGCACATGGACCAAGATGGAATGATGAAGTTTGAATTTTGAATTTTTGCATGTAAGATGGTATTTGAACATTGGATTTGTAGTGGGCGGGACTCTAACAGTGGGTGGATTTTGAGGCTAACTTGGTTGGATTTGTAACCGGTTCACACTTACCCTTAAAAGTGTTATTATAAAATTAAAAAAAAATATGGATTGGGGGTAGTTATATACATTTATATTATATCATGTATACACATTTATATATTCACACTAAATAAAATACATTCATATAATTGGAAATATATAATATAATTAAATGATATATATATATACAAAATTAATTTATAATTAATATGGTACACTACAATATATATAAAATAATTATATAATATATATACATTTATATATAATAAAATATTTATAATATAATATAAATGTATTTATGAATATATATACAATAAAAATGTATTTAATATAATTTTTGAATAATATAAATCAAAATATATATCAAAATATAAATGTATAGTGTTTATAAAACCATATGTAAATTTTATATATTTCAATAAATATATTTATAATTACATTTATATTACGTATACCAATATTTATATAAGTATACATTTTTGTTTATGTGTGTGTGTTTATATATTTATGTATTTATATAACATTTATAAATATAATATATTTATATTTATATAATTAATGTTATATACTTATGTGTGTGTGTGTGTAACAATAATATTATTAATTTTTATTTTTTATTTTTATTATTACACATATTTTTTAAACTATACAAATTATATGTTGGTTTTATAAATACTGTACATTTATGTATTTTATGATTTATATTATATATATACTATATTAAATAATTTTATATTATATATTTATATATATAATTATATACATTTCTATCATACCATGTATACACATATATATACACACAAAATTAAATACATTCATATAATTGTAAATATATCATATAATTAAATGATATATATATATATATATATTTACTAAATAAAATTACAATTAATATGGTATAATATATATATAATAATTATATAATATATATAATATATAATATATAATATATATTTTTATTTTTATTTTTATTTTTTTCTATATTATATATATCTGTATACATATTATAATATAAATTTATTTATACATAATTATACAATAAAAATGTATTTAATATAATATATGTATAATATAAATCATAATATAAATGTACAGTATTTATAAAACCATATATAAAGTTTATATATTTGAATAAATATATTTATAATTACATTTATATTATGTATACCAATATTTATGTATGTATACATTTTTTTATATGTTAAGTATTTATTTAAAGTATTTATATAATATATTTATAATATATATATGTTTATAATTTATTTAAATGCATTTATATAATGTGTTTATGTAATATATATACACAGACACATGACGAAGCACACATATATATTATATAATTTGAATTTATATGAGATTTATTTTAAAAAATAAATAAATATTTAGAGAGGGTTAAAAACCCATCTAATCAAAGGGATTAGCAGCAATTCATGAACCCCTCTAATTTCTTGAATTAGAGGGGGTTGAAAACCTTATCTAATGTCATAAATTAGAGGGGTTTCACAACCCCTATAATATATTAAATTAGAAGGGGTTCAAACCCCCCATATAATGACATAAATTAGAAGGGATTAAAACCCCCCTCTAATGTTATATATTAGAGGGGGTTCACAACCCCCTCTAATCTAAGGGATCATCATAGATTCATGAAACCCCTCTAATTTAAGAGATTAAAGGGGGTTTTTAACCTCCACTATTTCCATTTAAAAAAACAAATTCCAATATATATATATATATAGCCTCTAATATCCAAACAAATATTATATATATAGTGACTCTAAAATTAAATCGAACATATAGATCCACTTATTATTAAATTAGAAACATTTTTGATATAACTGCCTCTAAAATCCAACCAAATATTCAAAAAATAATGCTAAAAATTTTAAAGGGGGTCGTGAAATCCCTATAAATTCTATGATTAGTGGATATTGTGCATAACCCCCTCTAAAATGAATTTAGATGGGCTTATTCATAACCCCCTCTAAAAAACCACCACTAATCTATTGTTGTTTTTATAGTGAGAGTGTAGCACAATGGTATATCATAATAGTAAGCAGTGGAAATGGTAATAAACAATCAACAACGGAAGAATAATAAATCATCCAAACATAATTAATAGGAAAAAGATAAATCAATGTCATATAAAAAATGATGATCATGTCATGTAATTAATCAAAAGGGAATACATATGGGATACAGTGGTACACACATATACAACATGCCATAAAAAAATATAAAAAGTCCAAAAATTGTCTCCACTATATATATACATACTATATCTCCCTTATATATATATATATATATATATATATATATATATATATTTCATACCCATATATATATACATGTATATATGCACAATATATCCCCTTCTTATTTATTCTCACACACTAGCTTTAGTGTGTCATGACAGCTTCTCCCTCGTTGGAACAACGCAACAAAAAATCCTTTGTTCTTCATCACTTCACAGTAGTGCATGCATAAACCTTTGGTTTTACCTTCACGATAGAATCAATCCTCCATGAAATAGTGATACTACCATATCTTTGGTTCTCCTCCTCGACAGCGTGCTTGCAATGTGGCACCACCATCCTTGTGCATCAAGCTTTTAGGGTTTCTCCTTGCACATCATTTGACCGATAGCACCCCTGCATCACATAACAGTAGCAGGTACTTAACTTTCACAATAACACCATCACCAATCCTCCATCACTGGTAGCACTTGGCACCACTTAGCGATAACAACCCATAACGATGGTGACACCTTGTAATGTGCAATGGTGCCATGCTTGGGATGGTACCACCTTCTTTATGAAACGGTAGAACACCTTGGGTTGAATGGTAGTTCATCATTCACTCTATTTGAATGTAATTATTAGCTTCCACTAGTATAGATAACTCACTTTGAAATGATAATACTAACAGTCTTTCTACCGCTAGGTAAAAAATTTATGCTACAACCAGATTAAATTCTTATGCTACCGCCGACCATTTTTTTCTAAGTATCACTGGTTATTTTTTCTAAGTACTACCAGGTAATAATTTTTTATACCATCATCTATGAATATTAGTATAAAAATTTAATACCATTAGTTTTATTTTATTTTCTACCGTTCCTAAACATAAAATTATTTTTTGTAAATTGTTTTCACGCTCTATTTTTCATATTTCAAATATTTTACTTTATATATGTGTGTAATAAATTTTTTTATTATTTTATTTATTCTAAAAATAATTTTTAATCATGTTTAGTCCATGTGAATAGTTTTAAAATGTTTTGAACATGTTTTAATATTATTTTAAGCTATTATTCATTGTTCATAGAAAAATACAACATATGTTGAAAATATTTATTATTGATTAAATCCTTGATTTTAATTTTCTAAATTATTTAGTAATAATTTTAAATGTTTTAAGATTATTTTTAATATATTAAATACATGATAAATATGTTTTTATATTTTATGCATTTATATAAAAGATTTTTCCAAATTTTATTTACAGTCATTTCTTCATGTGATTTTTATGGAATTGGTTGACCGAGTTTTATGGTGATAGTTTGAACGATTTAATTTGTTTGAAATGCTTAAACTTATTCAAATGTTGAATTTAAAGTAGTTTGAATTTTTTTTATATTTTTGGGTAATTTTTTTAATCTCTATGATATTTTTGATTGACTATATTATTATTATTTTAAATGATTTTAATTATTTTCACGAGCTCTCTTTAGATTTTGAAAGCTTTGTAGAATTTATATAAAGGACTTAGAGGATGTATGTAATGATGATTGATATCATCTTAAATTATATTTTTTTCAAGAATAAAACTATGAACTTTATAGGTGTCAAATAATATGTAAAGTCACATGTGATATCTATTTCATCATCTGGATGATATCTCAAGTGATGAATTACACATTCTTCAGCTTCTACTGCCTTGATGAGATAAGCAGATCCCATACTCAAGAACCAGTACCTATACTTATTCATTTATCTATTTTTTCCTAATCTCTTGTATCTGTAACACTATTTTTCATCTCTCACACTTGATTTCCCCTTTTTATACTTTTTTTTATAAAAAAAGTGTTTTCTTTGTTCATTTTGTGACTCTGGGATTATAAAGTGAGGAACTTTTGGGTTGTAACTCCCAGTATCTAAATTCAAGGTTGTAATTGGGTTGTGACTCCCCATAAAAAATTCAAGTGTATTTTTTGTTATACTTACACCAAAAAAAAGTAGGTTTTAACTAGGTTATGATTCCTCTTCAAGAATCAATATAGTGAACAATATATCTCTCATCAAGTAAAGAGGTATAAATATAGACTAGGTACACTTTGATCCAAACTACTATAAAAAACATCATTGTGTTCATTATTTTATTCAACTGCTAATTAACTCTATCAGTTAACTTTTAATGATTAATTTAGACAATTAATTGATTAACTAAATAAATTTTAATTTGGTCTATTCACCCCCATTTAAATCATCTATAATCTTTATATTTGACGTAACACCGCCGAAGTTTGTACCCAAATTTTGGCACACTTCCATGGTTGAACCATAAACCATCCATTTCCAATATCATGCTATATTGTGAGTACCAATGTGCCACCATATTGATCATGGTCAAATAACCTCAACCCAACCTAGGCCTCAATTCAATATCATATTTGAGTCTATACCTAACATTTACCAAGGAATCCATTTAATTATACCTCATATATCCATTAACATCAAAACACTACAATGATCATCCATCGATTGATCCCACTCACCCCTGACCCCTCTTACACAAGGTTCACACCACCAAGACCAACATTCCATTACCCACCATAGGAGCATCTTTTTTGTCACATCACTGAACCTTTTTTTGATCTCCACAACTCACATTTCATCCATCACCAAACATGATATCTAGATAGGGATGAGACCGTTCACCCTAGAGCATCATTAAAAGGGGTAATTTGTTACTTGTTCCCTACTCACATGAACTTCACATAGTGATATAACCAAAAAAACCCACTGATAATGAGGGAAACACCTTTAAATTACTGACGGTAGTTTACACATCATCTAGATCATCCCTTACCACTCCCAAAATGTCATCCCATATGGGTCTTATCAGAACCACATGCATGTCGCTCCTCTCGAGTGACGCTACCATATCTGACATACCAACCTCAATGATTTCATCTGGTCTAACCCCGTATTGGTCGTGTCATCATACCAAATCCTTCCATGTTCTCTTTTCCACTCTCAAAACATCACAATTCTTACCTGAATTCCTCATTCCACCACACTTATAAGACTCTCATCAAAACCACACTGATCCTCATCCTACATGAATGACTACTTACTCACTTAGGCATCATGGGCGTATACTTCTATACTACCTGGTCCATAATACAGTGAAAAAGATCATCTACCATACACACTTTCCTCTAAGATTCCTCCAAATATCAATGGATTCATGTTCTTACACAATCTGATCACACGTGCCCAATTCAAAACCAATGAGTCATGTCTCATCAAAACTAGGTTCAAACGCCTATTACACTGTCCATGCCTCTCATTCATGCTCATATCACTAAGATAAATCTCCCACAATTCTTTTTAGAATGAAATTTCACTTATTCCAGGGGTTATCACATTATTTACCATCAATCGACATTATTTAGAAACCATAAAATTTAACCTACACTCTCTCTATACTCCTAATGGCGCATCAAGAAGCAAAAGGGTTAGGTACTCGATCGGTCCTTCCCTAGAAATTTGACCATGATATAGTAAAATCAGCACACATATTTCTTTGTATCTTATGAGTTTTAGGAATTTCCATAAGGTTTACACTAGATCCCTCTGAGTTCATTCCATTTATAGAGCACCTCACTCTCGTTCCAACTTATAATCACAAAGCCTATCTTGTATGTACTGGTGTTACCTAGTCTAGGAATCCAAACAAGCATGTCCTTCCCAAAACCAAACTTAAGACCTAAAACACACACACACACACACAATTTATTCCCCCAAAATTCCAAAAACATATAACACACCAACATTGCATACCTGGTAGCACCTATACCAATATTATACACTGAAGAATACACATATTCCTCATGCATCTAAAGGTACTCACAAAATCAAGCTAACCCATCTCAGTGGTCACCCTAGATGGTCACAAGGCACCAACTCCCTAATCTGGAGTCATGCCTAAGAAGTCCACTAGTCTCTCCCACCTATTCTACACATCAATCCTTATATAAGTTGAAACTCTGGGTGGCACTCACCCCTATCACAAGGTCACATGATATATCATATAACTCGGGCACTCTCAATATACCTAACTATCCAATCACAGGGTCAACACTAACCACTCACTAGGCCCACATCACACATATAAGATTCAAAATTTTGCACTTTTCCATTTTAAATTAGCTAGTATTCTCAAGAACAAGGCTCGGATAAATGAAATTTTAAGTACATGTTATAAAGAAAAAAACTTTATAAGTTGTACTTGGAGTTTTATTTATATGACACCATATAATAATCAAGGTAAGGAATCACATTATTCACTTTTAACTATTTACTTTAACCTGAACTTTCCACAACTAAGTCTCGGGTAAATAAGATTTCAATTACAAGTTATAAAGGAAAACACTCTTTAAGTTGTAATTGGAATTTTAATTATCCAACACATCATAACAATTTATCCAAAAAAATAACACAACACACCTTTATCCCTTCAGAGGGACCATTTAAGTAAGATGTCACCAAACACTTATATTGGAAAATATTGTATAAATGGATATAGACACTTTAAATAATCAAACCAAGCAACAGTCTAGGTGATCAGATAATCAATCAAAGACAATCGTGCAAATGAAATGTGAATCCTATGTTCCTGATAATATGCATAAAACCACCCTCTCTTATCATATTATTCCAATATAAAAATGTCATAAACCATTACCTTGTAAATCAAATGCTTTACTCAAAGTGAAATCTGATTAATCATAACAACAAAAAACATGAGAAACAATCACATCACTAACATCATGGACTTTCCTCATACATGGGGTGGCTAGTCCCAGGCACAATCTCCATACCACGTTCTAACATAATCCCACTATCTTATATATAGTAAATAAAAACAAAACACCTATGATACTATTTTTTAATTCCCCATAATGGGATCCACTGAACCAATACTCTAGGTCGATACACCACATGGTCTTAAGCATGCCTTCCTGTATGCTAGAGGCTGCCTAATAGCAGTGTGGGTCTGAGGTGGTATGATAGAGATACTATACTTGCATATCATAGTAATGAAATAGTAGAAAATAAAGGTAATCACATACACTATCTAGATAGTTAAAAAATAAAATGACATCTAGGAAAGTGCCAACAATAATCACTATCCATGAAATAATAAATGAGTTGGACACAATACTTGTCAAACAAGGCATACATCAACCACAAATTATATACAAAATCCTAAAAGACCAAAAAGGAAGATAATAAAAACCATGAAAAAGGTTCCAATTCCTAGTATATATTAGACCCAAACTCCATGAACCATCTTAGAAATTAGGTAATCAAAAATATTATACACATGCCCAAACCTGTCCCTACAATGTAGTAGTAATAGTTTCTCGGGTACCCAAGTGCAATGGTAGCCTGAGTAGGGTGTGATTATAACTTAGTAGGCCACCACCAATGGCATCCCTAAAATAACCAGTCTATATGGAAGTGAATTTAAGAGTGTTAGAGGTAAAATTTTAAGCATTTATCAATTTAAAATTTTAAAAGTTAATAATTTAATAATTTAGGTAAAAGCAGTTTAACAACCACCAATGTTCAGGCTCTATGGTGATACCCAACATCAGTCTATACCTACTTTATCCATTTTTAGAAATTCTCTAATCATGGTATACATCATGGATTGAATAGTTATAAGGTAAAATAATGAGACAATCATAGTTTCAATAATTTAAGGGAATTTATGTGGCTTAACCAGGCATTCCATCTCAACAAAATCCATAGAGAATCCAAGAGGGGTAACCCTTGGAATTCCACTGATCCAGTCTACCAGTCTGAACCCAGGGAACTATCATTTACATTTAGAATAAAAAATTGATTAGAATCCATGATTCACACCTGAGGGATTCCACTTAAGAATATCAATATAAATCTAGGGAGCTCATCACGCAGAATTCAATGAGGGCACCCTATAATAATCCAAAACATTAATCCATGGAATTATATATATATATACATTACCCGAATCCTAGGGGGATCAACCCTAAGGCATTCAAAACAATGAATCTATGTAGAATACAATGGCATGATCAAGGAATTCTGTATCATTAACCCTTAATGAATCCTAAAGTGGCATCACACCCCAACATTTATCTAAGCCCCTATTGGAATATAGGGATTTTTCATGGCATCCCACACTAATCAAGTTCATACATAATCCATGGATTTTCTCCAAGGAATTCCTATCAAATCAAAAATTTAATATAAAGAACATCGGGCCACAAAATCAATAATTCATTCCTTAATTCTCAAGTGTTCATCACTTTAAAACACAACATTATCATTTACAACAATTTATTAACTATGTAACTAAGTCCCTTTATAACCATTAAACTATTCACTACAAATTTCACTCCATTATCTCTTTCATCATTTATAGATGGATATATCAAGACTATACAAGACACATAACATCACTAGGTTACCAAGTAATCACCCCTTTTATATTCAAGAATTATACCCCTTAAACTTGTCACCTATGGTCCCATTCATGGACCATTCAACCATTTATTTAAATTAGGACAACATCCATATATAATTCCACATTTCATTTCAATACCAAATTAAATCCTAAAACCCAATCCAAAACTATAGATGATTTTGAAATTCCATTTCATAATTGTTTATTTAAAACAGGTTTTCCTTTTCAACCATTTAAACAAGGATTTCCCATTTTTAAATAGCAAGACAAGGCATGTAATATTATTACATATACATTCTTAGAAGCTGTGTACTTTCATTATGCTAAAACTAATTCCAAGTTCCAAGAATAGTGTACCATTGGAACCTCCTTTCATAATAGGCATGTACACAATTAAATGGGTATTTTATAGAGGAAAGGACATGATAGAAAGGTCTAATTAATTTCTGAGATCATCACTTGGGAAGCTAGTGAGACCACACAACCGATGTATTTTAAAAATTAAACATGAATATGGGTTAATTAGAGGGACCAACTACCTTAAATATAAATAAGCACACACATCTAATGTCATCCTCTAGTTCAACCTAAAATGGAAGAAAACAAAGAAGAAGACAAAAGCCCTAAAAATTGGGCATATTAGGATTAAACAATTAGATCTTACTTGAAAATGAAATATGTGAAGAAAATATGAAGTCAGATTCATATCCTTACCTTAAGCATGCCAACATTGTAGATGGAAGTTGATTAAGACATGGGTTTAGGGAGATACATCCAATCCTTATAGAGGATATGAAAAAGGCATGAAGGGATAATCTTAGGTTAATGAGGGATTAAAATCCCAAGTGTGGTGCTAGGATACCCCACTAATTTTTTAAAAAATCATTAGGGACACCAGTTATCCATTAGATCCCCTCTGACTAGTCAATGTGTCCAACATCCTTTACTGGACTACTAGACATGTCACCGGCTAGCCAGTGTTTCTAACAACCTTTACTGGGCTACTAGACATGCCACCAACTATCCAGTGGCACTATAACAGTTATACAATAGGCCCCGACATCCTTCGATCCCTCTAAAAACTTCTATGACCACCCTGAACCCCACCATTTCATGTCTAAAACCACATATTTAAGGAGTTCAAAACCTTAGGATTTTGTTCCAAACTCTATTTCAAAAATTGACCCACATACTAATCTAGAAACTCAAATTTCTCTTGAATTTTAACACTTGTATGGACATAGTGTCTTACAAAAATACCCCACATTTAATGGCATGAATGACCCTTCATAATGGCTCGAAGGTGCCCTACTGTGTATCATTTCCTACCACATGTGTTGCATTTTCTCATCACCTGGCCACTATTGTAACATCCTACCGCCCCAAGCCACTAACTGGTGTCTGAAATAACAATCACCATTATACCTTAGGCACACCTCCCCATATTTTAGAGGCTACCAACTAATAGTGTGGGTTTATGGGATTACCATGGGGAGACTATACCCCCTATATCAGGGTGCGCAATAATAAATAAATATTCATACATCATACACATCAAAGTATGTAGTAGGAATAACAATATATTTAATAGTGGAGTAGTAAACACAACATTACAAATAATAAATGAAATGTATTGAGGTTCAAACAACCATTTCATACATACAAAAAATAACCAATCACTAGGTCAGTATCATACACATACCAAAATAAAAGAAAATAAAGACATTGGATCTACTAACCCACCGAGCCTCACCTCATCCTGATCTCCAACCTCCTATAAACCATCTTGATCAACCATGATAGGGTCATGGACCAACCTATTCCTATAATGACCATGTGAGAGCCGCTTAGGTACCCATGGACAATGAAAAAATGAGAAAAGTTTGAGTAAATAACTCAGTAGGGGACCACCAACATGGTATCGTACTATACCAACAATGTAGTGATATGGGTATGTGACATGCTCAGAATAAAATAAAAAATTATTGTAAATAAATAAACCAAACATGATAATTTATTTGTCCTGATGTCAAAATATCTCTGATCACATCGCATAGATCATGTCAACTATAGTACCATGATCTCCACTAGGTTGTAATCACATAACATGTGCTGAGCCTAATGACCATTGTCGATTCTTGGGTCCAAGACCCAGATTGACCATACCTACTTCAACCAGTGTTGAGGTGTATCTAAGAATGTAATTTGATTGTGTTAACTAATATAACAAACCCATTTTGCCTCACAGTATACATAATAGGTATAAAGGACCTCCCCTATTGGAGTTTTCTCAATTGGTAATAAGCCCATAAGTAACACAAACCACCCCTATAGAAGTTTTCTCATTTGGTGTATGCACCCAATAAGCATCTCAGTTAAGGTATAAGAATATAAGTATCACATAACCAGATCTAAGCTCACCCTGGTATACCATACCAGTCACACCTCAGTAGTTATAAAGACCCTATAAAATCTCAAGCCATGAGCCCCCACTAAAAAATCCTGTCAAGATAACACATGAAAACCCACTCTAAACATCTCAGCTACAACTCATGGCATCCCAACAAAGTTCATGACCACTATATGAGAGTTTATGTCCATTATTCAAAACAACCTAAGGAATATACCATGAAACACCTCAAGAATTAATTTATAATAATGGGTTTCCCTATTCCCAACCTATCACTCAAACCAAGGTCAAGCTCTTTAAAGTGTGGCATAGCCCTCCATTACCTAAACAAGCTCAAAAAAATGATATGGGACATAAAGTGACACCTGTGGTCATATCTATGAATTCACATGTTCTCCCACTCAAGGTCATCTCACAAAGGGGCACCCAAAAAGGTCCCTTAGGTTCTTATTACAGTGGAGGAATACCACTTGGGATCTTAGATCATGACTAGTTTTTTGGGCTTATTCCCAATGCTCAAAGGACATCTAGTCCTTCAATGTCACCAAAGTCATATTACTGCCTCATGATCCTTAGGGGTATTCTATACTATTTAAATTCTTGAGATATGTCTCTAGGACCACCTATAATTCTTGGGTCACTCCAGATTGATCAATTCACCCATCCCAAGTCCATTCTACCTATGTTCAATATACCTAGGACAAAACATCTCAAGGGTTTACACATGCCTACTAGGGCCATCTATATCAAGTCTCATCACAACCCCCCCCCCTATTGAGGTGTCAAAGATTCTGAGTCCATATCTAGTCCAGGCCTCAGCCATCAGTGGTTGAGTCATCAAGCCAATGCCCAAGGTCCTCAGTGGACTTGGATCTTTGTCTCTTTATTTATGAGTGATCACTTGAATATAAAAATTTAATTTAAATTTAAAAATTTAAATTAAATTAAAAAATTTAATAATAATAATTCTATCACCTTACAACAAGGTCACATGCACCCACATGCATCAATCCATAGGGCTAGTACAAGGACCATCTACCTCATTTATTAGCTTTTTCAATCATTTTCCAAGGCTAGAAGATAATTCCAAGGCCCATCCAACCTCATACAAGATCTTCCAACTATACTAAGACTCTAACTCACACCCTAAATTATTAATTAATTGATTATAATAAATTAATAATCAATCCAAACAATTTAAAATTGAATTCTAAATTAATTAAATTTTGAATAAATGCTGAAATCTCATCAAAAGACTTCATATCATCATAACCACAATTAAACACAATACAACGAACCACAATGTACCCCCGAACTCATACTGGTAAAAATACCTTACACTCAACATCAATTTCATAATCAATTCTATTATTTTTAAGGAAAACCCTTAAAAAAATTGATATGGCAGTATACCTTCCTCAAATCAATGAGTGGTAGCACCTGGATGACATCTCAGGACATCCTCAGTCTATGATGATTAGAAGCCCCATCTATATCATCCAATTACACCATGATCTGGTGGAATTGGAACCAAAATCCTAAACTGGAGAAGTTAAATTGAAATAAGGGTAAAAGAAAATAAGGATAGAGGTTGATGGAGTGAGTGACTCACCTTAAATTTCAAGGAATCACATTCAAGAACCCTCAAATCCAAGAAGAATCAAATTATGGAGAGGGAGAAAGGTGGTTAGGTGTGCACATGAGGAAGAGGGAAAAAATAGGGATTAGGGGTTTAAAGGTCAGAGGGTATAAATGGTAAATTTTCCACTTTTAATGAGCCACACGATTTTCCAAACCATGTGCCAACCATGTGAGTCCGCACTACAACTCCTCTAAAATTATGCATGGTTTCCTCTATTATTTTGTATGGTTTGATCTTAACCATACTCTATCCATGTTATAAAACTATGCTTTATATAAAATGAACTTGAAATTCCCTCGAATTTAGGGTGTTTCATGGCTTCCACTAAACAGTGTACCCCAAATCATATGCCATGAGAAAAACCCTCTAAAACCCCCAGAAACTTACCTAAATCTCCTAAGGATAAACTAAACACTTGAGCTACAATTCAAGCCTCATTATTTATCTAAAAACATTATTTTGAGACATTATAACTCTCAAATTTTCATTCTAAATCTCCAATAAAAATTCGACCCATCCACTAAATGAAAAATTCAAAATCCATCAAGAATTTTCAACTTGTATGAATGTAGGTTCTTACAATCTCCCCCATTTTAGAACTTCTTATCCTTGAGAATCCCTATCACACATTATATTTTTTTTTCAAACCTACCTAGGTATCCAATCCTAATCCAATGATCACGTTCTAATCCTCGATGCATAATGTGCTACCCAATCATATTTTCTAACTAAGGCACTCAATCCACCAAAACATGAGCTATCACTCAAAACCATTCCCAAAACACTGAGATGGTGCTTCCCCATGCTTGTATCTTTCGATACACCCACATGTCATTGTACATTTTCTTTTTTGACCTATGGTAGCCCCCAAAATAGGTTTAAGCTCACAACAACCAACTCATGAACCATGGTTCCTTCCATCATTGGGAATGCTAGTCGAGTCATATTTCAAATAGTCTGTCGGCACACTCGGTATATTCCTAACACTCGTACCACAACACATTTTAGAGTGTTGATCAATAAGAGAACCAAATCTCAATTCTAATTTTCAATCCAAAACTTACATTCCTCCACTTTCCAAGTATGACATGATCACACATGATTTTCCTTAAAAAGACCCATCCAACCTCCAAAACCCATCTATCATATCCAAAGTAATGCTCCTGATGTGGGCTCCATATCACCACATCTAAAAACACACAAAAGTGTCTGGTTGAACCTCCTTTGTCCAACCTACCTCAAAACTTTTGGTCACACCCACCTAAACACTATCCTTTTACCTATTCTTGGTGCCTTTACTCCCAGAGGCACCCCAAGATCATTCTGATATGCCCAATGAAGTATTAACCCGACTCCCAGTGTGATTCCATGGTTGAATACTCAATCGACCAGTTCTTCCACCAGTATCTAAATTCTATAACTAACACATTCCTAATCTAATCATGTTCTGACCATCTCAAAAATCACATCTAGCCCAAATCCAATGGTCTAACTCCATATAATAACACATTTGAGTTTATACCTAGAATTCCCTGAAGAATCTAGCCGTACTCATATTTATTCTTTCCATTTGCATACAAATTCCCTAACAATCATCCATCATATGATTCCATGATCTAAAGACCCCTACAACATGAGGGTCATACCAATAATGACTGAAATAAAAATCCCTACCACAGTAGTGACCTTATCATCACATCAGTAGGTCAACAACTCGATCTTTGCAATCCATTACACATTCGTTATTGAACAAAATGACTAGTGTGGTCCAACCCTCTCATTACCAAGCACCAAACCAAAACACTAACAATTCCCATTCCCATGTCATTGGAACAACATCCTTGGAAACTGAAAAAAAAAACAATAAAAATGAGGGTCACACCCTCAACAACCAAAGGTTCACCCCCCACTAAATGGTTGACCTCATTCCACTCCTTGAGCACCACCTCAATAGGTTCCATCACTACATGCATGTCACTCCTCCTGAGCCACACTCATGCATACCACTAGAACTCATTGGATCTCAGTTCACACTCAGCCATCGCCGATTCTAATTTAAACATCACTCATGTAACAACTCTAGTTTTTATAGTTTAATCCTTTGAGTATTTCTATATATATATATCTATATTTTTCCTTGGATTTAGGGTTGTATTTTGGGTTTCATAGGACCCCAATATTAACATATTAAAAATATTAATATATATTAAATCATGAATGCATGTCTTTTTAAAATAAATGGTTTTTATTTTGATGGGGACCTATAATGGAAAATATGAGACCGCAATTTTTTCTAGAACATGGGGTCTACCCTAGGAATGAGATAAGGTTGGTTAGAATCAAATGTTTCATAGAAGGAGAACATTGGTGAGTGTGCTAAGTAAATTAAATAATTTATTTATTTATTTTACTTAATGGTCTAAATCCTAATCCCCCTATATAGATATGTCATCATGACAAATCTCCAAGTTTAGCCACATAACCCTGGGATATTAGAGAGGAGTAAGTGAGATTCATTGTAATTGTCTATCTCAAGAACATGGATCGACAATGATTGATCAAGGGGATTTGAGAGATAAATTATGAATGCAATGGGATCCTCATCATCATTAACAACAGACATGTTCTTTACTAACAATTGATCTGTTCTTAATGCAGGTCTTTCAACCACGTGAAGACAGGATTCACTATTTGTGAAAATGCGACTACACATCATGTATCCAAAAGAAACATACATTGTGTATCTCAGGTTATTATAATAGATGGGTTTTTAACCTGATTTAATTATCACATGCTATGTGTCCAAGCCCACATACTATGTGACCCTACCCAGGTAGCCAAGCTATGTGTTGAGGGCACACACCCAATACTCTGGGTGAATAGACACTTCATGTCCCCCTAGGTACACACCTTATAGAGGTACATGGATAGCCAAGCCATGTACAGGATAGGACACACCTGGGTGTTTTAGAAGAGTCACACACCATGTGACTCGATGAACACACTATGTACTTTTACTAGGAACTTATACCATGTGTATCTATTTCTTCAGAACTTAGATTTAGGCCCACGAGTATCCTATATTGAGTAGTTTTCCATGTGGGTAATGATGGAAGGATTTACTTTGGAATTAGATCTATAAAACAAGGTGTTTTGAGTGTGATTATTTTTTCTTCAATTCTTGGATTATAATAGTGATAAGGTTCGATCATTAGAGAGATGTCAGGGTCAGTACTCCCCTGACGCACCAGGGTGCAGGTCCCCCATATTCTTTATACAGGTAGAGTTAGTACTCCCCCATGTTATAGAGGGTGTGGTTAATCTATGTAATAAGTGGTACTCTCTCATCATTGAACACTGTTGGGGAGTGGGGCCCCATTGAAGATAGTTCTCCCTCGATTGTAGAGTGCATTAATAAGGAGCGAGCCCTCCACTCTGATTCTTGTGAGGTTGTGTGTGGTACTTTTCATTAGAGATAGGACCTTTGGGATCTATATAATAACTCATAATTTTTATCTAGATGTGAGGATGGGGATCCCATTTCACTCTTTGTTTTGGTTTCTTTAATATCATATTCGATATTGGGTTTTATTTCCCCTCTATGTTTATGGCTTGAGATAACTATTTTTATTCTATTACTTCTCCTTGGTTTTTAGGGCATCCAACTAAGTATGTTTATACTCACCCCAAAATGGGATTTTCTTAAATGCATCATGTCTTATGTCGAATTCATATATATTAGTGGAGACTTTGGTGGACATGGTATTCATGGAGTATAATGATACTTGGAGGTGTTGGTCATGTTCAGTGGTTAGCCTCAGAGACTGTGAACTAGGATCCCTTCAGATTTTCCCTTTTTTTCTAGTTGTTGTAAGTTTGAGACATATTTTATTATTGAGCATGTATTTTCCCCTTTTATATATTTTATATTATCGTTATGCACTTTGATTTATTGTCTTATAGGTTTTTGTATGCATTGATTACACTCTATATGTTTCATTCTTTTATTATATCTCTCTACTATTGCATGGAGCTGATTGCATGTGTGTGTAAAGGTACATTAAGACAAGGCCTTCCAATTCAATTATATGTCTACATAGCTCTTATCACCATCCCCTAGCCTATTGGAGGTGGGATTGGGGTGTCACCCTCAACTTAATGTTGGCCCGGGTGGGGTCCTGATGGGTTAGGTTGTGATATAGTGGTATTAGATAAGGTTTGTTCTCAACTCAGTGTTTGGAGTTGGATGTGTCATTGGGTTTGGTTTGGGAACTTAGGGAAAGGATTTTAGAGTGTCTCAAGTTCAGATCTCAGGTTACGGAACCCAGTTATGGTGTGGTGGATAATGTATCCATACACCTAGAATCTATCTACCTATTTGTCAATTCAGCATGTTGAGACGTCAATTGTAAGGATCCAATGTTATATGCATTATCTAAGATTGATCCATTTGAATTTCATTCCCTTCTTGAGTTAGTTACCCATATATGCTCATCTAACCATGATAAATCTTGTTAACTTTCAGGATACCAATTCGATGATAACTAGCTAGGATACTAATACAAGATCTTGAAAACAATTAGTTTATCAATGAGGCCTTAGTACAGGGAACTATTCATGTAGTGTTTCCTCCAGGAGAGAATAGAGTCATGATTAGACTTAATGGGTAGCACATAGATCCACCTCTAGTGGTTTAGGCAGATGATCAACTACATGTTTGGTAGTCGATAGTTCCAGTAGGTCAGAATGATGATGCAAGTGGGATTAGTGCATTATGTGAGTTCTAACGATAGAGACTACTCAGTTTTCATAGTGATTCAGGATCTTAGGTAGTGGAGGATTAGATCAAGGAATTTTTTAAGTTTTACAGCTTATTAGGACCCTAAATGATCAGATGTTTGTGCTTATGACCAACCTTCTTCATGGAGTAGTAGGGTGATGGTGGGGTATGATCACATAAAACCATGAAGAAACAACACTCCCATGGCCAAAGTGTAAGAACCCAGATCTTATTTTCAGGTATGGATCTTTTTTTTAGGTTGTTTTGAGGAAAAAGGAAGAAATGGAGATTTTCTAAGTATACGTCATGCACCCAGTATCTACGCACAACCATGTACTAACCATGTAATGACCGAGTACATGGTCGTGTGATGACCTAGCATACCCACTTAAGTCGGGGGCTTATTGAGGCTAATACAAGATGTGTATTGTTAATGAACACGTTGTGTACTTTTATTTTTATTTGATATATCAGAGTGGGTTCATGTCTCATGTCCGGAAACACCTTCTTCTTCCCATATTTCATATAGGAGTGCTGTGAAATGACAAATGAACTCTGAACCCCTCCTAATTATCTGTCTGAGTTCCATTTGAGACACTATCGAGTGAATTGGAATTCCACTTGTGAGTTATAAAATCCTCTAGATCCTTTCTTCTCGATTCCTCCTCTCTCGTGGGTTATTCAAGGTTGAGTTTTTTTCACCTTTTTGAAGATATATGCAGATTTAGGCTAATTCAAAGGTTGATGTTCAAGTATATTGATCGTACGGTATCGAGGTAGGTGGTTCGTGACTTTTGTTGTTTGTATTTGGATTATATATGCTAAAAGTGTCACATGCCAACCTTTTTGGGAATTTCTTGATTTGGAATTTAACCCTATTTATTACCTGTTATGGTTTGATTTATTGATAATGGGTTTTTGCTTATGCGTAAGGTTAGATACCTTGTTTATTGGACACCCCATGGGTGTATTTACCTTGATTGATTGTTTATGGTCGTTTGGTCTATGATGCCTATTAGGATTGCCTTATTTTCCATGCCCTGTCTTATTAGGATGGAGTTGTTGTTTATATGAAATTAATGTGATATTCTTTTTTAATGTTTATTCATATAGTAGTTATAGATTACATGAGCTTCTTTGATATGGTATTCACACTATTTTTCCAATGGATCGTGAGAGCCTTGGACCAGGAAGACTGAGGGGACTTCTAGATTATTTACACAGGACCATAAGAGCCTTGGTGTAGATTATTGACTCAGGGGGATTGACCATGAGAGCTACCTAGGTGGTATTTTATAATTTATTTATGCTATGTTGACCCATGGGTATTGACCGTGAGAGCTTCCCAGGTGGTCGTTTATAATTTATTGATGCTATGTTGACTAAGGGGTATTGATTGTGAGAGATATCCAGGTATTCATTTGTAATTGATCTATACTATGTGGAACCAAAGAGGTTAGATCATGAGAGATTTCCTAGAGAGTCATTTGTGAATAATTGAATGATTATGATGAGTCTTCCAAGACAAGGCACAATCTTGGACTCGGTATTACTTGATTGTTTATATGTTCTTCTGAGACATCTGTTTTGTTATGCACACAGGGGATACAAATCTTAGGCTAGATCCCAAGGTTTACATAATTCAACGGATGAATAATAAATGTTAAATTAATGTAATTGAAAACTATAGGATTGGTTACTTTTGAGTACTTCCTAGTTGCTTCATTATTGAATATTACATGATTTATATAATCACTGATAGTTAGGCATAAATATTTTGGTGGTTTCCTAGTGGGATTCATCTCACACCCTGTTCAGGTCATGATTTTGGACCCAAACAGATTATAAGATTATAGATATAGATAAGTTCAAGTGCCCTTATTCATTAGGTACTTGATTTCTATTGAAGCTGGAGAGCATGGGACAAAGATGAGGCTTGTGATGTTACTGGAGTTTACTTGTTTCTTTTGTACTTTGGTTTCTGTATTTCTTTCCAACATTGTGACTTTTTTGCCTATTTTTCTTAGATACATATGTCATGAATCATATATATATATTGTATATTCTGTTGGATTTTCTTTCAGTCTTCTGCTTTTTATTTCTGTTATACGGTATTACTGCTTTCGTTATTGTTTGCTATTTGTTTTTCACTGTGTATACTCTACCAATGAGGGAATAGTTTCCCCATTATCACACCTTGGCTCTTGCTGTTAGTTTTCAGCCTCTGGAATTTGGGGAAATGTGATTTAGGTTATGTGACCAACCGGGTTCGGGGCACCTTTGGGCGGCACCCGGATCTGGGATGTTAAAAAGTGGTATCAGAGGATTTTCTTTCTTAATTTGTCTTGCTATTTAGAGACAATAGATTGGTATAGGAAGGAATAGGTAGTTGGTAATAAGTTGTACTCGGGATTAGCTAACTCGTGTATAGGTAAAATCCAAGTTATCTCGAATATTTCAATTTTTCTGGTGTTTCAATTGCTACAGTTGATTTGATTTCACTGTTGGGAGATTCACTTGTTTTGTGTTGTTATGATTGATATCATCGCGGTTCTATTTTTGTTGAAACTTGATGAGATGAGGGTATTCCATCTCATGCATCATATAGTCACTTGCTATAGATCACATGTCATGCATTCTGGTCATGCCATTTAGGGAGAATTACTATTTGCATGCTGTTGTGATAGATGTTGTGCTAGATATGCATGCTGTTGTGATAGATACCATGATAGAAATACCTGTTATTTTTTATAGGGTATTGTTATATGTAAATTTTTATTTGGATGGATTCCAAGCTTTGTTCCCTGAGGTTTTATGGTCCCTCTTGGATCAGAATTTGGTGGATCATATATGAACTTTAATTGAATTCGGTTAAGATATGATATGAATAAGGATGCCAAACTTTGATTCTCGGAGAGTATGGGATCTCAAGGATCATAAATTGGAATGCCTTGGAAAAAATTTAATATTTTGGGGGTTCTGGAGAAGTTTTAGAGGCTTAATATCCAGAAAACCCAGAAAACATGGCATGTGATGTTATGAATACATGCCATGTCTTCTTCTGTTCTAGAAGAAATGACTTTTCTTAAGTACACGTTGTGTACCATATGTAAACATCGTGTAGTTTTTGACTATGTGAATGAATGTGTGAGAATAGACATGGGGTTGATAAAATATTGGTAGAACACACCGTTCACTAGTAGTACACGTCGTTCTATAATCGACTGTGTATCCGGCTATGTGACTAACAATGCGGGTGGATAGAACTTTTGAGTACACGTCGTGTAGTGTTACACCGGCTAGACTGTGTAGTTATAGCCATGTAAAAGTACCTAGGTAGGAGGGGATATTCAAGTACACGTTGTGTCTCATGAGAAACACACTGTATGTATGGGGTGTTACACGACCAGGTTTTCATAGGTACATGCCCATTTTAAAGCTTAAGGGAACACGTTGTGTAGTGTTTCTACACGTCGTGTACCTCTCCTTTGTAAAACTTGAATGTTTTCCTTCAACTGTTTTGTACTTGCACTTCTGAGTTTTAGTTCCTTTAATCTCATACTAAGGTGTGTGTTAGACCTAGTAGAGTCATGCAACCAAGACGACCTCTGGTTGTATGTCAGGTATAGGGCGATGATCAAACACTGGATATGGTAGATCAGGGACTACCGGTAGATCCTACCGTCGTTCCCATCTTGGAACTAGTTGTTATACCGGATGCAAGTGTTGATGAAAAGTTCTATGAAGGCTTTATAAGGATGATGCATACATTTCAGGGAGAACCACATCCTACCCCGATTATGGAAAAGTTGACACGGGTGTTCTAGCAGCAACATCCTCCCACTTTTTTAGGGGATGAAGGACCACATGCTTCAGAGTCTTGGATGAAGTACATTCTTTCTATATTCAATCATCTAGAGACGCCTCCTGAGAGTAGGGTGAAGCTTGTGACTTACATGTTTCGTGATTCCACCAAGATATGGTGGTATGTTATCTCACAGGAGGGACGTCATCAGGATATGGCTTGGTAAGAGTTTCAGAGAAACTTCTATAATTAATTCTACCCTTATACGTTGAGGTCCAATCGAGCCCAGGAGTTTATAAATTTGGAGAAGGGTGCTCTTTCAGGGATGGATTATTCTTCTCACTTTACAGAGCTACAAAACTTCTCACCTGTTCTAGGGGTGATGATTTATCACTGACTAGGTGATTTGAGGATGTTCTCAGGTACAAGATCCAATCACATGGGAATGTTTTCAGGATGACTTATGTGAATGATATAGTAAACCAGGCACTGATTACTAAGCTCAATCTGAGGAAGTTTGGAGCTACAATCCAAGGCAGTTCAACATCTAGGGTTGATACTCCTTCGACTGATAGTAGGAAGTTCCACATGGATCTTACACATGGTTGTTCTTCCAGTAGCAGGGATGTATCTTCAGGTATCTAGGTGAGGTGCTACCAGTGCGGGAAGAGTGGGAACATGAGACCTTAGTGCCTGAGAGATCCAGTTGAGTGCTGATCTTGCAGAAAGATGGGTTATATTCATCATTTTTATAGGATGTTCTCACCAACAGCTAGTGAGAGGGGATGTGTTATGACTCCACGTACAAGAGCGGGACCACCAGTTCCTCATCATTCAGGGAACTGGAGTTTGTCAATCCGTTCAGGTCAATGATGTGGTCATGTTCATGGAATCCAGGTGATAGGGTTTCAGCAATAGTAGGGTGGATCAGCTCAGGGTAACTAGTCAGGGTTGTAGGGTTGCGGTATAGGTCATAATTTTGTAATGGAGAAAACCCAATAGGAGCAGGATCTTGGACCCTCTACGGTTAGAGGTACGATTATAGTTGCCTAAATTTTAGATTCTACTCTTTTTAATACGGTTTGTTACCATAGTTTTATATTTTTTGTCATTGTGGAGAGCCTCAGGCTCTGATCTTTACTTCTGATGATGTTATGATGCTAGACACTCTGTTGGGTATTAGGACAGCTAGTGTACTTTAGTGAAATGAGTTCCCTCTTAAAGTTTGTGGGTGTCACTTATTATGGTACCTCTATGTATTAGAGATGATAGGCTTCAATTTCATTCTCGGAATGGACTGGTTGGTCTCCTTTTAGGACTTTTTTGACTAATATCGTCGCAGGGTGAGTTTCACATCACCAAAGGAAGAGTCTTTTCTACACAAGGGAAAATGGGATGTCTAGGCTAACAGAGCTGGACCCGAGCATCATGGGTTGGAAGTAATTACAGTCCAAATTTTTATTTTATATCTGGATGATCATGGGACCTCACAGATGGACTTTCCTCCAATGGTGGATCATTTTATGGATGTCCTTCCAGCTGGCTTTTCAGGTTTACCTATGGAGTGAGAGGTGGATTTCTCTATTTAACGTGTGCTAGGAGTGGAACCGGTTTCCATTAATTAATATAGGATGGCTAAAATATAATTACAAGAGCTCAAGAAGTAGTTAGAGGAGTTGCAGGTAAATGGATTCATCTGAATCAGTATTTATTCTTGGGGTTCTCTTGTCCTTTTTGCGAATAAGGTGGATGGTACTATCATACTTTGTGTGGATTATCAGAATATGAACCAGTTCACAGTCAAGAATCGATACCCCTTGATGAGGATTTATGATCTCTTTGACCAGATTTGAGGAGCCAGAGTGTTCTTGAATATTGACTTGAGATCCGGTTATCATCAGTTGCATGTTAGACCATCAGATATGCATCTTAAGACCTTTCAGAGTAGGTATAGTCTATACAATTATTTGGTTATGCCGTTTGGTCTCACAAACATGCCGACAGTTTTCATGGCACTGATGAACTGAGTGTTCCATCCTTGGATTATTTTGTGGTAGTCTTCATGGAAAATATATTGGTGTACTCTCACACTCAACATGACCATTCCATCCATCTTAAGATCGTATTGAGTACACTGAGAGATCATCAGTTATATGATAAGCTCTCAAAGTGCCACTTTTGGATGGACCATATTCATTTATTGGGTCATGTTATCTCATAGACAGGAGTATCAGTAGACCCATAGAAAGTGAGAGCAACAATTTCCTGGGTGCAGATGAAGAATGTATTTAAGGTATGGAGTTTTTTGGGGATGGATGGTTACTAAAGATGCTTTATTCAAGACTTTTAATTCTTAGAAGCACCAATAAGGGGTTGACTTAGAAGGGTGAGAAGTACTTGTGGACAGATTCTTTCAATTTATCCTTTCAGGAGATGAAAGAGAGATTGACTTCAGCACCGATACTGATTTTTTCAGAGTCAGGAAAGAGTTACACTGTTTACTGCAATGCATCAAGTATCGGGCTGGGAACAATGCTTATAAAGGGGGAATTATTCGTTGTATACGTGTCTCGGTAGTTGAGGCCACATGATAGGAATTACCCAATGCACGATCTCGAGTTGGCTATAGTTGTGCATGACTTGTGTTGTTGGAGACATTATCTTTTGGGAGAGAATTTTTCGGTTTACAATGACCAAAAAATAATCAATTATATCTTTACTTAGTGAGATCTAAATTTGAGACATCAAAGTTGGGTTGAGTACCTTCAGTCTTTTGACTTTGAGCTTGCCTACATGCCTGGAAAAGGAAACACAGTGGATGATGCGTTGAGCAGGAGAACTCATATATAGGCAGTTTAGAAGGCCAGTAGTGAGTGGCAGCTTATGGTTATGTTCTCTGAGATGCATATGGAGGTGCACGAAAAATAGGGTAAGATGTTTATTTCTTTTATATATGTTACCTCTACTCTACTGGATCGAGTGAGAATGAGGTAGCTACCAGATTCCGAAGGCCTAGTCCTGCTGGAGAGTGTGTTAGGCGAGGACCCTACTCTTGGGTGGACCATAGGTGAGGATGAGGTTCTGCATTTTCATGGGCATGTATGGGTGTCAGCAGACATATGCGAAGAGCTATTGTGAATTTTTTATGCCTCTATATGGGTAGTTTATCCCAGTGTCACCAAGATGTATCTAGATCTACATCGTCAATATTAGTGGCCAAACATGAAGAGGGATGTAGCTAGTTTTGTGATGAGATGTTCCACCTATCAGCAGGTGAAGGCAAAGAATCAGCGACCAGTAGGGCTATTACAGTATTTACCCATTTTTGAGTGGAATTGGAATGATGTCACGATGGATTTGGTGATGATTTTACCAAGGTCGCCTTAAGGAAATGATGTTGTATGGGTTGTTATTGACAGACTCATGAAGGTTGCACATTTCCTGCTGATCAAGGAAACCTTCAGTGTTGATAAGATTGGAATGTTTTACATCCAAGAGATAGTACATTTTCATAGGGTTCCTCACTCTATCATTTCAGATAGGGATGCCCAGTTTACTTATCATGTTTGGCAGGGACTATAGAGGGCTTTGGGTACACGAGTACTTCTGAGTATAGCTTACCATCCCTATACAGATGGATAGTCCGAGCGCATGATTCAGGTTCTGTAGGACATGCTTTAAGCATGCATCTTGGATTTTGGGGGCTCTTGGGAGAGACACATACCCCTGGTGAAGTTTTCCTATAACAAAAGTTTACAGGCAATGATTCAGATGGAACCTTATGAGGATTTGTATAGTAGGCCATGCTGATCACCCCTATATTGGCTTGAGGTAGGAGAGGCTATTATGTTGGGACCTCATCTTGTCCATGAGACCACTGATCAGGTGGAGTTGATTTAGAAGAGTATGGATACTGCACAATCTCACCAGAAATATTATGCTGATCGACAGAGACGACCCCTGGAGTTCGAGGTCGAAGATGAGGTTTTTCTGCATGTCATACCAAGGTTGGGAAAATAAGGATTAAGAGACATGAGAATCTTTCATCGAGATATGTCAGGACATTTGAGGTTTTGGAGAGAGTCAGTCTAGTTGTCTATTAGTTGCAGTTACCTCAGAGGTATCAGGCTATGCACAATGTCTTTCATGTTTCTTAGCTATGATGTTACTTTTCAGAACCGTCTATTATTTTTTAACCCGGGGAGGTTGAGTTTGAGGTGGATGAATCCTTCTAAGAGTACCCTATTCAGATTCTAGATCGCAACATGAAGGTTCTCCATGGTCGGTATGTTCCTTTGGTATGGGTTTTATGGCATCACGGTCGAGTGCATGATGAGACTTGGGAGAGGGAGGCCGACGTACAATCGCAGTGGCCGGAGTTGTTCATAGATTCTTATTCACCACCCTTGGAAGGGAAATTCAGGGATGAATTGCTTTAAGTGGGGAATTTTGTAAGAACCCAGATCTTATTTTCAGGTATGAATCTTTTTTTCGGGTTTTTTTTGAGAAAAAATGAAGAAATGAGGATTTTATGAGTACACGTCATGTACTTCCATGTACATTTTGTATACCCAGTAGCTGCGCATAGCTGTGTACTGACCGTGTAATGGTCAGGTACATGGTTGTACGATAACCTGGCAGACCCACTTAAGTCAGGGTCCAGTTGAGGCTAATACACGACATGTACTGTTAATGAACACGCCGTGTACTTTTCTTTTTATTTGATATATCATAGAGGGGTCACATCTCATGTACGGAAACACCTTATTCTTCCCGTGTTTCATATAGGAGCATTGTAGAATGGCCGATGAACTTCTAACTCCTTCCGATTCTCCATCCAAGCTCCGTTTGAGACACTTTTGGGTGTGTTGGAATCCCACAGGTGAGTTCTCAAATCCTCTAGAGCCTTTTTTCCTGATTCCTCCTCTCTCATGGGTTATTCAAGGTTGAGAGTTTTTCACCTTTTTATAGATCTATACTGATTTAGGCTGATTCAAAGTCCTACGTTCAAATATGTTGATCGTACGACATTGAGGTAGTTGGTTTGTGCCTTTCGTTGTTTGTATTTGGATTATATATGCTAAAAGTGTTGCATTCCCATGTTTTGGGTATTTCTTGATTTGGAATTTAACCCTGTTTATTACCAAATATGGTTTGTTTTACTGATAATGGGTTGTTGTCTATGCTTAAGGTTAGATACCTTGTTTATGGGACACCACATGGGTGTGTTTCCCTTGATTGATTGTTTATGGCCATTTGGTCTAGGATGCCTGTTAGGATTGCCTTGTCTTATTAGGATGGAGTTGTTGTTTATATGAAATGCATGTGATATGATTTGTGAATTTTTATCCATGTAGTAGTTATAGATTACATGAGCTGCTTTGATATGGTATGCGCGCTATTTTTTCAATGGACCATGAGAGCCTTGAACCGGGAAGACTAAGGGGAGTTCCATATTATTTACACAGGACTGTGAGATCCTTGGTGTAGATGATTGAGCCGGTGGTATTGACCATGAGAACTACATAGGTGGTCATTTATAATTTTTTATGCTATGTTGACTCAGGGATATTGACCATGAGAGCTCCCCAGGTGGTCATTTATAATTTATTGATGCTATGTTAACCAAGGGGTATTGATCGTGAGAGATTACCAAGTGGTTGTTTGTAATTGATACATACTATGTGGAACCAAAGAGGTTAGACTATGAGAGTTTTCCTAGAGGGTCATTTTTGAATAATTGAATGATTGTAATGAGTCTTCCAAGACAAAGCACAAGTTTGGACTCAGTATTACTTGATTATTTAGATGGTCTTCTGAGACATCTATTTTATTACATACACAAGGGATACAGATCTTATACTAGATCCCAAGGTTTACATGATTCAACATATGAATAATAAATGTTAAATGAATGTAATTGAAAACTGTAGGATTGGTTACTTTTGAGTACTTCCTAGTTTATTGCTTCATTCTTGCATATTACATGCTATATATATTCACTGATAGTTAGGAACATATCTTTTGGTGGTTGCCTACTGGGATTTGTCTCACACCCTATTTGTGTCATGATTTTGTACCCAAATATATTATATTATTACATGTATAAATAAGGGAAAGCACCCTTCTTCATCAGGTACTTGATTTTTGTTGAAGCTAGAGAGCATGTAACCAAGCTGAGGCTTGTGATACTGTTGAAGTTTACTTGTTTATTTTTTTAATTTGGTTTATTTATTTCTGTAAAACATTATGACTTGTTTGGATGTTTTTCTTATATACATATTACATTCATCATATATATATATTATGAATTCTGTTAGATTTACTTTCAGTCTTCTGCTATTTATTTCTGTTATATGGTATTATTGCTTCTGCTATTTTTTGATATTTGTTTTTTTTTGTGTATACTCTTCCAATGAGGTCATAGTTTCCCCATTATCACACCTTTCCACTCACTGATATTCAGTAGCCTCTGTCATTTGGGGAAATGCGCTTGAGGTTATGTGACTAATTGGGTTTTGGGCACCTTTTGGCGGCACCCAGATCCGGGATGTTACACAAAGATTAAACAACTCTTTTGTTATTAGTATTACCCTTTAAGCTTGTGCTTTGTGTGAATTCAAGAGCATCTTGAGTTGTATCAGAGTGATATGTCAGTTGTTGAGTATGCCTTTAGGTTTACTTATCTCACACATTATTCTATCAATATGTTTTGGGATGGATACTTTCAGGTATGTGAGTTTGATAAGGGACTTCATAGATAAATCCAATATAGTGTGGTCTCATTATGAATTATCACTTATGTTTTAGAGCTATAATGGGCCTTAGTTATAGAGAAATTGCTAGCATAGGGATGTTGGGAAAATGGATCGATAGTGGAAATCATAGGGTTGAGTCGTCTGTAGCAGCTAGCATGCGTCATTCATTAGGGTCTCGGTTTAAAAGACCTACTCATGCCCATACTCAAACATGTGGATCTACAACACAAGGTTAATGAAAAGGGTTTAGTTATCCTAGAGAGGGGATATGTTATGCTTTTGACGGGTGAAGTCACATGGATCATGGTTGCATGACCCGACATGTTGTGGATGGTGGAAAGGCAGTGGATGAACCTCCATGATAGAGGAAACATTGTGATCATAGATCTTACATGCATGGTTAGGGTGGCCCCCAAGGAGGTGTCATTTATGGAGGAGTATGTGGTTCTCCAAAGTGAGGAGTTATAGGTGGAGAATAATGCAATTTTCTATTCCCACCACCACCATTAGGTGTCCCACTCCAAGCTCAAAGGGATGGAGGTTTAGGGTGTGTCTAGTTGCAAGCTATAGAGGGATATGAAAAGGATACTTGTGAGATGATTCGAGGTAATATTTTTGTTTTATATACTTTAATTTTGGCACTTGTAGGCACAAGATCAAATCAATACTTTATCTTTTTATTCCTTTTGTAAGATCTATAGATTCTGATAGAGACTTTGGATCACCAACTATGTCTAGATGTTCCTATAGAGAATTATTCTTTTATGTCACACATCTTCCAGTAATGTGATTTGGAACTCAATAAAGAGAATTTCTTGTGGGACCTCTTGGTCAGTGTGATGAGACCTTATGACATCATCCTGAGCAAGGACTAGTTTTCAGCGATGTATGTCAAGATGGTTTTTCATCACAATAGAGTTATATTTCTTTATATAGATGGGAAAATATTCTCTTTCTTGGGTGGGAATGGTCTTATGGATAAGAAATTGGGGCTCATGAGTAGAAAGTCACAGCCTATCACACTTCAGTTGGAAATTTTATCCCTTGGTACAACAGGCTCATCAGGCATCTAGCTTCTAGGAGTATTTTAGGATTACATGTACATATTTCGCAAAGATATTTTGGGACTAACTTTGAGAAAAATGTTTTATTAGACCCAATGTGTCCTCCTAGGAGTCTCCAATGTTGTTTGTGAAAAAAGTAAGATAAGAGATTGAGGTTTTTCATTGATTATCATTGCCTGAATCAGGTAAAAATCAATAACAAGTACCCCTTACCAAGGATTGATGACTTTTTTTACTAGTTTAAAGGTGGTTTTTTTTTCAAAGATCGATATTAGGTTCAGATACCATCAGTTGAGAGTTCATAAGGTTGATATTCTAAAGATGAAATTATGATGTCTCTATGGGAAATATGATTTCCTGGTGATGCCTTTCAATGTAACTAATTCCCCCACCGTGTTCATGGATCATATGAACAAAATATTCTATCCATAATTGGACCGATTCATAGTGGTTTTTATCAATGACATTCTCATATACTCTATATATGAGAAAGATCATGTGGAGTACTTGAGTATGGTCCTAGAATTAATCCAGGATCACCAGCTATACGATAAGCTCTTGAAGTTTTAGTTTTGGATATGAGAGGTTTAATTTCAAGGGAATGTCATCTCCAAGCATGGAGTATCCATGGATCTAGAAAATATTGATGTAGTTCTTTCTTTAGAACCACCCAAGAGTGTGTCATAGTTGAAAAGTATTCTCAGTTTGGTAGGGTACTATTAGAGGTTTTTGGTAGAATTTTCTAGGATGGAAACCCCTTTGATTGTATTTATGTGGAAAGGGAAGTTGTTTTCTGGATAGAGTAGTTCCAGAGAGACTTTAAGGAGTTTAGGTAGAGGTTTACCAATACTCCTATGTTGAGAATATTAGAGGAGGTTGTCAAGTACGTGATATTTTTTTATGCCTATAGATTTGGGATCGGTTGTGTGTTAATGTAGAGGTGGGAAGTGATCATTTATGGTTCAAGGTATTTGAGACCCCATGATAAGAACTATGTAACCCATAACTTGGAGTTAGAAGTGGTAGTCTTCTCCTTGAATATGTGGAGGTATTATCTTATGGTCGATCATTTCATTGTTTACTCAGACTACCTGAGTCTTAGGTATAACTTCACCCAGAGAGATCTAAACCTGAGAGGGAGGCATTGGTTGGAGTTTCTATGGGACTGTGACTTTGAGATAGTCTAAACTCTAAGGAATGGGAATGTAGTGACATATAACCTTAGTGTGAAATCTCATTTTCACTTGGTGTGGGAGGAGTTAGAGCAGCTAGCCTCATTGTAGCTGGCACTAGAGGAGGAGAGGGGTGAAACCTTTCTTTAATCGATGATAGTGAATTCCCTGATTCTTCATTATATAAGAGAATCTTAGTTGGTATATGTTGATTATGAGGTTTTGTGTGACCAAATATCCTCAGTAGATGCACTATATGGATTTTTTGAAGGTGGGGAGAACATAATCCCATTCTAAGGATGAGTGATAGTTCTGGTCACATTGTGTGAGAATTTATTGAGGGATTTTCATACCTTCCCCTTGGTTGTACATCCGAGTGTGTAAAATATGTACAAGAACCTTCGGTGGTAGTTTTTTTCAGCTATAAAGAGGTGTAAAATTTCCAAATTTGTTTCTCAATTACTCACATGTCATTAGGTAGAGGATAAACATTAGGTTCTGGAAGGTTTGGCTTAACCTTTTAAGGTCCCAGAATGGAAGCGGGATGACATATAGATGGATTTTTTAATGGGGATTCCATGGACGTTGAGGTTCCATGATTCTATATGGGTTATTTTAAACAAACTCACCAAGTCATCACTCTTTCTTACCATTTAGGGGTAGACTTTAGTCGAGAGTTTAGGGAAGATGTATGTGCATGAGATCATTCGAGTTCATGGGGTACTGATGATGATTGTATTCAACCATGGAGATTGGTTCACATCATTGTTGTGAAGAGGATTTAAGGAATATTTTGGGTCCTAATTACATATTATTACAACATTTCACCCCTAGATAGATGAACATACTGAGTGGACTATCCAAGTTTTGGAGGATATGATGAGAGCATGTGTGTATCACTTTCCATTAGTGGAGTTTTCATATAATAACAGTGATCACTCTACTTATAGTGTGTCACATTTTGAGGCCCTATATGAGTGGTCATGTAGGTTTCCCATGTGTTGGATTGAGATTGGTGAGACATCTCTTGTTGGGCTAGAGCTGGTGAAGGCAATAATAGAGAAGGTCCAGGTGATTTGTGAGTGTATGAGGACAACCCCAAGCTGATATAAATATCATAAGGACCAACATCGTAAGCCTTTTGAGTTCAATTAGGGAGACCATGTTTTCCTGATATTCTTCCCATGATGAGTATTATATAGATTTAGTTGGGGAAGCAAGTTATTTCAAGGTTTATTGAACCTTTCCTAATCCTACATAGGGTTAGCAAGGTTTCTTACCATTTGGACCTACCCCCACAGTTAGATTGAGTGCATGATTTCTTCCATGTGTTTTGGATAAGGAGATACGTGAATGACTTGACACGCATTATTGACTAGGGCGAGTTGGACATTGAGGATGAGGCTACCTTCTCGGAGTACCTAGTGGTGATCAAGGATCGATATGAGAATATCATGTGTGGGTGGACCATTCCACTAGTTCCAGTGCTTTGGAAACATGGTAATGTGATGAAGAGCTCCTGGTAGATTGAGTGTCACATGTAGTCTCAATACACCCACCTTTTTATGTAGCTTGTTCTTTTCAGGGTGAAAATCCTTGAAGGAGGGGAGAATGTAATGGCTTTGGTATTTTTAGTTTGATTTTTTTAATATTTATATATATGTGGATTTTTCCACTAAGTTGGGTTGTGTTTTGGGTGTTGTAGGTCCCCAAAATTAATATATTAAAAATATTAATATCACACATGAATATATATTCAGTTTAAATGGTTTTCCAATTGATTGATACCTCATATGGGAAATCTGTGACCGCGAATATCTCTGAAATGCGGGGTTTACCCTAGGAATAAAATAAGGTTGGTCAGCTTTGGATGTTCTGTGGAAGGTGAACGTTGGAAGGTGCGTTAATTAAATTAAATAATTTATTTATTTATTTTACTTAATGTCCTAAAACCGAATCCCCCTCTATAAATATGTCATTATGATGAATCTTTAGGGTTAACTGCATAACTATGGGAGATTAGAGGGGAGGAAGTGAGGTTCATTATCATTGTAAAGATCAAGAACACGGATCGACAACAATTGATAGAGGGGATTTGGTAGAAAAATGAAGAATTCAATGGGATCCTCATCATCTTTATTAAAGGGAATGTTCTTCATCAAGGATCAATTCTTCTTGAGGTTGGGATTTTTATTTTTTGGATTTTTACCCCTTGATTTAATTGTTAAGAATAAATTAAATATCTACTTTATTCTACATTTTTCATTCTTCACATGAGCTTAGTTTTAATTATTGTTATTAAACCCAATTACTTATATCCACCGCACCCTTGATTCACCCTTTTTTCTGTGATATGTAATCGTTGGTCAGGATCATATCAGACAATGATGATTTTTCTCTCTATTCTCGTGCTTTTCTCACCACTATTCTTTGTGTTCTTCACCATTAGCCCATGAGGCCACAATTTGAAATTTTCGGGATGTAGAGCATGATTAAAACCTAGGATTCATGACAGTTATGCAAATGACATAGGGATTGGTGTTTTGTGGATGGATTGAGATGGATAAGTGGATTCAGGTGATGGCTTCATGGATTGGGACCCCGAACGATATGGGAGGCGCGATGGTTACTACCTGGGTAAATATAATCCCATTTTACAGACACCAAAGGCCGATAAATGAATATCAGAGGTGACATACTTTAGATTTGTCCATTTTGGGTGAGTCAAGTGGTGGTGGAAGCAGCGGTAATGGAGGATCTGGTGACTACATGAAGAAAAACTTCATGTGAAAAATGCAACTACACATCATGTATCTTAGAGAAACACACATCATGTATCTCGATTTCTTGAGGTAGATAGGGTTTTAGACCAAGTTGAGTATCACATGCCATGTGGTCAGGCCCACACATTGTCTGACTCTACTTGGGTAGACAATCTATGTACTGAGGGGACATGCTCAAGACCCCAGGTGAACAGACATGTCGCGTACCCTAGATACATGTTGTGTAGGGGTACATGGATATCCAATCCATGTTAAAAGGAGGAAATTACTAGGTTTTTGAGTAGAGTCACACATTGTGTGACCCTATGTACATGTTATGTACTTTTCCCAGTAACTTATACCTTGTGTATCTCTTTCTTTGGGAATCAGATTTAGGTTTGTGAGTAGTCTATCTCAAGTAGTTTCCTGCGTGGTACATAATGGTGGACTTCAATTTGGAATCAATGATATGACATTAGGTGTTTCAATCATGATGCTTCTTCTTGCGAAACTTGGCTGATAATAATGATCGGGTATGGTCATCAAAGAGGTTTCAGGGTTGGTACTCCCTTGACATACCAGGGTGTGGGTCCCCTATATACTTTATACATATAGAGTAGGTACTCTCCCATATTAAAAAGGGTGAGGTTCATCTATCTATATAGTGGTACTACCCTATCATAGAGATCCAATAGGAATCAAGTCCTCCACTGAAGATAGTGTTACCTTGGCTGTGGAGCACTGTAGCAAGGAGCAGTCCCTCTACTCTGATTCTTATGAGGTTGCGCATGGTTCTTGGCATCAAAGATGGGACCTTTGTGAGATATAGGATTAATCAACATTCTTAGATGGTTGAGAGGATGGAGATCCCATTTATCTCTTTATTTGGGTTTCTTTATGATCATATATGATGTTGTATTTTCTTTTCACTCTATGCCTTTGGGTTTAGCTAGATGTTTTTATTTTATTGGTTCCCTCTTGGTTTTCAGGGAATCTTACTAAGTATGTTTATACTCACCCCTTCATGGTTATTATTGGGTAAGGAAATATTTTTTTTTGGAGTGTATTTTTTCCTTTTATATCTTTTATATCACCTTACTTCACTTTGATGTATTCTCTTGGAGGTTGTTGCATGCATCGATTACATTCTAGATGTTTAAATATTTTACTATATCTCTGCACTATTGTATAGATCTGATTGTATGAATATATGCTGGTACTTTAGGTTAAGGCATTCCATTTTGATTATATGACTACTTGGCGCTTGTCTCCAGCCCCTGTTCTATTGGAGGTGTGCTTGGGGTGTCACCCTTGGATTACTGTCAGCCTATGTGGGGTCTCGGTGGGTTGAGTCATGATAATGTGTAACCAGTACATGCACCAACTTAATATCATCTGAAAAATGAATGGGATTACCCTCTAGAACAACCTAATCATAGAAAACCCATCTCACTCTCTTGAGAGTTTCACATCATCAAACTAGGCTAACATGCCAAAATCACTGACCATGGTCCAAGGCATGTCAGTACGTTAAGCCAACTCCATGCTTAGCAGTCATCCAACAGTATACTAAAACTGAAGCATATACCCATGTTTACATCACTCTTCTAAATTGAATCCAAAAAATATTAGGATCGGGAACCAGAATGGTTCTGCCCTTAAAAATCTAGATTTTGATACCAAAATAACTCTAAGGGTTTCATGTCCTCATGAAAACTTATTCCTGATCCACATCATATCTCTTGGGCCTACCTCACCCATGATATCAATCTCAAGTCATATCCATGCTTGTATCCCATACCCAATAACACCTCCTTATGTTTACCATATTTAAGACACAAAATCTCTCAAACTAACTCCACTCATGGGTTTCCCTCCATCTTCACTAATCTCTGACTCACTAAATGCTAAGTTTCATCTCAAAGATCACTAGGGTCTCCCATATAGCCCAGAATTCATGTCTCGTGTAGGTTGCAACCCATATCACAACGCATAAAATGGCATCAAAAATGTCAAAACACCAACCCCCAGGGTTGCAGATTCATCATAGGCATCACAATCCAACTCATCATCCCAACAGGTATCGATTCTCACTGAGCATCCACATATGGGATTGCTCCCTCGGGAATCATGATATCACTAATCAACATCACCACAACAAATTAAATTATACAGGATGATAAATATCCAATTAGAACATGACCTATGGATTAGTTAAATATAATTTCATTCTAAGGTATATAAGAAAATTCCATATAGGTTGTTTCTGACACTTTAAGTAACTGAGACTGAATATTAACAACCCACTAGGGGTTTATCACTAAGGAAACAGGTTCCCTAGTGACCCGTTCAGATCACTCCACATCCCCTGAATCGAGGGGCTACATCATCATCGTTGAAAATAATCTCACCATAGATCCACATGACCTTCCATTAGAATAAAATATATCTACAGGTTGATACAAATAATTAGAATGTCACCAAGTAATTTTATAGGAAAACCTTGTATGAGCAGTTGTTGACACTTTAAAAAACTAAAACTCTCATCATAAAAACAATAAAACTAGAATTCCCTTAAATTTCATATGAATCCTATGTTCTAAGAATGATGTCTGAAATGCCTCTTGGATCCATGGGCTAGGAGAAAAAATCCATAACTAGTCTTCTTCCAACAGGACAAGATCCAAAAATACAACAACTCATAAATACAAACACTATGTGCATTATAAAAGGTGAAAATAATATACAACTATAATATCATAAATTTAGAACATAAATCCCATCCTCGACATGATAGAATTCCTACAGACAAGGGTAATCATGATGCACCAGCCCGATATCCATCACAATCTTTGAAACATTCCTATATCTCTTGACTACCATGTCCCTAAATAGTAAAACAAAAGAAAAAAAATCCGCTGATGTCACTTTGTAACATCTCGCTTCCTTGGACCACTGACCGATGTCTAGACCAACATTCACCATAGTACCTCAGTTGTTCCTCCCTATACGCTAGAGGTTTCCAACTAGTATTGGGGGTATATGAGAATATTATGGGGATACTATACCCCTTATATTAGAGTTCACAATAATAAATAAATAAATAAACATCATACACATCAGATCATGTGGTAGGAATAAAAATACACTGAATAGTGAAGCAGTAAACATAACATAACAAATAATAAATGAAATATAGTGAGGCCCAAACAGACATGTTATACATAAAATAGATGGATGTCCACTAGGTCAATCCCATGAACATACTAAAATAAAATAAAATAAAGATTTTGTATCCACAACCCCATTGAGCCTCACCTCACCCTGATCTCCAACCTCATTCAAGCCACCATGCTCGACCATGCTTGGGCCACGACCCGACCTATGCTTGAAATGACCATGTGAGGGTTGCTCGAGTACCCATGCGTAGCGGAGGCCTAAGCATGGTGTGATTAAAAAACTCGATAGGACACCACCGACATGGTTTTGTACTATACCAGTAATGAAATGATATGTGCATGTGTTATACTCAAAATAAAATAAATAAGTGTTGTAAATAAATAAACCAACCATGATACCCACTTAAACCTAATGTTGAAATGTCTCTAAGAACATCATGTAAACTATGCCAACCACAATACCATGATTTCCACTAGGGTGTAAGTAGATAACTTGGGTTGAGCCTAATGACCATCATTGGTCCTTGGGTCCAAAACCCTAATCGACCATACTTACTTCATCTAGTTTTAGAATGTCTCT
The DNA here is from genome assembly GCA_963277665.1 of Viscum album. Taxonomy (NCBI): domain Eukaryota; kingdom Viridiplantae; phylum Streptophyta; class Magnoliopsida; order Santalales; family Viscaceae; genus Viscum; species Viscum album. Next base: position 365,578,636 of record OY728150.1, on the reverse strand, counting down.
GATCACATCGTGTGATCATGACAATAAATATAATAAAACTAGGTCAACTCACAGTATATGTGATAGGTATCATAAACCTCCCCTATAAGAGTTTTATCCACTGATCATAATCTCATAAGTAACACAACCCCCCCCCCCATATCAGTGTTTTTCCATTTGGGGAATATGCCCTATAATAATCTCAGACCTCCCCTATGGGAGGATTCTTATCTGGGGCATACACCCTATAAGTATCTCAACTAAGAAATAACCCTATAAGTATCATAGAACTAGATCCAAGATCACCTAGGTATACCAGACTTACCATACCTCGTTAGATAACAGTCCCCCAATAGATTGCAAGCCACAAGCCCCCACCGAAAGACCCCCAGTAGGATAGCACATGGAGGCCCACTCTGACCACCTCAGCTCCAACTCATGATAGTCCAACCAATTTCACATTTTCTCCATGAGAATTTCTATCCATTATTCAAAACTTTATAAGGAATATACCATGAAATGCCTCAAGAATTAAATCATAACCACAGGTGTACCTATTATTAACCAATTACGCAAACCAAGGTCCGACTCCTCAGAGCACGACCTAGCTCATCACGAACTAAACAGACTCAAAACATTGATCAAGGATCTAAGGTGACACCTTAGATCATATCTACCTATTTTCAAATTCACCCACTTAGGTTTATCTCTCAAAGGGGCACCCAAATGGGTCCTCTAAGTCCTAACTATAAGAGAGGAATCCCACTTAGGATCCTTGATCATGACTATTTTTTGGGCATATGTCCAATGCTCGAAGTACATCTAGTCCATTGGTACCACTGAAGTCATAAGACAACCTCACGAGCCTCTAGGGTAATATATAATAGATAAAGTCTATAGAGATGGATCAAGGCCCACCTATAAGTCTCAAGTTACTCTAAAACGATCAACTCACCCATCCTAAGTCCATTTTTCCTATGATCAATCTACCTAGGACAAAATGTCTCAAGGGTCCACACAATCCTACTCAGGTCATCCATCTCAAGTTTTATCACACCCCACTCTTAGACCTCAAATATTCTGAGTCCATATATATTCTAGGACTCATCCATAAGTTTTTAAGGTGTCAATATAGTCCTTGAGGTCCTCAGTGGCCTTGGAACTTTGTATATTTGTTTGTGGGTGCTTACTCAAATCTAACAATTTAATTTAAATTTAACTATTTAAACTAAATTAAACAATTTAATAATAATAAGGACATCACCTTTCTACAGGGAAACATTCACCCATTTTCATATATAAAATATTCATCAATACATAGGGATAGTGTGAGGATAACCTAATTCATTTTTTAGTTTTTTTAGTCATTTTCTAAAGGTTGGAAGCCCACTTTTAAGACTTATCCAACCTCTTCCAAGCTCATCCACACATCCTGAGCCTCTAACACACACCCAAAATTATTAATTAATTAATTATAATCAATTTATAATTGATTAAAATAATTTACAATTGAATTAAAAATTAATTAAATTTGGAATAAATGTTGACATCTCACTGTAAGACCTCATTGCATTGGAACTGCAATCATACAAACTCCAATGACCCGTGATGTGCCCCCAACCTCATACTGTGCAAATACCTAACACATGGAATCAATTTCATAATCATTTATATTAAATTTTTAAGGAAAAACCTTAGAAAAATTGATATGATAATGTACCTTAATTGAATCAACAAGAGGCAGTACCCATACATGATATCAGGACATCTATAGCTTAGGTTGAGTAGAAGCCACATCCATATTGTATGATTACACCATGATCCAGTGGAATCGAAACCAAAACCCTAAACCAGAGAATTTAAATTGAGAGAAGATTAAGGGAAAATAAGGGTGTAGGATGAAGAATTGAGAGACTTATCTTAAATTCCAATGGATCACAACCAATAACCCTCAAATACGAGGAAAATAAAAGGAGGTAGAGGGAGGAAGGTAGTTGGGAATGTGCATGAATGAGAGGGAGAAAATAGGAATTCACATTTAAAATACTAGAGGGAAAAAATGGTAATTTTTTCACTTTAAATGAGCTACTTGGTTTGTTCATATGGTTTTCCAAACCTTGATCCAACCATGCGGATGACAATGCCTCAAACCCTTCACCTCACACGGTTAGGTTGCATGGTTTTCCAAACCGTGCACCAACCATGCAGGTTGGCTCTGCTACTCTAAGGTTCAATTGATTACACATGAGTCAAGGAATATTTCATTTAGAAACCAAATAAAAAGCTAAATTGGGTTTTGGAAAAAATGAACCAATTGGCCAAAATGGATAATTCTAAGTGGAACTCCCAAGGGGTGTCCATATGTGGTATGTGCAAGATCTAACCCACAAAATGATAACCAATAGGTAATAACTAAGGTGAAACAGTCAATTATAAATGAAGGAATCAATGTAATTGATATTACTATCAAAGTTCAGCATATGGAATGATGGAAAATAGTTATGAAATGATAACGGAAAAACAATGTGGCCACCTACCTCATGGCTGTTGACGACGTCTCACTCAATCTTGGCCTCAGATTCAGATTATGTTGGAAGAGATCTGAGAAACAATAAAATGCCTTGAAAATAGGGCATATGAGCCTATATCTAAATAGTTCAAATGATGGAAAGAAGAACCTTGATAGGAGTAGAGAGACTAGGTAAGCATACCTCAAGGGATCTGGTGCTTCTAAAGGATTGAAGATTGGACAAAAAACAAAGGCTCTAGATCAAAGCCTAGCTTGGGAGGGTTCTTGAGCTCAAAGAAGAGGAGAACCCACTAGTTTTTATTCTAGAGGAAGAAGGAATAGTAAAATAGTATTTAAATTTTAAGTGGGGGGATTGTAAATTCACCCTAAAATATCACTATGCACAGTTTAGGTGCACAGCTAATCAAACCATTCACCAACCATGCACAGTTGACTATAGAGAAGGGGCACCCTATGCGTTTTGGTGCACAGATTGAATAACCATACAGAGACCATCCAAATGGTCTATGTCCCATGTCTGCAACTGGAAACACGGTCGTGCACCCTAGGTCACACAGTTTTAGACAAACCGTGTGGCCTGGTCTATTTTTCCCATTTCAGAGCTCTGGGCACTGAACGAGCACTAGATGCTCTCATGACCTCCTTGGATTGATTAGAAAACTTTATTAGGGTTGTTTAAGGTATTAAAATTGAAAAAAATAATGATTTGTACCTTCATTGAAAATACAGTTCATTACAAACTCCCCTCCTAAAGTAACTCGTCTCAAAGTTTTCCTTATGAGGGTAAAGAGATACTGCCAACAAAGAGTTCCAACCACTGAGATCATATATCAGATTCCCACTCCTAGGTCTCATCTTATACTTGGAAGTGATTCCATAACATTCATACAAGAGGAATGGACCTACCTCATAGTGTATGCATTCTCTGATCAAATATACACACCGGATACTCATCAAATGAATCATAAATATCCAATTCAACCTCATCTAGATGAAAGATGTGTAATGGGTCTGGATAGTATCGGTGAAGCTAAGATACATGAAATAAATCATGCATAGACCAATATCTCTAAGGAAGTGGAAACTGGTAAGCTAATGGTACAATCCATTTAAAAACCTCAAAGGGTCCAATGACCCTCGATGGGATCTTACCCTACTTATGAATATGGTCATGCCCTAACCTAGGTGAGTCTCACAAGAAAACCCAGTCTCCAACCTCGAACTTAAGAGCTTGTCGATGTCTGTTGGCATATGACTACTTTCTAGACTAAGTTGTAAACATACACTTTATAATCAATTATAACTACTTTGTAGTCTCCTAAACTATATGAGGCCTAAGAAAAGTTGCTTCCCCTACCTATAGCTAACACATAGGTGATAAACAAGGCCTACTATATAAGGCTTCATAAGGGGACATATCGATGGTAGCCTGAAAGTTATTATTATAAGAAAACTCAACCAGAGTAATGTGTTTCTCCTAATAAACTCAAAAGTTAAGTACACTCACACAAAGCATGTCCTATAGAACCTGGATAGTACATTTTGTCTATCCATCGATTTGTGGGTGATAGATTGTGCTCATAAGTACCTGCATACCCAAGGCCTTCTATAACCCCTAATAAAAATGTAACATGAAACAAGAATCTCTATCAGAAATGATAGAATAGAGATCTCCATTAATTCATACAACTTCTTTGGTGTACATCCTTCCTAGATCATATATCATGAACATCTCTCATACAAGTAATAAGTGTGCGGCCTTTGTCAGATGATAAATGACAACCCACACTACATAGTTTCCATGAGGTAATCTAGGTATACCAAACATAAAATCCATCAAAACATCATCTAATTTCCAATATGAAATAGAAAATGGTTGTAGAATCCCTACCGATTACTGATGTTTCACCTTCACCTACTGATAGGTGGAACACCTAGTGATAAAACCAACTATTTCATGTTTCATGATAGGCCACCAATACTATCATTGTAGGTCTCGATAAATTTTGGTGACACTGGAGTGAACCGCCCATGTTGAGGCATGAAATTCCCTCATCATCTCCTCTCTGATGTCTTCCAGAACCCATATAGGCTAACAGAACAATAAGGTATCACCCCTATCCACAACCCAACCTAAATATTTATCATCATTTAAAATGATTTCCCTTAGGATAAGGTTTTTGGGATCAGATAGGTGTCTCAAACTTACCCATTCCAGAATATTATACATCACTACTAAGGATGAGAGAGCAGTCTGACCATGGTTCTCCTGAACCTCAACATGTATCTATGAGAATAAGGCCATAAGCTTCCATTCATATCTAGATTCTTCAACCATCTGTGTCTGATTCTTTTGGCTCAAATCATCGGCTACTAAATTTCCCTTTCCAGACATGTAGGAAAGCTCAAAATCAAATGATTGTAGGTACTAAACCTACCTATGTTATTTGGGATTCACATCAAACTATGTGAAGATGTATTTGAAGATTTTGTGATCAGTGAATACCATAAACACTCTCCAAGTAGATAGTGTCTCCAATAGTGCAAGTCATGAACAACCATAGTGATATCGAGGTTGTGCGTCGGGTAATTCCACTCATGAGGCCACAACTAATGAGAACCATATGAAAAAAATCTTCCATCCTGTATCATAAGATCTCAAATACCGATACTTGATGCATCATAGTACACATTATAGCTCCTACCTGGCTTTGGAAGAATTATTTTCGGTGCTGAAGTTAATATTCCCTTAAACTCTTGAAAGGTTGTTTCATAAGATTATGACCAAATGAATTTCACACCCTTCTTTTCCAGGCCTATAAGTGGTGATGAAAGGTGTGATAAATACTGGATAAAGTGCCTGTAATATCTGGAAATCCCTAAGAAACTCTATATGTCAAAGATGTTCTTGGGATACTACCAAGAAACTACAGCTCTCACTTTCTCTAGGTCTAATGAAACTTCTGACTCTGAGATGATGTGGCCTAGAAAGTGGAATTTGTCAATCCAAAATTGTGATTTACTAATCTTAGCATAAACTTGATGCTCTCTTGGAATATTCAGAATGATCTCAAGCTGGGTTTCATGGTCATGTCTAGAGCAAGAATACACAAAGATATCGTCAACAAAAAAACACAAATGAATCCTGATACAGGTGTAAAAACCGATTCATAAGAGCCATAAAAACTATAGGTATATTCATGAGTCCAAACAACATGATCAGGTACTTGTATATACAATACCTGCTCTTGAAAGTTGTGCGAGGTATGTTTGAGGTCTTGACATGCACCTGATGATATCCTGACCTCATATATATCTTTGAAAATTCTTTCACTCCATGGATCTGATAAAAAAAGTTGTATATTCTAGACAGTGGATACCAGTTCTTAATAGTGAGATGATTCAAACAATGGTAATTTATTCAAATACTAATGGTACCGTCTACCTTCTTGGAAAAAAGGATGGGTGAATCCCAAGGAGAAGTGTTGGGGAGAATAAATCCTTTAGTCACCAATTCCTCCAACTGTTTCTTGAGCTCCATAAGATCCTTATGTGACATCATATAAGGAGGAATGGTCACTGGTACTACTCTTGGTACTAGTTCAATAGTAAAATATACCTCTCACACTATAGGTAGATTAGAGAAGTTTTTAGGAAAAATAGCGGGTTGTAACCCCTAGTCATCGAGGAAAAACTAGAGATCTGAGTTGTCACACTACCCAACCTATGTTGCTCGAGTCCTGATCATGTATCCTGAACATCCCATTCTCCCTTATGCATGTTCTTACCACCATCTGGTGATGTAAACATCACTCTCCAATGATGGGAATCAATATGGGATCTATAAGGAACTAACCAGTCCATCTTGATGATTACATAAAATCCTGTCATGTTGAGGACGTATAGATTCCATATAAAAAGGTAACCACCTATCTCAAGGGGACAATACTTATAATAACAAACACCCTCATAATGGATACCTAATGGTGTATCTATCGCCATAATGCTATGAAAGTTTTTAACATTGATGCCCAGACTCTCATTGATTTCCTCATATATAAATGAGTGAGACGCACCTATATAAAACAAAGTAGACACTAAAGTGAAGGCTACTAGAATAGTACCTCATATAGTAGATGGTTGTCATTATGCTTCTCTGGTGTAGGTTGTACTACATGTAACTAGCATGTACCACAACCATGAGTCACTGCTTGACTTTCCTGAGAAATCCTGCTCTACTAGCACTGAGAATCATAAGTCTGACTACCTCTACCTCAACTACCACCTCAGCCTGATCTGTGGGTGGTATTCTAGCTACCTGTCTAACATGATCGTACTGGTCTAGCTCCTGACCAAGGAGTGGGTTCAGATCCCCACTCTCTAGGCATTGGAGGGAAATTCCTACAGTAACACTAAAGTTAGTCCATCCTACCAAAACTTCTGCACCCAACTGGATCATGTGGACATTGTGGTTTAACATGATCCTTCTTTTCATACTGGTGACAGATAAAAAAGTTATCTTTATGAGGATAATGACTACCACTACCTCCACAAGAAACTTCAAAGTGTCGTTTTATCCCATAATAAGAACCATTGTAAGCACTAGGTGCTAAATTACCCTGATTTTCACTATTAAATTATCTCATATTTATCTCAGTAATAAGGGTCTGGTTGATGATTTCAAAAATGGTCATCAACCTAAACACATTGACCTGTGACTAGATGGCGTAAACCAACCCATCCTCGAATCACCTAGCGATCATAAGATCATCAACATCTAGATAGGGAGTGTAACGCTTCAGCTTAGTGAAACAGAACAATTATTCCATAACTTTCATACTCCCCTACTATAGATTCATGAATTATTTAGCCCAATCATCCCTCTGAGTTTGGGGAAAGAAGTAGTCATAGAAGATGGTCTGAAAATCTTCACATACTATATCTCTATACTGTTCAACTTGGGTGATGACATCCCACCACCTCTTAGCTGAATCATATAGCAGATAAGTAGCTAGTGTGATTCTTTACTATGGAGGCATCTCTAGATTCTCAAATATAGATAAAATAGTCTCGATCTAAGAATATATAATAAGAGGTCCACCATCCCTCGAGAAGGTGGAAGGATGTTGTTGTTGAATCTTTTGTATCAACTCTTCCATACTTAGGGAACGTCTCACTACACCTTGCATGTTCTGAAGCATATGCAGAAAACCATCTTGAAACTGGGCATTATTTCCCATCTCGGGTATAGGAAGAGGATTTGTGGGTGGCTCTACAGGAGGAATGACTGGAATCTCACGGACCTCCACCTCAAGAACATGATATTCACCACATTCAAGGCATACGATAGGAGGACTTCATAGAAACATGACACTATAATTCCAAACACACACCTCAAAAGAGATTTAAGCAATTTAGAATATTGCATTCAAGAAACTAGGACATGCACTAACACCTTCCAATAAGAGTGATCATGCCTCTCTGTCGGCTTCAAAATCTAGGTCTAAATGGTGGAACAGATCATAAAAGGTCGTAAGAACATAGAAACACCCACTACCCACTACTAAGGCTGGGTTCGAGTCTAATTATTTGAGTCATATATATATATATATATATATATATATATATAAGATGTTTTTATTCCATTTATAAGTCATATTCAATTGAATTTGTGATCATTTAAACATTTAAATCAAATTAAAATGGTTAAATCAGATGGATTTCCATTTTCCGATCCATATGGGACCATACTCCTTATGAACATAACCATGGCATCCATTCAACTCACACCATAACACGTTCTAGATCATGTGACTGATGGTCCATAGCTCAAAATTCCATAATTTACTGCTTAAGGTGTCTTCTTTAACCCATTCAGGAAAACATTATTAGGTTAAGGAAGGTGATTTAAGTATCAATTTTGTTTTCAAATCCTATAAATATTTCAGCACAATTCAATACAAATTCAAGGCACAACCAATAAGTAATAGGCAATTTCATACTAAAAATAAACATACCATGGCAAGAATGTTGCCTATTAATCATATTATGCCTATAGTGATGCATGATCTAATATAGAGCCCTCATTTCATCCGGTAATAGCAAAGAAATTAGAATTTCAATGTAATCAATATCAATAACAACACAAGTCATGTGTGTCACCAAATGGTGAAATTATATAAAAAATAAATAGCAGAATCAATAAAAATGATTATGATTCAAGTAACTTGGCCTTTACCCAGACATGAGTTCGCGATGCCCAAACACAGCTTATGACCAAGTCCCAGCTCCTCCCATATCACTAGGTCTAACAAATTTGTTCTAAGAAATGGAGACAATATTCCTCTTATATATGTAGGAAGAACACAAAAAGTTTTTGATCTGAGTGTCCAGCCGATTGATGAGATCCATAGGCCATTAATAAATCTAGAAGGTTATACAAACATGGATGTGAAAACTGAGTTCACTAAACATATTTTTTCCACTTGAGACAAGGTCTTCACTTTCCTACTAAAGAGTTGGGGTGATATTACTAGAAATTACCTCCAAATAAGTGGGTATTACCCTACTTGAAAAAAGGGGTCTACCGAAGTAGGTGAAGGGTATATCCCCTCGCTTGACTTGAAGAAAATTTAAGACATGCCTTTTTTTAAGTGATAACATCCCTTTCCAAAGATAGACATGGATTTATTCCATAAAATGACCTATCAAGACACCTGTTCATAGTGAGAGAAAAATATCTTAATGGTATTAAGAGAGTCAGAATCATCCTCACATAAAATTAGAATATCATCAGTATAAAATAAATGGGTAGGGACTCTAAGATTTTTGGAATCCTTTATATGAGATAATTTGTTGTTTTCAAAAAACTTAAGAATACATCCACTGAGATATCAAATAGACCAAAAATAATAGTAGGTAGAGGATCACCCTATCTAACACTTCTTGAGCATCTAAATAATCCTTTGGTAGAACTATTGAGAAGAACATGTAACCTGGTACTCTATAGCAAAGAGTTGATAAAACTGATAAACTTGTTAGAGAAACAAAAATTCTATAGAACATTAAAAATGAAACTCCATTTGAGTGTGTCAAAGGCTTTAGAGATGTAAAAATTAAGATAAATCTTCCCCTGTTTATCCTTCTTTTGAATAATGTTAACACCCTTGATGCACACCTGTCATAAGGCATGGAAAAAACAATTTAATTTCCTAATACATCACATAATCTGATTGGGGTCATCTCACTTGAGAAGCATCATAGTTGATTCAATCATGGAATCTAGTTCACCTAATCTAACTCTTATTGTTTTTTTATTATTTATTGAAATCAATGGTTTTGGTTTTGAAAAAACGTGCAATTAAAATAATGAAATGAAAACATTAAATATAAATTCAGATGTAGATGCAGAAAAAATGAAATTAGGGAAGAAAGAACTTGATACTAGGGTTGGATAACACAAGTTCATTTGTTATTTATTTATTTTTTAAATTCAATTTGATAATCTATTTATAAAAAACCTCATTAATGAATTAATTTCCTTTGATTTATAGAGTGTGTAATTTTAGTATGCATTTGGAAAACCAAACCACACCTCCTCTAATAGTCAAGTAGGGTAACACATCAACTGAGAATGTTATTCCTAAAAGACCTGGCTCCACCATATGTTGTTTCATCCCTTTAAGAAACCCCAAATCCACCATATTAATGTTTTTTCAAAGATAAGGGAGGGAAAAAGAATGAATCAATGAAAAAGAATGTATTTTGAAATAGTGTCGTGGTGGACGACCATTGCACCCGTGAAATACTTCTCCATCCACCACAAATAAATTTAAAACATTTTAAATTGAATATCAATAACAGATTACACTATTTAGATTGGTCACTTTCCATTGCAATGTGAAAAGAGATCACGGTGGAAAGATGGAAGAGAGAGAGTGGGAATTAGAGTTGGAAAAAAACGATGGAAGAATAAATGGGAAACACTTTAATAAAAAATGAATGTGTTGCATATAAAAGAAAACTAAAATAAAAATAAATAAAAGAAATAAAATTCCTAAATGGACCTTGGCCTCCTCTCCTTGGTACCCTGAATGGTGTGGGGATGGAAATGAATGATTTGAGAGGTCAGAGCTTCTCTCCTTTTATAGGAAAAATTTTTCCTCCACAAGTTGGCACATTGAATCCCCAATTAATGATTGAATAATGCATTTATCCCTTAATAAAAGTTCTTCATAATTTCCTTGGTCACATAGACTCAAAATCATATAGTATTTCAATAGTTGGTGAAGGAGTTATGGCCTTTTTACTCCAAGAATTTTTTTTGTCCAGGCAGACTCTCCACATTTCACATATAGTGCATTAATCACCATAAAAAAGGCATATTCATACATTAGATTCTTAATGAATGTTGTTCCAAAAATTATTTCTTGGACACCCTCCAAATTTTAGTGTAATTGGCCACCTCATGTACAAGTAATGAATTTTTTATTGGCTATTTCTTTTTTTGGAAGAAATTTCCAGGAAGCATCCTTCAATTGAGTTCATTCAAAAGCCACCTTAATGACTTCCAAACTTCATGGAAGTTAATGGGTGAATTAACCATTGAGTATCCTTTCATATTAAGGTGGAATAACCTAAATTGGAGGTGTGTAGACCGAGATGTGCTTCTATTATGGTGGTGGGTTCCACGTTGTTAGCCCGGAAAATTCTTTAACTTCATTTATTTTTTAGGGCCTCTAGATGCTCGAATCGGCCCCTGGTCCAGAATAAAAATATTAAGGAAATAAATCGAGGATTCCAGTAGAAAAAGAATCACTAAATTTTGAATTATAATTTTAAATAAATAACAAAAATACCCTTGACATAAAAATATATAAAAAAATCCATATTTAAGCAACTTTTCATTTTTAGTTCAAAACAAATCATAAATCCAAAATTGATCCATATAAGCTCAAATTGATGAATTGGTTTGGATTAAATCATTTAAATACATATAAAAAAGTATAAAATATTAGCTCTATCAATTCCTTCACACTTTAACCATGCTCCCTCAAGCATAAAATCTCAACATTAAATTTCAAAGGGCACCAATGTTACCAATATTTAAATTTCAAAGCAATAAAATCAAACAATTTTCAATGTCTAATCAAATCTTCAAGAATCTACATAAATTATCAATTTAATTTGACATTTTTCAAAGAAAAAATCAATTTATTTATTTTACTTTTCCCCTTTGAAAAATGTTGGAACTTCTCCTTTCATTCATTTAAGCTCCTCAATTCATTATTATTCAACATGCCAACTCATGATTTACTTCACTTGAATCTTTTCTCTCATCCCTCATGATACAATTCAAGTGAATTTATGCTCATATAATGAGAATATGATCCTTATCCATAGTATTTTAAAGGAACTACTTTCTTTACTTTGTAAAGGAAAAAAAGACACATAAAATCATGAGGACATTTTAATAAAGGTTCAAATGATTATGAGGCTTAAGGTTGGTGGGATTTGATGCTTTAAAAATTAAGGCTCAATGAGAAGGTGTATCTCTTAATTAAAATTCATGATATCAAAAGTAAAAGTGTAATGAAATTATCCCCTTCAATTTAGCAACACCCACTTCCCCCAAAACTCAAAGTAAGGTCGTGATCAAATAAGCATAATGAATGACTTGTGCAACCTCTTGATTTTTTTTCTTTTTTCCAAAATTTATGTTTAGATAAAACCTCACATCCATCACCTAACCATATATGATAATAGGATCATCGTTCTGAAAAATAGTGATTTTTGGTTTTCCCAAATCACAACTCATTTTTCTCATTTTTTTGTTCTTTTTGTCATTTTCACTTTTTTTATTCAAGAGGGTAAAAAAATAGAGTACAATAAATGATTCCACAACCTTTTACAATTCCCAAAATAACACCCTCGCACTTTTTTCTTACAATGCATATCATATCTTCCACCATGACTCCCTTTACCCCCACACTTAAACATTAAAATATCATGAAAATACCAACAGTGTAGAGGGAATGGATAAAAATGGCTTGAAACATGGCTCATTCATATAAATACCATTCATGGTCTCTATGGGATAAAGAAGGAATAATGTAAAGTGGTATTTTAAGGATAAAGGTTTTTTTAAAATATGCCTCAATCATTTTAAATGTGTTTTTGCACAGTCATATCTTTGACAAGTTCAAATGCAAGTTTTGGCAGGTGACATGCCCCAAGATCACTCATGAAATATGCTCAAGAATAAATGGGAAGTACTTGGTCTATAAATCCTCTTGGGAATTAGACATATGATATTGGACAATCACTCAAGTAATGATTAATAATAACAAATCAATTCACATGAATTTGAGAAATTCAAAGCATGAAAAATGTATAGGAAAATTCATTTAAATGAATCAACTAATTCCCTAAAATCATGAGTCATCATTTCAATATCCATGATTAACTTTAAACATTCAATTTTCCATTTTACTCATTCAATATCATTAACATTAAAATATAAAACATGGAATCACTGGATCCCTAAGAAACTCATGTCTCTTAGATAAGTTGAGTAAAACATGAATTCAAGTGTGGGCATGAAATTGTATCTTTAAATCTCAAATCATGATTTGGAAAAAATGTAAGTAGTTTAAAAGTTAAAAATTAAAAGTAAACTCCCTTTTGAAATAAAGCTTCAGTCCTCTTCCACCAATGTTTGGGGCTTCCTTCAACTATCACTATCCTAAAAATGAAAATTACTCAATTAATCACAAGGATCATTTAATTTATGCTCAAAATTAAAAGAGGCAGTGAGCCGCATGCTCAACTAATATAAAAAAGGAAATTTAAATTTAAATTTAAATTCCTAGAAAGAATTTAAAGATAAATCTTGGTATGATCCCCCAAGTGGACCCTAAATTTTTACTGCCTCTAGTGGGCAGTACCAGCTGTTATCCAAAGTCTGATGGTGGATGAAGCTCCTTTGACTTGAACCACCACATGTGGATATTCCCATATTTTAGTTATTTGTTCTTGTTTAGGAGGATTACATGTATAGAGTACACTATATCCTCCCCCTTTGCAATATGGTACAGTTTGAATGGAAGGGGTAGGATAAAGTATGGAGCCTCTTCCTCCTCCATTGCTACTTGTGCAACGTTCTCTTTCTCTTCTTTTACTCCCTCTAATGAATTTTCAATGTCTTTAGGGAGATTCAAGTGTTCCTTAACAGGTGCATTTTTATTTTCATCTTCTTCTAAGGAAAAGTAAGGATTGACCAAATCTGAAAATTCAAAAACATAAGGATTGATTCTCAAATAAGATTGAATGAAATCAGAAAAGGTAGAGTTCATGGAAGGATCGTCTCCCTGAGTTGGTTCTGGTTCAATCACTTCTTCAGTTGAACGTGCCTCTTGGAGTTGATTATCATTATATGGAGTTAGATAATTGGGCTCCTCCACCTCGAGTTTGGATTTAACTTCATGGATGTCTTCAGTGAAATCTGGGAAGACCAGTGGCACTTCCTTCTTGGCCTTGAATCTTTGAATGTCAGTTTGAAGTTCATCGACCATGACCATCAAATCTTCAAGTGAGATCCATGTTTCTATTTATCTTTCCTTCTGTTTGAACCTTATTATTAGAGAATCATCCCTTCCTTGGAGGGCCTCTATAGTGTAGTATGTTTTTTCTTCATGCACCTGTGAGTAATTTTTTCATGCATAATAATTTGAATTTGAATACATCATAGAAAAAGGTTTTTTTGAATTTTTTTAAAAATAAAACAAAGAAAAATATTTTAAAAAATGTGAATTTAGAAAAAGTGATCAAATTAACTACTTATCTCCCTGAAAACGATGCCAATTTTTATTCACACTTGTCGTAGGGCATGGCAAAAGCAATTTAATTTTCTAATACAGCCTAGAGGCTAACTAGGGTCATCTCACTTGAGGAGAGTAACATTTGATTCAATCACTGAATATAGTTCACCTAATATAAATCTTTTTGGTTTTTATTATTTATTGAAAACAATGGTTTTGATTTTGAAAAAATGTGCAATTAAAATAATTAAATACAAACATTAAATATAAATGCAGATGCAGATGCAAACAGAATGAAATTAGGGAAGAAAGAACTTGGTCCTAGGGTTGGATAACACATGTTCATTCATTATTTATTTATTTTTTAAATTCAATTTGATAATACATTTAGAGAAACCTCGTTAATGAATTAATTTTCTTTGATTTATAGAGTGTGTGATTTTAGTATGTGTCTGGCACACCAAACCACACCTCCTCCAATAGTCATGTAGGGTAATGATTCAACCGATAATGTTTTTCCTAAAAAACCCAGTTCCACCATATTTTGTTTCATCCCTTTAGAAAACCCCAACTCCACCATATGAAGGGTTTTTCAAAGATAAGGGAGGTAAAAAGAATAAATCAATGGAAAGGAATATATTTTGAAATAGTGTTATGGTGGATGACCGCCGTACACGTGAAATACTCCTCCATCCACCACAAATAAATTTAAAACATTTTAAATTAAAGCTCAATAAAAAAGAACACCGTGAAATATCCCCCAGGTCCAAGCCTCAGATTAGTCACTTTCCATTGCAATGTGAAAAGAGATCATAGTGGAAAGATGGAAGAGAGAGAATGATAATTAGAGTTGGAAGAAAAAGAATGATGAAAGAAGAAATGAGGAACACTTTAATAAAAAATAAATGTGTTAAATGTAAAATAAAAGTAAAATAAAAGAAAAATAAAGAAATAAAATTCCTAAATGGCCTATGGCCTCCTCTCTTTGGTGCCCTGGATGGTTGGGGATGGGAAGGAATGATTTGAGACGTGAGAGCTTCTCTCATTTTATAGAGAGAATTTTTCCTCCACAAGTTTGTGCCCTGCATCCCCAATTAATGATAGAATCACGCATTTATCCCTTCATAAAAGTTCCTCATAATTTCCTTAGGAGTCTATCCTCAAAATTATAGAGTATTTGGACACTTGGTGAGGTAGTTATGGCATTTTTACTCCAAGTATTTATTATGTCTAGGAAGACTCTCCACATTTCACATACCATGCATTAATCACCATTAAAATGGAATATTCACGCACTACAGCCTTCATTAATGTTGTTCTAAATAGTATTTCATGTCCACCCTCCAAATTTCAGTATGATTGGCCAACTCATATATGAGTAATAAATTTTTTATTGGATATTTATTTTTCTGGAAGAAATTTCCAGGAAGCATCCTTCAATTGAGTTCGTTAAAAAGCCACATTAATGGCTTCTAAACTTCATAGAAGTTGATGAGTAAACTAACCACTGAGTATCCTTTCATATCCAGGTAGAATCACCTAAATTGGAGGTTTCTAGACTGATATGTGCTTTCATTACGATGGTGGGGTCCACACTGTCTGCCTGGAAAATTCTTCAAATTCATTGATTTTTTAAGGCTTGTAAATGCTCAAATAAGTCTCTGCTCTAGAAGAGAAAGATGAAGGAAATAAATAAAGGATTCTATAAAAAAATCACTTAATTTTGAATTATATTTTTAAAGAAATGACAAAAATACCCTTGACATAAAAAATTGTAAAAATATCCACATTTAAGCAACTTTCCATTTTTAGCTAAAAACACATCATAAATTCAAAATTGATCCATATATGCTAAAATTTATGAATTTTTTTGGATTAAATCATTGAAATACATATAAAAATGTGGAAAATATTAGCTATATCAATTCCCTCACACTTAATGTAACACCCCAAGGTTTTAAAAATAAATTGACATGCATGAAACTTTGTTTTAAGTAGATTATTATAAATAGCTTTTAAACATAATTTTTCTACTTCTATATTTTTAATTTTGAAAAACAGTCATCTGCAATTGTGATCAGTAAGTTATTTGGAGTCTGATGGAACACACTTGATTTTTGGTAAATAGTAACATACCCTTATGAATAGTAATATGAATAGTAATATGACCCAGATGAATATTAAATTGTATTATTATTTTATTCTCTTAATGATTTAAGATAATAACATCCTGATTAATTTTTTAAGGTGATATAAAATGAGTTATAGTTTTAAAATTGTTAATTTTTGAATAAAGTATGATTTTATTTAAAAATTAAATTAATCATATTTAAAAAATTATTTTCAAAAAATGGATTTCATTTTTTAATTCTACATGTTTAAAAATGGTTAGATTGAATTTTTGGTATTTTTTTTAAATTCTTGAATTTTTTATGAATAGTGAAATGCGGTAAAATACCATATATTCAAATTATCAGTTAAATACACTATTTTTTACATCATGGTTGATGTAATCCCACTTGTTTCTAACTCACATGATCTCTTTACTATTTTGATCACAAGAATGAAGATTATTTATAGTCTTGGACAAAAATACTAAAATAATGATTAAAATAATGTGAAATCCTTTCTCTCTACTATAAATACCACCCCCATTCCCCTCTTCCTCTCACGCCTCTCAAGCCTTGAGAATTGACTAAGTTCTACCAAATACCCTCCCCAAGTATCTTCCCCACATCCAAGACTAGTTGGTCTCACCCAAAGGCCAAAACCAAAGGGCTTAAGGAGGATCTCAAGGAGAAGAGATCAAGAGATAAGAAACCTCTTCCTTTTTCATGTGTTTTCTTTTCAATTCCTTTTATTTTCTTATAATATCTTATCTTACCATTATACAAGAGGAATTAAAGATACATAATCTTATATATTATATATGTTATCATTTTTATGTAAAAATTCCTCAACTCCCTTCATCTCCTCCCCCTTTTATAAAGACACCGTTTGTGAAGTGTCGTTTACCAAAATCATGGATGATGTGTTTGAAATTTCCATTACTTCCTTAAAAACTATTTGTAAAACCATTTTAATGGTTGAAATATAATTTAAAGTGTATTATGTAACCTATATTATGTTATGTAATGAACTTCTATGCATGACATTAAATTATATAATGAAATAAGTACATGATTATCGAGGAACCACAAAAAATGATCGAAACAAATATCATTAATGTTTTATCTAATGGTTCATTATAATATATGATAAAAAATGATTTATGGTATCATTATATATTCTAGAAACATATGAATACCATTTCATTTCACCTCTAGAATTTCATTTCCATGCGATAAGAAAATCAAATACAAATTGGCCATGGAAATCATGTAAAGAACGCACCCAAAACAATGGAAGGAACAAAATACTAATAATTAAAGGGTGAAATGATGTTATAAAATGATCATATAAGGTATTATAAACAATAATATGTTTCTATAATATATTAATAACACTCTTCGAACCATTACACAGGAGTTTTAAACAAGTTTTAAGTAAGACAAACCCAAGGTAAGGGAATTCTTAACTCGATTTCCATTCTTTGGGTTAACATTCTACCTCATTAATTATGTGGTATTAAAATTGTTTATGTGATTAATTTTGTATATATTATGTTTAATTATGTTTATTTATAGTGTATATACATATTACCTCCACTCAATTTAGTCTCACTTTAATTATATGATATTTGTAAGGAGATTTTCTTTTAAAATTCTGTTTTGAAAAATTCAAAAGCAATGTTTTTATGAAATTATTCATGTTGTATGATTATGTTCTGGTTATTGGGAATTTTTTATGATGAAGGGTGTGAACTATATATCCCTAAAATTCATTTTTTATGTGTAAGTTGGAGGTCATCCATATGGTTACTCCAAGTGTAATTGTGATGGTTACACAATAAGGTAGTCGCGAGGGTTGCATTGTAAGGTAGCCGTGAGGGTTATAAGGTAGACAATAGGATTACAAGATTCTGTAATTAATGACCCAAGATACCTTTATAGTTTTATTTATTTTATTTATGTTTAGTTGAAATCTCATGGGAATATTTATTTTCACAAATTAATTATATATGGGTTACAAGTATGTCTTTTTGAAAATGATTTCTTACATTCATGGAAAAATGTTTTCTTTTTCCTCTTTTTATATCCCTTACTGAGATTTTGTGATCATCCCAATTTTTTGAATGATTTTCACAGATTATAAGGATTTGTAAGACAAATAAGGAATCCATGTTAACTGTTATAAAGATTTGTTAAAGAAATCATGTTTTATTTGAAAAGTTTTATATTTTGGAAGAATTGAATATTATTTTTATGGTATCCACTCTGTATAAATATGGAATGCTATGAATGTATTATGTCCCAATTATCTAAATATATAAACTTTAAAATATCATCAATGTGAAAGTAAGTGAGTCCTTAACTAAATTCAAGATTATGTAATGTTATAAGTTCGGATCCTTATAGTTGGTATCACAGGATGGTTTAGATAACTTTAGGGATTTGGATAATGATAATAAAATACCATAAATTATTTTTAATTTATGGTTGATTTGAAATGAAATAGAATTTAAATATTACCATGTTTATTCTACTAAGATATGTTTGTTCATAATGGTTTTTTGTAGAAGAAACAGGGAAACTGAAGTGGAGAGGCACCTACAGAACAATATCCTTCCGAATCTACAGCCTGGAATGGTAGGGATTGGAACTGAGTAGTTTGTGATAGTAATGGATCAGTTTACATAGGTAATAAATTGAGGTGTCATCCATGAAATAGAACAACCATAGGTTCCATAAAGGAACATGATGATATTGGAACATTTTATGAGACAACACTCTCATGTTTTCAATGGATCTTCTAACCCAATAGTGGCTGAAAGATGGATTAAATCCCTTGAAAAGATATTTGATATAAGGACTTGGCCTTATTACATACATAATCTTGAATTTAGTCAAGAAAACACTTCCTTTTACATTGAGGATATTTTTAAGTTTAGAGTTTTAGAGAATTAGGACAATACATTCATAACATTACACATTATTACAGAGTGGATACCATAAAAACAGTTTCCATTTTTTTCAAAATATAAAACATTAAAACTTAAAACAAGACTCCTTGACAATTCTTCAAAATTTAACATGGATTCCTTGTATTACACATCCATTAAACTGTGAAAATCATTTAAAAACTTTGGATGAGCACAAAATCTCAGTAAGGGATGGGAAAGAGGGAAAGATCACATTAGTTCATGGATACTCATAACTTATGAAAGCATTTTCAAAATACATTCATGTCACCCATATATACTTACTTTGTGTAACATGAGATTTACACAAGATCCACACAAAACATGAGAACATAAATATAATCATAAAGTTATCTTGGGGCATTAATTACATAATCTTGTAACCATTCTTGGCTACCTTATAATTTGTAACTCTCACGGCTACCTTACTTTGTGTAACCATCGCAGTTACACTTGGAGTAACCATACGGCCGACCTCCAACTTACTCATACCCAATGAATTGGAGGTAGATATAGGTCTCACCCTTCATAATAAATAATTTAAAAGAACCAAAACATAATCATACAACATGAATAATTCCATAAAAACATTACTTTGGAATTTCGTAAAACTGAATTTAAAAAAGAATTTTTAAAGAAAATCCCCTTATAAATATCATACAATTGAAGAGAGACTTAATAGAGTGGATGTAGTATGTATATATACTGTAAATACACATAATGAAATATAATATAAACATAACCCATCACACAAACAATTTAAATAGCACGTAAATAATGAAGTAGAAGGTTAACCCAACGAATGGAAATCGGGTTAAGAATTCCCTTACCGCGGGTTTGTCTTAATTCAAACTTGTATAAACTTCCTGTATAATGGTTAAAATAGTGTTATTAGTATTTTAAAGAAACATTTTCATGTTTATAAAATATTATATTATCATTTCATACCATCATTTCAACCTTTAATTGTTAGTATTTTTCTCCTTGCACTGTTTTTGGGTGAGTTCTTAACATGATTTCCATGATTGGTTCATGGTGGATGTTCTTGTCGATTGGAAGTAAAATTCCAGAATTGGAATGGAAATGTATTTACATATTTCCAGTAACATAATTTATACCATTTATCATTTTGATTTTTAGTATGAGGATGATTCATAAGTTAAAACATTAATGATGTTCGTTTAGATCATTTTAGTGGTTCTTTGATAATAACAACCTCGTTTTGTCTTATAAATTAGAACCATGAGTACAAAAGAATTCCATAACCATGGGTGAGTCATAAAAAATATATTATAACCTGGTTAAACCATATAAATGGTTTAATTACCAGAATTAAAATAATTAATGGAAATTGAAATCACATTGTCCACGATGTCGGTAATTCGACATATAACGGACAATGTTTTTATTCTTTAAATAAGTGGGAGAGGAGAAGAATAATGATGAGTAATTTTCCATAAACATGATAAAATCAAGAATATACATGATTTATGGAGATTTCATGCCTCTTGGGTAAGGAGATATGAATAAATAATAAGGAAGGAACTCAAAATAAAAGAATAAGTGAGAAATCTCTTACAAAAATTCGGCAGCCCAACGGCTATGCGACAGGGTTTTAGAAAACATTAAGAAGAGAGGGGATAAGGTTAACCCATCCATAAATGAATCATAATATATAATAGATCAATAATAAGAAGAAAATAAGAACATGGTATGGAAACTTGAAAGATATACCACATAAAAGAGAACTTGAATGGAAAAAAGAAGGAAATTGAGAATTTTATTACCTTGTAGAGTAACCCTTAGAACTTGAAAGTTGGGACCTTGGGGGCTTTAGGAAACCTTGGGAGAACTACTATGAAGGTAAGGAGTCCAGATATTCATTGAAGTAGAATTGGTAATTAATTCAATGAAGGGAAGAGTTGGTATTTATAGGAAAAGTGAGGGATTATTTTAATAATTTTCAAGGGACACCTCATGAATGGTATTTGAAAAAACATGGGCTTTCCCATGGTATTGGACCATGGTATAAGCCACTTGGGACACCTCACATATTATTTAACTATACACAAGTCTACCAGATTTATTACATCATTATTATATCATTAATGATGTCATTAACACACCGAAACTAAAAACTATATTTTTTACTATTCACTGAAAAATCAACTGTTTCAGAAAAATTCCCAAAATTCACCCTAACCATTTATCAAAGTGTAGATTTAAAAAATGAAGTCCGTTTTTTAAAAATAATTTTATAAATATTATTAATTTAATTTTTAATTAAAATCATACTTAATTCAAAAATTAACAATTCTAATTCTGTAACTACTTCTATATCACAATGAAAAATTAACCTAAATGCTATTATCTTAAAGCCTTAATAAAATAAAATAACAATAAAATTTACTATTCATTAGGGTCATATTACTATTCATATTACTATTCATAAGGGTATGTTACTATTCACCAAAAAAACAAGTTGGTTCCAATAGACTCCAAATAACATACTGAACACAGTTATAGATGACAGATTCTTGAAATTAAAAACATTGAAGTGGAAAAATTATGTTAAAAGGCTAGTTATAAATATCTACTTAAAACAAAGTTCCATGCATTTCTATTTATTTTTAGAAAAACTTGTGGTGTTACATTATCTCCACCTTCTTGAAATTGTGTCCTCGCAATTTTATTTACTTATTAAACAACTGAGGGTATTTTTCTCTCATAGCATTTTCAGACTCCCATGTCGCTTCTTCAACCATGTGGTTTCTCCACAAAACCTTTACCTAGTGGATTACCTTATTCTGCAATACCTGATCCCTTCGATCAAGAATCTGAACTGGTTTCTATTCATAAGAAATGTTCTCTTCCAGCTGAACTGCTTCTGGGCTCAAGACATGTGATGAATTTGGCACATACTTTCTCAATATAGAAACATAAAAAACATTGTGTACTTGAAACAAACTCGGAGGAAAAACTATGTGGTATGCAACTATTCCAACTTTCTCCAAGATTTTAAAAGGACCTATGAACCATAGACTTAGCTTCCCTTTCTTACCGAAACGCATCACACTTTTCCAAGGATAGATTTTAAGGAAAACACAGTCACCTACCTCAAAAGAGAAGTCTTTCCTTCTGTTATCTGCATAACTTTTCTGCCTACTCTGAGCTGTCCTCATGTGCTGCTGGATCATCCTCACTTTCTCAGCCACTTCTTCAACTAATTATGGCCCTATAAACTTTCTTTCACCGACTTCATCCCAAAACATTGGAGTCTGACACCGCTTCCCATACAAGGCCTCAAAAGGTTCCATCTGAATACTGAAATGAAAACTGTTATTATAAGAAAACTCAAATAAATAAAGATGTTGATACCAACTTCCCTGATAGTCCATTGAACAAGATCGAATCATATCCTACAATGTTTTAATTGTTCGTTCTGACTTCCCATCTGATTGAGGATGAAAAGCTGTTCTGAAATTTAACTTTGTGCCCAATGACTTCTGAAGTACCTTCCAGAAGTTAGAAGTGAACCTGAGATCTCAGTCAGATACAATGAAAAGAGGAACTCCATGTAACCTGAAAATATCCTTGAGATAAAATCGAGAAATCTGATCCAAAGACATTGTATCTCAAATAGAAAGAAAATGTGCAGACTTTGTTAGCCGATCAACAATAACCCAAATCACATTATTACCTCGAGAAGTCTTTGGTAGTCCCACCACAAAGTCCATGGATACATTCTCTCATTTCCACTCTGGTACTGAAAATGGATGAAGCATCCCCTTCGGTAACTGCCACTCTGCTTTAATCTATTGACACGTCAAACATTTCATGGTAAAATCAGCAATATCTCTTTTCATTCCATCCCACCAATAATACTCCCGAAGGTCTCTGTACATCTTAGTACTGCCAGGATGAACAAAAAATGGAGAACTATGATCTTCACACAACAATTCTTTCTTCAATTTGGAATCCCAAGGTACACACAACCTTTTACCAAATCTTAAAACACAATCGTTATCAAGATTAAATTCTACAAACTTACCCATTTTAACTAATTCTACCTTTTTTGTAACTCACGGTCTTTTTTCTGCACTTTCTTAATTCTGTTAGACAATAAAGACTACACTGAAACCTGAAACAAAATAGAGGTATTCCCTAAACCAAAAAATTCTAATCCTAAATTCATCAAATCATTCATCAAGGGATCATGTTCCAAACATAGCATGATTAATGATGCATGATGTTTCTGACTTAAGGCATCTGCCACTTTGTTTGCTTTTTCGGGATGGTAATTGATCATGCAGTCATAATACTTTATCAGTTTTAGCCATCTTCTCTGCCTCATGTTTAATTCCTTCTGAGTGAATATATACTGTAGACTTTTATGGTTAGTATATATTTGGAATTTGGCTCCGTATAGATGATGCCTCCAAATTTTCAAAGAAAAAACCACAGCTGCCAATTCCAAATCATGTGTGGGATAATTTAGCTCATGAGGTTTAAGTTTTCTCGAAGCATAGGCAATTACCTGATCATTTTTCATCAAAACACAACCAAGTCCCTTCAAATAAGCATCACTGTAGATGAAAAACTCACCATTTCGGGAAGGTAAGGCCAAAACTAGAGCATTCACCAATCTCTTCTTTAGTTCCTGAAAACAAACATCACATTCCTCTGTCCAAACAAATTTAACCCCTTTCTGTGTTAACTTAGTTATCGGGCTAGATAACTATGAAAAGTTCTTAACAAACCGTCGGTAATAACCTACTAACCCAAGAAAACTATGAATCTATGTAACATTTGTGGGTCTTGTCCATTCATCAACTACTTTTGTTTTGGTAGGATAAACTGTTATTCCATCCTTATTTATAATGTGCCCAATAAAATAAATTTGTTACAACCAAAAATCACACTTTCTGAATTTTCCATATAGTTTCTTTTATTTTAAAGTTTGTAAAACAATACTTAGATGTTTATCATGCTCATTTTTATTTTTAGAAAATACCATAATGTCATCAATAAATACAACAACAAACTTATCCAAGAACTCATGAAATACTTTATTCATAAAATTCATGAATACAGCAGGTTCATTAGTTAATCCAAACGGCATAAAAACAAATTCATAATTATCATATCTAGTACGAAAGGATGTTTTCGGGATGTCATCCTCCTTCACCTTCAGCTGATGGTATCCGGATCTCAAGTCAATCTTGGAAAAGTACTAAGCTCCTTAGAGATGATCAAATAATTCATCAATATGAGGCAAAGGATACTTATTTTTAACAGTGATGTTATTAAAAGATCTATAATCAATGTAAAGTCCCATGGAACCATCTTTCTTTTTAATAAACAAAATAGGGGCTCCCCATGGTGAAGTGATTGGATGAATGAAGCCTTTTTCAAGCAAATCTTGCAACTGATTTTTCAATTCAAGAAGTTCTATTGGATCCATACGATATGGGGGTTTTGAAATTGCCTTAGCATCAGGAACTAAGTCAACTGTGAATTTGACTTCTTGATCAGGTATGACACTGGGTAACTCATCAGGAAAAACATCAAGGTATTCATTTACCACTGGCACATCATTAATTTGAATAGTTCCCTTATTCTCAACAATATGATCAAGATAAATTTCATTTCCATATTTCAATATTTTTTCATATTCCTAATATGTTATCAATTTTATGGGTTCATTCTTGTATACAAACTGAAACTCTTTCTGAAAAACAACTTCTTTAGCTCTACAATCAATCTTAGCATGATAATCCAAAATCCAATCCATTCCCATAATAACATCAAACTAGAATAAGGGTAAAACAACAAGGTTTGTAGGTAAAGTCTTTCCACATACCACAATAGAAAGATTCTTATAATTCCTCTTTGCTATAACATTTCCCCCTGGTATTTTAACAACAATTTCGGGTCTCATTTATTGAGGTGATATTTCCAATTTACCAAAAAAATTCTCAGAGATGAAGGAATGTGTAGGCCCTGTATCAAACAAAACTTTAGCAAAATCTGAGTGAACAAACAAAGTACCTGATACAACTTCATTGGATGGCTTTACATCTGCTGACGTAGTCGCAAAGGATCTCACTACACCTTTCTGCTTGTAGTCTGGCTTCTTTGAATCATTCGGATCTCTCTTTGGACAGGCATTTGCATAATGACTCATTTCACCACATTTAAAACACTTTATAGTCTGCTTATCAGGATTAGTATTTGGATCATTTTTGTTACAATCTCAGGCCATATGTCCAAAATTACCACATTTAAAACACTTAGTAGTTTTACTAAGACATTCCCGAGGGTGTTTCTTGCCTCACTTTTCACAAACTGAAAATTGGATTTTCTTACCATCAGATTTCTTTGGTGGATTCTTACCCATTTCTTGCCAACTGGACCTCTTCTTCTCTTTATTTCCAAAATGCACATGATCATCAGAAAACTCCATCTCTACCCTCTCAGCACATCGGACAAGTTTCTCATAACTTTTGAATTCCTGGGAGGCCAGTTCCCTTTGATACCTTGGCTTTAATCCTGAGTAAAAGCGGTTGATTTTGCTATCAAGATCCAGAATAATATTTGGAGCATACCTCTCCAGTCGGGTGAATTTCGCTTCATACACAACCACTGAGTCTTCCTCCTTCTGTTTCAATTCAAGGAATTTCTTCTCCATTCTAAGTCGCACCACCTTAGGAAAATATTTTTCAAGGAAAAGACTTTTAATTTCATCCCACTCTAAGTCATCAAAATCCTATCTTCCCCTGATATTTCTTACCATTAACCACCACTGATCAGCTTCCCCTTCAAAACGATAAATGGCAAGACTTACCTTTTTATTTTCTGAACATCCCATAACATCGAAGATATTTTCAAGGGATTTGATCCATCCTTCAGCTACTACTAGGTTAGAATATCCATTGAATGCAGGGGGATGTTAACTCATAAAATGTTCCACTACTGCCATGTTCTGTTGTGGTGCATATATTAGTTCTCTTGCATGGATGACACCACCATTTATTGCCTACGTTATCTGAGCCATTACTGTCACAAACTGCTCAGTTCTAATCCCTACCATTCCAGGCTATAGTTCCGTAAGGATGTCATTCTGCCGATGCCTCTCCTCTTAAGCATCCATGTTCCTTCTACAGACAACCATTCTGAACAAACATTTCTTAGATGAAGCAACATGGTAATCTTTAAAAGCTATAACATTTCAAATTAAACATAGAGTGAAAATCAATTATTGTATTCTATTAACATCACCCTAACCCCTAAAGTTATCTAAACCTCCCTCTGATACCAACTATAAGGACCCGACCTTATTACATACATAATCTTGAATTTAGTCAAGAAAACACTTGATTTTACTTTGAGTATCTTTTCAAGTTTAGAGATTTATAGAATTAGGACAATACATTCATAACATTACACATTATTATAGAGTGGATACCATAAAAATAGTTTCCATTTTTTTCAAAATATAAAACATTAAAACTTAAAACAAGACTCCTTGACAATTATTCAAAATTTAACATGGCTTCCTTCCTTGTCTTACACATCCATTAACCTGTTAAAATAATTTAAAAACTTCGGATGAGAACAAAATCTCAGTAAGGGATGGGAAAGAAGGAAATATCACATTAGTCCATGAATACTCGTAACTTATGAAATCATTTTCAAAAGACATTCTTATCACCCATATATACTCACTTTGTGAAACATGAGATTTACACAAGATACACACAAAAAATTATAACATAAATATAATCATAAAGGTATCTTGGGTCATTACTTACATAATCTTGTAACCATTCTTGGCTACCTTATAATTTGTAACCCTCACGTCTACCTTACTTTGTGTAAACATCACAGTTACACGTGGAGTAACCATACGGCCGACCTCCAACTTACTCATACAAAATGAATTGGAGGGAGATATAGGTCCCACCCTTCATCATAAATAATTCCCAAGAACCAAAACATAATCATACAACATGAATAATTCCATAAAAACATCACTTTGGAATTTCGTAAAACCGAATTTAAAAAAAGAATTTTTAAAGAAAATCCCCTTATAAATGTCATACAATTGAAGAGAGACTTAATAGAGTGGATGGAGTATGTATATATACTGTAAATAAACATAATAAAACATAATATAAACAAAACCCATCACACAAACAATTTAAATAGCATGTAAATAATGAAGTATAAGGTTAACCCAACAAATGGAAATCGGGTTAAGAATTCCCTTACCTCGGGTTTATCTTACTTCAAACTTGTTTAAAATTTCTGTATAATGGTTAAAAAAGTGTTATTAGTATTTTAAATAAACATGTTCATGTTCACAACATCTTATATTATCATTTCATACCATCATTTCAACCTTTAATTGTTAGTATTTTGCTCCTTGCATTGTTTTTGGGTGAGTTCTTAACATGATTTCCATGATTGGTTCATGGTGGATGTTCTTGTCGATTGGAAGTAAAATTCCAGAATTGGAATGGAAAGGTATTTAAATATTTCCAGTACCATAATTTATACCATTTATTACTTTGATTTTTAATATGAGGATGATTCATAAGTTAAAACATTAATGATGTTCGTTTAGATCATTTTAGTGGTTCTTTGATAATAACAACCTCATTTTGTCTTATAAATTAGAACCATGAGTACAAAATAATTATAGAACCATGGGTAAGTCATAACACATATATTATAACCTGGTTCAACCATATAAATGGTTTAATTACCATACTTGAAATAATTAATGGAAATTGAAATCACATCGTTCACGATGTTGGTAATTCGACATATAACGGACAATGTTTTTATTCTTTAAACAAGTAGGAGAGGAGAATAATAATGATGAGTAATTTTCAATAAACATGATAAAATCAAGAATATACATGATTTATTGAGATTTTATGCCTCTTGGGTAAGGATATATGAAGAAAGAATAAGGAAGGAACTCAAAATAAAAGAATAAGTGAGAAATCTCTTACAAAAATTCGGCAGCCCAACGGCTATGCGACAGGGTTTTAGAAAACATTAAGAAGATAGGGGACAAGGGTCACCCATCCAGAAATGAATCAAAATACAGAATAGATCAATAATAAGAATGAAATAAGAACATGGTAGGGAAACTTGAAAGATATACCACATAAAAGAGAACTTGAATGGAAAACGAAAGAAATTGAGAATTTTCTTACCTTGTAGAGTAACCCTTAAAACTTAAAGGTTGGGACCTTGGGGGATTGAGTAAAACTTGGGAGAAATACTATGAAGGTAAGGAGTCCAGATATTCTTTGATGGGGAATTTTGAATGAATTCAATGAAGGGAAGAGTTGATATTTATAGGAAAAGTGAGGGATTATTTTAATAATTTTCAAGGGACACCTCATGAGTGGTATTTTCAAAACCATGGGCTTGCCCATGGTATTTTCCCATGGTATAAGACACTTGGGACACATCACATCTTATTTAACTATACACAAGTCTACCAGATTTATGACATCATTATTATATCATTAATGATGTCATTAACACGCCGAAACTAAAAACTGTATTTTTTACTATTCACCGAAAAATCAACTGTTTCAGCAAAATTCCCAAAATTCACCCTAACCATTTATCAACATGTATATTTAAAAAATGAATTCCGTTTTTTGAAAATAATTTTCTAAATATTATTAATTTAATTTTTAAATAAAAGCATACTTAATTCATAAATTAACAATTCTAATTCTGTAACTACTTCTATATCACAATGAAAAATTAACCTAGATGTTATTATATTAAAGCCTTAATAAAATAAAATAATAATAAAATTTACTATTCATTAGGGTCATATTACTATTTATATTACTATTCATAAGGTTATGATACTATTCACCAAAAAAACAAGTTGGTTTCAATAGACTCCAAATAACATACTGAACACAATTGTAGATGACAGTTTCTTGAAATTCAAAACATCGAAGTGGAAAAATTATGCTAAAAGGATAGTTATAAATATCTACTTAAAATAAAGTTACATTCATTTATATTTATTTTTATAAAAACTTGGGGTGTTACATTTGATGCTATTGGATGTTCAGATAATCAAAAGGTATGTATTTCCATTTATCATTTTGAAGGAGAAGTTGATCAATGGTGGTCAATGGTCAAAAATATAAGGGATAGAGAGGATATTGATGCCTTAGGGTGGGATGAATTTAAAAGTATTTTCCTTGAAAAATATTTTCCTAAGGTGGTGCAACTTAGTATGGAGAATAAATTCCTTGAATTGAAGAAAAATAAGAAAGATTTAGTGGCTGTGTATGAAGCAAACGTCATCCGACTGGCGAGGTATGCTCCAAATCTTATTCTGGATCTTTATAGAAAAATAAACCGCTTTTACTCAGGATTAAAGCCAAGGTATCGAAAGGAATTTTCCTCTCATTAATTAAAAAGTTATGAGAAACTTTTTTGATGTACTGAGAGGGTAGAGATGGAGCTTTCTGATGATCACGTGCACTTTGACAATAAGGAGAAGAAGAGGTCCAGATGGAAAGCGATGGGTAAGAATCAATCAAAGAAATATAATGGTAAGAAATTTTAGTTTCCAGTTTATGAAAAGTGTGGAAAAAAGAACCCTGGGGAATGCCTTACCAAAACTGGGAATTGTTTTTGATGTGGTAAGTTTAGACATATGGCCTGAGATTTTAATAAAAATGATCCTAAGACTAATACTGATAAGAAAACTATAAAGTGTTTTAAATGTGGTGAGATGGGTCATTATTCAAATGTTTACTGAAAGAGAGATCAGAATGATGAAAAGAATCCAGACTATAAGAAGAAATGTGTAGTAAGAACCTTTGAGACTACGTTAGTAGACATCGAGTCATCCAACAAAGTTGTATCAGGTACCTTATTTTTTACTCAGATTTTTCTAAAGTTTTTCTTGATACGGGGTCTACACATTTCTTTATTTCTAAGTAATTTTCTAGTAAATTGGAAATATCACCTCAACAAATGAGATTTAAACTTATTGTTAAAACACAATGGGGAAATATTATAGAAAATAGGAATTATAAAAATCTTTATATTGTGGTTTGTGGAAATACTTTACCTGCAAACCTTACTGTTTTTCCCTTAGTAGAGTTTGATGTCATTCTGGGAATGGATTGGCTTTCTATTTATCATGCTAATATTTATTATAGAGCTAAATAAGTAGTTTTTCATAAAGAGTTTCAATTTTTATACAAGAATGAACCCATACAATTGATAACATATCAGGAAGCTGAGAAGCTATTGAAAGATGGAAAATAAAATTCAACTTGATTATATTGTTGAAAACAAGGTAAGTGTTTATATTAATGAAGTTTCGATGGTAAATGAATATCTTGATGTGTTTCCTAATGAGTTACCCAATGTTATACCTGATCAGAAAGTCGAATTCACAATTGTCTTAGTTCCTGATGATAAGACAATTTCAAAACCCCCATATTGAATGGCTCAAATGGAACTTATTGAATTGAAAAATCGGTTGTAGGAGTTTCTTGATAAAGGATTCATTCATCCTAGAACTTCACCATGGGGTTCTCATGTTTTTTTCATTAGAAAGAAATATAGTTAAATAATAATTTTCATTGATTATAGAGCCTTGAATAACATCACTATTAAAAAAAGTATCCTTTACCTCATATAAATGACTTGTTTGATCAGCTCCAAGGAGCTCAATACTTTTCCAATATTGAATTAAGATTTGGATACCATCAGCTGAAGGTGAAAGAGGATGATATCTCGAAAAAAAACTTTTCATACTAGATATGGGTATTATGAATTTTTTGTTATTCCGTTTGGGTTAACTAATGCACCTGTTGTATTCATGAATCTTATGAATAGAATATTTCATGAATTCTTGGATAAATTTGTGGTTGTGTTTATTGATGACATTCTGGTATTTTCTAAGAGTAAAGAGGATCATAAAAAACATCTAAGGGTTATTTTGTAAACCTTAAAGGAAAAGAAACTGTATGTAAAATTCAAAAAGTGTGATTTTTGGTTGCAGTAAATTTCTTTTCTTGGGCACATTGTAAATAATGATGGAATAATAGTTGATCCTACCAAAAAAAAGTGGTATATGAATGGAAAAAACCTACAAATTTTACATAGATTCGTAGTTTTCTTGGATTGGTAAGTTATTACCGACATTTTGTTAAAAAAAATTGCACGGTTATCTAGCCCACTAACTAAGTTAATACAAAAATGGGTTAAATTTGTTTGGATAGAATAATGTGATGTTTGTTTTTAGGAAATTAAGAAGATATTGGTGAATGCTCCAGTTTTGGCCTTGCCTTCCCAAAATGATGAGTTTTTTATATACAATGATGCTTCATTGAAGGGAATTGGTTGTGTTTTTATGAATAATGATCAAGTAATTGCTTATGCTCCAAGACAACTAAAACCTCATGAGTTAAATTATCCCACGCATGATTTGTAATTAGCAGCTATGGTTTTGTCTTTGAAAATTTAGAGGCATCATTTATACGGAGCCAAATTTCAAATATATACTGACCATAAAAGTTGTAGGTATATATTCACTCAGAAGGAATTAAAAATAAGGCAGAGAAGATGGATTGAACTGATAAAAAATTATGATTTCACAATCAATTATCATCCGGAAAAAAAAAATTGGCAGATGCCTTGAGTTGAAAACATCATGCATCATTAACCATGTTATGTTTGGAACATGATCCCTTGATTAATGATTTGATGAATTTTGGATTAGAAGTTGTTGGTGTAGGAAATGTATCTGTTTTGTTTCAGGTTTCAATGCAGTCATTATTATCAGACAGAATTAAGCAAGCACAGAAGGAAGACCGTGAGCTACATAAAAAGGTAGAATTGGTTAAAATGGGTAAGTTTCCAGAATTTAACCATGATAAAGATTGTGTTTTTAGATTTAGAAAAAAAATTGTGTGTGCCTTGTGATTCCCATTTAAAGAAATATTTGTTGTATGAAGCTCATAGTTATCCATTTTCAGTTCATCCCGGTAGTACTAAGATGTATAGAGACCTTCGGGGGTATTACTGGTGGGATATAATGAAAAGATATATTGAATATTTTATTATGAAATGTTTGACATGTTAACAGGTTAAATCATAGAGATAGTTACCGAAGGGGATGATTCATCATTTACCAGTTCTAGAGTGAAAATGGGAGAATATATCCATGGACTTCGTGGTGGGACTACCTAAGACTTTTTGAGGTAACAATGAGATTTGGGTTATTATTGATCGAATGAATAAATATGAACATTTTATTTATATTCGATATACAATATCTTTGGATTAGATTTCTCTATTGTACCTCAAAGAGATTGTTAGGTTACATGGAGTTCCCCTTTCCATTGTATATGACCAGGATCCAAGGTTCACTTCTAATTTTTGGAAGGGCCTTTAGAAGTATTTGGACACAAAATTAAATTTTAGTATAGATTTTCATCCTTAATCAAATGGGCAGTCATAATGAATGATTCAGAATTTAGAGGATATGTTTTGAGCTTGTTCAATGGACTACCAGAGAAGTTGGGATCAACATATTTCTTTAGTTGAGTTTTCTTATAAGAATATTTTTCATTCCAATATTCAGATGGTACCTTTTGAGGCATTGTATTGGAAGCAGTGTCGAAATCCATCATTTTGGGATGAATTTGAGTAAAGGAAGTTGATGGGACTAGAATTAGTAGAGAAAGTGGCTGAGAAAGTAAAGATGATCCAGCAACACATGAGGACAACTCGGAGTAGGCAAAAAAGTTATGTAGATAACAGGAGTAAAGACTTTTCTTTTGAGGTAGGTGATCATGTTTTTCTTAGAATCTCACCATGGAAAAGTGTTATGCATTTTGGTAAAAAAGTAAATCTAAGTCCACAGTTCATTAGATCTTATGAAATATTAGAGAAAGTTAGACCAGCCACCTACCGAGTAGCTTTGCCTCTGAGTTTATCTCAGGTACACAATGTTTTTCATGTTTTGATGTTGAGAAAATATTTGTTAGATTCATATCATGTCTTGAGCCTAAAATTAGTTTTGTTGGAAGAGAAAATTTCTTATGAAGAGAAACCTGTTAAAATTATTGATTAAAGGGAACAAGTATTACGGAATAAGGTAATCCACCAGGTAAAAGTTTTTTGTAGAAATCACATGGTTGAAGAAGCAACACGGGAATCTGAAAATGCTATGAGGGGAAGGTACCCTCACTTGTTTAATAACTAATTAAAATTGCGAGAATGCAATTTCCAGAAGATGGGGATAATGTAACAACCCAAGGTTTTAAAAATAAATTGAATTACATGAAACTTTGTTTTAAGTATATTGTTATAACTAGCCTTTAAACATAATTTTTTCACTTCTATGTTTTGAATTTCGAAAAACGGTCATCTATAACTGTGATCAGTAAGTTATTTGGAGTCTGATGGAATAAACTTGATTTTTGGTGAATAGTAACATACCCTTATGAATAGTAATATGACCCTAATGAATAGTAAATTTTATTATTATTTTATTTTCTTAAGGCTTTAAGATAATGACATTTTGATTAATTTTTCAAGGTGATATAAAATGAGTTATAGTTTTAAAATTGTTATTTTTTGAATAAAGTATGATTTTATATAAAAATTAAAATAATCATATATAGAAAATTATTTTAAAAATATGGAGTTCATTTTTGAATTCTACGTGTAGAAAAATGGTTAGGGTGAATTTTTTGTATTTTTTTGAAAATCTTGAATTTTTTATGAATAGTAAAATACGGTAAAATACCGTATATTCAAATTATCAATTAAATACACTATTTTTGATATAATAGATGATATAATCCCACTTTTTTTAAAATAACATGCTATCTTTAATATTTTTATTACAATAATGAAAACTATTCAGTATTCGACAAAAATATTAAAATAATGATTAAAATAATGTGAAATCCCTCATCTCCTTCACTATAAATACCACCATCATTCCCCTCTTCCTCCCACGCCTCTCAAGCCTTGAGAACAGACTAAGTTCTGATAAATCCCCTCCCCAAGGATCTTATCCACGTCCAAGACCTACTGGTCTCACCCAAATTCCAAAATCGAAGTTCTTAAGGAGGATCTCAAGGAGAAGAGATCAAGAGGTAAGAAACCTCTTCCTTTTCATGTGTTTTCTTTTCAATTCATTTTATTTTCTTATAATCTCTTATATTACCCTTATCCAAGAGGCATGAAAGCTCTAAAATCTTATATATTCTTTATTTTGTCATGTTTATGGAAAAAATTCCTCAAATTCCTTCATCTCCTCCCCCTTTTATAAAGACATCGTTCGTGAAGTGTCGTTTACCAAAATTGTGGACGATGTGTTTGCAATTTCCATTACTTCCTTAAAAACTATTTTTAAAACTATTTTAATGGTTGAAAAAGAATGTAAATTATATTATGTAACCTATTTTATGTTATATAATGAACTTATATGCATAACATTAAATTATATAATGAAACAAGTTCATGATTATCAAAGAACCGCCAAAAATGATCGAAACAAATATCATTAATGTTTTATCTAATGATTCATCATCATATATGATAAAAAAATAATTTATGTTATCATTATATATTATGAAAACATATTAATACCATTTCATTCCACTTCTTAAATTTCATTTCCATATGACAAGAAAATCAAATACAAACTGGTCATGGAAATCATGTAAAGAACCCACCCAAAACAATAGAAGGAACAAAATAATAATAATTAAAGGGTGAATTATGTTATAAAATGATCATATAAGGTATTATAAACATTTATATGTTTATTTAAGATATTAATAACACTATTTTAACCATTAAACAAGAGGTCTAAACAAGTTTTAAGTAATAAAAACCCGATGTAAGGGAATTCTTAACCCGATTTCCATTCTCTGGGTTATCATTCTACTTCATAAATTATATGGTATTAAAATTGTTTGTGTGATGAATTTTGTATATATTATGTTTAATTATTTGTATTTGTATTTTATATACATATTATCTCTACTCAATTTATTCTCACTTCAATTATATGATATTTTTAAGGGGATTTTCTTTTAAAATCCTCTTTTAAAATTCGATTTTACAAAATTTAAAATCAATGTTTTTATGCAATTATTCATGTTGTATGAGTATGTTCTAGTTCATGGGAATTGTTTATGATGAAGTATGAGACCTATATATACCTCAAATTCATTGGGTATTTGTAAGCTGGAGGTCAGTCGTATGGTTACTCCAAGTGTAACTGCGATGGTTACACAATAAGGTAGCCGCAAGAGTTACATTGTAAGGTAGCCATGAGGGTTACAAATTATAAGGTAGCCAAGAGGGTTACAAGATTATATAATTAATAAACCAAGATACCTTTATGGTTCTATGTATGTTATTTATGTTTTGTGGGAATCTTGTAAGAATCTCTATTTTCACAAAGTAAGTATATATGGGTGACAAGTATGTCTTTTTGAAAATGATTTCTTACGTTTATAGACTAATGTTTTATTTTTCCTCTTTATATCCCTTACTGAGATTTTGTTCTCATCCCAAGTTTTTAAATTATTTTCATAAGTTATAAGGATTTATAAGATAAATAAGGAATCCATGATAAATGTTATGAATATTTTTCAAAGAAATCATGTTTGATTTGAAAAGTTTTATATTTTGGAAGAATTGAATACTATTTTTATGGTATCCACTCTATATAAATGTGGAATGTTATGAATGTATTATGTCCTAATTCTATAAATCTATAAACTTGAAAAGATACTAAATGTGAAAGGAAGTGATTTATTGACTAAATTCAGGATTATGTAATGTGATAAGGTCATGTCCTTATACTTAAACCATACTTTCCCTCAATCATAAAATCTCAAAATTAAATTTCAAAGAGAACCAATGTTACCGATATTCAAATTCTAAATCAATAAAATAAAAAAATCAATTTCAAATAAAATATTCAATAATTCACATAAATTATCAATTTAATTTACCATTTTTTAAAGAAAAATTCATTTCATGTATTTTACTTTTCCCCTTTGAAAAGCGATGGAACTTCTCCTTTCATTCATTCAAGCTCCTCAATTCATTATTATTCAACATGCCAACTCATGATTTACCTCACTTGAATCTTTTCTCTCATCTCTCATGATACAATTTAGGTGGAGTTATTCTCATATCACGATAACATGCTCTTATACATAGGCTTGTAAAGGAACTACATTCTCTACTTTGTAAAGACAAAAGACATATAAAATCATGAGGACATTTTAATAAAGGTTCAAATGACTCCGAGGCTTAAGGTTGGTATGATTTTATGATTTAAAAATTAAGTTTAAAGGATTAGGTTTATCTCTTAAGTACAATAAATGATATCAAAAGTAAAAGTGTAATGAAATTCTCCCCTTCAAAGTAGAAACACCCACTTCCCCCAAAACTCAAAGTAAGGTCGTGATCAAATAAGCATAATGAATGACTTGTGCACCCTCTTGATTTTTTTTTCTTTTGTATTTTTTTCAAAAGTTATGATTAGATAAAACCTCACATCCATCACCTAACCATATACGATAAGAGGATAATCGGTCTGGAAAATGATGATTTTTTGTTTTCCCAAATCACAACCCATTTTTCTTATTTTTTGGTTCTTTTTTTCTTTTCATTTTTTATATTCAAGAGGGTAAAATCAATAGAGTACAATGAATGATTCCAAAACCTTTTAAAATTCCCACAATAAAACCCCCACACTTTTTCATTAAAATGTATATCATCCCTTCCAGGATGACTCCCTTCACCCCCACACTTCAACTTTAAAATATCAAGCAAATACCAAGAGTAGGGAGGGAATAGATAAAAATGGCTTGAAGTGTGGATCGTTCCTATAAAGATAATTCATGGTCTTTATGAGATAAAGAATGAATAATGTAAATGTGGTCTTTTAAGGATAATTTTTTTTTAAAATATGCCTCAATCATTTTAAATGTGTTTTTGCACAGTCATATCTTTGTCAAGTTCAAATGCAAGTTCTGGTAGGTGACATGCCCAAGATCACTCATGAAATATGCTCAAGAATAAATAGGAAATACTTGGTCTAGAAATCCTCTTAGGAAAAAGACATATGATATTGGACAATCACTCAAGGCATGATTTTCCATGACCCCCTCCCACCAAAGATGCCCCTCCTCAGCTGGAAATGGTGAAAGGGAGATAATGACCCCCGATTCCCGCCTCCAGTAGGCCCTAGAGTGGCGACTATCACCAAGGGTATGAGTTTTCACAAATATGAGAGGCATTACCCTTTTTATTATTTAAGATTGGGAAATAGGATGAGTCAAACACCAAAAGAAAAATGGAATAGTTGAATGAAAATAAACCCAAAACCAAACCAATATGCATGTTTTATACAATACTGAAACAAAAGTACAAGTACAAGAAAAGCTCCAAAGTATGATACCAAAAAAAAGCAAAAACTGCAACCAGAAAAACTCCAACGCCCAACTAGCAAGGTCCTACATGGTCCCTAAAGTCCTCCTGAAAACCTAAAAGTAAACGTAGGGTGAGCATGCAAGTATACTAAGTAGGAAAAACTAAAGCTCTCGTGCACAAGTGGGGAGACATCCTAATGCCCCATGAGAAAACAGAAGGAACCAAAGCCTAGAAAGGAATCTATCCACCCAACCTTACAAGCCACACTCCCCAAATATCACAAGTAAATAGAGTAGTATAGTAATATTATCAAAGTATGGGTACCCCGCACCACCTTCCCACTGAATAATACTCAATCCCTCATGCCTAACGCTCTAATACTTCCCCCTATTCCTGATCTAGTGCCGCAACCTGGCCATACGAAGCTCGAGCTAGTGCCGCAACCTGGCCATACGAAGCTCATAGTATCCCGCCGACACTCAATCCTCGGCCATAACCACATCTCATCCCAAAGACATCTGGGAACCACATCACATCTCATCCCGAAGACACCTGGGAACATATCACATCCTCATCCCAAAGACTCTTGGGAAACATCTGTCGTAACCTGACCGAAGGATCTTGGGCTATAGAACCTGGAAGAGGGAGCACAGGGAAGAACAGTAACCATCCATCCTTTAGATGTTTGAGAATCTCACCCCTCATCCCACGGGTGTTCGACACATAGTGCTCAATATGGGTGGGGTGCGTAAAGAAACATAAAACATACAGATTTATATAATTATATCAACCACTCGGCCCATCCTAAGGATTCTACACAAAAGATCTGAGCACATGCCTCAGCACTACTGCCTCAAAAGTATGCACACAATAAACAGCCCCAAACCCCATTAAAATTTTCATGTTTCAACAGTTTTAGTTTATCAGTTCCTTAACTACCGAGCAACTAACAACAACCAAACCAGATCAATCGTTCGTAAAACATGTAACACCCCAAGCTTCTATAGTACACTTCTCTTTTAATAATTCAATAGCGTGTGTTGTACGCAACATCGAGTACTAACACACCACAACCAATCAAACTAGACGTTATGAATAGTAACACCCACTTTTTGAAATTTATAAATTTTATTTTTCAAAATAGAATTCATTTTTGGATTCGGAATATCGAAATTAGCATAGGGTGAATTTTTGATATTTTTCTGAAAAACATCATTTTTGGATGAATAGTGAAACCACTAAGTGGTAGTTAAAAAACTGATTTTTTCATAAAACTTAATTTTACCGCTTCTGTGAGTGGAATTTCAAAAATCCGAGAGACACGGTTAATATCAAGGACTAAAATGTGGTTCATTGAGATGAAAATAATTTTTGGTGAATAGTAACTTTTTACTTTTATTTACCACGGTTAAAAGTAAATAGGGTAATTAAGGGTAAAAATGATATTAATATTACACTAACACATGTCCTAATTCTATTGTACAAGTGTATCTCGACCAAAAACAACCTTAGTAATAAAATATTATCATTTAGGTCCACCTGGATTAGATTAGGACATTTATTATTATTTAATTCAAAGAAGAGTTAAAAGAGTTAAAATCAAAGTTTATTTACTAAATCATTTTTAATATAGGGTTATACATAAGATAAATTAGACTTTAAATATTAATTATAAATATAAAAAGATTTAATACATAATGGTATTTTATTTATAATTTTTAGACATTAAATAATTTAATTTATTTATGACCCAATGATGATTCAGTAATTACCATAATAGTGAAAAATTAAAATAATTGATATTATAAATACCCAAATAAATATAATTTGAGACTTTTTATGAATCACGCTAATTTTATAGGTTAATATGACATGTTAGGAATGATTTAATTAACTTTTTTCGAAGTAATAATTCTGTTATGATTTTCACAAAAATCAATTTTTCGAATAGTGTCAAAATTGACATAAAAGAGTTTTTAAAACAAATATTATATTATTAATTGATATTCAATTCCTAAAAATCTAAGGTTCGGCCAAGAGACTTATATCATGATAGGTGTATCATTAATGGACCACTTGGGGGTCGCTTGGAGGTATATAGTAAGTTTAATAACTATATAATATAAAAATACAAAGTGACATGGTAAGTGTCAAACTAATTAACTAAGAGTTAAAACTAAAAGACAAGGTTAATATAATGACCCAAACCTGTCTAAATTCTATTGGTTGAGTGGTTTTTGACCCATAACCCCCTTAAACTTTAAATAATACACTTTGGAGCCATTAGAAACTTAATATGAATTTATTATAAAATAATATTTCTAGCTTTTCCAAAGGTGCCCCTCACCCCTCTTATAAAAGGGCACTCCCCCTTCTCATTAATTCACACCTTCAAAGCCATTTTTCTCGGAAAAAATCTGCCTAAATACTCTCTCAACTTCCCTCAATTCATCCTATAGGCCTTACTTTAGTCAGAAAGCCAACCTAAGGATCCCTTTTGATCAAATCAAAAGGAAGAACCCGAAGAAGAGGTAATGATTTCACCACCCTTTTTCAAGTTCCTTTCTTATTCCACTTATTCTTTCTTTGTTATTAACATTCTAAAATAATAACTCCATTATATTATATATACTGTGATTTTATTATAAATATGGTACAACTATATTCATTATTCTATCCATCCTTTGAATAACATGTCACCATACGTGCGTACGTACGGCTTACCGTCTCCACGTCGTGGTGTAATTGTTATTAAATAAATTATTATTAGGATGGGTATAATAATGATGTATAATTCATGTAAATAATAAATATAACATGATAATGATTCTGTATATATGATATACCATCCAATTATATATTATTTTAATATCAAAAGAATGATATTGTCGCTCGTGCGTACGTACGGACTACCGTCTCCACGAACGCGATGAGATTCATTCTCCATCGTATCCATTCAAGTATAATTCTCATTTGATGATTAATAATAGTATATAAGGACTTTATATCATTATTTATATGAATAAGATACAACCTACCCATGAAAAACACGGCTTACGTAACAAACATATAAAAGAAAACTAGTAAGTTAACACCCGAAACAATGATAATTCTAAAATATTATTAACAAAGCAATGTTAAAAGATCATATATGATATCATATTAATATATATGATTATTTTATAATTTAATAACAATTATTTCACCATTATACATGATTTTAACCTACCCCAACCAAGGAAAAGTACAAGGTAAGTGTTTATTTCGCAATCTCTTCATTATCCGAGGTTGTTTATACGTAATGATCTACTGGGACTTCTTTATCATCCACATCCATGTTTCTTAAAAATTTATTTCAAAACATTTTTACTATTTACTAGAATATGGGTTAAAGTAATTTATACCCTTGTTGACTTTTATAAGTGGTTTATAAAGGAATATTTCCGTCATTTTCCAAACAAGGTCCTTTTTAACCTTTTCGACAGAATTAAGGTAAGAATGTTTTTTTAACTTATACGGCGGGTGTGGCTATTTTCTGCCATTATAAAATCGTCGAAGCTTCCCTTACAATATTATAAGAATATTTTAAAAGAAAATTTTTTATTTTATAAATATATGACTCTTAAATGATTTCAAAATAAAAAAGAGATATTTCTCTAAAAAGAGTTTTGATTTCATCTATGTCAACATCCTTTGATGGATTTTACGCTTATTTGAAGTTGATTTATTATGATACAAAACTTCTATATTGTATTGAAGGTCTTGTTATATGTTTGACTGTGGATGTGTTATTTTTATACCATTCATGGTTTATGGATGAAGTATTTACATTTTTTATTCTAGTTTTAATACGAATGTTTATGTTATGTTTAAACCTTTTCATATGGGAATACATTAGACTTAATATGTGACGGGTGGAGCCTGCTATAGCTCCTCGATGCATCGGTAGGTCTCATGAGACAAACTAGTGTCTTGGCACAAGGCCTTGACAAAATCTTATTTGTAGTCTTGGCACGAGGTCTTGGATATGTGGTTATGATAGTCTGGCATTATGCATTCCATCATTATGAAAGTAGTTATTGATATTGCATGTGATTATTCGATTAGTAGAATATCCATGGGAATAAGTAAATGGAATTATTTCATTTTATTTTTTCCATACTATTTTGAAGTTCAAGTTTAAAAGGCTTTTGTTTTATTTATGCATTGCCTTAAATGTTTATTCTTATTTATGAAAGTTTTCGCTATATTGTTATCCTTACTGAGAATTTGAGATCACCCTTTTTATATGTTTTATTTTTTCCAGGATGTGAAGAAGTAAATTATGAATGACCTGCATGGATAGTATGAGGGGATAAGAGTGTAGACTATGGAGACTATGTTGTTGTATTTTTCATTTTTATGATGTAATGTAAAACTTTATGAATATATCTAGTGTTTCCAAGGCTACTAAACTAATCGGTATTTTGATATTTGATCTTTCTTGTGATCATGCCAATGTTATGTAATAATGCGCCGACTCTGGGTAACTGGGCTCGGGGCGTTACAGTTGGTATCAGAGGAAGTTTAATACAAACCTTGTAATCTAGATTTAGATAAACTCTGATTAGAGCACATAGATTTAAGATGGACTTTGAGGATTAGTATAGAAGAACTTCCTAGAATTTTGGTATTGTAGAGATTTTGTGAGTTTTCCGAGCAATACATCCCTGTCTGGATACGAGCAGGTAGAGGCGGCTCTGGAACAGATGTACCTAGGGGTAAAACCCGAAAACACCACTTTGAGTTAGACTCGAACAGGAACTGGTGCACGACAACGGGCCTTGCTGCACTCTTGGTTACGACACTCCTGGGGGATATTCTTAGGATAATTATCATTTTCTTTACAAACCATTATGAAGATTTTATGAGTATATACTTCCTTAAAGGAGACATTTTTATGATTATGGATTATATCCATAAATTGTTCAATTTATGTTAAGTGTTTTATAAGTATGGAATTATGTATTTTGATTCATAAACTGATCTAGTTTATGCCATTGTTTAGAAATGGCCCCTAGTGGAAGAAGTGGAAACTGTATCAATGCACGCACTCCATATAGGGATTTCCCTCCTGCTTAAGATAATTATAGTGGAGCTGGTGATGAAACTGGTGCTGATCAACTAATCACCATACTGGGACAACTCACTCAGGTTATGAATAATAACCTTACCCGTATGGAGCACCCTGATCCACAACGTGGAGGATCAATGTTAGATCACTTCATGAGGCAGCAACCACC
This sequence comes from Viscum album, assembly GCA_963277665.1. NCBI lineage: Eukaryota > Viridiplantae > Streptophyta > Magnoliopsida > Santalales > Viscaceae > Viscum > Viscum album. The sequence goes on along the minus strand of OY728150.1, from coordinate 365,535,460 downwards.
AACATTCAATGGGAGTACAAATATATTAGTAGCTGAACAATGGATAAGTTCCCTAGAGAAAATATTTCAGGCTTTGGGAAGTAGTGAAAGGGAAAAAGTTATCATAGCAGTTTTCCGCCTCACTGGAGATGTTGATCAATGGTGGTAATTGATTCAAAACACGAAGGAATATGATGAAGTATCAAATATGGAATGGAGGGAGTTCAAAGATCTTTTTTTATAAAAATACTTTCCTCGTGACCATCGAGCAGATATGGAAAGGCAATTTCTGAGTCTGAGACAAAAGGAGGATGAGAATGTCGCAATGTATGAGGCTAACTTTACAAGGTTAGAAAGGTATGCTGGAGATTATATACGTAACCCAGGAAGTAAGATTGATCATTTCTTTGATGGGTTAAAAACATTTCTCCGTCGAGCATTAGTCTTACAATACTTTTCATCGTATGAAGACATTGTCTCATGTGCTATCAAGACATAAAAGGAATTCTCTAAGTCTTGTGAATTTAAAGCAAAGCAAGAGAAGAAGAGATCTGCTGATCAATCTGAGAATGGAAATAAAGGGAAGAAGGGAAAATTTGAATATCCATCCTACAATAAATGTGGGAAGAAACACCCAGGTACTTGCTTAAAAGGAACGGGAGTCTGTTACAAGTGTGGTGAAAAAGGCCACCAAGCTCGGGATTACAAGGGGAAGAAGGAATCTACCGATGTCCAATGCTACAATTGTAGGGAGATGGGACATTATGCAAATGAATAACCTAAGCACCAGGGGAACTTACCTCAGAAAAGGCCAAGGGATCAAGGCCAAGATTATACTATCACTACTGCTGAGGTAGAAGCTCTGAAAGACGTTATGGCAGGTAATTTAATGGTTTCCTCAAGTTTAGAAAATGCATTATTTGATTCTGGATCATCGCATTGTTTCATATCTTCCCAGTTTGCTAATAAAATTAGATATTTCCAATTTGATTTAACAAGGGAGTTGTCAGTTAAAACTCCTAAGGGAAGTATCATTGCAACAAAGTTTTGTGAATCAGTCCCCATTAGAGCACATAAATGTTCTTTATCCGCTGATCTCATCGTCATACCTATGATTGAGTTTGATATAATCCTCGGTATGGATTGGATTTCAGACCATGATGCGAAGATTTATTGTAAGAAGAAGGAGGTTACGATTTTTGATGATGATGATAAGGAACACCTTATCTTTAGAGCAGAATCGTCACCACCTAATTCTTATCTAGATCCACCCCCAGTAGCTCAACTAAATTCAATTATTGGGGAGGAAGAGGATGAAATTATAGTGGGTGAGGAAATGAATGTTCAAATAGAGGATGTACCTATTGTGAAAGAATATGTAGATGTGTTTTCGGAAGATTTACCTGGACATCCTCCAGAACGAGAAGTTGAGTTTTCCATTAATTTAATTCCTGGATCAAGGCCTATATCAAAGACCCCTTATAGAATGTCCACTATAGAATTAGTTGAACTAAAGAAAAAACTAGAGTAATTGAGTAATAAGGGATTTATTCACCCTAGTGTTTCTCCATGGGGATCCCCTGTTCTTTTTGTTAAAAAGAAAGATGGATCTATGAGGTTATGTATCGACTACAAGGAGATCAATGCTATAACAATAAAGAATAAGTATCCCCTACCTCGCATTGATGATTTATTTGACCAACTACATGGAGCTCAATACTTTTCAAAGATTGACCTTCGATCTGGATACCATCAGTTGTGTGTGAAGAAGGAATACATTCCGAAGACATCATTTCAAACCAGGTACGGGCATTACGAGTTTACAGTAATGCCTTTTGGATTGACTAATGCACCCTCTGTATTCATGGATCTGATGAATAGAGTTTTCAAGGAACATCTCGATGAATTTTTGGTGGTATTTATTGATGATATCTTGTTATAATCCAAAAGCTACGAAGATCATGAAAATCACTTGTGCATTATCTTGAAGACTCTGACAATACATGAATTATATGGGAAGTTTAGCAAGTGTGAATTCTGGATTCAGGAGATTTCTTTTCTTGGCCATATTGTCTCTAAATATAGAATCTATGTTGATCCTTCTAAGACCAAGGCAATCCAAGAATGGCCAGCACCTACGAGTATAACTGAGGTACGCAGTTTTATTGGTTTGGTAGGTTATTATCGACATTTCGTCCAGAATTTTGCCCGATTGGCTAACCCATTAACGAAGCTCACACGTAAAGGGGTTAAATTTGTTTGGACAAAAGAGTGTGAAGAATGTTTCGAAGAACTGAAGAGAAGATTATTCAATGCTCCTATATTGACTCTACCATCAGGGAATGATGGGTTCGTTATTTATAGTGATGCATCGAAGAAAGGACTCGGTTGTGTTCTTATGCAGAATGATAGGGTTATTTCCTATGCATCATGATAGTTTAAAATTCATGAACAAAACTATCCTACTCATGATCTCGAGTTAGGAGCTATGATATTTGCTTTGAAGATATGGAGGCACTACCTCTATGGTGAAAAATGTGAGATTTATACTAATCACAAGAGTTTGAAGTATATTTTCTCACAAAAAGAACTCAACATGAGGCAAAGGAGATGGCTTGAATTACTCAAGGATTATGATTGCACGATACACTACCACCCAGGGAAAGAAAACAAGGTGGCAGATGCTTTGAGCAGAAAATACCATGGAGTTTTGAACAATATGAGAATTTAAAGGGATCCAATTTTCATGGATCTAGTAAAGATGGACATGGGAATAACCAGGGAAGGTGAAACATCAATGCTTTTTCAAATGGTTTCCAAACCATCTTTACTAGAAAGGATTAAGAGTTCTCATACCGATAATGAAGAATTTCAAAAGAAGATTAAAGCTGTGAATGATGGGAGATTGAGAGACTTTGTGTATGAAGATGGAATTTTGAAATTTGGTAATAGACTTTGTGTTCCTAATATACCTAATCTAAAAAGGGAATTGCTGGATGATGCTCATAGTTCCAATTTCTCTATACACCCTAGGATCACCAAAATGTATAGAGACTTGAAGGAACATTTTTGGTGAGACAACATGAAGAGAAAGATTGCTGATTTTGTGTCAAGATGTATGGTTTTTCAACAAGTGAAAGCTGGAAGGCAACAGCCTGGAAGAGTCATGCAACCTCTTCCCATACTGGAGTGGAAATGGGACAATATTACGATGGAATTTTTCATGGGGCTACCAAAGACTCATAGAAGGAACGATGCAATATGGGTTATTGTTGATCGTCTTACCAAGTCAGCACATTTTCTTGCTATAAGAGAATATCTACCACTGGAACGTCTATCAAGACTATATATTAATGAAGTGGTGAGACTTCATGAAGTACCCCTATCGATTGTTTCTGATCGTGATCCCCATTTTACTTCAAGATTCTTGAAAAGTCTTCAAAAAGCCTTAGATACTGAACTTCATTTGAGCACTGTCTACCACCCTCAAACAGATGGGCAGTCAGAACGAACTATTCAAACCTTATAAGACATGTTGAGATCCTGCTCACTTGACTTTCAGGGTATGTGGGATCAATATTTACCTCTGGTAGAATTTTCTTATAACAATAGTTTCCATTCGAGTGTTCAGATGGTACCATATGAAGCGTTATACGGAAAGAGATGTCGCACACCAACCTGTTGAGATGACGTTGGTGAAAGAAAACTTGTAGGCCCAGAACTGGTGGAGGAAACGATGGAAGCGGTGAAGGTAATCCAAAACCATATCAAAGCAGTTCAAAGTAGGTAGAAGAGCTATGCCGATAATCGAAGGAAGGATTTGGAATTTCAAGGCAGTGATCATGTTTTCTTGAAGGTATCTCCATGGAAGGGAGTCATACGTTTTGGTAAGAAAGGTAAATTGAGTCCCAGGTACATCGGACCTTTCGAAATTCTAGAACGAATTGGGGTTGTAGCTTACCGATTGGAAATGGTGCCAAGTCTCTCCAAAGTTCACGATGTGTTCCACGTATCTCTATTGAGGAAATAAATGCCTGACCCAACGCATGTAATCACCTGTGAGGAATTAGAATTGGAACCCAATCTGTCTTATTTCGAAGATCCCGTCAAGATTCTTGATACGAGAGAACAATTACTGAGAAACCGGACGACTCGTCTAGTAAAAGTCTTGTGGAGAAACCATAAGATGGAAGAGGCAATGTGGGAACCCAAGGAACTTATGATGAAGAACCACTCGAGTCTTTTCATGTGGTAGTATTCTAGAAATTTAGATGATGAAATTATTTTAAGGAGGGGAGAATGTAACACCCCAAGCTTATACGGTACACTTCTCTTTGAATAATGCAATAGCGTGTGTTGTACACAACATCGAGTTCTAACACACCACAACCAATCAAACTAGCCGTTATGAATAGTAATACCCAATTTTTGAAATTTATAAATTTTATTTTTCAAAATGGACTTCATTTTTGGATTCGGAATATCGAAATTATCCTAGGGTGAATTTTTGGTATTTTTCTGAAAAACTTCATTTTTGGATGAATAGTGAAACCACTAAGTGGTAGTTAAAAAACTGATTTTTTCATAAAACTTAATTTTACCGCTTCTGTGATTAGAATTTAGAAAATCTGATAGACATGGTTAATATCAAGGATTAAAATGTGGTTCATTGAGATGAAAATAATTTTTGGTGAATAGTAACTTTTTACTTTTATTTACCACGGTTAAAAGTAAATAGGGTAATTAAGGGTAAAAATGATATTAATATTACCCTAACACATGTCCTAATTCTATTGGACAAGTTTATCTCGACCAAAAACAACCTTAGTAATAAAATATTATCATTTAGGTCCACTTGGATTAGATTAGTACATTTATTATTATTTAATTCAAAGAAGAGTTAAAAGAGTTAAAATCAAAGTTTATTTACTAAATCATTTTTAATATAGGGTTATACATAATATAAATTAGATTGTAAATATTAATTAGAAATATAAAAATATTTCCTACATAATGGTATTTTATTTATAATTTTTAGACATTAAATAATTTAATTTATTTATGACCCAATGATGATGCAGTAATAACCATAATAGTGAAAAATTAAAATAATTGATATTATAAATAACCAAATAAATATAATTTGAGACTTTTTATGAATGAAACTAATTTTATAGGTTAATATGACATGTTAGTAATTATTTAATTAACTTTTTTTTAAGTAATCATTCTGTTATGATTTTCACAAAAATCAATTTTCCGAATAGTGCCAAAATTGACATAAAAGAGTTTTTTAAAAAAAAAATATATTATTAATTGATATTCAATTCCTAAAAATCTAAGGTTCGTCCAAGAGACTTATATCATGATAGTTGTATCATTAATGGACCACTTGGGGTAACTTGGAGGTATATAGTAAGTTTATTAACTATATAATATAAAAATACAAAGTGACATGGTAAGTGTCAAACTAGTTAACTAAGAGTTAAAACTAAAAGATAAGGTTAATATAATGACCCAAACCTATATAAATTATATTGGTTGAGTGGTTTGAGACCCATACCCACCTTAAACTTTAAATAATATACTTTTGAGCCATTAGAAACTGAATATGAATTTATTATAAAATAATATTTCTAGCTTTTCCAAAGGTGCCCCTCACCCGTCTTATAAAAGGGCACTCCCCCTTCTCATTAATTCACACCTTCAAAGCCATTTGGATCGGCCAAACTCTGACCAAATACTCTCTCAACTTCCCTAAATTCATCCTAGAGGCCTTACTTTAGTCATAAATCCAACCTAAGTAGCCCTTTTGATCAAATCAAAAGGAAGAACTCGAAGAAGAGGTAATGATTTCACCACCCTTTTTCAAGTTCCTTTCTTCTTCCACTTCTTATTTCTTTGTTATTACCATTATAAAATAATAAATCCATTATCTTATATATACTGTGATGTTATTATAAATATGGTACAACCATATTCAGTATTCTATCCATCCTTTGAATAACATGTCACCATACGTGCGTACGTACGACTTACCGTCTCCACGTCGTGGTGTAATTGTTATTCAATAAATTATTATTCGGATGGGTATAATAATGATGTTTAATTCATGTAAATAATAAATATAACATGATAATTATTCTTTATATATGATATACCATCCAATTATATATTATTTTAATATCAAAAGAATGATATTGTCGCTCGTGCGTACGTACGGACTACCGTCTCCACGAACGCGATGAGATTCATTCTCCATCGTATCCATTCAAGTCTAATTATCATTTGATGATTAATAATAGTATATAAGGACTTGATATAATTCTGTATATTAATAATATACAACCTACCCATGACAAACACGGCTTACATAACAAACATGTAAAAGAAAACTAGTAAGTTAACACCCGAAACAATGATAATTCTAAAATAGTATTAACAAAGCAATGTTAAAAGATCATATATGATATCATATTAATATATATGATTATTTTATAATTTAATAACAATTATTTCACCATTATACAGGATGTTAACCTACCCCAACCAAGGAAAATTACAAGGTAAGGGTTTATTTCGCAATCTCTTCATTATCCGAGGTTGTTTATATGTAATAATCTACTGGGACTTCTTTATCATACACATCCATGTTTCTTAAAAATTTATTTCAAAACATTTTTACTATTTAATAGAATATGGGTTAAAGTCATTTATACCCTTGTTGACTTTTATAAGTGGTTTATAAAGGAATCTTTCCATCGTTTTCCAAACAAGTTCCTTTTTAACCTTTTCGACAGAATTAAGGTAAGAATGTTTTTTTTAACTTATACAGCGGGTGAAGCTATTTAATGTCATTATAAAATCGTCAAAGCTTCCCTTACAAGCTTATAAGAATATTTTCAAAGAAAATGTTTTATTTTATAAATATATGACTCTTAAATGATTTCAAAATAAAAAGATATATTTCTCTAAAAAGAGTTTTGATTTCATCTATGTCAACATCCTTTGATGGATTTTACGCTTATTTGAAGTTGATTTATTATGATACAAAACTTATATATTGTATTGAAGGTTTTGTGATATGTTTGACTATGGATGTGTTATTTTTATACCATTCATGGTTTATGGATGAAGTATTTACATTTCGTATGCTAGTTTTAATATGAATGTTTATGTTATGTTTAAAAATTTTTATATGGGAATGCATTGGACTTAATATGTGACGAGTGGAGCCCGCTATAGCTCCTCGATGCATCGGTAGGTCTCATGAGACAAACTAGTGTCTTGGCACAAGGCCATGACAAAATCTTATTTGTAGTCTTGGCACGAGGCCTTGGCTATGTGGTTATGATAGTCTGGCATTATGCATTCCATCATTATGAAAGTGGTTACTGATATTGCATGTGATTATTCTATTAGTAGAATATCCATGTGAATAAGTAAATGGTATTATTTAATTTTATTTTTTCCATACTATGTTTAAGTTCAAGTTTAAAAGGATTTTGTTTTAGTTATACATTGCCTTAAATGTTTATTCTTATTTATGAAAGTTTTCGCTATATTGTTATCCTTACTGGGCATTTGAGCTCACCCCTTTTCTATGTTTTATTTTTCCCAGGATGTGAAGAAGTAAATTATGAATGACCAGTAGGGATAGTATGAGGGGATAAGAGTGTAGACTATGGAGACTATGTTGTTTTAGTTTTCATTTTTATGATGTAATGTAAAACTTTATGAATATATCTAGTGTTTCCAAGGCTACTAAACTAATTGGTCTTTAGAGATTTGATCTTTCTTGTGATCATGCCAATGTTATATAACAATGAGCCGACTCTAGGTAACTGGGGTCGGGGTGTTACAAAACATATCCCTACCAACCACAAATAAATTTAGGGAAAACACAAGCAACACAATACCATTTTCTTTTATCAGCCAATCAATTCCATTGATTTTCTGTATTTAATCAACTATCATTCCCCACAATTCATTAGTTAACTATTCCACTTTTATTCATATGCACAACCCATCCCTGCAACCCTACTGCCAACCACCATAACCACAAACACATCGGAAACAATACTCGTACCACATCATCATCCCTTTGATACCATTTACAGCAGCTCTGCTACCCATCACAACCATATCATACATGCCAACCCACAAATTCATTATTTCATTTAGTTTAATCGGGGTGATCATACAAGGGTTCCAGGTATTCATTTAATCAGACAACTTTACATGATTAACCAATTTCTACATTCTATGAAATTTCATCCACAAAACAATCCAGAAAAATAGGGAAACATTTAATTGCGCAAGCAAAGGCCCCCAACGACCGTGATTTTCAGTAGGCATAAGCCTATTCAATTCACAACATAATCAAAGGATAAGCATTGATGAAAATAAAACAACAATATCAAAAAAACTTCCCCAAACCCGTTCTTTAACCAGTTATTATCTTTATTTAATGGTTCAACCATATCTCATGAAAATAAGAGTATACCCACCCCGCATGATGCACAAAAGAGAGAGAGATGAAGGTAAGATCCCTACTTGAATAGGTTTTGATGTCCTGCGAAAACAACCACCCCGAGGATTTCGATCTCTCCTCCCGATGACTACGTCCTCCCATGGACACTGCGGCACAACCGCACTAACAACCAAGAGAGACTCCATTAAGGTTTAAGGTGTCACTTGTCATAGCATGGCAAGGAGGAACAAAAATAGGAGATCGAGGAAGGAATAAGAACGAGATAGAACGTACCGTTAAGATGATGTTAATTGAAGAGCGTCGTTCCCGTCAAATATCATCAATCTCCTCAGTAGGAAACTCCGAAGAGGAAGTTGAAGAGGAGGGAAAGGAACGAGGTGCATGATGTTCACCTCGTCGACACGATCCCACAGCCACTGACAAATCGACGATCCGAGTTCGGATGAAGAAGATAGGAGGAAGGCTTCTGGGTCATCCGGGAGCGTCACCGTGCGGGGAAGAAGAGGGGTTCGTAAATAACACGTGACCCTCTTTTATATAGGCAACAAAAAGGTAAAACGGTATGCAGCGTGTATTAATGAATACACGATGTGACCGTACAACTGTTACGTTGTTTGACTGGTCAACACACGACATGTCACACGGTTTCCATGCGTTTAATGATAATAATAACTTCAATTAATAATTGGTGTTTTATTGACCCGAGACATGAGTCATAAAAAGGTATTCATCATTGGTCTTAAAATGACCATCATAATTTCAGGGTTACGCTACCGCTGATGGTTCGTGAAACTGAGGTCGCACGAATAAGTTACGGTCGAAAACGTGTTTTATCAACAAAAATAATAAGATGATTGTTATATTATTATTTTTAATTGATTTATTTCAAAAAAATCTCATGTCATGCACAAATCACTCCAATTTGGTGCGCCTCACCCCATTTCACCTTGATTGATTTCCTTTTTTTTCTTTTATTATTTCTCCATTTTATTCTCACATTATCTCTCCAATCTTCTTTATCTCTTCCACAATTCCCTCACTCCACCAAAATTGGTGCCTCCCCTTGCCTTTACTCCATTATCACTTCAATTTTATTATTAATAAAATTAATATTAATAACACCCATCATTAATGTTCTAATTTAATCCCATTAAATTAGTTTACAATGGTTATTATCATATTAAATTAAGACCATTCCATTTAATTAATCACACCCTAAAGGCCACCAATACCATTATGATTTAATATAATAGTAATAAATCATCTTTCAATTTCATCAACGAGTCGCCATAATTATCATTAATAATCATTATTATTATTGACACCCATTATTATCTTATAATTACTATTATAATATATTAAATCAACATTATATTACATATGTTATTATTAAATTCTTATAATGGGAGGATAACACTCCCTCTCTCCAATCACATGATATTCACGCACGGGTTGGGAACCCATTCCATTATTCATTATCAATTTATTATTTATTAAAATTTAAATAAATCGAAATGAAACCATGAACCTCCCCTCATTGAATTAAATAAATTCAGTTTTATTTATTTTATTTCACAATTATTAAATTAAAACCATTTAATATAATTAACACCAAATATTTTCATGCCACCATTATCAATTATTATTATCAAAAATTATTATTATAACACGCATCATGTTTGACCACAAAAAACTTTTACAAATTAATGGACCAGAGAGGTCCGGGCCATTACATCAGATACCTCTAAAAACATTCTCATCCTCAATAATTAAAAACCAACCCATAAAAAAGGGGAAAGGTCTGAACAACCACCCCGCAAGATACCTCTCAAGGCTCTCATCATAACAGGAATCCAACCACTATCCTAATTATATAAGTCAGGGAATTCCTTCCCCCATGTCGAGATATTATCCTCTTTAGGCGGCACTGACTCGCCTGCACGGGTTTAATCGCATCCACATTAATGCGTCTTGATTAGGGATTAGGTCCTCCCACCCTATAATTTAGGATTTCTCATACACACACTACCCCAACACCACACAAAACAAGCAACACACAGCCTCAACACATGGATTAGGGAATTCCTTCTCCCATGTCAAGATACTATCCGCTTTGGGCGGCACTGACTCACCCGCACGGGTTTAATTGCATCCACATTAATGCGTCTTGATTAGGGATCAGGTCCTCCTCTCCCCACATGTTAGGACTCTTCACACACATTTAAAGGAAAGAGGGAAACAACTTAGCATTATAGACTCATGAAAAACAAGGTCCAGGCCCAAATCATGGGTGAGAATGAGTTTCAAAAAAGGAGTGTTATACTCCTGAATTTAAACAAAACATAAAAGATAGAATTTAAGTAAAGCCGAAAACATCTCTCTTGATCTCTGGACTTGCTAGGGTTGCCGCTTCTGTTGCATGCAACTGTCTGTGTCCCACTCCTCTGCCTCTCTATTGATGTCCACCTCCTCAACCACATCCCAGTTGGGGTCCTTGAGGAACTCTTTGTGGTTGTCCACCACCTGCTCTAGCTCCCCTTGGAGGGACTGGAGCCTGTTGATGCTGGAAGGGTTGGGCTGGGAACTACTGCTGGGGCTGGGGCTAAACCTGGCCAGTCCCTCCATACTGAGTCTGAAAAGGGAAATTTCTATCGAGATTCCCATGATTCCCACATGAAAAGCACCTCGGTCCTTGGCCCATAGAAAACGGGCGGAAATCGTGAGATTGGTATGGGACCTACTGAAGTTTGCTCCCTACCGGTCGAAACTTGGAAGGTCCTATTGCTAGGGATCTACTGCTGACCACCTCCTTCTTGGATGAACTTGGGTGACTCCTCTCTCATGGTGGACCTACTTGCGAGTGCATCCTCTCGATTATCTTCGTCTTCTTCTGTACTTCCTGGTATGTTGGTAAGGTGTAAGGGGTCACCGCACACCGAATAGAGGGGTGAAGTGCCTCCTCTAAATGTCTGGCTCAGGAATCCTCATCTGGAAAGAGATTCGGGGAAAATAGAGGAGATTCTTAAACTTGACCCCTAGTTCCCGCACTGACATGCTTCCTTGTTGGAGAGATAACAACTCCTACCACTTCTCAGCCTTCCTCGTCGAGGAAAGAAATTCATCATGTAACTCCTTCTCTAAGTTGGCCCATAGAACTTTTGTCTCCTTCCCCTCACCAAGGTAAAGCATCCACCACTGACGCACCGCTCCTTGAAGTTGGATTACTGCTAAAGGAACCCAATACTCTGATGGAGCCCTGATCAGCCCAAAGGTGATCTCGAGTTCCTCCAACGAACTCTCTGATTTTGTATCTAAAGTGTTGCATTCATACTTCTTCAAGCTCTATCACTAGAAAGCACAAAATGTGCGCTGCCACAAGTCATCTTCCTCCTCTCGGTCAACCCTCAGCTGATCAACTGTCTGAATCTACTGGGCCTCAACTGCTCGAGTCACCCAGGAATGACGTTCAGGTTCCATAGATATACGGTAAACAAAGAATGCCTAAGCCCAAGTAGCAAGGAAATTTTCTTAAGGTTTCATTTTATCATTTTATTTCGATTTATTTCCCAGAACACCCAAATCAGGTAAAATAGAAATCATGATGATGCATTTATCTTTCCTAAGGTCTCTACCCTACAATCAATGTAGTCTTACTTGGTCGTTCGGAAAGCTCAGAGTCCTTGCATCGGATCACAGGGGGGCCTAAAATCATGTGTCCTAGTCGGTCTTCCCTGGCCTATGTCATGCACCAAGATCATCCAGCACTGTTGCCCTACCATCCCATGCAATCCTCACTATGCCTAACTCCAGACTCTATTCTATCTCTCAACCATCAGCTCTGATACCATTCTGTCATGACCCCCTCCCACAAAAGATGCCCCTCCTGAGCTGGAAATGGTGAAAGGGAGATAATGACCCCTGAGTCCCACCTCTAGTAGGCCCCAGAGTGATGACTAGCACCAAGGGTATGAGTTTTCAAAAATATGGGAGGCATTACCCTTTTTATTATTTAAGATCGGGAAATAGGATGAGTCAAACACCAAAAGAAAAAGGAACAGGTAAATGAAAATAAACCCAAAACCAAACCCATATGCATGTTTTATACAATACTAAAACAAAAGTACAAGTATAATAAAAGCTCCAAGGTACAATACCAAAAAAAAGAAAGCAAAAACTACAACCAACAAAACTCCAATGCCCAACTATCAAGGTCTCGCATGGTCCCTAAAGTCCTCCTGAAAACCTGAAAGTAAACATAGGGTGAGCATCCAAGTATACTCAGTAGGAAAACCTAAATCTCTCGTGCATAGGTGGGGAGACATCCTAATGCCACGTGAGAAAATAGAAGGAACCAAAGCCTAGAAAGGAATCTATCCACCCAACCTTACAAGCCACACTCCTCAAATATCGCAAGTCAATAGAGTAGTATAGTAATATTATCAAAGTATGGGTACCCCGCACCACCTTCTCACTAAATACTGCTCAATCCCTCATGTCTAATGCTCTGATGCTTCCCCCTCTTCCTGAGCTAGTGCCACAACCTGGCCATATGAAGCTTGAGCTAGTGCCGCAACCTGACCATACGAAGCTCATAGTATCCTGTCGGCACTCAATCCTCAGCCATAACCACATCTCATCCTGAAGACACCTGGGAACCACATCACATCTCATCCCTAAGACACCTGGGAACATATCACATCCTCATCTCGAAGACTCTTGGTAAAAATCTATCGTAACCTGCCCAAAGGATCTTGGGATATAGAACCTGGAAGAGGTAGCATAGGGAAGAACAATAACCAACCATCCTTTAGATGTTTGAGAATCCGACCCCCCCCCCGTCCCACGGGTGTTCAGCACGTAGTGCTCAACATGGGTGGGGTGCGTAAAGAAACATAAAACGTACAGATTTATATAATTATATCAACCACTCAGCCCATCCTAAGGATTCTGTACAAAAGATCTGAGCACATGCCTCGACACTGCTGCCTCGAAAGTATGCACACAATAAATAGCCCCAAACCCCATTGAGCTTTTCATGTTTCAATAGTTTTAGTTTATCAGTTCCTTAACTACCGAGCAACTAACAACAACCAAACCAGATCAATCGTTCATAAAACATATATCTGCCAACCACAAATAAAGTTAGGAAAAACACAAGCAACGTAATACCATTTTATTTTATCAGCCAATCAATTCCATTGATTTTCCATATTTAAAAAACTACCATGCCCAAAAATTCATTAGTTAACTCTTCCACTTTTATTCATATGCACAACCCATCCATGCAGCCCTTCTTCCAACAACCATAGCCACAAACACATCGGAAACAATACCCGTACCACATCATCATCCCTTTGATACCATTTACCACAGCTCTGCTGCCCATCACAACCATATCATACACGCCAACCCACAAATTCATTATTTTATTTAGTTTAACTGGGGTGATCATACAAGGGTTCTAGGTATTCATTTAATCATACAACTTTACATGATTAACCAATTTCCACATTCTATGAAATTTCATCCACAAAACAATCCAGAAAAATAGGGCAAAATTTAATTGCGTAATAAAAGGACCCCAACGACTGTGATTTTCAATAGGAATAAGCCTATTCAATTCACAACATAATCAAAGGATAAGAATTTATGGAAATAAAACAACAATATCAAAAAAACTTCCCCAAACCTGTTCTTTAACCAATTATTATCTTTATTTACTGGTTCTACCATATCTCACTAAAACAAGAGGATACCCACCCCGCATGATGCACAAAAGAGAGAGAGACGAAGGTAAGATCCCTACTTGAATAGGTTTTGATGTCCTTATGTGAAAACAACCACCACAAGGATTTCAATCACTCCTCCCGACGACTACATTCTCTCGTGGATGATGCGGCACAACCGCACTAACAACCAAGAGAGACTCCATTAAGGTTTAAGGTTTCACTTGTCATAGCATGGCAAGTAGGAATAGAATGAGGAGATCGAGGGAGGAATAAGAACGAGATATAATGTACCATTAAGATGATGTTTGTCGAAGAGTGTAATTCCCATCAAATATCAGCAATCTACTCGGTGGGAAACTGTGAAAAGGAAGTTGAAGAAGAGGGAAAGGAATGAGGTGCATGATGTTCACCTCGTCGACACGATCCCGCAGCAACCGACAGATCGACGATCGAAGTCCGGATGAAGAAGATAGGAGGAAGGCTTCTACGTCATACGGGAGCGTCGCTGTGTGAGGAAGAAGAGGGGTCCATAAATAACACGTGACCCTCTCTTATATAGGCAACGAAAAGGTAAAATGGTATGCAGTGTGTATTAATTAATACATGATGTGACCGTACAACTGTTACGATGTTTGACTGGTCAACACATGACACATCACGCGGTTTCCATGTGTTTAATTATAATAATAAGTTCAATTAAAAATAGGTGTTTTATTGACCTGATACATGAGTCATAAAAAGGTATTAATCATTGGTCTTAAAATGACCATCATAATTTCAGGGTTACACTGCCACTGACGGTTCGTGAAACCAAGGTCGCATGAATAAGTTACAGTCAAAAACTTGTTTTATCAACAAAAATAATAAGATGATTATTATATTATTATTTTTAATTGATTTATTTCAAAAAAATCTCATGTCACGCACAAATCAATCCAATTTGGTGCGCCTCACCCCATTCCACCTTGATTAATTTCCTTTTTTTTCTTTTATTATTTCTCCATTTTATTCTCACATTCTCTCTCCAATCTTCTTTATCTCTTCCACAATTCCCTCACTCCACCAAAAGTGGTGCCTCCCCTTGACTTTACTCTATTATTAATTCAATGTTATTATTAATAAAATTAATATTAATAACACCCATCATTAATGTTCTAATTTAATCCCATTAAATTAGTCTATAATGGTTATTCTCATATTAAATTAAGACTATTCCATTTAATTAATCACACCCTAAAGGCCACCAATACCATTATGATTTAATATAATAGTAATAAATCCTCTTTCAATTTCATCAACGGGTTGCCATCATTATCATTAATAATCATTATTATTATTGATGCCCATTATTATCTTATAATTACTATTATAATATATTAAATCAGCATTATATTACATATATTATTATTAAATTCTTATAATGGGAGGATAACACTCCCTCTCTCCAATCACATGATATTCACGCACGGGTTGGGAACCCCTTCCATTCTTCATTATCAATTTATTATTTATTAAAATTTAAATAAATCAAAATGAAACCATGCACCTCCCCTCATTGAATTAAATACATTCAATTTTATTTCTTTTATTTCACAATGATTAAATTAAAACCATTTAATCTAATTAACACCAAATATTTTCACGCCACCATTATCAATTATTATTATCAAAAATTATTATTATAACACGCGCCGTTTTTGACCACATCAAATTTTTACAAAGTAATGGACCGGAGAGGTCTGGGCCATTACATGATTAATAATAACAAATCAATTCACATAAATTTTATAAATTCAAAGCATGAAAAATGGTTGGGAAATTTCATTTACATGAATCAACTAATTCCCTCAAATCACAAGTCATCATTTCAATATCCATGCTTCACTTTAAGCATTCAATTTTCCATTTTACTCATTCAATCTCATTAATATTGAAATCTAAAACGTGGAATCATTGGATCCCTACGAAACTCATGTATCCCAGATAAGTTGAGTAAAACATGAATTCAAGTGTAGGCTTTCAATTTTATATTTAAAGTTCAAATCATGATTTGGACAAAAATGTAAGGAGTTTAAAAGTTAAAAATTAAAAGTGAACTCCCTTTTGAAATAAAGCTTTGATCCTCTTCCACCAATGTTTGGGGCTTCCTTCTACCATCATGATCCTACAAAAAAATTACTCAATTAATTACAAGGATCGTTTCATTTATGCTCAAAATGAAAAGAGGGAGTGGGCTACATGATAGACTAATCTAAAAAAGGAAATTGAATTTTAAATTCCTAGAAATCATTTAAAGATAAATCTTGGTATGATCCCTCAAGTGGTCCTTGAATTTTTACTGCCTCTGTTGGGAAATACCAGCTGTTATCCAAAGTCTAATGGTGAATGAAGCTTCTTTAACTTGAACCACCATATGTGTATTTTCCCAGATTTTAGTTCTTTGTTATTGTTGAGGTGGATTCCATGTATAGAGTACACCAAATCCACCCCCTTCGCAATATGGTTCAGCTTTCATGGCAGGGGTAGGATGAAGTATGGAGCCTCCTCCTCCTTCTTTTCTACTTGTGCAACGTTCTCTTTCTCTTCTTATACTCCCTCTAATGAATTTTTAATGTATTCAGGGGTCTTTAGGTGTTCCTCAACAGGTGAATTTTTATTTTCATCTTCTTCTAAGGTAAGGTAAGGATTGACTAAATTTGAAAATTCAAAATCATAAGGAATGATTCTCAAATCAGATTGAATGAAATAAGAAAAGGTAGAGTTTGTGGAAGGATCATCTCCATAAGTTGGTTCTGGTTCAATAACTTCTTCAGTTGAACATGCCTCTTGGAGTTTATTATCATTGAATGGAGGTAGGTAGTCAGGCTTCTCCACCTTGAGTTTGGCTTTAACATCATGGATGTCTTCAATGAAATCTGGGAAGACTAGTGGCACTTCTTTCTTAGACTTTAATCTTTGAATGTCAATTTGGAGTTCATCATCCATGACCATGAAATCTTAAAGTGATATCCATGTTGTTATTCATCTTTCCTTCTATTTGACACTTATCATGAAAGCATCAACCCTTTGTTGGAGGGCCTTCTCAGTGTAGTATGTTTCTTATTCATGCACCTATGAGTAATTGTTCCATGCATAATAGTTTGAATTTGAATACATCATGGGAAAAAGGATTTTTTTATTTATTTTTAAATAAAACAAAGAAAAATATTTACAAAAGTGTGAAATTAGAAAAAGTGATCAAAGTAACTGCTTAGATCCCTGGCAATGGCGTCAGTTTTGACACACACCTAGAATAGGGCGTGTCAAAAGCAATTTAATTTTCTAATACAGCATAGAGACTGACCAGGGTCGTCTCACTTGAGGAGTGTAATAGTTGATTCAATCACTAAATCGAGTTCACCTAATCTAACTCTTTTTTTATTGTTTATTAAAAATAATGGTTTTGGTTTTGGAAAAACATGCAATTAAAATAATGGAAGGCAAACATTAAATATAAATGTAGATACAGATGCAGATAGAATGAAATTATGGAAGAAAGAACTTAGTCCTAGGGTTGGATAACATAAGTTCATTCATTATTTATTTATTGTTTAAATTAAATTTGATAATCCATTTAGTGAAACCTTATTAATGAATTACTTTCCTTTTATTTATAGAGTGTGTGATTTTAGTATGTGTCTGGCACACCAAACCACACCTCCTACAATAGTCAAGTAGGGTGACATCTCAACTGAGACTATTATTCATAAAAGACCCAGCTCTATCATATGTCGTTTCATCCCTTTAGGAAAACTCAAATCTACTATATGAAGGGTTTTCCAAAGATAAGGGAGGGAAAAGAATGAATTGATAGAAAGGAATGGGTTTTGAAATAGTGTCGTGGTGGTCGACTGCCACACCCATGCAATACTCCTCCATTCACCACAAATAAATTTAAAACATTTTAAATTGAAGGTCAATAAAAAAGAACACCGTGAAACCTCCCCCAATTCCAAGCCTCAGATCAGTCACTTTTCATTGCAATGTGAAAAGAGATCACGGTGGAAAGATGGAAGAGAGAGAATGATTATTAGAGTTATAAGAAAAAGAAGGATGGAATAAGAAATGGGAAACACTTTAATAAAAAAATTAACATGTTACATGTAAAAGAAAACTAAAATAAAAAAGAAAATAAAGAAATAAAATTTCTAAATGGCCCTTGGCCTTCTCTCCTTGGTGCCTCGGATGGTGCGGGGATGGGAAGGAATGATTTTAAAGGTGGGAGCTTCTCTCCTTTTATAGACAAAATTTATCCTCCACAAGTTGGTGCATTGCATATCCAATTAATGATATAATCATGTGATGATAAATTCATGAGAGTTATTCATAATTTCCTTGGGTGTCTAGCCTCAAAATTTCAGAGTATTTGGACGCTTGGTGATGGAGTTATGGCCTTTTTACTCCAAGCATTTATTATATCCAGGCATACTCTCCACATTTCACATATCATGCATTAATAAGCATGAAAATTGAATATTTATGTGCTTGATACTTAATTAATATTGTTCCAGATTGTATTTTTATTCCACACTCCAAATTTTAGGGTAATTGGCCACCTCATGTACAACTAATTGATTTTTTATTGGCTATTTCTTTTTCTAGAAGAAATTTCCAAGAAGCATCCTTCAATTGAGTTCATTCAAAATTCACCTTAATGGTTGAAAAACTTTATGGAATTTAATGGGTTAATGAACCATTGAGTATCCTTTTATATCTAGGTTTAATAACCTAAATTTAAGGTGTGTGACCGATATGTGCTTCTGTTACTGTGGTGGGTTCTATACTGTCCTCCCAGAAAATTCTTTAACTTCATTGTTTTTTAAGGCCTCTAGATGCTTGAATAATCCCCTAGTATAGAAGAGGAATATGAAGTAAATAAATCAATGATTCCATAAAAAATCACTAAATTTAGAATTATATTTTTAAATAAATGACAAAAATACCCTTGATATAAAAATCTGTAAAAAAACAGATTTAAGAAACTTTCCATTTTTAGCTCAAAATACATCATAAATCAAAAATTGATCCATATAAGCTCAAATTTATGATTGGATTAAATAATTGAAATATATATAAAAAATTGTAAAATATTATCTCTATCAACCCTCTCAGGTAGTGAAAAGACAATCATGAATCCTTCTCCCATGTATGAAACCAAACTGATTGGGTGAGACAATCCCATAAATAATAAGCCCAATTCTGGTAGCTAGAATCTTCCCAATGATTTTATGGATATTATTTCCAATGATAATGGGTATCAATTCCTTCACAATAATACCATGCACGGATTTTGGAATGAGATGGTTCAATTGAGCCTTAAGGCTGGGTGGGAGATACCCCATCTTGAAGGCTTATATAATAACTTAAGTGACATAAATCCTGAAAAATATCATAAAGCTGAATAAATAATTTATTAAAAAATTATCTGAACCTAAAGTGTTATTATAATTCAATGAAAACAAAGCAGATTTAATTTCATCATCAAATGGGGGAGCTGTAAGAAAAGCATTCTGAATGTCAGTGATGGAGTGACTAATAACATCAAGTAAAGAAAAAAAAGATATGGAAGATGGGTTCCTCATTAAATAGCTTCATAAATTAAGATATTAGGTCATAAATTATCTTCTATTTATATTGAAGTGTGTGTTCATTAATAGTAATGGTTAAAATGGCCTTTTTTGGGCAAAAATCCCTCAAGTTAACATTGTAGGGTTTTTGGGTTGATTTTGTTTGTTGAGAAAGCATGTTTTCATGGTCATTTGTGGAGTTACAAAGAGATTATTGACATAGTATGTTGAAAAAGATCCAAGATAATGGAA
Organism: Viscum album; assembly: GCA_963277665.1. Taxonomy (NCBI): domain Eukaryota; kingdom Viridiplantae; phylum Streptophyta; class Magnoliopsida; order Santalales; family Viscaceae; genus Viscum; species Viscum album. The sequence goes on along the minus strand of OY728150.1, from coordinate 365,515,400 downwards.
TGGATTCTCTGGAATCGGTATAGGGAATTGTGTATACAAGGTGGTGTTTTTTCCTAGTGTTTTCCAAATTTTTGGGGTCCAAAATTTGGAGGATGGTTCAATCATCATGAAAGTTGTATTTCTATGAATTCATCCTAAAAATATGGAAAATGAATGACTTTTTTGAAGACTAAAGTTTCATAAAGTTAATTATCTTTGTAAAGTAATTCGGTAATGTGAAGGCTAGGTTTCACGAAGGTGTGGAACATCAGGAATGTGTGAAGGGTTAATAAAAAATTTCTACAACTATGATAGGTGGATCATTGTGAATGCATGAAGGGTTGATGATAAATCTATTTGACTATGAGAAGTGTGGAATTGTGAATACATGAAGGGTTGATAGTGAATCTCCATGACTACAAGAAGCTTTGTGAATGGGTAAATTTCCCTGGTGCTTCGCGAAAATAGGGAGATTTGCAAATGATATTAGAGAGATTAGAAAAAAGGTGATGATGAGGATGGAAGATTCTGGAATGGGAGTCAATGCCTATAAATAGGCCTTTACCCCCTCAGAAAATTATATCAAGACTTAAAGGAGATTATAAGGCTCTAAATTTATGAAGGTGGTTCACAAAGGTTGTTCTTGTGAAAAAGTTTGCGAAGAAAGGAATCTCACAAAGGCTATGAAAGCCGACTGAAATTTATAAGAATCATGAAAGTATTAATATTCATGAAGGATATAAAAAGCCTACTGAAAGTTGTAAGCTTTTTAAAGGCTAAGTGATATTCGCGAAAGTTTTTGAGCTTTGTGAAAGGATATAATTTTGTGAAAGCTAGTTGAGATTCATGAAAGAGGTGAGATTAATGAAAGTTGTGGGGTTTATGAAGGTAGTATATAATTTTGAAGAATTGGATAGCTTAATGAAGGTTATGTGATCTTTGTAAATGAAGTAATCATCGTGAAAGTGTTCATAAAGTATTGAATAGTAAAAGTTTGGTAAAGTGGTATTCATCAAGTGGATGAAAGAAGAACTTCAATAGAGCATCTATCTATAACTGAAGATGTATTCATTATTTCTAATAAAGAGGCCTACATATCCATAAAATTTGTATTAATCCTTTCCAAAGCAGTGAGAAAATAAAGATGAAGAAGGTGATCCTTTCCACCAGCAGTGATCCATAGAAGGAAAGATTGAGGGAGTGAACCTTGAGAAGTAGTGAGTTTTCCCTAAACTTTATGAAGGCAGTGTTCTTGGGCATAGAAGTTATCTATCACAAACCTTGAATTGGCAGTGAGCCTTAGTAAATTTGGTACATCGGAACATTGTCATTGTATGCTCCTTGGACATAGGCCAGTAAGGATGAACTAAGTAAAATCATTATGTCTCATTCATAGTTTCATTTATATTCATACATTGCTACGGGAAAGATAGATAAGAGTGTTTTTTCAATAATGAAACAAGTTCCAAAAGGGAATTTGTTTTAATATGTCATGTCTTGATTAACCCCCCCCCCCCCCCCCCCTCAAGGTATTTAACCTAATTGGGCTAATATTTTTTTACTTTCCTCCCTCTCTAGGTGAGATGAAATTTTTTGGAGTTTTTATCCCCATCACAAAGCTAATTTAGACAAAGATTTTCCCTATAAATACTCTCACTCCTCCTAATAAGGGTGTCCAAAGTAAGTACAGTCTAAATATCCTCATTTGAGGGGGTGTTTTGTCACAAGTTCTTATTCTGTAACTCTGAGTGGTCATTCTCTACCCTGATTATATCTGAATCTAGAGAGGAGAATTTGGCATTGCTTCAGGCATGCATGACCTTTTTCGTTATTTTTTTTTCTTGGAGAAGCACTGGAAAACATCACCATACTCATTCAAGGACCATTATTTAGGATATAACCCCTAACATCATCATAGGTTAATGAATAATTATTTAAGATAAAGGTAGAGGGGTACCCTTTATCAATCCCATTCAGAAAAAGGAGAATGAGAGAGTGATCAAAGCGGAGCCTTGAAAGAGCCCTACATGAGAGGGATGGTATAAAGTTCCCACTCAAGAGAGAGATAAATGACCTGTCAATTTTTCTATATTTTACTCCATTAATAGTGAGCCTTGTCCAGGTATAGTCATCCCTAACCAATCTTATCTCATAAAGAAGACAAAGGTCAATGAATCTCTGGAATTCCATAGTGGTGACCATCAATAAATTGGTATCAATCTTTTCATAAGAATATAAGGCAAAATTAAAATCCCCCAAGGGAATCCACTTATCATTGACTTAGATGGAAATTAAGGAAAGTTCCTCCCAAAGGAATCATATCTTGATATAAAAGTTAGAGGCATAGATGAAAGATACAAGATAAGAGGAGTTATAAGAGGCAACCCTGATTGTAATATGTTGATTCCTAATTTGAAAGAGAGAGGACTATATTTTTTCCCTTTTGAGAACCCAAAGGGTTTCCACATGTTCTGACTTAATGTTGTGATCCATCTATTCATAACCAATCTTTCTCTAATCAAAGATCCTAAAATAATCAATATTCACTTTCGGTTCTGAAATACTAAGAAAAACTATCTTAGAATGTGTAATGAAATGCCTAATGACTGAAGATGTATCATCATTATTCATCCCCTGGAAGTTCCAAAAAAAATGCATTCGTTTAGAGGAATATTTACCCCTAGTTTGGGGTCCATTATTCTGGTCCACCACCTAGGGTGATTTTTTCCCTTTCCACTTCCCTTCTTCCCTTTTATTTTTAGGGTTGGGCCCTTACAAAAGATTTCTAGGCATCAAGGTTTCTTCAATACCATCAAATTCATCATCCTTAGAGTGGTGAGATATAGTAGAATCAATAGAGTTTCCCTCCAAAAAAGGGTAAGGACTCTTTCTCAACCTCATCAGCCCAAAATTGTCCATTAATGGGTGTGAATTTATTATTGGATATCACCTTATCTGTATAAACATCCTCAATGGGCCTCCTCTTATAATTATTGTCCAAAGACACTAGATTAAAGGGTTCCTCATCTATATTATTAATGTGAGTAGCTTGTGTGATAGGTACAGACACCAGAACGGGTAAAATAAAGACCAACATAAACTCAAAAATAATTTTGTGGCTTAGAGAAATGATTCAAGTGGTAGGATGATAGAATGGTAGATATCTCCTCAGATGAGGTAGCAATATCTTGATGAGGTTGTTGTAAAGGATCAACCATATCAGAAAGAAGGATCCCAATAGTAGTAGTATCCACCCTGTTAGATATAATCTGGGGTGACTACTAAATGATTTCCTCACTAGCCATCACATTCGAATAAGGGACAACATCTGTGAGGGCCAAGGTAACATTTACAAAAGCGGCCTACATCATAGTAATGTAGGTATAAAAATACTATAAAAAAGGTGATATTTAGTGGAATAAAATGAGAAGGGGTTATTCTAAATCCCCTCTAAATAAAAATTATAAGGGGTTAATAATAACCCTTTATAATTAGAGGTGGTTTTGATTCAAAAATCAACCAAAAAATATTAACTCTCGATCCTATTTTATTTATATCTACACCCTTTACCCTTTTAAATATTATTACCCCACCCCCCACCCATGATAACCCCTCACCCCTTTTCTCCCCTCTTCCCCGTATCACCCCGCCCCGACCTACCATGATAACCCCTCTGCTCCCCTCTTCTCTCACCCCTTCACCACGATAACTCCTCACCCCTCCACACCCCTCTTCCCTGTATTGCCCCACCCCCCACCCGCGATAACCCCTCACCCCTCCGCCGCGATAACCCCTCACTCCTACACTCCCCTCTTCCCTGTATCACCTCTCCCCCACCCACAATAACCCCCCACCCCCACCCCACCCCAATAACCCATATTCCCTAACCCATCTTCCCTGTATTTCCCTACCCCACCCCTGATAACCCTATTTCCCCTCTACCATCACCCCCTCCCAGTGCACTCCTCTCCCGCATCAGCTGGTATCGCCTCGATCCCTACCCCATTCAGAAGCTTCCCCTACCTCACAACAATCCCCTCCCTTTAGTTCCCCCTCTCAAATGTCTCTAACTCCTGTTGCAACATCGCACCCTCTCTTAGATGTCGACGCTACATCCCCCTTGTGAGCGTGACACCCCCCCTCCCCCTACTCGTGAGGTCACCCTCTCCCTCTTAGATCACACCGCCCCTCAGATCGAGTCTTTTACTACTCATGTACAAGTCTCCCTAGAAATCCAAAAAAATCATGTAATTCTTCTCATTGATGCGTCATAGAAACCCCTTTGTATAAGCCTCTCCCTTGTGGTCTCCCTCCTAAAAACATTTCCCAATGGAGACCCTCACCTGACCAGTCAGTTTTTAGGGATTATTCACTCATTTCCTATTTCTTCTAAACCCTCAACGAAACCCTTAGTGAACTATTTTTTTTAATATTTTTCCCTTTTCTAAGGGGCACAAAGCTACTTTAGATCTTATGGATACTAATTCTAGACCTAAGATACAGTCAACATCAGCGAGGTAATTGGACTACTCAATTTTGATCTTGGTTTCTTTAGATTGATTTAAAAAATTAATGCTAAATTTTGATTCCTGAAATTTAATCATTGATTTTATTCTATTAATTTCAATCTTTGGAACCACTGCATATTTTTGAAACCACTTATTATTTATAAAGTATACCTATTCACTCTGATACCCATGCATAATCACTATAAATTTTATTTGTATCTGAATTATCTGGTATTTGGCTAATGTTACTATTAACTGCCTTTAAGACATATTAGTTATAATAAGTGTCACTTCTTTAAGTGGTTTTATTTTGAAATTAAAGTGCATTGTTTTTTTATAAACTGAACAAACATTGTTTATTTTTCCAACAATTTTTCATAACTGATAAAGTCTATGAGTAGTTTTCAATAAAAAATTCTAAACTATTCTGAAGTATGAGTTTTTTTTGTTGAAAACACTTCTCATGTTTTTTATAGAATTGTTAAAAGGAAAAAATATTTTTTGTTTATGTTTTTTAATGAAAAAACTAAACTTTAAAAAAAGTAGTTTTTAATTTTATTAAATAGAAAAGAGATTTAAATTTTATATTTTTTAATAAAAGTGTTTTATGAAGAAATTTTCTTTATATGTTTTCTACTATATAAAATTTATTTAGATCTTTATTATTTTTTCCTATGTATATTTGAACATATTTAATTGATATATTCTATTTCAATTAATGCAGTAGAAATGGATAAATCATGGATTTCCAAGTAAAGAAAAACCGATGAGTATAAGGAAGAATTAAATAAATTTCTCAATTTTGTGTTTGAGCATCAATCTATCGAGGGAAGAATAAGATTTCCTTATCATAATTGAAAATTTAAGAAATTGTTGACCAGATTTGAAGCATAATCCCATTTTAGTCAAAAAAAAATCTGATTGAATACACCAAGTGGGTATGGCATAGAAAATTTAATGAAGTTGAATTACTATTTAGTAGAGAACAAGATAATGAGACTTCTCCCCATAATATCAATCCTCTAGATCCTGTAGAGGAAATGGTTAATGATGCATTTGGTCTTGATAATATGCTTGGTGAAAATGAAGCAAACTCATCTCTTAGTGTAAACATGGTTGAAACTTCTACATAATTTTTTGATTTATTAAATGATGGGAATCAAGATTTATATGAAGACTGTAAAAATTACTCCAAATTGTCTTCTATAATAAAATTGTACCACATCGAGTGTTTATGAGGAATGAATGATAAGGAAATGACAATGATTTTGGATTTTCTAAGAGATTATTTTGAATATCCCAAAATCCCTGACACTTTTTACAAGGCTAATAAAATCATCAATAGACTTAGGATTAATTATATTAAGATACATGCTTGTCTGAATGACTACATGTTGTATTGGTGGGATGATGAGGAAAAAGAAATATGTAATAAATGTAAAACATCTAGGTGGAAGGAAAAAGTTTTAAAAAAAATAATCAACCAGTAAAAGTTTTTCATTATTTCCCACTTAAACAAAGGTTGCAACGACTGTTTATGTCTAGTAAAACTGCTAAGCATATGTGTTGGCATGAAAGTGAAAAATGTAATGATGAATTGGTGAGGCATCCTAAAGATTCCTAAGCATGGAATAAATTTAATGTTGCACATCCTCAATTTTCTTTAGATCCTCGAAATTTTTTCTTGGGTCTTGCAACTAATGGTTTTAATCCTTTTGGTATAATGAGTTCAAGTTATAGTATTTGGCCTATAATATTGATACCATATAATTTTCCCCCATGGATGTGTATGAAACAAACATATATGATTCTTTGAATGATCATTCCTGGGAAATTAATGTCGAGAAATGACATATATGTCTATTTGAGACCTATTTTTAAGGAGTTGAAAGACTTGTGGGTGGATGGAGTTGACACCTATGATGGTTCTGTGTCTGAAAAGTTTAAAATGTGAGAAACATTACTATGGACAATCAGTGACTTTCCCGGACTCAGTACCTTATCTGGATGGAATACTTATACCAGATTAGCTTGTCCTACTTTTAACTTTAACACAACTCCATTGTGTTTACCTCATAGTAGAAAGTGGTGTTTTGGGGGCTATCATCGATTTCTTGGTGATAGTCATAAATTTCGATTGATGAGATTACATTTTTATGAAAATAAGGATTTTCAAAAACCTCCAAGTGTGTTTTCTGGCATGAATATTTTTAAATGGTTAGAAAATATAAATGTATCATTTGTAAAGACAATAACGCAGGATGGTAAAGGAAAGCAATCTCAAGGGAATAAAAATGAGGACGACACCGAACAATGAAAAAAAATCTATATTTTTTGAATTACCATATTGGGAGACTAACATGTTACGTCACAATCTTGATGTCATGAATATCGAGAAAAATGTATGCGATAATGTCATTTATACTTTGTTGAATGAAAGTGGAAGGACAAAATATCATCTTAAGGCCTGAAAAGATCTCCAAACAATGGGTATAAGAAGGGATTTTTGGCCTAATGATAGGGGGAAATATCAACCATGTATTTTTACAATGAAAAATCGAATGAAATATGCCTTTTTAAAATGTCTAATGAATATGAAGTTTCCTGATGGTTATTTGAGAAACCTTTCTATATGTATCAATATAAAAGATCGTAAAATATCTAGTTTTAAAAGTCATGATTGTCATGTAATTATGGATCAATTACTTCCCATTTCAATACGTAATGTGTTTATAAACAATGTGTCTACAATATTGATAGAGTTATGTGCATTTTTTTTAAAAATATGTGGAAAGGTTATCAATCTCATTGATCTTGAGAATGTCCAACACCAAATTGTTCTCACACTTTATCATTTGGAGACGTTATTTACCCCCATCATTTTTTACTATTATGATTCACTTGTGCATGCATCTAGTTGATGAACAATGATTGGGTGGGCTGGTACAATATCAATGGATGTATCCCATTTAATGGTAATTTAAAATTTTATACATATATTATTTTACATCATAGTATTTTGTTTTTTCTTATTATTATTTGTGTATTTTATATAGATATTTGGGTAATTTAAAGTATTATGTTCATAATAAGGATCAACCTGAAGGTTTTATTTATAAGAGGTATATATCATAAGAATTTTTGACATTTTGTTCAAGATATTTAGATGGGATTGATACCAAATTCAATAGGTCAAATCATGCTAATGATGAAGTAATGGATGTTGACAATGATGAAGTGTATACTGTCTTTTCAAAGATCAAAATACCAGTTGGGAGTTATACTAATTTTGTCTTAAATTACATTGAGATGAATCAGGCGCACCGACATGTGTTATTCAATTATGAAGAGGTGTATCCATTCATAGAGTAGGTATGAATTTATTTTTTCACATTTATTAATTTAAGTATTATGAATTATAATGTTAATAATCGTTACTTGTAGGGAATACACATTACATGTGAAGAGAAAAATGAGGAGTAAGACAAGATCATCTTCTGTAGTGAAAAATATTGTAAGTAAAGACTTTACTAATTGGTTTTCTAGATGGGTAAGTTAAAGTAATGAATAATAATTCAATATGGATTGATAATTATTTTCTTAAAGATTATCATTTTTTAGGTATTTTTGGAAGATTTGGTTGGTAATCTATTAGATGATTTGAAACATCTAGCATAAGGCCATATTCAGAATGCTAAAAGGTTTTTTGCATTCAATATTAATGTATTTAAGTTTTGTACAATTGATCATGAAAAAGGGTTAAAAACACAAAATTATGGAGTGTTCATGACTTCTAGAACTCAATGTGTTTTAAGTCTCCATGATAAAAATGGAATTGATTCTGATCTATTATATTATGGGAAGTTGAAAGATATTATTGAGCTCAATTACTATGGGAAATTTGTGGCTCTTTTTAAATGTATATGGGCTGATACAACAACTGATAGAGGTTTTAGAAATGATGATTGGGGTTTTAATGTTTTTAATTTTAGTAAATTGATTTACAATGGAGAATGTGAAGAGCGTGAACCTTTAATTTATGCATCTCAAGCTCAAATGGTTTATTATGTTGAGGTGTCTCCTAAATGGAGTCTTATGGTGCATCTTAAGCCTAGAGTTTTGTATGAAATGGGTGAAGGTAATGAGGATAAATGTGACCACACACCTTTTGAAGAACAAGAGTTGAGTAAATATTTCGACAATGAAAATAAAAATATTCAACTGGAAAGAGAAGATGAATATGATGATGTTTTATTTGTGAATTTGGAGGAAGATGAAAACAATTTGGAATAAATACTTACATTTGTTTTTTCTGATTTTTTTTAATTGTTTTGACTAAATAGAGAAAAATATTTATTTTGTGTTCATTTTTTCCAGAAGTTCATTTATTTTGTGGGTATTAATTATCTTTTGAATGTTATGGGAAACCATTGTGTTGTCTTTTTTTCTTAAAATAGTTAGAAGAGAAAATGTTATTTTTTTAAAAAAACATTTTTTTGAAATTAATTCAGTTACTTGTTTTGTTTTTTTCTATATATTAAGGAACAATATATGCATTTGAACTCTAATTAATGTTTTAATGTTTTATGTTTTCCAATGTTTTTCACTATGTTGCACATGAAAAAACAATTAATGTGTCTTCATAATTGTATTTTTAACTCAAATTAACTCAAATTTGTGATAACTTCATGACACTGGATAAGAAGTATATAAGTATGGTTAGTGAAATTGCCATGTCCCCTTGTCTTATCACATTGTTAAGGAAACCAACCATAATTTTGGAGTTAAGCTCCACTATAGACATAATGATGTTATATACTGCACATTATAATTTTTTCTTCAAAAAAAAATTATTCTTGTAATCACCATATAGATATGCCTAATTCAAAATGACCTAGAGTTCAGAATATAAATGAACAACATACAATACAATCAGAGATCAATATGAATGTTCATCCTTACTCTATTGAAAATGTTCCATCAAGCTCAACACGAGTGCATATCACCCAAGATGTTTTCCCCCACCAAACACGTTTAGATTATGGTCAATCAACACAATTCACATTATAAGAGTCCAATACAGATGGCAATCCTCGGTTATCTATTCCTAAAAGTGGTTTTGGTGTTGAATTTGAGATAGATGTGAATGTTGCTCTGACATAAATTGGTGTAAGGTGGGAAAAAATGAACTGGTTGGATGTGCAATGTTATAGGTACATATAATTTTATTCATGCATTATTTATTTTAATTAATCCATTTTTAAATTTATTTCATAATTTGATTAGATTTGGAGGGTGTGACAAAAGTGAAAAATTTACAAATGGAGAAAATTTTCTCGTTGGTGAATGAAAATGTTATAGTGAACTTTGATGATCAGGGTCGTCCAATTGGGGAAGAAGGAGGTTTATTTTTGCATGCAATAGGATATATAGCTAAGACTAAATTTCCTATAGATTATGAATCTTGGCAAAGCATAACAGATTATCTAAAAGAAGATGTGTTATGCAGATTTATTATGGTGTTTATTTTTTATTTATTTAATGACTTTTTATGTTTTATTTTAGAATTTCATAACTAATGTTTTTATTTTGTTGGAAAAGACCTACTTTCGTTTCTGCATGACAAGTTGGCAAAGTGGTTTGCTAAGATTGCAATAGGAAAAATATGGAGAGATAATAGAGGGATTTTGTTTCATAAACATTATGATTCTAGCTTAACTAAAGAACAAAACTTTGAGAAGAACTATCCAAATGGTATAAAAAGGAGAAATGGAAAAGATATATTCTCATATGTGATAAGCAAAAACACAAGGTACTTTCATATTTTTTTATTGCCGTCATATTTTAACATTTAATTTTTTTTATATTCATTAAATGTTACTAAAATGTTCATCTTTATATGTTCAGGACATGTGTAAGCAAAATGCACTAAATCGCAGCAGTCAAACCATTCCACATACATATGGAACTAAAACATTTTCCCGCAAGAAAGATGATATGGTAGTATATCATTTAAATTTTTATAAATTAGTTTCATATTATTTATTTTTATAATATTTTTTATTATAGGAGAAGAACTCTAGACATCTGATTGGTAGATCCCATCTATGAGATGTGGTCCATTAAAAATGTGACAGATCATACATAAATGATGATGCAAAAACAATCGGAGTAAGAATTCATATTAAAGTTGTGTTACTTTTTTATGTAACTAAACTGATGTTATATTCATGTAGGAAAAATTGAGCATGGTTTTAAGTTAAGAGGATTTGTCACAACATTCAATGATTTCTCTAGATAATGCTTTTGGAAAAGTATTTGGGAAAGACCATTCGGGTCGTGTACGTTCTCTTGGGTTGGGAGCATGTTTTACAAGTGTATTTATCTCATCCTCTCAACAATTTGGAGGCATCAATGACACTACATCTGATTTCTTTCCTACATCTCAAAAACAGGTTGTTGATTTGAAATCAAAGTTGAGTCAAGCTGAATTAAAATTACAAAGGAACAAAGATGAGTTAGCCCAAACAAAAGTGAAAATGATTACGATCATTGATGTTATTAAAGGAATGAGGGCCAACATTTCTTCAATGAATGTCTACATAACCAATGATGCTAGAAAGGTATTTTTTTCATTAGCTTATTTGCAATGTGTTTAACTTTCCAACACAAATGTAGTTCTGCTAGGAATGTTTTGACACAAAAAATACTACTACCAGCAAATTTTAAAAGGGACCTTGAAACTAATATCATGTTTAGGATATATACAAGTGTTCATATTCATTTTTCAAACATCATAATGCCTTAGGTTTTTTAGATTTTCAATTCCACTATCAAAGTCTGTACAACTAGGGTGGCATTGTTTGGATCCTGGATGAAAAATCTCCATGCTCTCCAAAATAGCATGTCGAAGAACCATGTGTTCACCATTTTTGTGAACATAACAACTATCACTAATTCCACCATAGTTCACCTATATGAGATGAAGACCAATACCATATGCGAACTTGTTGTTGGACAGTTCACCAAACCCAAAACCATACATTGAAGCCTTACTGTTTTGATTGTAGGCATCCAATTGATTGTTTATGGTGTTTTTTTTCTTATGAACACAATTTTATTGTTTTAATGTTTAAGAATGTTTAGATCACAAAGCATTAAGAAATTCAAGTATGCAGTAGTTATCCATTTATATGATTTATGATTTCTACTGTTAACTTCAAACATGTCTTTTTAATATATGTTTGATGACTTTTATTATTTGTACATGTTAAAACATTATGTTTTTAAATATTATTTAGGATACCATTAATGAATAAGATTGGGGGAAAACCAGAGATCAACTTTCACTGCATCATAGAAGATCATCTGAAGGAAGTAATGTTAATTAGAAAGTTGCACATTTCTATGATTCCATTGAGGTATTTGATCCACTAGTGTTTTAATTTAAGGTTTCTCTTTAATTTTTGTTCCTTTGGTTAGTATCCAGAGTCTATTACCATCCTTCTACCACCCCTCGGGGGTATCACTATGGAAATAATGATCACTCGTCACCTTTGGATCTAAATATCCCCACTAAGTCCTTCTAATTTAGCTCAAAACCAGTTGAATGATTAATATAAATATTTTTCTCTAAATCACTATGAAGGAATGAAATCTTTATATCCATTTATTATAAACACAAATAATCGATAGTAACCAAGATTAAGACTATTCAGATGGTAGTGTGTTTTACTACTAGTGAAAATACCTCAGAGAAGTCCACTCCCTCTTTTTGTTGAAATCCTTTCACCACCAAACTAACTTTATACCTTTTTATTTCATCCACTTATTCTTTCAATTAGAAAATCCATTTATTCCCCAACACTTTATTTCATAATGGTAAATTTGTTTGCTCCCAAGTTTTTTTGGAATACAATGAATCCATTTCCTCTTCCATAGATAACTTCCACTTATCAAAATAGCTAAGTTTTGACACCTATTTTAAGATTTAAGGTTCTCTTCTATTAGTTAAAATTAAATAGTGAAAGTCATGACCGTATCTTTATTCCGACCATCTGACTTTAGAAGTCCCTCACAACTCGATATACGATTCTTCACTTTCTAATATTGAATCTTCTAGTGATATAAATTTTATTTTGTGAACTTTTGGAGCTCTGACACATTCCTCTGTAGCTATAGATAATTATTTTATATCTTTCACTGCCCTAAATTCTAGAAAATTTTCATTGCCATATGAATTCATTGGAATTGGAGAATTTTTGGTTCCCCTATTTAGATCAAACAGAGTATGATATGTTGATTCTTTGAACTCAAATTCACCCTCTACCAAGTTCCAATCTTTGTACATGACCATCTCATTAAAGAGAACATTTTTAGATTTGATTATATTTCAATGATTATCATATCAAATCCAACAAAAAAAGTTACCATCACCATAAAGAAATAAATTTTGGAATTAGCCTCAATCTTATCCATATCCTTATCATCAATGAAAATATATTTTAGACTTCCAAAAACATTCAGATGATGAATTTATATTGGTTTGTCAGGCTAAAACTACTATGGAATATCCTTTCCTGCTAGTGTCAATGGACTTCTATTGAATAAGTAAATAATGCATTTTAATGATTTTGCCTAAATTTCTTTAAACCTTAGTTTCTCTAAAATATCTTCAGTAAATATTTTGTTCTTCTATTCAACCACACCATTTTGTTCTGGTGTACCTAGAATATTTTTCTCATGCTTGATTCATTTCTTCTAATAGAACTACATGAATTCCCTTTTAGTGTATTCATTACTATTATCCAACTTAATCCATTTGATATTTCTTCTAGTATCTCTCTCAACAATGGTTTTCCACTGACTAAAAATGCTAATCACCTTGGATTTTTTCTTTTAAAAAATACCCAAAATTTTCTCATTTTATCATAAATGAATGTAACAAAATATAAGGAACCTCCATTATATTGAATTGGGGATATCCCCCAAACATTAGTGTGAACAAGTTCAAGCTTCCAACTATGAGGCTTACCTCAATTCAAATTAAATAAAACTTTTCTTTGTTTCATGAGTATAAAACTCTCACAAGTTATGATATTGGTATGATCAATTTTTAGTACACCATTTTCATTAAGAACCTTTATGTTCTTCTCAATGAGATGGCCAAGCCAAATGCACCATTATTTCATACTTCCAGTAGTTATAGTTTTGACCATCAAACATCCATATGAAATTTTTATTATATACAAGGCCACATCCTTAACTCCTCTTGACATAACCACTAATCCTAAATTAATTTTCTATACACCATTAACAAATATTATCCCATTTCCTTCTTAATCTAGTTATCCCACTAAAATCATTTTTTTAAACATAGGTTGTGTCTTACTTCTTTCAAATTTAGAAAGTTTCCATTTTGTATTTGGATATTCACATCACCCTTTCTGAAAAAATCAAGAGCCTTATAATCTACTAAATAAAGGTTGTTGAATCTTTTGAATAAATTACTTTCCACATATGTGGAATGGAATGAAAAACCATAATCAACAACCCATAATTCTATCAAAAAACTAACACTCAATAGCAACATACTGCTATCTTCTATTGAATTCAAGGATATGGAACTTACAAAAACTGATCTCACATAATTATCTCTTTAAACTTTTCAATATTTCTTGAGATTCCCCCTCTTGACATATTGTCAAAAATTAGGTCTAAGTCTAGTATATTTACCTCCATATTCATCTTTGGACCTTTTCTTTCTTTAAAATCCACTTTCAGTTGGGTTACCTCATCTACCTTTTACATTCAATGTATTTTTGGTAGGTTCCTAGACCTACCTCCACCTAATAGCGATGACAAATAATCAATGCTTGAACATCATCAGTGAAAATGACTTTCACTGACTCAAGATGACTTTGGATCATGTAAAATTCATTAACATGGTCTCAAACAGGTCTTCCTTATGATAATATCATGACAAAAAACCTACGTATCATAAAAATTTTATTTAAAGATATCGTTTTTTCATACATTTTTGTTGGGACAACCATCATCTCTACTGTTTCTTTCTTTTCCTAGTTGTTAAAAGCTATATTCCTTTCCAATGACATTTTGATCAATCCAAGCACCTTATAATCTAGTTACTCCCATTCATCTTTCTCCATATTCTTTAGCTTTATTCTGGTCAATATCCTTTTGGATAAGATAATATTCCTTCTACATCCTCCATAAGCTACAGTCCTTTCCATAAAACCCATCAATACTTATATTTCTATGTTTAGACACCATTACACTGATACATTAACTTCAAAAGAATCAAATAATGTCAAGGTAAAATCTTAAATTAAGATACTTGAGCATATTGAGTGTGTAAGAACTAAGATTTGATATCATTTTTAGGGAGAAGATGGGTGAAAATAATTAGTTCAGAAAAAATAAACCATCAAGAGCAGGATGATGAATCCGTTGGAAGTTCATATTGACTAGACTTCATGTGTAGTGGCATGTCACACCTCCTTGAATTAAATTCTTCGAGACATAGAAATCCTTAATGCACCCTAAATCACTACACAAAAAATCTTCTAAAAAATATTCACAAACACATAAAAAATAACGGTAAGCAGTAAAGTAAATAACTCTTTGATTTTCATGGTTTAGATTTTCATCCAATATGCATAGGTGAACACTACAATAGTTTTATTTCTTTTTAAGTATATAGATTACACCAAGTTACTTGTAAGCCTTGGTTGTATGGGATATTCACCCCTATTCATGGCATCCTTTGTGTGGAGATCTTGCTTACTTGGTTTTGTTTTCTTGTCCTTTAATTATTATTATTTTGTTTCGCTAGGTTGATATTGCTTGCTGATGACGTTGTGTGTTAGGCGATGAGGTTGGTGCTTTTAATTTGGTGGTGAGGGTGGTGCTTTTCATCTGGCGGTAAGGGTGGTGCTTTTCATCTGGTGAATTTGATGATTTTTTTGTGAAATTTTTGATATTTTTTTATGAAAAAGTTGTATTTTGGTAAAATCTATTAATTTTATGGTTGGTTTTGAATGGCTTGAATAATGATGTCGTCTTTTTTTTATAAAATCTCTGCATCATATTTAGTATGTAGATTTTCATGATTGATTATTTGATTTTTATCAATAATAATAATTTTTATCATTAAATATTGTATAAATATCTATTTATTAATATTATATTTTTTGGATTTGTGGTGGGTGGATTTTATGGGGTGGTGTGGATTTTTAAAAAAAAAATATAAACAAATTTTGAATTATTATTTTAAAAAAAATTATTATTAGATTAGTGGCGGTTTTAACCCCCTTTAATGTTTTCAAAAAAATAATTTTTTAAAATAAAAGGGGTTACAACTGCCTCTGTTTTTTAGAAAATTTAATATTAGAGGTGGTTATAACCCCCTCTAATGTTTTTTACCCTGATTTGAGGGGGTTAAAACCACCTCTAAATTCACCCTGGAATTTTAAATTTTTTTATTAGAGGCAGTTATAACCCCCTCTAATATTTTTCCCCTGATTAGAGGGGGTTAAAACCGCCTCTAAATTCCCCTTGGAATTTTAAATTTTTTTATTAGAGGCGGTTATAACCCCATATAATATTTTTTTTCCCTGATTATAAGGGGTTAAAACCACCTCTAATTCCACCTAGAATTTTAATTTTTTTTTATTAGAGGCGGTTTTAACCCCCTCTAAGTTTTTCCACAGTTAAATTTTTTAGATAAGAAGGGGTTTTAATCTCCTCTAATAAAACCACCACTAATTTTATAATATCAGCGCTTGCCATAAACCACCGCTAATGACAAGTAAAAGACCATATTAGCGGCGATTTGAATAACTGTCACTAATGTGTTTATAAGTGGTTATAACCCATTCTAATATTAGTATTTTTGTAGTGAAATCCTTAGGGGGTCACCCTTAACAGAGCCATCATCAGGGGAATTTTCTTCCCTAGAGGGTTCAACAACAATTTTGGCCTCATTTAAAATAATTATTGGGACCTTGACTTTAACCTTAAACCTATCTTTAAGTCTTTTACAATTAGTCTCAACAATCCCCTTAATATTGAAAAAACTACAGGTGACCTTAGCCTACCTACATTCATTATCCACATGCCCAATAAAGTTACAATCAACGCGTAAGGGAGGGTACCTCTCATAGAAAATCTTTAGCTTAATACTATCCTTAAAGGTTTTTAGAATAACATCCTCAATCATAGTGGTGGAGAGGTCCACCTCTACCAGAATCCATGTGTAGTGGGCATACTTGGATCTTCCAATCTTGTTGTCTAGCCTAATAAGTGTTCCCACCTAAGAGGCAATATTCCATATGATCTTCTATTTCTAGTAAAACCAGTTGAGACTGTGAACATGTATCCAAACCCATGCATGGGTTTTTAATACATTGGTCAAGTCAAAGTTAATATCCTACTCCTGGATCTTCATAATACCAGGCTCCAAAGAGAGGGTTCCAAATGATCATCATATGACCATATGTAGCGAAAGACAATCCAAAACACAGACATATCTATCTTCAATAATCAATGCATAAATAAATCTATAAAATATAGTACCTAAAAAATTTCAAGAACAACAATTTTCTTCTTCCTCGATAAAGGATAATTCTTGATAAAAATCATGAAGCAGTGAACAAAAGCACCCTGCCTCTAAGGGGGGAATTCCAACCAATGCACCAATGATCATATCATGGGGATACCTAAATTTTGAATGGATGTTAGCATAATCATCTTAAAATATAAACATTAGTATGGTAGGAAGAGATAATTTATAAGCTTGCTCACAATCGGATGTTACAACCGGAGGGGTCACATCCCCTTATATAGCCATCCATGACACATTTCATTAAATGAAACGTGTCAGTCATATTTATGTGTATATATATAAATTTTTTATCATTGAAATTAATTCATTGAATCATATCCAAACCATTTAATCCATTCATAACATATTGATAATAAAACTGTTTGGGAGAAATAAATATATATATATATATATCATATACATATGTTTACTATAACATGCATTTAATACATGAAAAATAATACCTTCACTGAATACATATTATTAAAATACACTTATATATATAATATCATATTATATATATATATATATCGATTCATATTCTACAATCTCCCACTTTCACTAAAATCCATTAAGGACTTTATGCATAACTTCACAACTCTTTATGAATCCATCCAAACTCTTTTGAATATGGTTTTTTATAAATCTCAATTAATTTTGAATAAACACTTTATCTAAAATTTTATCCTTATCCAAGGGACCAACCATGTGACCCAACAGTCTTTAGTGATGTTGATAACAACTATGAAATCTCTATTTCATAAATGTAATCAAGGAGCGACCTCGAGCAAAACATCAGTGTGCATCAAGCTACTAATGTGTCTAGTGTGATCTCCATCAAACTCATATATCTATATAAATATTTTTGTTATAGGATGTATCATATACATCATATGTATCTTATATAATCACTTTATCCATGACTTTGAGTGACCACTAGACATGGAACATGTCAATCTAGTATAGGTCTCTCATCATTTTCTTGATTCTATGAAAAATACTAAGTGGACAAATGCATCACATGTAATTCATCAATATGATAAGAGAATCACATGTCACATATTCAAGTATCTAAACACATCATATGTGAAACAACTAAACATGACCATGCATTTCCTCAGTCTAATTCAATCAAGGTCCAGATGTCTTTTCTTATTGTATAAGTGGAAAAATCCCTTCTTGGTTGCACTCCAATCGACAACATGATCAAAAACATACACAACCACCCTTGTATTAGAAAATTTCATATGTTGACTTGTGTAAGTAGGGTATCAAAGTATGAAGTTTCACATTCTAGGCATCTCGCCAACCTCAAGTAGGAAGGACTGATAATAAGCATGCACCCTTAAGTATATCCATGATTGTATGACATTAAATAAGATATAATTTATTTGATCAGTCTAAGTAATAATTACCTAATTATTACCTAAAAATATATTCTTCAATATCTCATATACAACCCTTTGTAATGGATATAAGAATATATTCAAGATAACCTTTACATATCATCACAACCCATTATGCTACATGATGACCATCGGTTAAGGGAAACTCAAAGTTTATACTTTTGAGGGGATATTTATCATTTGATAACTCATTTAAAATAGATTTCAACACACATGAATGAATTATAAATGGATATTGCCTTTATTATAATAAAATGATACATTTACAACCATTACAAATAAACTCTTAAGATATTCTACATGACCATCATGTGGTTGCTGCAGTAATGGATTTATTTTCTAAACATTACATCCAAATATAATTTCTATCACATATCTATGTGATCATCTGATAAAATACTCCCACTAACCACTTAGTGAGTAACATTTATGAAGAAATAAAGTTTAAATAATGGTAAGACTTAGGATTCACATTCCTTAAGTTCAACTCTTTAAACTTATATCCAAACTCCTTAACTTCATAACACTAAATGTTATAATGTTTTCCTAATGTCTACTTATAACCCTTTCTAATTAAATTATCACCATCCTTAGAACCCTTTCCATCAAACTTTTTCCTTGAAATATTTTGTAAATAATGTAACTATTTACATTATCACTTCATCGGTTATAACATCCCGCATTTTTATCACATAAACTTTCATTACATTATACAAAACCGAGGATCTTTAAGGTTTAGTGTCTTTGAAACTAGGAACTTAATACATGAAAACATAAAACATTCTTCTTAAACACTTGAAAGGATTCTTTATTTGTTCATCCTAAGTTCATTACAGGATCTCATAACCTGGGGACATACATCAAAAGAAAGGGTGAGCAGAAGGCCCAGTAAGGGAAACAAGGGAAACATTTTACATGTAAACTTGGGATACATCAAAAGTCATGAAAAATAACTTTAAGGCATGAGAAAGAAATCATGAGGCATATCATAATAAAAATAACGTATTTCATAACTTGAAGATGTGGCTACAACATTTAACTTAGACAATCATGAACATATCACCAAGGTAAACCCCAATGTTTCATTAAAAATTACCAAGGTAAACCCCAAGGTATAGTTAAAAATTACCAAGGTAAACCCCAAGGTATCATTAAAATTGTAATCGTTAGAGATTACATCATCACCCAATGCATTGGAGTGCTATCAGGGAGCACCCTTAAATTTTCCTTTATTATCATGTGAGCCACATATATCATCATCAAAAATTTCATAAATAACCCATATGGCATAAAATAAATGGGTTTAATTTAATAATCATAGGTTTTAAAAACTGCTTTAAAGACATGATCTTTATGTCACTTTAAACACACGGAAAAGGAAAGTGAGTCTCATGTATGTAAATCCCAGAATTTAAAATAGAAAGTTTTGATATATATGTGAATAACTTTATAGAAGAAAGATCTTTAATTATTCACTAAATAAAACAAAATAATTTGAGAAAAAGAGAGGGACATTTTGAGATGGAAATTCGGCAGCATAACGGCTATATTGTCGGGTTTTATAAAACATTGAAAATAGAGGGGACATGGGTCAACCACTCATAAATGATCCATAAAACAGTAGGGGGACAGAATATAAAGGATTTAAGAACATGTTAATGAAATTTTAAAGATATACCATATGAAATTAAGAACATGAAAGGAAGACAAAAATAAGATTTCTCTTATGAAAATTTGGCAGCCTAACGGCGTCACTTAAACTTCAAAAAAATGAATTGATGAGATCAAATAGGGTCTCTCATAATATGAACATAAAATATCAGTATGATAGATATAGATATCATACCCCAACATAATAAAAAGTAACTTGAAATACTTGACAAGAAAATAGAACTTGAAAATGAGAAGGGTGAAAGAATCCCTTAAAAATTCGGCAGCCTAACGGCTTCACTTAAACTTCAAAAAAATGAATTGACGAGATCAAATAGGGTCTCTCATCATATGAAAATAAAATATAAGTATGATAGATATATATATCATACCCCAACATAATAAAAATGAACTTGAAAGACTTGACAAGAAAATAGAACTTGAAAATGAGAAGGGTGAAAGAATCTGTTACAAAAATTTCGGCAGTCTAACGGCGCCACTTAAACATTCATAAAATGAAATGATGAGAGTAAGAGGGGATATCTCATCATATGAACATGAAAAGGTAAGTAAGAGTAATATAAAATAACATCCTCCAACATAAGAACATGGAGCATAAAATAAATGACTTAAAAGAGAGTATTTGAAAAGAAAGAGAGAGGTTGGATCCCTTACCTTAAAACGTAACTCTTAAAACTTGAAGGTTGGGACCTTGAGGGCTTTGGGGAACCTTGGGGGGACTCTTTGGGAGGTAATTATACTAGATCTTCATTGGGGGAGAGTTGTGAGTGAAAACTAAAGGAGAAAATGGTGGGTATTTATAGGGAAAGGGAGGTGATACTTTAATAATTTCAGGGGACACCTCACTAGTGGTTTTGGAAAAACCATGGGCTTGCCCATGGTATTTTCCCATGGTTTTAGCCACATGAGACCCCTCATACAATAATTCATCCCCTTTAGTCGACCATCCCTTAAAATATCTCATGAAATCATCATGATGCAGTCATGATGTCATTAAACATACTGAAACCCTAAAACTGTATTTTTACTATTCACTGAAAAATTAACTTTTTCTGAAAACTCCCAAAAATTTATCTTAACATAATATCAATTATCTAAATTCAAAAATAAACTCCATTTTATAAAAATAATTTTCTAAATATTTTTAATTTAATTTTTAAATAAAAACACTATTCACCGAAAATTCATTTTTTCATAAAAAACCCCAAAAATTACCTTAACATAATATCAATGCTATAAGTTCAAAAATAAAGTCCATTTTATAAAAATAATTTTCTAAATATTTTTAATTTAATTTTTAATTAAAAAACACTATTCACTCGAAAAACTAATACTTGACTAATAATTAATGAAACAATTATTTACCTATTTTATTGAATCACACTACTTAATCAAGGTGCCTAAATTATATTAATACTTTCTTTAAGCGAGATTACTAATCCATTTGGTCACATTATTAATCCTAAGCATAAAATCACTATTCATAATTTACTATTCATCAAAAATTAAGTTGATCTTATTAGACTCTAAATTTCTTACTGAACACATTTACAGAAGACTATTTTTTGAAAATCATTACACATCATTAATTATTTAAGGTTTAAATAAATATTTTAAAATATCCTTTTTTTAATACATCAATAAAATACATCTTATATTCATTAGAACATTTGAAAACTCACAAACTTCACCATAAGAAGAAAACACAATTTTATTCATAACAAAGGATTATGGTCTCCTTACATAGCCCCTTATAACCCCAGCATAGGACCTAAGTGTAAGGTGTCTAAGGTGAGAGAATCTGAGGGCGGCTCAGCTAACATCGCATGATTAGTAATTTCTATCAGTTTTAACTTCTCGTGAAGGCGATTCCGTTCTAGCTTCACACGATGAAGTTCGGCTTGGGTTTGGTCCAGAGCAAAGCTCAGTGGTGCTACCTTCTTTCCAAGTTTTCTTAGATGGGATTCGATCAGTCCAAGACTACTAGATGAGGCCATCGAATCTTCTTTTAATATTAATTAACCAATATCACTTGTATTTAGAGACAATAGTCGCAACATTCAGTTTCCAACGGTCATACTAACTAATGGTCATATAATAGTCAAAACCCAATAGTCTTATTTTAATTATACTCATGTTATCAAATGAAACAGTTTTGTTGAGTATAAAAATAAAATAACACACAAAATTAGGAAACAAGATTTATTCAAAATTTTGGGTCATTACATTCTTTCCCCCTTAAGAAATTGCGTCCTCACAATTTTTAAAATTAGGATTGGAAATTTCATTGAAATTCCCACATCGGAAAAAGAGTCAGTAACACTATTACATTAAAAGAAAGAAAAGGAAGTACAAATGCCACCCAAGTTAACCCATACTAGGATTCCATGTAGGAAAACATGGACATGGAAGAGAAAAAAAAGGGTCACGTTCTGAGGGAGAGTGATAGAAAACATGATTAGGATAAAGTTAACAACAAGAAAATCACAAACTTATGATGGGTTAAACGATATTTGATTTCCCAGTAGGAAACGTTAACAGAAAACGTTTTTGTTTTACGTTCCTTTTCATAGTTTTGAGGAATTCATTTACTACATAGAATAAAAACACAAGGAAATATATTTACCTTCAAGTAGAGTTTCATCCCTTAATAAGTTTCTACCAAAAGTAATCTTTTCTCTAAATGATGAGCATTAAAAAAACACTTGGTCTCATCAAAATCACAAGAATCATCTTCTAGAGAATCACATAATCCAATAAAGATTAACTATCTATTTCTTCTATCTTTAAACATTATCCCAAAAACAGAAAGGGTAAGATAAAACAACTCTTCCAAAATAAATAACCCCATAGGATGGGAAACTACTTTTAAATCTTAAAAATTCCACGGTACTACCCAAAGTTCATCATATACCATTCCATAAATAATTGTCCTTAAAATTCCTCACAATAAACCAAACTAAGATTGAAACCCAAATACAAGAATCATTTGATAACATAGTCTTCCAAAATAAACTTCATCGTTAATCTCCAAACAACATCAACCACTCCTAACATCTTATAACAAAAGTAGCTAACCTAAACATATTTTCCCCAAGATAGGTTAATCATTTCCATAAGTAACCTATATTACCATAAGTTCACCTTAAATTCATCGATTCTTCAAAATATAATTCAACCTTTATTCCTCAAAGAAAATACCATAGTAATCTATTTACCTCGATCATATAGGGTTCCCAAAATAGTGAACATCTTCCAAAATAATAATCATATTTTAATCCCCTAATCATCCCCTTTTTTTTCAAGAATAACAGTTTCACAACATCAACATGTGGTAGATAACAATAGATGTTTTCCGTAATGATATAAAACCATCTTAGGTAGTGAATCGATGTTCTTAGAAAACATTAAGGATATGCTTATATAGCACAAACTAAAATACAACATGACATAGACAATTATTGAGAAGAATTTACATGTACTTTAGTCATCATGATTCATCTCAGCATAGGACTTGCATTGTTCCCTTATCCTTGAAGATTTTTGATGATCATCATGCTTCTCATCCCTTCCAAGAGAGCATTGCCTTGGATAATTTCCAACTTCTCCACATTTACTACATTGAAAAGTATAATGTACATTAGATCGAACCTTATTTTTATTCATCACATTTTCCATTTTTTTAAAGCAATTAGATACTTTATTCCCTATCACCCCACACTTAAAACATCTCTCGGTTCCTTTGTGACATTCCCCTTGGTGCCTCTTTCCACACTTTTTGCACAAAGGAAATTGGGTCTTCTTTCCCTTATCAACTTTATCAGATGAACATCATTGAGACTTAGTCTTATTCTTCCTTGATGAATTTTGGCATTCAACTAGGAACCAATTATTAATTGTGATTTTTGATAGCTGGTTTGGCATAATCAAAATGTGTTCAACTTGATCTCTCATCATCTCTGTCACATTAACAGAGAAATCTTCACATTTCCTATCACATTGATTTTTGGGACATGTTCTTCTATTTCCCGCCATTAACTAAGAAAATAAAGTATAATTATGGGGCTTAAATACTTAGCCAATAATCATGAAAAGGAAACTTAAAGCATAGAAGGATAAAATTGTAGAAGAAAAGTATAACCTAACTTGTGATCCCCTAGGTTCTAATCTAGGTTATCCATGATCATATATTCTTATGTGAATCTTTATTTTATTTTATCTTTGTTCCTTTAATAATGGTTCATACTAAGCATATGAATTTACCAAATCATATCCCCCGGGAGTGTCGTAACCAAGAGTGCAGTAAGGCCCGTTGTCGTGTACCAGTTCCTGTTCGAGTCTAGCTCAAAATGGTGTTTTCGGGTTTTACCCCTATGTACATCTATGCCAAAGCCACCTCTACCTACTCATATCCAGACAGGGATGTATTTTCTTGATAAACCACTTACTCACTACTCATCAAAATACTAGGAATATTTCCTATATTTAAACTTTTCTATAGGCTTATTCCTAAAGTTTTCATATCCTAATTTCCACAAATAACTAAACCATCCTTTGATACCAACCATAACATCCCGCATTTTTATCACATAAACTTTCATTACATTATACAAAACCGAGGATCTTTAAGGTGTAGTATCTTGGAAACCAGGAACTTAATACATGAAAACATAAAAAATTCTTCTTAAACACTTGAAATGATTCTTCATTTGTTCATACTAAGTTCATTACAGCATCTCATAACCTGGGGACATACATCAAAAGAAAGGGTGAGCCGAAGGCCCAGTAAGAGAAACAAGGGAAAAATTTTACATGTAAACTTGGGATACATCAAAAGTCATGAAAAATAACTTTAAGGCATGAGAAAGAAATCATGAGGCATATCATAATAAAAATAACATATTTCATAACTTGAAGATGTGGCTACAAAATTTAACTTAGACAATCATGAACATATCACCAAGTTAAACCCCAAGGTTTCATTAAAAATTACCAAGGTAAACCCCAAGGTATCATTAAAAATTACCAAGGTAAACCCAAAGGTATCGTTAAAATTGTAATTGTTAGAGATTACATCATTACCCAATGCATTGGAGCACTATCAAGGTGCACCCTTAAATTTTCCTTTATTATCATGTGAGACACATATATCATCATCAAAAATTTCATAAATAACCCATATGGCATAAAAGAAATGGGTTTAATTTCATAATCAAAACATTTTAAAAACTGCTTTAAAGACATGATCTTTATGTCACTTTAAACCCACGGAAAAGGAAAGAGAGTCTCATGTATGTAAATCCCAGAATTTAAAATAGAACATTTTGATATATATGTTAATACCCTTATAGAAGAAAGATATTTGAGTATTAACTAAATAAAACAAAATAATTTGAGAAAAAGAGAGGGACATTTTGAGACAGAAATTTGGCAGCATAATGGCTATGTTGTAGGGTTTTAGAAAACATTGAAAAGAGAGGGGATGTGGGTCACCCACTCATAAATGATCCATAAAATAGTAGGGGGACAGAATATAAAGCATTTAAGAACATGGTAATGAAATTTTAAATATATACCATATGAAATGAAGAACATGAAAGGAAGATAAAAATAATATTTCTCTTATGAAAATTTGACAGCCTAACGGCATCACTTAAACTTCAAAAAAATGAATTGACAAGATCAAATAGGGTCTCTCATAATATGAACATAAAAGATAAGTATGATAGATATATATATCATACCCCAAAATAATAATAATGAATTTGAAAGACTTGACAAGAAAATAGAACTTGAAAATGAGAAGGGTGAAAGAATCCCTTAAAAATTCGGCAGCCTAACGACGTCACTTAAACTTCAAAAAAATGAATTGATGAGATCAAATAGGGTATCTCATAATATGAACATAAAATATAAGTATTATATATATAGAGATAATACCCCAACATAATAAAAAGGAACTTGAAAGACTTGACAAGAAAATAGAATTTGAAAATGAGAAGGGTGAAAGAATCCGTTGCAAAAAATTTGGCAGCCTAACGGCACCACTTAAACATTCATAAAACGAAATGATGAGAGTAAGAGGGGATCTCTCATCATATGAACATGAAAAGGGAAGTAAGAGGAATATAAAAGAACATCCTCCAACATAAGAACATGGAGAATAAAAGAAATGACTTAAAAGAGGGTATTTGAAAAGAAAGAGAGAGGTTGGATCCCTTACCTTAAAACGTAACTCTTAAAACTCGAAGGTTGGGACCTTGAGGGCTTGGGGGCACCTTGGGAGGACTATTTGGGAGGTAATGAGACCAGATATTCATTGGGGGAGAGTTGGGAGTGAAAACTAAGGGAGGAAAGGGAGGGTATTTATAGGGAAAGGGAGGTGATACTTTAATAATTTCAAGGGACACCTCACCAGTGGTTTTGGCAAAACCATGGGCTTGCCCATGGTTTTGGCCACATGGGACCCCTCATACAATAATTCATCCCCTTTAGTCGACCATTCCTTAAAATATCTCATGACATCATCATGATGCAGTCATGATGTCATT
This sequence comes from Viscum album, assembly GCA_963277665.1. Lineage (NCBI taxonomy): Eukaryota > Viridiplantae > Streptophyta > Magnoliopsida > Santalales > Viscaceae > Viscum > Viscum album. The sequence goes on along the minus strand of OY728150.1, from coordinate 365,488,660 downwards.
AAACATACCGAAACTCTAAAACTGTATTTTTACTATTCACTGAAAATTCAACTTTTTCCGAAATTTCCCAAAAATTTATCTTAACATAATATCAATGATCTGAATTCAAAAATAAACTCCTTTTTATAAAAAAAATTTTCTAAATATTTTTAATTTAATTTTTAAATAAAAACACTATTCACCGAAAATTCATTTTTTTCAGAAAAAACCCCAAAAATTACCTTAACATAATATCGATGCTATAAGTTCAAAAATAAATTCCATTTTATAAAAATAATTTTCTAAATATTTTTAATTTAATTTTTAATTAAAAAACATTGTTCACCCGAAAAACTAATACTTGACTAATAATTAATGAAACAGTTATTTACCTATTTTATTGAATCACACTACTTAATCAAGGTGCCTAAATTATATTAATATTTTCTTTAAGTGATATTACTAATTCATTTGGTCACATTAATAATCCTAAGCATAAAATCACTATTCATGATTTACTATTCATCAAAAATTAAGTTGATCTTATTAGACTCTAAATTTATTACTGAACACATTTACAGAAGACCATTTTTTGAAAATCATTACACATCATTAATTATTTAAGGTTTACATAAATATTTTAAAATATATTTTTTTTAATACATCAATAAAATACATCTTATATTCATTCAAACATTTGAAAACTCACAAACTTCACCATAAGAAGAAAACACAATTTTATTTATAATGAAGGATTATGGTCTCCTTACATTGACCCTTATAACCCCAGCATATGACCTAAGGGTAAGGTGTGCTAAGGTGAGATAATCTGAGGGCAGCTCGGCCAACATTGCACGAGTAGTAATTTCTATCAGTTTGAACTTCTCACGAAGGCGATTCTGTTCTAGCTTCACACGATGAAGTTTGGCTTGGGTTTGGTCCAGAGCAAAGCCCAGTGGTGCTACCTCCTTCCCAAGTTCTGTTAGATGGGCTTCGATTGGTCCAAGACTACTAGATGAGGCCATCAAATCTTCTTTCTATATTAATTAACCAAGATCACTTGTATTTATAGACAATAGTCACAACATTCAATTTCCAACGGTCATACTGACTAAGGGTCATATAATAGTCAAAACCCAACAGTATCATTTTAATTATACTCATGTTATCAAATGAAATAGTTTTGTTGAGTATAAAAATAAAATAACACACAAAATTAGGAAACAAGATTTATTCAAAATTTCGGGTCGTTATACCGGTACATCCTAAACTCTTTTAGGATAAAGTGATATTAACTTTGTCATGGTAACTAATGTAATTGTTTACATTTTTCTTTACCACCATACCCTAAATTATTTTAGGATAAATTGATAATACTTTGTTATAATAATTAAAGTAACACTTTACATTTTTCTTTATCATTGTACCCCAAACTATTTTAGGATATAAAGTGTAATACTTTTGAGTATTAATTGGTATAATCCTTTATCAAATAGTGATGTTCACTTGTTATGGTAACTAAATGACACTCTTTACATTTTTATTTACCATTATATCATAAAATCTTAGGATATCATGTAAATTTCACTTTCTCACAGCAACTAATGTAATTATTTACATTTTTCATTACAACCATATCCTAAAACTTTTTTTAGGATATCAAGTTTAGTAAACTTTATTATGATGACTAAATATATCTATTTATATTTATTTATCATCATATATCCTAAACATTTTAGGAAATTCAGTGAAGAATCACTATAATCTTATACTGGTATAATCCTTTAGTTAATAGCGATATTCACTTTCTCACAGTAACTGAATGTAACTATCTATATTTTTTCTTCTTGTCGCATACCCAAACTCTTTAGGACATTAAGAGAAAAATCATTCAAACTCAGATTAGCATAATCTTTTATTTGTTAACTTTGAACTTCACTAAGTTTGTACATACTCCCACTAGCCATTTAGACTTCATATTCTCTTATGAATATCTTATTAAGATTCAACACAAACTACTTTGTGTTTTAGGAAATAACATTAATTTTCTTTTAGTGGAAATATTAAAAAAATAAACTATTATTTTAATATCATATATTTTATTCTACGTGTTTGGAACATTCTTACTTGAAAAGAATAATTTATTAAAATATACCACCAATGGGTGGTAGGAACACCTTCCCACATATTTAACAAAAATTTGGATAAACATTTTTATCCTAGATAAACACTTTATCCAAATATTCTTCTAAAAACATGTTATAGAATCCAATGAATCTTAAACCATGTGTATACATTTAATCATATCATAACAACTCTTTGTTATCTAACATACTCTTATTGTACAAGATAAGTGAGATTAAAATACACTTTCTTTGCATAGATTCGGTTTGAGTATGATAAAATCCTTCATATTCAAATTCTTGATGTAATAATTATTTACTTCTTCTCATGAATACAATATACAAGCTCTATCAATTATTCCTTTGATTTTGAACTCATTTATATTTACAACACTTTGTGAAATATACATTCGGTATCGCATACCCTTCAAAAATCGAAGAATTAATTTCTATAACATACTTACCTGATATAGACATTCCATGGAGTTTCTCAAATTTCATCAGGAATATCTTTGATAATCCAATCATATTGAATTATTGACATTTCTTTCTTGATATACATAGGTATCAATGAACTTGATTTTCTTCTTGAAGAAACATTGTTGAACTTCTCGACTAACTTTTATTCTTTTGGTTTGAAGTTTTACCCACTTGTACCATCTATATAGTACCAAAATCCAGACATCATATACCCAGTTCATTAATTCTCAACACTTTGAGAATATTGGGTAAAATTTTCATTGTATTCAATCAAATTTTTGAAACATTTCCATAAATGAAAACAGGATAAATTCCTTAACCAGAACAAGCGATTTTAGTCTCCCCTTTAAAGCATGTTATGGAATTAAACTAATCTTAAACCATGTGTAAAAAATCTCGTCTCATTTCATTAAAACAACCATTATTTATAAGATCTTATCAAAAGATAAATGAGAAAAAATACACATCTTATGATGAGTTTTTACAAGCTTGAAGCATCCAAATTATCAATGTAACAACTCCTTTACTTTATTACTTAAAATAAAAGTTCAAGATTTAATTATTTCTCAAATTCTGAACTTTTTTATATTTACAACACTTTGTAAAACATACAGCTAATATCATATATCTATCAGAATAATAGAATTAATTTCTATAACAAATAAAGTTTTAAGGAAACTTTTAGTCATACCAAGTAATAAATATATTCAATCATATTGAATATTACTTGACATACCCAATCATATTGATTATATGAGACTAAAATCATTGATGTACCCAATCATATTGAGTGCATGTGTGGATACTAAGATTCCTTTGGTCATTTAGCATCTAATTCCTTTGAAACCCAAAAAAATCATTTCATGCTTTAATGAGCATATTTATTTTCTTGTTGAATAACTTCAACACTTGGTTACTCAGGAAAGAACTATTCTAACACATATAATATTTATCTTTCTTAAGAACTTTTCTTAAGCTACTAGTATTAAGAGTTTTATACTTTAAGCTCCTCATATCAAGGATTGATATAAATTTTATATTGGTGGTGGTGGTGCATTTATCTACAACATAACTTTTAATCAGATGAATATCATGTCTTATATATTTTCATTAAGGGGTTTTAATGAAATTTCTCCCACTAAAATTGATGAACCTATACATTAATCCCATTTAGTGAGCCAAGATCCATATTTCACTAAGCATTGAGTTTGTTGGGGTGTTCATCTCACTACTTAATTATTTAAGTAGGGTATCATTCCAATCACAACAATTGTGAATCTTGGATAGCCAAGTGGCTAACTCTTTATCCAAATCCACCATATGGATTCACTCAACTTTGTTCCTCTTGTATCCTAACTGTTAGGGATTCTCAGCTAGCTGATTCTCTCTCAAATTTACCCAAGAGATGAAGGTAGAACGGTCCTTGTAGTTTAGCTTGGGTTATCGAATCCTCAGAGACCTAAGAAGAAACCTATAGACATGTACATTCTATGGACTGTTTTTTTCTATGAAGTGGCCAACTTGGGTTTATTTTATATGGTTTTACAGGATAACTAACAGATTTAAGTGAATTCAATTTAAAATAATGAGTTGATCCTAGGTTATCGCTCATGGTGGATTGGACATATTTCCTTTTCAATGATTTCAATTTCTTATATTTGAGAAGGATTCATTTAAAAACAACATCATCACTTACCAGTTTAATGCCTACACCCTTTAATACTAATCACCTATACACTTGAAGGATCAAAGTTTTGAGCACTTCAAGGTAAAGATTCGTATTAGCACATGAAGTGTGTGGCCTTAAATTCAACAAGGACGATGGAGTTTAAAAATCATCAAATAAAAATATCAATTAAAGAAGTGATTATACATTAATGGGGTGATAAATAATATCCAATACAGCCCCTTGATACTCCCTTGGATCAACCCATAAGTGGTTTATCCCTCCATTGATGCTATGGTTTCAATGGAAGTGGGAAGTAGACTCATGAGGGAGGAATTGAAGAAGTAAAGAAAACAAATAAAGAAAATGATCACTCCACCGTTGTGTGAATAATTTCACAAGGTTTAGTGTGAATAAATTCACATCTTGAACCAACAGTATCAAAGTGATATTAATAACATAAGAATAAAAGAAAAATAATAGATTTTATTAAGAAACTAAAGTGAATTCAACAACTTACATGTGAAAGACAAACTTGAGACAACAAAATCGCAGCATAACATTACAATTGAACAAAGCATCAAATATTCATCAACTCCTCCACAACCAATGACTTAAATAGGAATTTTTTAAGCCTTGGGTCGAGCCTCCAATAGTCCAAGTCTTCTAAATTAATTTTGGTAGGCCATAGGTGGGTGGAAAGTTGAGGGAGAGTTGATTTTCCACCCTTGACCCGAGGTGGCATCCAGCTTGCTTCCACCAAACAGATGCACCTGTAATACCTTCTATATGGCCGAATTAGAGTGGTCCATAGAAAAAGAAAATGGATACAAGGATGTCTTATAACCGTCTGTAAAATTTTGGCCCATTTGGAGTTGTGGATTCTGAGATATGATTATATTAGTGGGATGTTTTTCTGGGCCACAGAATCTAGACCATAATTTTATCTCTAACTTGGGTCATCTAAATAACCACAATGGAGTCCGAATTAGCACTGGCTCCTACAGAATTATTTGTTCCTCTATATGTATTATAGCATACCACGAAATTTGGGCTTTATTGGACCCGTATTTTGGTCCCCACATTCTCATCAGTGGGCTGGTATCCAATCTTCCTTCTCTAGAATTGCTTCCTTTCATCTCAAAATATTTCCATCATACTTTATGAATCCTCCATTGATCCCTGAATGAAACATGTTAATATTGAAGGGTATATCAATTTACAAAAATATCAAATTAAAATATGGATAATTAAATTCCTTAAAATTAGATGAATCATTGGGTACTTTAAATGATGTTAAAAAAATGTACCACATAATAGTGCATTTTAAGAAGGTATTACAAACATAATGTGAAATGATGTTCAAAGTGTAAAATGAACTAAAATGGTGTTTATGAATAATAAAGCACATGAATATTATATAAATTAACAATGAATATTATCCTCATTTAGTGGCTAATCACACCCCCCAACTTGATTTTTTCTAGTCCCGAGCAAAATGTATCTCAACAATATGAAATTCGAATTCCATTTTCCAAAAACATTTTAATACACAATGATCACCAAAAACCCTTATACCAAAAAATCATGAAACCCATAAAAATATTTTAATACAATATTGTTTCATAAGTAGATCCCAATCCCAAGCCCATTCCTTTGTTCAAATTCATTTCCATATTTCATCCAATATCAATTAAGTATGAGGATGTGTTGTGCATCGCAATAGACATAGGGGTTCATCTTTATTCAAGGGGTAAATGAAGGAAGCGCTAGGTTGAATCACATTTCAATATTAAGATGAGTATTCAAAAAAAATTATTGTATTATTTTTTTTTTTTTGCAATTTTTCCATTGTAATTGAAATTGCACTCAAAAGAGTCAACCCCTGTAGCGAGACTTTGCCGATGACTCCCAGGCTCAAAGACCTTAGGGCACCAAGTGAATCCCACATACTCAGGCATCATCTCAAGTTAACTCAGTCAAAAACAAATTCAAATTACCAAAAATATAGATAAAATTACTAACTTTGGGTCAGACAACTATGGAGTCACGATCCCCAAGTGTTGAAAGTCACGCATTAGGTCATTTCCTTGCTCTACGCGCAAATTTATTATTATTTTTTTTTATTTTTTTATTGAATACTCATATTAAAACTAAAATGATCACCACACCTATGATATTTATTTGGGGGACCCCATGAACTCAAACTAATACCCCACTATCCAAAGGACGTGCATTGTGATCTTTTTTTATTTGGATGAAAATATAAACAATGAAATATCACATTGGACAGCCACACTTTCCAAAATCTATGCTCATGAAATTATACAAGGATTAAAATCAGAATCGGGTCATGCTAAATTATTTGATATTCAGTTTCAAAGTGTGCAATGTGTATTACCATGTTCAAAGTTAAAGGAATATTTCCTTCCATTTATAATTTTTTTTTTCAAATCATTTTTTTTCACAAAAGCAATTTTTTTTTATTTCATCTCCCCCCCAACTTAAAACAACATTGTCCTTAGTGTTTTAAGAAAAGAAAATTTAGAATGGGGTAGAGGGAAAAAAATGAGTTCAATAAGGAAATTAAAATATGAAGATCATGGAATGAAGTCACCTGGTGGTTGAAGTTTGAAGTTATTGTCACTCCAATTTAATTCTTTGATATCCATGTCACTTGCAGAGTTCCCTAGTAGAAAAAGGAAAACAAAAAAACAAACAAAATAAAACAATATATATATATAAGTAAAATATAAGTATATATATAAAAATTATAGAATAAGTAAGCACAATAAGTTGTAGGTTAGTGGTAAGCGCGTGCCCCTGTCTCCCTTCGGTCCCGGGTTCGAATCCCCGCGGCTTCACCGGTTGTGACGGGGTTTTCCCCACGGCCTACTGCGTGTCCCCTTTTTTATTTATTATTATTTTTTTATTTTTTTTATTTTTATCTTAACCTACAAAATCATAAAAATAAAATAAAATAAACCGATGATACATTGTCTTCTTTTTAAATTTCTGGGTAAGTTATTACTCAAGGATCACACCACGTGACACGGATGAATATGGTGCTTCCCTTTCATACCCATCCATACTCATAATATAAGAACAGATCAACAATATATTTTTTTATTTTTAAATATCAAAATGATTAATTAATCTTATTTGAAGAAAAAAAATGATTCGCAAAGATAAAAACCACGGGTTGCCTCCCGTGCAGCGCTTTAGTTTAATGTCGTTAGCTCTAATTGAACCCCACAACTTACCCAATACCAACTTTCAACGTTTTAAGGACCACATGTTTCACCAATTCTACTAGGTTGAGATTGATTCTATGTTTATAATTTGTTTCATGAACAAAACTATGTTCTAAAATGAATGGTAAAATCAAAGGAATATCAGAAATGGTTGATCCAGTTTCCTCTGTAGTCTTTCCTAAGACATCAATGATCATTCCAAATTTTTTGGTTTCAAGAGAATAATTAATTCCAATTGAAAGGTCATGATTATAACTTATGAAGGGATTATTTAGAGGGGAGGGAAGGACAATAATTTTGAGCTCAGGTTGGATAGAACATTTAGACACAAGTTGATATTTTGAATCCAACACAGTTTCATTTTCAAAATTTCTCAACAAAATTGGTTCCTTTTGAATAGAAGATTCAACCACCAAATTAGAAAGATCAGTTTCAGGAATGGGTATGGACTCAAAGTTTGTGATTTCTCTTAATGGTTCAGTGATTTGTGTTTTTGAAAAATCATCAATGGAGTTATATTCATGAGACTCAATCCATGATGTCAAATTTTTCTCTTGTGAATACAAAAAATCAGTTTCCTCTTGATTTAAAAACCCATCAACAATTCCTTGATCCTCTTCATCTTCCCAAAATCCAAAGGTTTTCTATTTAGTAAATTCATGAGAGGTTTGTGGGAAACTAGACACTTCACATAAGGTTATGGAAGGGACAGTTTGTGTAGGGATCGGTTCCTCACAATTTTTAATTCTTTGTAGTTCTAACCTCAATGATGAAACCTCAAAATTCATTATCTCCATTTGTTGACACATTTTTTCAATTAATGTATGTGGATTAAGATGGATAAGGGGTTGATACAGATGGTCTATTCCATGAGGATAACTATGTTGTTGGAATTCCATAGGAGGATGTTCAAATTGGATTTGTGGGGATTGAAACTCATTATATTTTGGAATGTTTTGTGGAGAATAGGAGTTAAAACATTTTGTCTCAGTTGGTTGTTGGTTATCCCACCAGTAGAAACTAGGATGGTTATTGTACATCACACTTGGTGTGGGGTGATCAATGTAGGGAGAGGTTACCCATGTTTGGGCTTGTTTAAAATTGATTTCCATAGGAGTGAGGGGGTGAGAACATAGAACAGGGATGAATAAAAAAGATGATAATGTCTAATATAACTTACTTAGGTCCCCAGAAATGGCGCCAAAATTTGATTCTCACTCAAATTTACCAAAGAGATGAAGGTAGAATGGTCCTTGTAGTTTAGCTTGGGTTATCGAATCCTCAGAGACCTAAGAAGAAACCTATAGACACGTACATTTTATGGACTATTTTTGGATATGAATTGGCCAACTTGGGTTGATTTTATATGGGTTTATAGGATAACTAACAGATTTAAGTGAATTCGATTTAAAAGAATGGGTTAATCCTAGGTTATCGCTCGGGGTGGATTGGACGTATTTCCTTTTCAATGATTTCAATTTCTTATATTTGAGATGGATTCATTTAAAAACAACATCATAACTTACTGGTTTAATGACTACACCCTTTAATAATAATCACCTATACACTTTAAGGATCAAAGTTTTGAGCACTTCAAGGTAAAGTTTCGTATTAGCACATGAAGTGTGTGGCCTTAAATTTAACAAGGACGATGGAGTTTAAAAATCATCAAATAAAAATCTCAATTAAAGAAGTGATTATACATTAATGGGGTGATAAATAACATCCAATCCAGACCCTTTCTACTCCCTTGGATCAACCCATAAGTGGGTTAGCCCTCCATTGATTCCATGGTTTCAATGGAAGCGGGAAGTAGACTCATGAGGGAGGAATTGAAGAAGTAAAGAAAACAAATAAAGAAAATGATCACTCCACCGTTGTGTGAATAATTTCACAAGGTTTAGTGTGAATAAATTAACACCTTGAATCAATGGTATCAAAGTGATATTAATAACAACATAATAAAAGGAAAATAAGATATTTTATTAAGAAACTAAAGTGAATTGAACAACTTACATGTGAAAGACAAACTTGAGACAACAAAATCACAGCATAACATTACAATTGAACAAAGCATCAAAGATTCATAAACTCCTCCACAAACACCACCTTAAATAGGAATTTTTGAAGCCTTGGGTTGAGCCTCCAATAGTTAAAGTCTTCTCAATTAATTGTGGTAGTCCATAGGTGGGTGGAAAGTTTAGGGAGAGTTGATTTTCCACCCTTGACCCGAGGTGGCATCCAGCTTGCTTCCACTGAATAGATATGCCTGAAAGACCTTCTATATCTCCAAATTAGAGTGGGCCATAGAAGAAGAAAATGGATCCCCGGATGTCTTCTAACCGTATGTAAACGTTTGGCCAATTTAGAGTTGTGGATACAGAGATATGATTGTATTAGTGGGCTGTTTTTCTGGGCCGCAGAATCTGGACCAGAATTTTATCTCTAACTTGGGCCGCCTAAATTACCACAATGGAGACCGAATTAGCACTGGCTCCTGAAGAATTATTTTTTCCTATATATGACTTATAGAATTCCATGAAATTTGGGATTTATTGGGCCAGTATTTTGGGCCCCACATTCTCATCAGTGGGCTGGTGTCCAATCTGCCTTCTCTAGAATTGCTTCCTTTCATCTCAAAATATCTCCATCATCCTTTATGAATCCTCCACTGATCCCTGAATGAAACATGTTCATATTGAAGTGTAGATAAATTTCCCAAAATATCAAATTAAAATATGGATAATTATATTCCTTAAAATTATATGAATCATTGGGTACTTTAAATGATGTTAAAAAAATATACCACATAATAGTGCATTTTAAGAAGGTATTACAAACATAATGTGAAATGATGTTCAAAGTGTAAAATGAACTAAAATGGTGTTTATGAATAATAAAGCACATGAATATTATATAAATTAACAATGAATATTAGCCTCATTTAGTGGCTAATCACTAGTATAACCCAAACCAAATGCCAAAAAAAATTAACCAAGGACAATCTGGGGGCACCTGACTATGGCACAAAACTACCTGACAAGACAATCCATAGTCACTTATTATTTTTTTACCTTACACAAGATAATCCAGAGGCACATTACTATGGAAAAAAACTACCCGATTGGATGATTGAGGTCATGAAAAGTGTTTATTTGGAAGGAATCTCACACTTAGTATTTGAGGGGGTTTTATTTTTAAAGTATCACTAATTTAATATGCATCGTATAAATATTAAATTCATAATTATTACATCCTATATAATAATTATCTTCTCATGTTTTATTCTATTTCCATGTATTCATGCTTCTAATAATTTAGTTTTGGAATCCTTATTCTAATCACTCAATTAATGTTTTCACACCACATTAATGTGTAACTATATACACAACCCACAAGTTTGTGTCAATCACCAAAAAATAGATGCTAATTATATTCATACATATCCAAATAAATCATATGTATAAGGTATATGAACACTTTATGTAAAGGCATGGAGTTATATAGCATTGATAAACTCTACCTGAGTAAGCCTGAAGCGACAGATAGCCAACCCTGTTCACTTTCCTAGCCAAGACAAGTCTCCAAGAAAGTAGGTAGTCCGACCCCAAGTCCCTCTACCTGGGAAGACTCTACTCAAGAGATAATTCAATTAATGAAAACTCTAACACATAATATGATCAAAATACGTCCAACAACTATTCTCAAGCTCATAACTAAAATTACAAACTGAGGTTGAGGTAGATGAAAACTAAATTTTATGATATCAAACCTAGCATGATATGTAGGGCTCTATCCTATAAGCAATTCATCTTATAAACTTTGGTATACGATCATTCATGATATAAACAATTTATAACTATGAATATAACAGGTAATAAGTTTTAAATAAATAAACAATTCAAATATTTAATCATGTGATAAACATTTATGAACAAATTCATAAATAAAAACTAATTATAAACCCTTTTATAATTTCAAATTTAACATTATGGAAATTCCATAATTTTGTATATAAACTCTTTATATACTTTCCAATATGAACTCTTCCATGTTTTTGATTACATGACATTTTCTTTTAAATATATGATATTATATGAATTATAAATTATTTATAATTCAATTTCTATTCTGTAAACATTTTATATAATCTAAATATCATATACTTGATTATTATTTAAACCTTGATCATATCGATCATCAAAAAAAATTACGTGACTTAAATAATATCTGATTAGCGTCCCTTTAATTTTCAAATTTTCAAATTAATTAATTATGAACTAAATATGAATATCAAGTGTTGGACCCTCTATGCTATAGTAGTTTTCATATTCACAAATAATGTCAATCTATAGATTCTATTATTTCATGCCATTTAATATCTCTGACTAAATCAATTATGTCATATAGAAAAATATACTTAAATAAGTCAATTACCTATATTTATGAATCAATATGTTTAAAAGTGTATTTTTACATGTATTTTTGGATGTCACTTAATCTAGTAATGTTATGTGTAAGAAAGACACTTCATAATATTTTTAGATTCACTGGTACTGATGTTCGACACACTGATGTTCGACACACCGATGTTCGACACACCGATGTTCAACACAATGATGTTCAACACACCGATGTTTGACACACCAAAGATGACACACCGAAGATGACGCACTGAAAATGATACACCGAAGATGACACACCAATGATGACACACTGATATTACCAGACCGATGATTACAGACCGATACTTATGACTCACCGATAGTCATAAATAACTGTTTTAATTCAAATTTATTTTTAACGATCATATTTAGACACATTAATGTTTCTGACATTATTTAATGTTTTCTGTAGGACTATTCGTAGACAGTACAGGGTACATGCACGTGGGGAGATCTCCATGCCTACTGGACCTTGAAGTATAAAAGGATTACAAGCTCAACCTAAAAAGTGATATGTTGAACCTGATAGAAAAAAAAGTTTGGTTGTGCAAATGTACAAGATATTAAAAATAGAAGAACTTGAAGCTTGAGTATACAAGAGGTTTAATATTACAAGTTGCATCCTGCCGAACCTTACTGAACATCCTCATATAGAATAGATGAATCTTTTCACACCTGGAAGCTAGATTATAGAGACTACGATACTCTGTTTTGGTGCCAACTTCCAGAAAAGGACTCGAATATCATTTTCTCTACATCCATCGAGTCCATAGATTTACTGCACAACACACATGAATTTCTAAACTCTATTCTTCTTTTATAACTCTATTGTGATCTTGTGTTTATTATTTGAGCAGTGTGTGTATCTGTTTGTGTCACACACATTATCTCTTGATCATAACTGAAAGATACTAAAATATACTCACACTCAATCCCTTTCTACTCTTGTATCCCACGAAGAACTGTGGAAGAGATCTGGTGTGATCTGTTTGATAATTTTCCCACAAATAACTGTGGTAGAGGCCAAGTGTGACCTGGAAAGCCCTGTGTGCTATTGTGAACCCCGATCCAAGGTGTGGATAAAAAGTTTATTAATATAAACTACTTGGTGATAGGTGATCACCAAGTGGAGAGTACTAAGTATCAGCTTGAGACTGAACCTCTTATTTAAACCGTTGTGTCATTTGTCTTGTGTTTTAATCTGTTATGTATTTTTTCACATTAGGATAAACTAAAATTTGATAGTTAGTTTAGCAAGTGTTTATATATGTTTTGAATCAGTAGATTAGTTTCAAAAGTCTGACTAATATTTAGATTGGTAAAGCTGAGAACTAATCAATATTTTGAGAAATTAATTGAACATTTAGGACTTTTATAAATTCACTACAAACTGAATTTGATTTTATTTTAATAGGGGATGTTATTTTTAAAGAACCAATTTTAACAGAAATTTTTATAGACACTCAATCCACCCCCCTCTTGAGTGATCTATTCTGACCAACATTTGGTATCAGAGGAATTTAAAAGTTATTTTCAATTTTCAAATCTTGTCAAATGTGTTTATAGTTATTTTTCAAAGATCTCAAAATTTCTGTTATTTCTAAATTTTTATCTCTTTTAAATTCTTTTACAATATGTATCATGGAAAATATATTAGAAGGGGCTGCTACCAATAGACCACCTTTATTTAATGGAACTAATTATGCTCAGTAGAAGCTTAAGATGAAAATACATCTAGAAAGCATGATATTTGAAATATATACTGCTATTGAAAGTAAATATACAATTTCTGAAATTGCTAGAAACACTTGGGATGAACCTACCAAGACTGCCTATAACAATAATTGTAAAGCAATAAAATCTCTCTATTGTACACTAGGAGATGAAGAATTTAACCGTATCTCTGCTTCTAAAACTGCACATGAGATTTGGGACACTCTGTCTGTTTCTAATAAGGGAACATATAATGTTAAAGAAATGAGATTAAATACTCATACTATTAAATATGACAACTTCAGAATGAATCGTGGTGATTCTATTTCTGATATGTATCTTAGGTTCAATGAAATTGCGAATACCATGATTTCTTTAGGAAGAGAAGTGACAGCCAAAGAGCAAATTGTGCAGATTCTACAATGCTTACCAAAAATATGGTGTGGAATGTCTGTATCAATCAGAGAATTGGGCAATATTGATGAGATACCAGTGAAGGAATTGATTGAATAACTAATGATGTATAAAGAGGAATTGAAGGTAAATCAAGAATAGGATGAACCAAAACAAAAGTCTGTAGCTTTCAAGACAACTGCTTCTAAAAGAAAAGACAAGGAGAAAGTTTAAGCTGATATTGAAATCTCAATAAGTGATGAAGTAGCTTTAGACAGTGATGGAGAAATGGACCAATTGGCTATAATATTCAATAAATTTTATAGGAAAAAGATTTTTTTTCAAAAACCCTAATTACAAAGGAAAGTATGATAACAAGGGAAATTAGAAAAAGGATTGGAAGAGAAATGATAAATCAGAAGAGATAATCTGCTACGAATGTAAAAGGAAAGGACATGTCAAGGCAGACTATCCAAAGATGAAATACAAGAAAAAGTATAAAAATAAGGATATAAGGTATAAGAAAGAAATGAAGGCCACCTAGAGTGCCTCCGAGGATAGCTCAAGTGAATCTGTCTCTTCTCAAAATGAGAAAGATGATATGGATAATATGTGTTTTATGACAAACACAATTGAGGTAACCTTAGAATCTCCTATGCACAATTCTTATTATTCTGAAAGTGAATATGAGAATATGAAAAATAATTAATTATTCAAATATTAAAATATTCTAGAAGAAACATGTAATGAGTTGAAAGATAAGTATAAATCTTTGAAGAAACAACATTCTCTTACTGTGACTATTAACTCTGAACTTACAACTGAAAAAGATAAAAATGCTTAATTGCTCAAGGAAAACAATGAGTTAAAAATGTCTAATGAGAAATTGAAGAAAGACTTGGAAAATTTCACTAATGGGAAAAATACACTTACTCAAATTCTAGGTAAACAAATAGCTCCTAAGTATAATTCAGAAATAGGATATCAACCAGGTTAAAGGAATTTATCCAAATCACATTTTGTAACCAGATCTGAAAATTTTGCTACCTTTTTCAAAAACCAGAATTTTACTGCAAGTTCCAGTTCCAAGAATTCTTTTACTGCATCTAATTCTTTAGGACCAAAAAAAGTTTACTTTTAAAACACTTTATATTCTGCATATAGGAAACCCATAAGACAGTTGTGGGTTCCTAAAGCTTATATCACTAATGTATGTGGACCCAGACAAATATGGGTACTAAAGTCATTTCTTGGATGAACTGTTTTGTAGGTAAACTGTCTAAAGAGATCCTATAAAAAGTTGTGGTACTTGGACAGCGGCTATTCAAGACATATTATAGGGGAATATTCAAGCTTTAAAATTCTTATCAATATTGACGGAGTACATGTCACATTTGGTGACAATGGTAAAGGAAAAATCATCAACCTAGGCTAGATTGGTAACCCTAAATCTATTTCAATTTCTAAAGTATTGTACATTGATGGATTAAAGTATAAACTACTCAACATATCTCAATTGTGTGATGATGTATTTAATGTTAAATTCAAAAATGATTCATTCCATGTTTTTTATGCCAAGAATAACTTAGTATTTACTGCTTTTATAAATGATAATGTATATGCTATAAATCTAGACACGCTAGCCTCATAGAATGTCTCTTGTCTAAATGTCTTTCACAAAGAGTCATGGCTTTGGCATAGAAGACTAGGAAATTGCAATATACACTCTCTTAGGAAGTTAACTAGAAAAGGTTTAGTTAAATACTTACCCAAATTAGAGTTTCCAAATAATAAAGTATGTAATCCTTGTCAAAAAGGAAAACAACATAAAATCTCTTTCAAACCAAAGAAAGAAGTAACTACTTCTCAACCTCTTGAATTGTTTCACATGGACTTGTTTGGAACATCTAGAGTTTTGAGTATCAATGGGAAGCACTATGTTTATATTCTTGTAGATTATTTCTCTAGGTACACCTAGAACTTTTTCCTGGCTCACAAAAGTAAATCTTGTTCACACTTTACCAAGTATGTTAGGAATGTAGAAAATCTTAGTGGACTTAAGATTAAATCCTTAAGAAGCGATCATGGTAGTGAGTTTGAGAATCAAGATTTTGAAGCTTTTTGCTCACTAAATGGCTATAATCACAATTTCTCTGCTCCTAGGACACCTCAACAGAATGGTGTGGTATAAATAAGAAATAGAACTCTATAGGAAATTGCACAAACTATGCTCAATGAATATGACCTACCTATTTATTTCTAGGCTGAAGATGTTAATATAGCTTGTTACATAATAAACAGAGTCTTAATCAGACCCATCCTTAAGAAAACTCCTTATGAGTTGTGGAATAATAGGAAACCCAAAGTATGTTATTTTAAAGTGTTTGGATGTAAAGTTTATATTCTAAACACTAAAGATAATTTAGATAAATTTGCCTCCAAAAGTGATGAAGGAATATTTCTTGGATATTTTACATCAAGAAAATCCTATAGAGTCTTTAATAAGAAAACTAAATGTGTGGAGAAATCTGTACATATCAAGTTTGATGAAGCAGATCCACATGAGCCCAAGACCTCACTAGAAAATATTGAAGAGGAAATGTCCAATCTGAACATTAATGATAAAACCTCAAATCATCATGTGAAGGAATCTGTGAAAACATCCAATTATGGAAATTCTCTAGATCCTAACCATAGTGAACCAAACCAACCTAACCAACCTGAAATATCAAGTCATACCTTATCTAGACCAACTAGGACCCTTAAAAATCACCCCTAGATGTTGTTGTTGGAGATTTAGATAGAGGAACACAAACGAGAGATTATTTGAGAAACCAAGTTGAACATCAAGCCTTTTTTCCACAGTTTGAACCTAAAAATATCAATGATGCGATCATAGATGAATTTTGGGTAATGGACATGCAATAAGAACTTAATCAGTTTGAAAGAAATAAAGTTTGGAAACTTGTAGATAGACCGAAGTATACTTTGAAAATAGGAACCAAATGGGTGTTTAGAAATAAAGTAGATGAAGATGGAAATATAGTTATAAATAAAGCTAGACTAGTTGCACAAGGATATAATCAAGAAGAGAGAATTGATTATGAAGAGACCTTTGCACCAGTAGCTAGACTTGAAGTAATTAGGATCTTACTTGCCTATGCAGCACACTTGGATTTTAAACTTTATCAAATGGATGTCAAAAGTGCATTCTTAAATGGTTATATAGTTGAGAATATTTTTGTTGAACAACCCCCAGGTTTTACAAATCCACATTTTCCAAATCATGTGTTTAAATTATCTAAAGCTTTATACGGTTTAAAACAAGCTCCAAGAGATTGGTATGAAAGGTTGAGTAATTTTATTATTTCTAAAGGCTTTACAAAAGGACTTGTAGATCCTACTTTATTTATAAAAATAATTTCAAAAGAAGTTTTAATAGCCCAAATATATGTAGATGGTATTATATTTGGATCTACTAAAAATTCTTTATGTAATGATTTTTCAAAAATAATGCAAAGCGGGTTTGAAATGAGTTTAATGGGTGAACTTAAATATTTTCTTAGATTTCAAATATTTCAAAATAAAGAAGGTATTATTTTAAATCAAAGGAATTACACAAAAGATATTTTTAAAAGATAGGGATTTGATAGCATTAAGAATAGTGAAACTCCTATGAGCTCTACATGTAAGTTGAATCTTGGTGATAATGGAAAATCAGTTGATCAAACTACTTACATAGGAATGATTGGGAGTTTACTGTACTTAACTGCTAGTAGGACAAATATTATGCTCAGTGTATGTATGTGTGTGAGATTTCAAGCAAACCCAAAAGAGTCACATTTAAATGATGTCAAAAGAATTTTCAAATACCTCAAGTATACAACTAATTTAGGATTGTTTTATCCTAAAGGACTACCTTTTGATTTAGTTAGTTATTCAGATGCTAATTTTGGTGGATGTAAGTTAGATAGAAAGCATAACTCTAGAACATGTCACTTTTTAGGAAATTCTCTAATATCATGGTGTAGTAAAAAGAAAAATTCAGTTGCATTATCTATTGCTGAAGCAGAATGCATTGCTGCTGGAAGTTGTTGTGCACAAATTTTGTGGATGAAACACACCTTATTAGACTATGGATTTCAATTCAAACATATCCCCATAAACTTTGATAACACAAGTGATATTAACATTTCTAAGAATCCAATTTCTCATTCTAGAACAAATCATATTGATGCAAGACATCACTTTTTGAGAGATCATTATCAAAAAGGTGATATAACTCTTGAGTTTATTGGGACTGAGCACCAGCTTGCTGATATATTCACTAAACCCCTAAAATCCAAGAGAATGAACTACATCAGACATGAACTAGGAATGATAAATCTCTAAAGTCCTGTCAAACCGATCCTTGAAATTGATCTTGTCAAACCGATCCCTGAAACCGATCTTGAAAAACTGATCCTTGAAACCGATCTTGTCAAACTGATCCCTAAAACTGATCTTGTCAAACCGATCCATGAAACCAATATTGTCAAACTGATCCCTGAAACCGATCTTGTCAAATCGATCCTTGAAACTGATCTTGTCAAATTGATCTTGTCAAATTGATCCCTGAAACCGATCTTGTAAAACTGATCCTTGAAACCAATCTTGTGAAACCGATCTTGTGAAACTGATCGTGTAAAACTGATTCAATAACACTGATATATTTAAGTTTTCTTTTGTAATTTTGTCTATTTTAAATAAAACAACATTGTTTTGGTATTCTTTTTTCCACGTTTAAATTTTATTCTTTACGATTTACAATCCCTAAATGATATACTAAGTTTGATACATCCCGACCTTTCACCTTCCCATTGTCGTAAAGCCTTTTACCCTTTGTCACTCTATCTCTCGACCCTCGACCTCTCAACTCCTTTGGAATCTGAAACCTCAAAATGGAAAGGACCAAACATGCTATAGAAGATCCAAGTAAATCTCCATCTGCTAAGCATTAGAAAGGTGAGTCTAGTGGGACCACAAAACCGAGATTGGAAATCCGAGTGGTTATGGCTGAAAAAGAGGTATCTGCTGAGTGACTTCTATCAAGCAAGTCATTTTTATTAAGAGTGATGGAATCTCAAGGGTGGCTAAGCTGGTTCTCTAATAATGAAAGGCCTTATTATCCACAAGTAGTACATTAATTTTATCAACATTTGAAGATATCCCTGGATGAAGCTAAGGAAGCTAAGATGAAGTCATTGATAAAGGGAAAGTAAATAGATTTTTCGTCTAAGGAATTGGATGAGTGCTTGGAGATGCCTCGTGAAGGTGTCTATGCTGATTATCCGGGTAATATTCCACCTTCCTCTGATTTATTCTCTTATGAATATACTCTAAAGGAGTTGATTGGAAATGGATAATCTAGAAGGACTATTTCAATTGAGTTTGAAGGAGAGGTAAGGTTGCTTTTTAAGTTTATACAACATCAAATCTTCCCAAGGAAGGGAGATTTCTCTGTTGTGAAGTATCAGGATGTATTCCTGATCTATTTGTTGAAACATGAGATAAAAGTGAACCTGTGTAGGTATCTAATGGTGCATGTCTCTGATGTGATAAAGTCATCCAAGAAGGAAACATGTTTGTATTATCCAAGGATGATCCATGTCATGTTAAAAAGGTTAGGTTGTGTGGAAGATGGAGATGAAGTGATAAGTGCATGTAGTGGTTTCTGCCTTCAAAAGGATATTTTTAAAAGAATAAAGAACTTCTGGAACCCATGGAAGAAATGATGGGTAGGTGATGAGGAAAGACTATATGAGGATTTCAATCTAATTGACCATCCTACTAGACCAAAGGATTAAGTTGATCCAGATCTCAAACCAGGAGAATAACCTGTTTATTCTGATGAGGAAGCTAAAACTGAAGTTCTAAGGGAAGAAATATCTCCTTTTGATGATAGGAGTGATCCTGATATTGTTGAAAGTCCTAAGGACGTGTCTTATGGACCTGCAAGTCCACCTTTAGACTTACCCTCAAGAGAATCTTTGTTAGGTGATGAGGATGAGGAAGAGACCGAGGTTACTGGTGTTGAAGGTTATGTAAGTAAATCATATGAGGAGTCTGATGATGATGATAATGATGAGGATGGAGGAGAAAATGATGATCATGTTAGTGATTCTCTAAAAGTGGGACAACAAGTAGTTGACAGATCCAGTGAGGAATCTGTACATGGAGATGGTAATGGTGTTGAACCTGTTGAACTGGAAGATGTTGATCATAGAGATGTTGGTCATGAGGCAAGATCACCACATCCTAATGCTGAAAATCAAGAAATCATTCAGGAATTAAATGAACTTATAGTTGGTGGCCAAGAGGAAGAAGATGAGGATCAAGTGCCTCAAATTGAGGAAGTACTTGGAGAAGTTGAAGTGGGTGAATCACATGAAGAACCTTAAGCTCATTTGATACTAGTACCCAAAAATGTCATTATGGATAGAGGACAAGATGAAGAAGCTGATGAAGTTGAAGTTTTTCCTGAGCCTCAAGGAAGAAGGATCAGGATTGACACTATTGAACCAAGAGACTAGACCTGTACTTGAGAATGGAATAATGATCCAAGATACATTATTTTTGGGTTGGAATATGACTCAGATGAAGAGAGGGTGCCTCCTCCTCCTGTTCCACAAGCCCAAGCTGAAGCATAACTTGTTCCATCAGTTGCTTCTCCAGCAGTAGAGCCATTAGCACAGAAAATTCCTAGTGACTATGTCACTAAGGATGATTTGGAGAAATTAAAAAATGATATATGTGAGTTAGTGAAAGCCTCAGTTTGATCCAAAAGTGAAGCCTCCACTTAGATAGGTATTTCAGATGCTGATGCAACAAAGATTTCAAGGATAGTGATCCAGGAGATTCAGCCAAATCTCATTACTATAGTATAAACCATCATTCGACATAATACCTTACTGAGAGAAGAAGTAAGGAAGATGAGCAATGAGTTAAATTCTCTAACCTATGATTTCAAAACCTCCTTTAGTGGTGTACTAGAAGTTCTTAGGAACTTGGTGACTCATATACTAAGTATAGATCTGAAGAAATTGAAAGAGGAGCTTGGCAAAATGATTACTGGCCCTTCCAGCTCTAGGAGTGGGAAATGTGTTGTTGATGATTTGGAATCTCTCAAGGCTGTGATGAGAGAGGAACTCCAGAATCTTCATAGTGTTTCAGACAAAGAAACTCTTGAAAAGGTACATAGAAATACAGACCTTGTGTAAAATATGGCCAGGAAGTGCACAAATGAAGCCTCTTCTGCTCAAAAAGAGATTAGAGAGAAAGTGGATAAGTACTTTACTAAGATTTATACCAAGCATGATCTGATAAATAGCTTCAAGTTTCTAGCAGAAAATCTCAGAATACCTCCAGTCACAAAAGCGTTCAAGAAACAAGTTGCTCAATTGAAGGACTTTACCCATCTACTGAATAAATTCATGGAGAATAAGGATGACTTTGAGAAATATATGCAATATGGTGGTGAAATCATCAATGATTTAATCAACCTCCTTAATCCATATCTGCATGTCCAAGCTAAAGCAATTGTGGTCCCTCCTACTACTTCCTTTGGTACTCCCTCTCAGCCTCCTGCTCCAATGACTGTCTTTCAGGATCTTTCCCATATTCGACTGGTCATTACAGAGCAATCTCCCAGTTGCGTTTTATCATAGAGAAGGCCTAGTCTTATAGCCAATGTCCCTACAGGTGTTGCCTTGCCTGGTGTTAGTATTCAAACCACCTCTTCCCTCTACCACTCCCAAACCTTATCATCCTACATCGGATCCTTTAGATAAAGGCAAAGCCCCTCAGAAGCCAAACCCTTAGGGAAATATTGTATCTTTGATAGGAATTTGTCTTATTTTTATTGATTGTACTCTTTTTCTTGTTAATGGAACTCCTTTTTTATCTTCTCTCTGTTTCTTTTTTTATGTTATTTATCTCCCTTCTTCTTTTCTTTTTTTGCTAATCCCAAAAGGGGGAGAAAAAGAAGAGGAATACATTATTAATCTAAGGGGGATAAATTCTGGCATAGGAAACATGGCATGTACTCAACACAATACATTTATTGATGGAGAGCTCTGTTTTAAAAACTCATACAAGGGAAGGCTTTAGTTTTATTGAATAATCAAGTTCAGTAAAGATTATGCTAAGTTCAGTTATTATTATTCCCTATATTTACATGTATTCTATAATTTGTGATTATCAAAAGGGGGGAGATTGTTGGACCCTCTATGCTATAGTAGTTCTCATAATCACAAATAATGTTAATCTACATATTCTAATATTTCATGCCATTTAATATCTCTAAGTAAATCAATTATGCCATACATAAAAATATACTTAAATAAGTCAATTACCTATATTTATGAATCAATACGTTTACAAGTGTATTTTTACATGTATTTTTGGATGTCACTTAATATATTAATGTTATGTGTAAGACAGACACTTCATAAGCTTTTCAGAGTAACTGGCACTGATGTTCGACACATCGATGTTCGATACACTGATGTTCGACACACTGATGTTCGACGCACCAAAGATGACACACTGAAGATGACGCATCGAAGATGACACACTGAAAATGACACACCAATGATCACGCACCGATGTTACCAGACAGATGATGATTGACCAATACTTATGACTCACCGATAGTCATAAATAACTATTTTAATTCAAATTTATTTCTAACAGTCATATTTAGACAAATTAATGTTTCTGACATTATTTAATGATGTTTATAGGACTATTTGTAGACAGTACAAGGTACATGCATGTGGGGAGATATAAAAGGATTATAAGCTCAACCTAAAAAGTGAGACACTGAACCCGCTAGAAAAACAAAAAGGTTGGTTGTGCGAATGTGCAAGATATTTCAAATAGAAGAACTCGAAGCTTGAGTATACAAGAGGTTTAATATTACAAGCTCCATCCTACTGAACCTTTCTGAACATCCTCATATAGAAGAGCTGGATATTTTCACACCTGGAAGCTGGATTATAGAGACTACGATACTCTGTTTTGGAGCCAACTTTTAGAAGAGGACTCGAATATCATTTTCTCTACATCCATTGAGTCCAGAGCTTTACCGCACAACACACAGATATTTATAAACTCTATTCTTCTTTTATAATTTTGTTGTGATCTTGTGTTTACTATTTGAGCAGTGTGTGTATCTGTTTGTGTCACACACATTGTCTCCTGAACATAATTGAAGGATACTAAAATATACCCACACTCAATCCTTTTCTACTCTTGTATCCCACGAAGAACTGTGGAAGAGATCCTGTGTGATCTGTTTGATAGTTTTCCCACGAATAACTGTGGTAGAGGTCAAGTGCTACCTGGAAAGACCTGTATCCTATTATAAACCCCAATCCAGGGTGTGGATCAAAAGTTTATTAATATAAACTTCTTGGTGATAGGTGATCACCGAGTGTAGAGTACTAAGTCTCAACTTGAGACCGAACCTCTTTTTTTAACCGCTATGCTGTTTGTCTTGTGTTTTAATTTGTTATGTATTTTTTCACATTAAGATAAACTGAACTTTTATAGTTAGTTTAGCAAGTGTTTATATCTATTTTTAATCAGTAGATTAGTTTCAAAAGTTTGACTAATCTTTAGATTGGTAAAGTTGAGAACTAATCAATATTTTGAGAAATTAATTGAACATTTAGGAATTTTTTAAATTCACTACAAACTGACTTTGATTTTATTTTAACAGGGGATGTTATTTTTAAAGAACCAATTTTAACATAAATTTTTATAGACACTCAATTCACCCCCTCTTGAGTGATATACTCCGACCAACATCAAGGAAATTTAACAAATAAATAAACAATATATTTATTTTCCACAACATGAGACATTTATGAATCGTCCATAAATAAATGCTAATTATAAATAATTTATAAATTGGAAAGAATATAAACATTTTATATCCATTTCAATATAAACCCCTTCATATTTTATATAAAATAGAATTTATATGATATTTCATGAATTATAAACATTTTATAATTCAATATATATTATATAAATACTTAATATAATTTAAATATCATATATGTTGTAATTTATAAACACTTTGTAAACCACCTTTTATGATTTCTAAATAAACTATATATTTCTATATTATAAATAATTCCATTTAATTTGTCATCGTTCATGTGAGATAGTTCCCATGAATCACAATGGAACTCTTGGACAGAGAGCCACACTTTGTCACCATTCATGTGTGAGAGCTCCCAAAAATCAATGAACTCTTTAAAATGTCCTTGTATACCATTGATGAGCTTTGAATTATCATCATATGACCATATGCAGTGGAAAACAACCCAAAACACAAAGAGATGTGTCTTTAATAATCAACGCGTAAATAAATCTATAAAACACAGTACCTAAAAAATGTCAACAACAACAATTTTCTTTTTTTCTCGACAAAGGAGAATGCTTGACAAAAATCATGAAACAATGAACAAAAGAACCCTTGTCTCTGAAGGGGGAACACCAACCAATGAATCTGTGATCGTATTGCAAGGATACTTGAATGTTAAAAGGGTGATACCACCTTTGTCTCATATGATAAACAACAGTATGGGAAGAAGAGAGAATTTATAGGCTTGTCCACAATCAGATGTTACAACACTACTACAAATATGGTTTTTATCAGCGCTAAAAATGGCCTTTAACAGCGCTAGAAAAATGCTTTAAATGTCTGCGAAGATAGGGGTCCCCTTTATCAGCACTCAAAAAACACTGATAAAAACCACTTTTATCAGCGCTTTGTTCTAGCGCTGATAAAAGTTATAAAAAATAAATAAATAAATAAATAAAAACATGTCAATCAAGGGGGCTTTTATAGTGCTTGAGCCCCCCTTTTACAGTGTTTTTTCACCCCCCCTCCAGCGCCCTGCACGCACCCCTCCACCCTTTATCAGCGCTAGCCCCAGATTCACCCATGCGCGCGCGTCCCTGCCTCCACCTGGATTTGATCTCGAGACCCCCCTCCCCTGCGCGCCTGAAGCCTTTGTCGCTCCCCTATATTGATTTGTTCTTCTATTAGTGATATATCTATTTATTTATATATATATTTAGTTATATTTATTCTTATAGTGATGTATATTTATATTAATATATATATATATAGTTATATTAATATAAATATATAGTTATATTAATATATATATATACTTATAGTGATATTAATATATATATTTATAATTATATCAATATATATATAGTTATATTAATATATATATAGTTAGATTAATATATAGGTATATAAATATTCATATATTTGTATTTTAAATAAAATGGATATTAGTTATTATTTATATGAAGCTAATATATTTTATATGTAAATATATTTTATTATTTATATTTATAATTAAATTTTTAGGTGTGAATATATAAAAAATATGTACATATAGTTATATATTTGATTATAAATAGCAGTACAATATAAAAAATGATAAAATTTCAAATACATAATATCATACCTTGGAATAAATTCAGTCCCCACCAAAAAAAGCCAATAATACCCCCTTAAACGAGGCTGAAAATCTACAAAATGTTAAAAAAAACGGGGTACCCCGACTAAAAACTCAGTTTTGGAGGACTTCTGGGCCTTTTTTGGCCTCGAAAAAACCTTGAATGGGATATTCCACGAACATAGTGACGTATATCTCGTCGCATGCTTCGATTTGATATGTGGTATAACTCAAACAGACACCCGGATCAAAAGTTATGGTCGTTTGAAGTTCGAGTTGCGTTTTCAACATATTTTCGATCTTTTTTTAATTTTTTTTAATTTTTTAGTCTTCAAATTGTTATTAAATGACTATTACTCCATAATAATTAGCAAATTATTAATTAAAAATATTTTTTAAATTTTTTTATAAGTCATTTTCACTAAATATCTTATATATTAAGTGTAACTATATATTTATACTTATCTAAAATATATTTAAAATTATATTTAAAAAATATAATTTATATTTATATCAATATAACTATATCTATATATTTAAATATTAATATATATTTTTTAATTATTTTTTTTGGAAGTAGGCCTTTTATCAGATCTTTTTTTAAAAGCACTGATAAAGACCCCCCTTTATCAGCGCTACTAAAAAAAGCGCTGATAAAGGGGTACCCTTTAACAGCGCTAAAAAAAGCACTGATAAAGGGGTACATTTATCAGCGCTTCTTTTAGCGCTGATAAAGGGTGGTGCTGAGAATGCCCAGTTTTGTGGTAGTGCAACAGGAATGATCACATCTCTTTATATAGTCATTCATAACGCGTTTCATTGAATGAAACATGCTGGTTATATCTATGTGTCCATATAAATTTATAATTATTGACATTAATTCACTGAATCTTATTCAATGAATATTCAAGACATTTAATCCATTCATAAAATAACGATAATAAAATCGTTTGGGATATATATATATATATATCACATACATATATTTATTATTGCATGTATTTAATACGTGCATAATAATACCTGCATCAAAAACACAAGCATATATATAATATCATATCATGTATGTGTGTGTGTTTTAGTGCATATTCTGCAGCAAAACCCCATGATTTCCTTTTGAGGTCATATGAAGGGAAGATGACATGAAAATAGTCGTGCCCAAACACGATTCGAACCCTAGTCTTTTAAATGCAGTGTTATGGGGTTTACCACTCAGGCCGTCACCCCAACTGCAATAATAATAATAATATCTACTATATCTACTAAAGTTGGGCACCTCCCTGCTTATGTGTCACCACCACAAAACACCACGTCACCACTTACTGCGCATCCAATTGCCTTTTAGCCCTCAAAATTCCACTCACACCCCCGCAATAACCTTGGTATTTCGACGCCAACCTCCACATTACCCCGTCCCCAATCGCAATTCTCCTCTGGTGGTATTAGGGTTCATGCTGAACATCCTCATCTCCCTCCCTCCCCGACTCCCCTCTCCCACCAAGCCTCCGCCTCGATTTTTTTCTCCCTCTATGATTTTGTCCATCACCGACTCCCCTCTTGACGTCACCTCCCTCCCCGAATCCCCTCTCCAGTCACATCTACATCTACGCCTCGCATCCGCCTCTGCCCTACTCCCTGAATACCTACTCTGCCTCCGGATCACCCCCCTCCGACTGCTCACCGTCTGACTCCTACACCACGAGATGCTCCTTCTCAGGCTCATCCACCTCCGACTGCTCCGACTCTGCCTGGTCTGCCTCCGACTCCTCGACCTCTGCCTCATATGGTTCCCGGTAACATTCTTCTTCTCCGAGCTCTACCACCCACAACAACTCCGATTATTTCTTCATCTATCATCCTATATTTTTATGCAGATCTCGTCGGCGGGTTGGTGTTTTCTCTGTTGTAACCTATATGTATCATATTTATCCCCCTTTAGGTTTCTAATTTCACTCTATTCATAATAAATTTGCAGGATGTAATGCAATATAGTGATTCTCAACATGTGTTTTCTCATAAATTTTTGGAATTATTTTTAGTTCCCTCCAATAATTAGTACTTCCAGTTTCATATGAATTATTTTTAGTTATCCACTATTCTGATTCACCAATTAATGCCTATACTTCTATTGTGCAGCCAATATTTCTCGATTATTTCATTTAAACTAACTTGAAAAACATTTTTTATTACCAAATTATTTTTCACATGTTTTCTTCAATTTAGTTTATTTAGAAAACTGATTTCCAGTAGTTAGTATTTTGAACATAAAATAGCATAAACAAATCATTTTGCTGTAAGATTTTGTTCCATTCTAATAGTTCAATGCCTTTGGCTTTGAATCCTTATAATTTTTTTAAATGAAGATGGCTCTCCTTTACAAATTTACAGGACTGTGTAAACTTGGAGGGTCTCAATGTATTCAAGGTACCCTGGTTGAGCAGATTTGTATAAATCTGGTTTTTAATTTTACCAAACGCAGATTTCATTCAACCTATTATCATGTTGTGTTTTTATCATTTTCTGATTTAAACTTTGGTTTAATAAACATATAAAATGGATCATAACACCAATCCTTCCTTTCACAATAGGTGAATATGGAATTATACAGTGTTGATTTTGTTTTCCTTTTGGTGTATTTCCTGGCTATATAACTCTGTGTTCATGGAAATGTTTTGATCTCTTGTATTAATGGAGACTTGAATGTGTTTCGTGTCATGACTTAATGGTGTTATTTTCAGTTGGGTTGTAGGTATGGGCTTCTGTGGATCTTTTCTTCCCTAAAGGTATGTTTTGCTAACTCTGTAGTTATTTTCCACTTCCACATACATGTTGTATAGGTTGTTTGGGTGTTTCATATAATTTTTTTAAATGAAGATGGATCTACTTTACAAATATGCACAAGTGGATGTAAACTTGGAGGGTCTCAATGTGTTTAAGGTACCCTGGTTAAGCAGATTTGTACAAATCAGGTTTATAATTTTACCAAACGCAAATACTGTTCTCCCCATTATCATTTTTTGTTTTTAATCATTTGATGATTTCAACTTTGGTTTAATAAATATATGAAATGAATCATAACACCAATCCTACCTTTCACAAAAGGTGAATATGAAATTATACAGCATTGATTTCATTTTCCTTTTGGTGTTTTTCCTGGTTATATAACTCTGTGTTCATGGAAATGTTTTGAGCTCATGTATGAATGAAGATTTTATTGTGTTTGGTGTCGTGAATTAATGTTATTATTTGCATTTGGGTTGTAGGTATGGGTTTCTGGGGATCTATTCATCCATAAAGGTACGTTTTCCTAACTTGTAGTTGTTTTCCCACTATCGCATACATGTTCTGTTTATATTGTTTTCGTATTGGACCTTTTAAGTTTGGATCGAATTACGTGTTCAACCATCTCCTGCTTTACAATGTAATGGTATCAAAAATTCAAGGTAATTGAATCTAATTATTATTGCTATTTCCATTTTCATAATGTTTCATTTATGGTTTTTTTGTTTTACATCAATATTTGTTTGATACATTATTCTGCATCTCCCAGGAAATTAGTGTTTCATGTACCTTTTGATATGTATATTTGTTTCAATTGTTGTCTGTTTTCTTTGCATGCAATACTATTTAGAAGGGAGATATTATTTGGTCAGATTCGTCAAGCTAGAGAAGCAATCAGGTCTAGACATTCATCTCAGAATCGGGCCTTATGTTTATGCCCAACGACATTTTGGGTAATTTCGATAGTTTTTAGTATGTAAAATATATTAATGAGTTTGAATCCAAAAACATTGACTATTTTTTATTTCATTACAAAGTACAGGGGTTTCCCTGTTTGGTTGAAATATGTTCGAGAATCAGTTTTAGAACCGATAATGGTCCTTTCAAGGTTAGTTTCGCAACATATAATGGTCCATTCAGAAACTTATTCTATAATTTGTTTTCTTTGTGCAATATTTTTTTTCAAAATTTAGTAATCTTTGTGCATGTTGATCTATGTTGGTCATTTAACGAACATTTTTGAATTTTTAGTAGTTTATCAATGAATTTTCAACATATATACCTGCTTAGATGGTTTTTTGAAAACCTAGGGTTTTCCCTGCTCTACTCCAATAGTCACCCAACAACTATAACACACTCGATGTGTAATTTATTTTCCTCAAAAAATATATATGCCTTCGGATGTTAATGATTCTCATCTTGGATAAGTATTTACTAAATATGGGTTGGTAGTTAATGCATGCGTCATTTATGAGTTAGAAATGAACATTCATGACGGGTTTGCTTCATAACAATGTTGAGCATTAGAGAAATGAATAATGGATTTTCTGCTCTTGATGTCCAGGTGATACGATTTTCCCTTTTTTAATTTGAGGTTACATCAAGGACACTTTTCCATGCTTAGTTTGGTTGATGTTTTTATAATTGGAATTCTTGTGCAGATTTAAGATGTAGGTCTATGAGAGTTACCATCACATAGCAGTGCTTAGGGCATGGTTTCTTCTTTTGAGAACATTGCTTAAGTGGTTTGCTCCTTTTTGAATCTCCCATGGTAAGTATAGGGAATAATTTGTACACCTATAATGAACTGGAACATGTGTTATATTATATTTTTCTGAAGAACATGGCATATGTTAAACCTGATGACGAATATGGGTAGAGAGACAAATTATATTTTTCATTTTTTGTATAAATTTACTCTGTTCAGCTATTTTTTCTTTTTTCAGTTTATGTCTGTCTTGAAAACATTTGGAGCGGAACAATAAATGGTTTAATCCCCTGATCAAAACCCTTTCTCTAACTTCCCCCTCTTCTCACAATGCTTTTTTGATTTTAGCAAAGAGAAATCCCTTATTTTTTTCACTGATAATAGTATATTTTGAACTATATATACATGGAATGATTCAATGAGTTAATTGAGCTGCATATTACATGTAAAAAACCTTATTTTTCAAATTTTCTATATTGAATCCGATATATTAAACCTTATCCATTTTAAAAATATTCATGTTGATCTTCATATTTTGAACTGTATATTCAATTTTCAAATTGTCAGTTATGTATAATATTTACTTTAAATTGTACTGTTGTTTATCATTCTTTCACTACATATGAATACATTAGTACCACAATTACATGTTCATCTTTTGGAATTTATTCTATTACATAAACAGATGCTGAGTTGTCTTCTACTCCTGTAATTGAAATACTACCAACAATTGGCAACATGCATAGAGGAATACATTATTCAAAAATGGGTTCTAGGATAATATTTAATAGGTACATTTCTTTACCAATATAATTTCTAACATGATATTATTACTCAACTAATCTTTAATGCATCTTTTAAAAAATCATTCTATGCAAATATATCTCCCATGACATACTATTAGGTTTTCTCATTCTCCATCACATACATTAGACTATTACAATTGATATAGTCTTTCATAAAGTTCTTATGATTTTTCAGTGTTTTTAAAATTATTCCTATATGTTACAGAAATTATTGGAGATCTACATCACTCAAATCCAATACTATTTATGGGGACTACCACCGAAAAGATGGTAATTGTTTTAGGGGATGAGAGGTTAGCAATCATGTCTTCTTACTTCACTTCTGGTATATTAAAATTAACTACATTTTTTCTTTATTTTCTTATAGTGAAAAGCTTCAAAAATAGGCATCATGTTCCCTGATCTCACATGTGCAGTTTTAATGTTTCAAAATACTTATATCATTGATGAATTCTCCATAAACTATTATTTATAATGCTTCATATTCTGTATTTATCGGGTTGGGGATAATCATTGGATCACAATTCATGATTCCACCAAGTAGACATTCAAATAGTTCTATTATGCATATGCTTTATTTGCATAACAAATAACCGATTTATTTTATCCTTGCACCGTCAAAGCGCTGGATATTTAGGAGTTAGTTTCAACACTGACAGTGGGTTTGTTACAATGTCTAGAAATATTTCATCTACTCACGTATATGTTTCTTATGTTCATTGACAGATATTTTCATGACATCATTTGAACTAACAATACTGCATTTCTTCATGTCATTTTCATTTTCTCAATGATTATAACATACAGTTTATTTGTTCTCAATTTTCAACCGGTAACCATCAGATTTATGCCTCAATGATTTCAATTGTAACTATTATTTGCTACTTATTCATTAAAGTCATTTATTTATGTAGGAAAATTTGTTCAGTGAGTTTGATGTTGATGATGTGGTGCAACGTAATGTTACAATGTCACGAGATTTTGAGGAAACAAAATCCATGGCAATGAACTGCATCACCGTATGAAAGAAAACAGAAACTAAAAGAATGAAAACAATGATTACAATTTTGTGATGCAATAACAAGGTGATTTTAAACCCTCATTAATTCTGTTATTTTCATAGTGTAGGATGTTTAGGAGTTAGCTGCAGCAGTGATAATAGATTTTCTATAACAACTACAAATATATCATCTACTCAGGTACATGTTTTCTTCCTTCATTGTCTTATTTTAATTACATCATTGGAGTAAACAATAATTATTTTTTCCAGTTCCAATTACGTTATGATTAAAACACAGTGCAATATGTTCTTCTCAACAAGCATTTCTTAAACATCATTAATTCTGCTCCAATTATTACATTCATCAAAATTTATGGCAACATTTTGATTGAAGTTATTTATTTATGTAGAAAAATCTGTTGACGAGTTTGATGTTGATGATGCGGTCCAACGAATAGTTACAATGTCTCGAGATGATGCGGCATCAACAAGCCATGCCAATGAACTTCATTCCCAATTATAGGAAAATATAAACAAGAAGATCGAAAAAATTGACTGACATTAAGTTTCCCATTTGCAAGGTATCAAAAAAAACATATTTCACTTGTACTTTTTAAATTAGCTTATACATATTTAAATCAACTTTTAACTCAAATGTTATTATTGGTTACAGGTGAGCAGTTATAATAAATATAACGCACAAGTATCCTTTCTGATTAGTATAGGTGATACACTGTAAATTGTTCAGTTTCTTTTTTATCAGGTATATTAAACAGCTGCATGGTGCTTAATTACAGTAGAACTTCATCCAGAAGTGGTCATCCATTTCAGCACAGATGCACACTTATAGAGGGCTTCATGCAAGATGGATTAAGATTTATATGTAATTTCAACCTCTACAATTTACCCAGTTAACATATGATGTTTCTATTTCGAATTTTACTGTTGCTGTATAAAACATATACTGCTGTGAAATATTTATGTTTAGTTTATTTTGTTTCAAAACAATATCTGTTATGTTAGTCACGATTTCAATTAACCTGTTTCACTGTTTATTATTACTATTTGTTATTTTAAATGTTTGATACTTACTGTTTTATTTTGTCTCCATCGTGAAAATAAATTCTCATTCATTTCATATAAAATTATGCGAGTTTCTATTGTGATTATGTTTGATAAAAATCCACAACTATTTCAATGAATTACTTTATTGAGTCTAATGCTTGTCTAATTTGCTCCAAACATGTAATCATGAAACATAATAGTGTGTGGATAATATATTATGGTCATGCAACATAATAGGGTGAAATTGTAGAATCTAATATTTTGTTGCAATTTTATAATCAAATATTGATCTTTAAGATGATAGTAAAATATTTTACCTCTTTCGAAGTTCATTTATTTTATTATATTTCGTATACCTTAAAGGTTATGGTTAATTTCAATCACATGTTTATTTTCATAAATTGAAAAAATAAATGGGTTATCCTCCGTCTTCAACATGTTCTCAACTAGGAGAATCACATGTTTTTATCTCCTTAGTTGAATAATTTTTTTTGCAAATGACTACCATAACTGTTTCTTTTTTGATGTTTCTAATCGTTGTTGTTGTTAAATTAAATTGTGAATTATAAATTTTATTCTATATTTTCACACATCCTTTAAGAAATGATTCTTTAATAAATCATACATAAAAATTCGCATCTACACGTGATTAGAATGAATGATTGATTTTATTTGTTAAATGAATATACAATGATCAGATTTTAATATTTCTTTTTTATGAGCTATATCGTCACATGACACTATTTTACAGTCATTAGGATGTGAGAATTGCACCAACGATGTGAGGATTGTAGCAATGATGTCAGCATTGCATGAAACCACTTTGCAGTCATTAACTTTTACAAATTGCAGTTTAGAGCATATTTTTATCCTTTCTACTAATAAATGAGGATGTGAGGATTGCCACAACGACACAGGTCACTTCTATCAGGCTATTAGTAGTAGTTATTTTCCTCACAATGTAATTACAAGGTGTAGCACACATACTCTATAAACAATACCCAATGTTACTGTTTTTACCCATGTTTTTGCAAAGAAAACCTTATCTATAGACATGTTTTATTTTTCCTCGGTTTCAAAACAATCTGTAATAAGTTACCATCATAATTTTAATTTTAATGATTCAATGTTAATTTGTACAATATCTTATTACAAATTCATGGTAAAACATGTTTTTTAATTTCTCCATGGTGAAAATAAAGTTTCATTCTTTTTTATACATACTAAATGATACGTCATGAGTTTCTATGTATCTTTTTACATCATGCTGTTTTCCTTTCATTCTTTTTCATATATATTTTTTTGAAACATGTTCTTATTTTTCATTTCTTTTCAATATTATATGTCACTATAAAAAGTAAATTTAACATATTTTTAACTAATTCTTATAATTAACAACTCAAAATTTTAACTCTTTTGAAAATTAGATTTGAATTATGGCGTCGTGCGTATGCATGGACGAGGTACTAATTTTTTATAAATTTGGGTATGAAGCCTCTTTTTTACCGAACAAAGTAAAAACCTATTTCTTTATGGATAGGGGATACCAATTACATGTCCTGTAAATCCAAACACTATTGTCCAATGACCCATGGCCCGAATTCCTAATAACCAATCCAAAGCCCTGACCCGCAGGCATCATCCCCGACTGGGCGCGGACACGCCTTCCCTTATCTATCGCTGACTGACCCCCGCAGGCATCCTCCCCGACTGGCCCGTCGCCCGTGCCAGAGGCCATCCCACCCTCGCGTCGTAGCCGCCATCTATCGCCGCCGAAGCGCCTCGCAGAGGCCGCCGCCTCCGTTACCGCCGCCAGCCGCAGATCTGTCCCGTTGCGGTCCACCGACGAACATCACTTGACGTCTTACCATCTGTCCGTCGTTCCGCCTTCTGCCGGTCCGCCGATGACCGCCGCCTCCCGGCCGGGACCGCGAAAAGCTTCTCCGTCTGCCGCTGCCGCCTGTGTCCCACCACGTGGCCGATCATCTAATAAAATGTATTAAAAAAAACGACGTCCGGCGGAGGATGGGCAGGAATATGGGATGTGCGGCATCGTGGACGCGGACGTGCAGACGTCGCAGACGCTCCGGGCGCGAGGTTCGATCGACTTAGCAGCGCTGCCCAGCATCGATTAAGGAATTTTGAAGTAGAAATCGTATCGTTCGGATAGATAGGTACAGACAGAGGCATGGTGGAAGAAGACACGAAGCGGAAGAGGGTGGTGGTGGAATCGCTGGGATGGCTGACAGAGTCGTCGATCATGCCGAAGAAGCACAGGGCCATAGAGGGCGTTGGAGCTTCCTCAATCCTCGAACTCAAGGCCGAGCTGTACAGGTCCCAAGAAGAATCCAGGAAATCCAGAGATGGCGCAGGCCCTGATATCAACTTCCACCGTGCCAAGGACAGAATCTCAATTGTTGATCCCTTCTCCCTCAAAAACGCCGGAGTGGATGCTCGCGCTCAAAAGTACGCCCTTCCCTTTACCCATATTTAGAAAAATTTTTAGGATTGGATTTCAATAGGGCATGTTTCTATTATTTCTTTTTGGGCATTGATATTTGATTAATTGATGCGGAAATAGATGATTTTTTGGTGTATTCAGCTGTTTTGGGATGAAAAGAAGAATTTTGGATGCTTATTACATAAATTTATGGACCATCATACCTGTAGTTTAGCATCTGGGCATCTTCTACAGCTTTAGGGTCCATACTTTATAAAGTTTCTGACGTTTTTTTTGTTCTACCGTTTGTTTTGCGTCAGATGCTTCATTTAATTAAAATTTCCATCCTTAATAGCCTGTGGTCCGTAATTCAATGTCCTTACGGGTCTGATATAATTTGATATTTTTCAAAAATATTTTAGAAAACATGTTAGAAAATATCATGGAGGGGTGTAGAAGTCAAAAAAATTACACTTGTTTATGATGGAGGTCCCCTCACATGCACTGATCTTGTTACATGGTTAGCAGGAACACACTATATGCCTTTGTTATTCACTTATGTTGTATATGATACGCCTACATTCACTTGCTCTTAGTCTATCTGTTTAATTTTTCACTTTTACTGACTGAATGGGCATGAGCAAGCATGCACACTGTTAAGGCGGGCCCATGGAAGGTGTACACACGGAAGGGTAAGGGGGTCAATACAACAGGTGAGTTTGTTAGTAAACTACCCGTAAGTGGGGACTGGGGTGGGGGGGAGTGGAGTAGGGAATATTATTTCTGTTGAGCGGCCTTGGGTTTGGGCGGGAAAACTGTAAGTTCCTTTGAGTCTTCTTCTCTGTAATTCTGGCACCTCCCCTTTCTTCTCGTTTCCCTCTTTTTTCAGCTGTAATTGTTGTTGAGTTTATAGAAACATTCATCTGTTAGTGTTCTGAATCTCCTGCTCTACCAATTTGGTCCGACCTGCCGTGCGACGGACGACCATTTGTTTGTTGTTGCATCATGGAGGCTCGACAACAAGGAAGATTGGACGACGTCTAGCAGTGCCTTGGTCATTTGGAAATCACCTTTAATGAAATTTCGGAAAAACAACACAAGTCGGAACTTGATCGACTTCGATGGGAAAAAGAACTCGGCGACCCATTATCTGCTGCAATGGACTTGTCTGGTGCGCCTTCTGGAGGTCTCACTACGCCTGATGATCGACACCGTCCTTGCCCTGACGTGCTGGACACCACTGGCCCCGATCCTGCCCTCTTTGTTCGTCGTGTCGAGTTACCGGAGTTCGACGAAACTGATCTGTGTGGCTGGGTGATACACACTGAAATATATTTTTGAGTTCATCACACTCTGGACACAACGAAGGTATCTATCGCTCAAATTTGCATGATTGGTATTGCTATTTATTGGTTTACAGTATTGGAGGAGGTGCAACCTACGGTGACTTGGCCAATTTTCAAAGATGAATTGATGGCACTATTCAGCGGGCTTGATAACCAAAATCCGTATGAAGAACTAGAAGCCTTGCGTCAACACACGTCAGTGGTCGAGTACATTGACCAGTTCGAGTACCTTGCTTCCTTAGTGTCTTGCCAACCTGAGCTTCAATATGTGAGATATTTCTTAAACGGATTACAGGAAGACATTTGCAGTTGGGTGCGAATCCAACATCCGGAAACTAGATTCCAGGCGATGCGAGTGGCGCGCTATGTCGAACTTGCCGTTTCTGATGGGGGCAACTCCGCTTTTCGCACAACGGTACCGCACGGTTATGACGGATGATGAGACCGGGATCGTTGGATGCCCCCTATCTCCGAACACCTGACAATTTGCCTGGTTGTTTTTCGTTCTGTCTTCCTCGCCAGCACGTCCGCCTACCGGTGGTTTCTGAGTTCACTAGCCCAAACCTTCCCCACCAGCGGGGCGTGGCACTCGATTTTTGTCTTCAAACGAGTGGGAAGATCGAAGGAAGCGCGACCTCTGTTTCCGCTGTAGACAACAATACAACCTTCTCCATAAATGCCTGGATCCCAAATTACGGGTTACATTGCTGGGTGAAGATGACTCTGTTTCGGAAGTGCGGTCTCTGTTTTGACTGAGAGATGCGGCTTTTCCCATTGACGCGGAAACTGCAGGCTGACTGCCATCGTCGAGCTGTGGAATATCAGGAAGGGGATCGGGTTTATTTGAAGCTCCGCCCACATCGACAACATTCGGTGGCTACCTGGATCAATCAAAAGCTTTCTCCATGTTTTTATAGCCCTTTTCTCATCACCAAACGAATTGGTCCACTGGCCTATCACTTGGACCTGCCTTCTTCAGCAAAAATTCACCCGGTATTCCATGTGCCTCAACTTAAGAAGGCGCTGACTACTCAACTTGTTCACGACACACTGCCATCGGACCTAACGGCTGATTCTCTGGATTGGCTGGAACCTGAGGCAGTCCTGGTGCAGCGGTTCAACCAGCAGGGTCAGAGGACTGCTTCGCAAAGCCTTATACAGTGGCGCAGCCAGTCCCGTGATGATGCCACTTTGGAGGATGATTTCGTTCTCCGAAATAGTTTCCTTTCTTTCCAGCTCGAGGACAAGTCGGTTTCTCAAGAGGGGGAGAGTGTTAAGTCGGGCCCATGGAAGGTGTACACACGGAAAGGTAAGGGGGTCAATACAGCTGGTAAGTCTGTCAGTAACTACCTGTAAGTGGGGACCGGGGGGGAGTGGATTAGGGAATATTATTTCCGTTGAGCGGCCTTGGTCTGGGGCGGGAAAACTGTAAGTTCTCCTGAGTCTTCTTTTCTGTAATTCTGGCACCTCCCCTTCTCATTTTCTCCCTTTTCAGCTGTAATTGTTTTTGTGTTTATAGAAACATTCATCTGTTGTTAGTGTTCTGAATCTCCTGCCCTACCACACACACAGAACACAGGGATGTACTTGGTTCACCTCCCAATGTGGGTAGGCTAGTCCAAGGTGTGCGAGTTCGTTACACAGACACAATTATTAATCTCATTAACTAGTACAAATTTAGGGTTTTCACGGTTTAACTCTTCATAACTCATCGCGGCTCATCATCTTGTCTCAATGACCCTTCCCTCCCTTTAAAAGGCTCGATCAATCTTAACTTTTTCACATGCATGGTTCCCTTTTAAAAACCATATTTTGAATTTCCATAACTTCCCAAATGATTTAGAGAAGGTACTTGCATGAAACTGCCTTCAACAGCATCACACACGGGCTTCCTATATATTTGTGGCGCCTCCTTGGATTCCCCTGTGATGTATCTTTTTACCAGTGATATCTCCTTGGGCATAAAATATATTATATTCCGTGGTTTGCTTGAATACTCGCAACTATTTCACTTCTTGAATCACAGTGCATTCAATTCTTCATTTCAACCCTTTGACTCTTCCTTAAATGATGCCTCTTCCTTGAAATCCATGCCTCAAATGATCATTAACCATATTGGAAGTCGAAAAGATGCTGCTAAACAGGGCACCTTTCCCCGAGTCATATGCTGTGGTATGCCTTGCTTGGCATACAAAACTCTAATTTAGCTATGTCAAAGGGTACAAAAAAAACTATATCACTGTTGGGAAATTGTGAATCCTACTTCAGTTGAATGAAGTTTGTTGACCAGATGGAGTGGTTTCGGAAGTTCTTTTGTTTGTTGAAGTGTTGGCAGCGGCTGTGTTTACCTTCAGCGTTCTAGAAGCGGGGGGTTTTCGGAAGGAGATGTTTCAGAAGGGGTTTCTTCCGATGTGCTCAGCTTTTGGTGGCGTCATTTCAAAAGTTTCAGCTTGTACTTCCAGAAGATGAGGATGTTCAGTTTTGCTCTGTTGAGTTTGTTGGTTTACCGAAGGTGACAGTCACATTGAAGATTGCTACAGGAGATTGGCGATGGGAACAATGGAACGAATGGACCCCCGCACTTTTCGGAGGTCGGTGTAACCGGATGATCGAATGATACTCTCTATAAAGAGGGGGTGGGGCCACCTGTGTTTGTACAATGTGTTGAACATAAAGTGATTACTAGTTTTAGTAATCCAAGTGACTCACAAGTCACAAGTTGTAATCTTTTTTCCAGACAAATGAAATGCTGCAATGTTTCGCCCGTGGACGTAGGACAGTCCGAACCACATAAAATCAAAGTGTTCCTTTATTGTTTATATTTACTTTAATTACATGAATGTTTTATCTGTTGGAGCGAACAGGGCTGAAGTGAGGTTTTCAACTTAGTGCGGTGATTTGAGCATTGTTTTCTACCAAGTTCCAGAACATTAAGTTAACAGAGCTTCTTTCGGAATCAGAATCCGCCAGGTGATTCCAGAACGACCACTTCCGATTGAGTATCAGAAAGACAGTGTGGTTGAAGGAATTTTCAACAAGTGGTATTAAAGGAAAGGTTCTCAGGCTTAGCAGTTTGCTCAATAGGTCAGTTAACATTCTCTTGCTCAAGACCTTTTTCAAATTTTAGTGGGAGCCATTTTTATCAAAAGGATGGCGTTGGAAGAAGGCAAGGGCCGGATCAACAAATTCGATGGAACATATTTCAGTTTTTTTGGAAAATGCAGATAGAAGATTATCTCATTCCGAAAGATCTGAAGCTTTTGTTGAAGGGTGTCAAATCAGAAGCAATGGATAAGGGTGGATGAGATAAGTTGGATCGAAAGACACTTGGTGTGATACAAATGTCATTAGTTTGGAACGCGGTTTTGAATATGCCGAAGAAGAAAACCACAACAGAGTGTATGACTGTCCTGACAGATATGTACGATAAACCTACAACATTGAACAAAGTGTGCTTGATGCAGAGGTTATTCAACACTTAGTTATCGAAATGAAGATTTGCATTAGATCTGTTGAATGATTTCAACTTAATTTGGAGCCAATTGAAGTCTGTAAAGGTTACATTCACAGATGATGTTTGAACGATTTTGTTGTTATCATCTTTACCTGAATATTGGGAAGCCATGACAACTGTGAGTAGTTCAAGCGGAAAGAACGATTTGGTGTTCACTGATGTTCAAAACTTGTTTCTCAATGAGGAGCTCCGAAGGAAAGAGTGGGCAACATATTTGGGTGATGCATTGAATACGGTAGGAAGGGGGCAATCACCTCATCTGAACAATCAGAAGCAGTCAAAGAGGAAATCAAGGGAAATAAGTAGAGGGAAGTCTTTCGGAAGCAGATATGTTTGTTGGCATTGCGGAAAGAGGTTACCTCAAGAAAGATTGTCGTGACAGAAAGACAATTTTCGGAAGAACTTCTTTCG
Organism: Viscum album; assembly: GCA_963277665.1. Classification (NCBI taxonomy): domain Eukaryota; kingdom Viridiplantae; phylum Streptophyta; class Magnoliopsida; order Santalales; family Viscaceae; genus Viscum; species Viscum album. The sequence continues at coordinate 365,448,005 of OY728150.1, read as the reverse complement.
GAGATTTATGCGTGGCAACAGAAAATAGTGTTAATCTACTTTCAAGCGTTTCTACTCAAGTGGAATACGGAAGGGGACGCTCACCTCATCGAAACAATCAGAAGCAGCCAAAGAGGAAATCAAGGGAAATAAGTAGAGGGAAGTCTCCCATAAATGGATCTCTTTGGTGGCATTGCGGAGAGGTTACCTCATCGAAACAATCAGAAGCAGTCAAAGAGGAAATCAAGGGAAATAAGTAGAGGGAAGTCTCCCAGAAACGGATCTCTTTGGTGGCATTGCGGAGAGGTTACCTCAAGAAAGATTGTCGTGAAAGAAAGACGACTTTCGGAAGAACTTCTTCCTGAGATCTGTGCGCTGCAACATAAAGTAGTGTTAATATACTTTCGAGCATTTCTACTCAAGTGGAATCTTGGATTATAGATTTCGGAGCTTTATTTCATTCTACAGGAGAAAAAAGATTCATGTCAAATTATGCATCCAGAAGTTTTGGTAGAGTGTATCCTGCTGCTGATGAAGCTTTTGATATTGCTAGAAAGAGAAGTGAAAATTCAATTGAAGAATCAAAGTTTTATTATATTGAAGGAAGTTCGATATATTCCAGGACTTCAGAAGAACTTGATTTCAGTTGGATAGTTGGATGATGTAGGTTTTATAACAAGTTTTGTGGAAAGAGTATGGAAGATTACTTGGGGTTCTCTTGTCATAGTCAAAGGTGTAAAAGATGGGTCATTGTATCTGACCGAAAGGGCAGTGGGAGCTACACTTGCCAGGACATCATCTTTCAAAAGTTTAGAACTTTGACATAACCAGTTTGGGCATCTGAGTGTGAAAGGTATGAAGATTTTAGTAGAAAAGGGCACACTGAAGCCGGATCATTCAAATTTTTGAAGATGCAAGAGTTGTATACTCGAGAAGCAATGAAAGGTGTTTTCCAATCTTTTCGGAAGAGAAGCTAGAATTTGTTCATCCAGATGTTTGAAGACCTGCCCCTCTTCGTTCTCACGGAAGAGCTAGGTACTTTGTTACCTTCATTGACGATTCCACAAAAAAAGTATGAGTTTACTTTCTGAAACATAAAAGTGAAGTGTTTGAAATCTTTGTTCAATGGAAGGCTATGTGGGAAAGAGAAACCAGAAGCAAGCTGAAGAGTCTAAGATGAGACAATGGTGGTGAGTTTACCGAAAGTAGTTTCCGAAATTACCGCAAGAAAATAGGAATCTGGCATGAAAAGATTGTTCCAGGAACACCTGAACAAAATGGTGTTGACAAGAGAATGAATCTGACTTTGATGGAAAGAATAAGAAATATGCTGCTAAATTCCAAAATGCCTAAGGAGTTTTGGGCGGAAGTAGTAAGAACAACTACCTATCTAATCAAAAGAAGGCCCGCGACACTAGTTGGACAACAACTACCAAAAGAACTTTGGTCCAGAAAGATTCCAGAAGTAGCTCACCTCAGAGTTTTCAGAAGTTTTGCATACATGCATGTGGAAGACACAGACATAGATAAGCTTGAAGCACAATCTCTGGCATGCTTCTTCTTGGGCTATGGAGACGAAGACTTTGATTTTCGGCTTTGGGACAGTGAAAAAAGAAAGTTTTTAGAAGCCAAAATGTGCTTTTCAATGAGCAGATCTTGTGGAAAGACCGGAGCTTGAAAGAGAAAAGTTGTGAATATAGATTCAACTTCAATCCAAGTTGATCTGAACAGTGATTCTAGAGGATCACATGTTTCGGAATGTTCAAATGTCTCCGATTCTATCTGAAGGTCACATATTCCAGAAGGAAGTTCAGAGGGCTGTGCAGAGAGTTCGGAAGTTCAGCCAACAGAAGATATATCAGAAAGCTCAAGAACTAGGGAAGCTCGTTCAAGAGTTCCACAAGGAGAAGTTTTAGAAGTTATAGTTCCGGAAGAAGCTGAATCACAAGTTAATGTGCGGAGATCTTTAAGGATTAGATGGTCGGTGGAGAGGTTTGGAGTTGATCTAAGTTTCTTTTAACAAATGCAAGAGAACTAGAGAGTTTGGAAGAAGTGTATACTTTGGGAGATTCCGGAAAGTGGGAGTTAGTAATGCAGGAGGAGTTGGATTCACTACGAGTGAATAATACCTTGGTGCTAACAAAACTACCACTGGGGAAGAAAACACTTGAAAATAAGTGGGTATTCCGATTGAAAGAAGAAGCAGATGGAAGGAAAAGATATAAAGTTAGGTTGGCTGTGAAAGGATTTCAGCAGAAGAGATTGACTTTTCTGAGATTTTCTCCCCGGTAGTTAAACATACCACCATTCGTACTGTTTTAAGTTTAGTTTCTTACAAAAATTTGTACCTTGAACAGATGGATATGAAGACGACTTTTCTTCATGGGGATTTGGAGGAAGAAATTGGTTTTGTGCACAATCGGAATTAGAGTTTGGTGTGCAAACTAAAAATGAGTCTCTATGGTTTGAAACAAGCACCAAGATATTGGATCCAAAAATTTTATTCCTTTGTGGAAGAAAAAAGTTTCACACGAAGTAACTCTGATCACTGTTGTTATCGGAAGAAGTTCAGTGGAAGCGACTTCATGATCTTACTTTCATACGTGGATGATATGCTGTTGGTAGGTCTGAATATTTAGTTGATTCGAAAGTTGAAGGAATACTTGTATGGAAAGTTTGAAATGAAAAATCTTGGTGAAATTAAGAAGATCTTGGGCATGAGGATTGTAGGTGATAGAAAAATTGCGGTTTTATCACAAAAGGATTACATCCGGAAGATCGTTGAGAGATTCGAAACGAGTGGATGTAAGCTGGTTTCAACTCCTCTCGTTGGTCACTTTAAACTTTCGAAGCAACGAACCCCACAAACGGAAGAAGAAAAGAAGTACATGTTGAAAGTTTCTTATGCCTCGGTAGTCGGAAGTTTGATGTATGTTATGGTATGCACTTGTCTGGATGTTGCTCATGCAATGGGAGTGGTCAGCTGGTTCATGGCAAATTTAGAGAAAGTTCATTGGGAAGCAGTAAAGTGGATTATTCAGTGCCTCAAAGGAACATAAGGAATAACTTTTTGTTTCGAAGATGATGATCCGTTACTTGAGTTTGCTGATGCAGACTTTGGGGGTGATTCTGATTCTCGAAAGAACACAACTGGATATGTTTACACTTTTGGCGGAACTGTACTCAGTTGGGGTGATTTCACTTTCTACAACGAAAGCATAGTATGTGGTTGTAACGGAAGCAAACAAGGAGATATTATGGTTAAAACGTTTAGTTGAAGAACTCCGTTGTAGTCAGGAAAAATGATTGCTCTACTTTGCTAGTCGGAGTGTAATTCATTTGGCTAAGAATCCAGTGTTTCATTCAAGAATTTAACACATTGATCTGAAGTACCATTACATCTGAAAGATGCTGAAAGATGGTGAGTTGGAGTTACAGAAGGTGGCCGAAAAAAAAGCCCAACGAATATGTTTATCAAGAGTTTGGGTCCGGAAGTAGAGGTAACATAAAGCCTCTCCAAGGCTTGGGTGTACATTGTATGCAATGGAAGTTGGAGATGCTGCAGGTTTTTCTTTGAAGCACCCATCAAGTGGGAGGTTATCGGGAAATTGTGAAGCCTAATCAATTGAATGAAGTTTATTGAGCGGAAGGAGTGGTTCCAGAAGTTCTTCAGTTTGTTGAAGTGGTGGCAGTGGCTGTGTTTACCTTCAACGTTGTGGGAGCAGGTGGTTTCCGGAAGGAGATGTTTAAGAAGGGGTTTCTTCCTGTAACATCCCGACTCTCACCCATTGGCTTGGGAAGAGATGAAGGTGGTGCTAACCTTAGGTGACATCTCTAAGGCACCAAAGACTGACAATAGATGTAAAAGGCTTAAGAGAACATTTGGGGACGATTTGTTCTGCGAACCAAACAACCTGTCAGGTAAAGACATAACAACCAAGACAATTTATATGATGAATGAGAAAATAAACCATGCAACTCAATAAAATACCAATAAAACTATATCAGAGTAACAACTGAAAAAGAAATCAGAGTGCTAGGCTAAGACTCCAAAGACTCTGGCACCAAAGTGGCACCACTCCAGACCATGACACATACACTCCACCGCTCCAGCTCCACCACCCATGATAGCAACATGAAGGAACACTACTCGAGAAATAAGAAACATGTCCCTTCCCTCTATCTCAATAGACAACATCTGCAAACACACCAAAGTGCCCAAATAGAGGGTGAGCATAACACTCTGTAGGTAATCCTCAAAGACTTCCCAACACACGCCACTAGAACAAGAACAAGTTAGTACATTTTTTATAAAATAGGGGAGAAGCAAATACACAGTTTATATCAAAACCATAAGAAAGTTTCACATATTAAAATGTTAAACAAAGTTGTCTTCCATTTCTTACCACTCGAATAATCATTTCATCTCCACACCCCCCACACACACTATGCATGCAACCATGGACTTCCCTATACTCGTGAGTGGCGAGTCATCCTTTCACTAAGTCGTCACTTGGTGACCCAAATCTGACGGTGACACTTCTGACCATGATTCGTCCCAAGTTTATTATTCGACAGTGACACTTCCAACCATAATTTGTCCCAAGTTTATTATTTGACGGTGGCACTTCCGACCATAATCCTTTCCACATGAACATGAACTCACACCAACACAATTATGCCAAGCTACTGGTTAAAGCATTTATTTGAAAACATAAATTCTTTCAAGCTTCTTTAGAAATCAACTTTGTTTTCATCTTTCAAAATTAACCCTTTTGGAAACACATCAAAATAGGGGTTTTCCATAGGAATTACTCAAGAGCTTTTCCAAACATGGCACAAGAATAATTTGGAAAAGCTCAAGCCAACAAGTTCCAGAACAGTAGAGTGGGAGAGAAAACGCCTACATTGATTCCACTGATCTTACCTCTTCCTTCCGTTCCTTTATTAAACCCCAAGATCTTATCAGGACTCATCCAATTCCCATAAATCCGGGTATTGCAATCCCGATCTATGGTTCCGTTCAAGACAAACCAAGGAAATCCAAGACGAGAAGGAAGAACAAGATCCTAACTTTGGTTTCCACAAACGAACACTCAAGATCCATCGAAATCAAAGTTCGGATGTCAAAGATTGTCGAAAATGCCTAGGGTAGCCTTGGAGGTCGAGAGGAAAAGACCAGAAACCAAATGAGGATTTTCAAGCATTGGCAGAAGTAAAATTGACTGGACCTAAACCAATTCACAACGTGAATTAATAATTCATGTCATGAATCCTCAAGGGTTCATGTACGCCGAAAATCACACCGCCTCCGTCCCCCCCCCCCCCCCCGAAAAACCATTTCACAACGTAAATGATTTTTACGTCACGAGTCACCTTAGCCCTTCACCTGGCGAAAACCATTCACGCTATGAAACATCTCACGTCATCTGCTCAGTGAATGGCCTATTCACGTCGTGAATTTTTCCTGTAGCCAAATTCCAGATTATTTTCTCTTTACTCCTTCGAACTCTTCCAACAAGGTATCTCAACGATTCCAAATATAAAAGAAAAAGCATAAAACTACAACACACCTCAAATCGGGGTGCTAAATTCTCCCCGCCATTGGGCTTTTCGTTCTCGAGAAGCTGGAGATCAACATTGCTCTTAAATAGATCTGACCATTGCTCCCGCATAAATTTCTCCCATTTTCATGTTTTCTCTTGAACTTGACCATGTTGCCCTAATACTTGCACCAAAGAAATAGATCTCCCCCGCAAGGTCCTTTCTTGTTTTTTCAGAATCCGAACCGGTTCATGGATAAAAGTCGCATTAGGCTCAAGAGTAACATGATCCCATTTGATCACATGATGAGGATCCGAGTGATACTTCTTCAGTTGAGAAACATGAAAGATGCTGAATCTTGGTAGTAAGGCTAACCGATATGCAATAGTGCCAATCCGTTCAACAATCTCGAACGGCCCCACATACCGTGGCACTAACTTCCCTTGTTTCCCCAAGTGTCGATGACCAAGTCTCGATGTCACTTTCAAGAAGATGTGGTTACTCACATCGAAAGATAATGGTCGACGATGATTGTCTGCATACGATTTTTGTTGGCTTTGAGTCGTAGCAATCCGCTTTTGGATCATTTGGATTTTCTCCGTAGTCTCATGGACAAGACTCTGTCCAATCAATGATGCCTCTTTTGTTTCCTCCTAACATAGCGGAGAATGATAAAAATGACTATACAAAGCCTCAAATGGGGCCATTTGTATTGTCGTTTGATAGCTGTTATTATAGGAGAACTCTACGAATGACATATGACCTTCTTAAGTGTTGCTAAAGTCTATGACACAAGCTCTGAGCATATCTTTTAATGTCTGAATTGTGCGTTCCGACTACCCATCCGTTTGTGGATGATATGCCGTGCTCGTGGTTAGTTTAGTTTCGAGAGCCTGTTGTAACGACCACCAAAATTGAGAAGTGAATCAAGGATCTATGTCGAATACAATCGAAATTGGAACTCCATGCAACTTGGCCACTTCTCGGATATGCAACTTTGCCAACTCCTCTACCGTGTTGGATTCCATGACAGGGAGAAAGTGTACTGACTCGGTGAGTTGATCCGCAATCATTCAAATTGTATCACGTTTCCATAATGTTCTCGGTAGACCTGCGACAAAGTCCATTGCAATCTGTTCCCACTTCCATACCGGTATAGACATAGACTGCAGCACATCGGCCGATCGTTGATGCTCATCTTTTACCTGTTGACAAGTTAGGCATTTCATCACATGATCAACAATCTTGCACCTTATACCCGACTACCAGAAATGTGTTTTCATCGCCGTGTACATTTTCTGAATACTCGAGTGAATAGCCCATTTCGAATGGTGATACGCGGAAAGAAGCTCTTCGTAGCAAGACTAGGGTATTACGATTCGATTCTGAAAGCGTAATAAGGTGTTCACATTCTCTGTCAAGCCGTCAGTTTTCTCCCCACCATTTTGGTTTGATCTAATGGTGATACAATGAGGATCTGACATTTGAGCGTCTTTGACAAAGTCCATCGAGTCAACAAGATTAACTAGAAAGAAAATTGCATGTTCATCTTGTTCAACACAATCTAGATGTTTGTCATCAATCATGCTCATCAAGTGCCATTGGTCACGAGCTTCTCAGACCACTTCACTATACGATTTCTGACTTAGCACATCTGCTACAAAACTCTCTTTATCGAGTGTGTATACCAAGTCAAAATCAAACATTTGGAGGCACTTAATCCATCTTCGTTGCCTCAAGTTTAATAGAAGATGTATTTCAAACTCCACTATGAACTTTTCTCTAAAGTGGTTATGTTGTCATGTCTTTAAAGCATGAACAACTACAACTAATTCCAGGTCATGCATAAGATAGTTGTTCTCATGTGCCCGTTGCCTCGAATCATAGGCCACAACATGATCTCCCTGCAAGAGAACACAACCATGACCGAATCCAGACACATCACAATATATCACATAGCCTTGACCTGGTTCTGGTAGGATTAGGATGAGTGCCGAGGTGTGATGAGCTTTAAGCTCTAGAAAGCATTTATGAAAGTCATTAGTCAATGTGAATGAAACACCCTTTCTTGTCAGAGCAGTCATGGGAGAAACAAGCCTTGAGAAATCCCGAACAAGGCTCTGATAATAACCTGCCAATTTCAAAAAACTGCGTATCTCGAAAACATTCTTTGGTTGCTGCCAAAAGACAATTGATTCGATTTTTGCAGGATCGACTGATATTCCTTCTTCGGAAATGACTTGCCCAAAGAAACGAACTTCTTGGACCGAGAAGTCGCACTTAGAAAACTTAGCATACAAACGATGGTCTCGCAATGTACTTAGTACAATTCCCAAGTGCTCCTCGTTTTCATGGGGTCAATTGGACTGTAGCACTTTTGACTTCTCCAGCCGGCAGCCACTGTAGCGCTTTTGACAGAGCTGGCCGCCGTTCACTGTAGCGACGCGAACTTACTTTTCAAACAGTGATCGTGTTCTCCATTTTATAGCCCTTTTGCAGGCTAGGGTTACCACTGAAAAAATCCTTTGTAATTTTGTGCTCCCGAATAATGAAATTCTGCCTCTCCCGTGGACGTAGGGATTATTCTCGAACCACGTAAATCGCTGTGTTCTTGTTGCTTTTTTTCTTTCGTTTTTCTCGTTTCTGTCGTTGTGACTCCTGACGATTCCGTAACAGAGTTGAGGTACCTGTGGAAGATATGGTTCATTAAGGCCGTGAAGACTGCAAGTGCATTTGTTAGACCAAAGGGCATGACAACATATTCGTAATGGCCATAGTGACTCCGAAATGCTCTCTTCAGAATATCCTGTTTTTTGAATCCTGAGCGTAGATCAATTTGATTCCCTTTAATTGACCAAACTAGTGATCAATTTGAGGAAGATGATACCGATTTTTAATCGCAACTTGATTCAATTTACGATAATCAACACATAATCGGAGGGTATCGTTTGCCTTCTTTACAAATAAAACCGGTGCAACCCAAGACGATGTACTAGGTCTGATTAAACCTTTGCGTTCCAACTCTTCTAGGTGAACCTTTAACTCTCACAACTTTGTTAGAGCCATTTTGTAAGATGGTAAAGAAATAAGGCTTGTTCCTCGGAGTAGCTCAATAGAAAATTCGATTTCCCGCTTGGGTGGTAACCCAGACAAATTGTTTGGAAAGTTATCCGGGTATCGATCCACTATAGCAGGAAGAGTCTCATTTCCTGTTTCATCAGTAGCGGCCAAGGTCATTGCCGCTAACTGGCCTGAAATTGGTTCGTTCATTGTCACTAGAGGTCTTGCTCTACCTGCGTTTATATCCCAATCCCCCTTGAATACATGAAGAGCTCCATTTGGGGATGTAAACGTGACTTGCTGCGTATAGCAATCAATATGGGCTTTAAATCCCACCAGCCAATCCATACCAAAGATTAAATCAAACACATCCATCTCTAAGACCGTAAACTCCCAAAGAAACTGCACTCCATTAATGGTAATGGAACATGTTGGACATTTGAATCCTCTGCACTCCCGCTGTCCAAGGGGTGTCTTGATACTCATGATATGAGGCATCATTTCCGTGTGTAGTCCCAATTGTTTAACCGCAGAAGAAGCATGGAAAGAATGCGATGCGTCAGTATCAAACAAGGCATGTATAAGAGTCGAGTTCAGAAGAATGGTACCTCTCACTGTAGAGGGACCTGGTTGCTCACCCATGATAGTCCGCTCTGCTCCATAAAGCTGTCGATCGGGTGTCGTAGGATAACTCTTGCTTCCTTGTCGGGGTGTCAACTGGACAACCGAAGTGTTCCCGGAAGTATCCTAGTTCACCTATGTCTGTGGACGAAAACTTGTCTGGTGGGACTGTTCTGCTCGATCATAAGAGACCTGAGGCTGAGTTGAGCTTGTTTATTTCAGATGTCTATGACAATATCTCTTGATATGCCCTTTCTTGCCGTAGTGATGGTAATTCCTTGGTAGGCATTCCTTATTTCTGTGGGGTGGTGCCGCGCATTCCTTATTTCTGTGCGTAAACGAACCACATTGGAAACAACTTGGTTTGATATCGGATCTTGGAGGAAAATTAACTGATTTAGTAGTCCGAGTATGAGGTGTGCCATCTCATTGAGAATAGATATCCCTATCCCACTTGTTTCCAGCACTGTAGTTCCCACCTGTTCCTGTAGAAACAAACATGCCACCTCCCGTGGGATTCCCAGCAAGATCCCTTTCCAACGCTGTTGCCCTGTTAACCACTATCTCTGTATAATCCGTAATACAGAGGACAACTATCTTAGATTGAATCTCTGGTCGCAATCTTGACTCAAAGGTGCATTCCTCCAAGGACACACTAGCAACAACTTCGAGGGTAAAGCGGACTATGTTCATAAAGTTAATTGCATATTCCGTCATAAATAGGTTTTCATGCTTTAATCTGAAGAAGTCTGTTCTTATTTCTATCTTGAATGTGTGGGGATAAAATTGCTTGTTGAACAATTCCTCAAAGTCCTCCCACACAAGTCCTTGGTCAACTCTAGCTTGGACACTTAGATCTAACCCATTGACTTAGGAAGAGGTGGGGGTGCTGCCAACCTTATGTGACATCCCCAAGACGTCAAAGGCCGACAAAATATCAATGACTTGAGAACATTGGAGGATGATTTGCCCTAAGAACCATACAACCTGTTAGGTAAAGACATAACAACCAAGACAATCTATATGATGCATGAGAAAATAAACCATACAACTCAATAAAATACCAATAAAACTATATCAGAGTAACAACGAAAAAAAATAAGAGTGCAAGGCTAAGACTCCAAAACGTAGACTCTGACACCAAAGTGGCACCACTCTAGACCATGACTCAAATACTCCAACGCTCTGGCTCCACTACCCACGATAGCAACATCAAGGAACACCACTCAAGAAGTAAGAAACATGTCCCTTCCCTGTATCTTGGTAGACAACATCTGCAAACACACCAAAGTGCCCAAACAGAGAGTGAACATAACACTCAGTAGGTAATCCCCAGAGACTTCCCAACACACGTCACTAAAACAAGAACAAGTTAACACATTTTATATAAAACATGGGAGAAGCAGATAAACAGTTTATATCAAAACCATAAGCAAGTTTCACATATTAAAATGTTAAACAAAGTTTTCTTCCATTTCTTACCACTTGGCATAATCATGTCATTTCCACACTCATACACACACACTATGCATGCAACCATGGACCTCCATATACTCGTGAATGGTGAGTTATCCTGTTACCAAGCCGTCACTTGGTGACCCGGTTTTGATGGTGACACTTCCGACCATGATGTGTCCCAAGTTTATTATTTGATGGTGGCCCTTCCAACCATAATCTGTCCCAAGTTTATTATTTGACCGTGACACTTCTGACCATAATCCGTCCCACATAAACATGAACTCACAGTAACACAATTATGCCAAGCTACTTGTTGAAACATTTATTTGAAAACATAAATTTTGTCAAGCTTCTTTAGAAATCAACCTTGTTTTCATTTTTCAAAACTAATTCTTTTGAAAACACATTAAAACAATAGTTTTTCATAGGAATCACTCAAGAGATTTTCCAAACAAGGCATATGAATAATTTAGAAGAGCCACCGACCTCGAGTTTGTTTGGCACAAAGGATATAAGACGATTCCACCGATCTTACCTCTTCCTTCCGTTCCTCTATAAAACCCCAAGAAGATCTTATCAGGATTCATCCTATTCCCATAGATTCGGGTATTTCAATACCGATCTATGGTTCCGTTCCAGGCAAACCAAAGAGATCCAAGACGAGAAGGAAGAACAAGATCCAACCTTGGTTTTCCACAAATGAGTGCTCGAAGATTCGTTAGAATTGGAATCCGGACATCAAGGATCGTTGAAAAATGCCTAGGGTAGCCCTGGAGGTTGAGAGGAAGAGCATAAACTGAATGGGGATTTTCAAGCATTGGACGAATTATAATTGACCGGACCGAACCGATTCACAACCTGAATTAAGAATTCACGTCATGAATCCTCGAGGGGTCGTGTAGGCCAAAAATCGTGTTGCCTCCGGTTTTATTTCCCGGAAAACCATTTCACGACGTGAATGGTTTTCACGTCGTTCACCCGGCGAAAACCATTCATGCTTATGAAACATCTCACGACATTTGCCAAACGCAAATTCACGTCGTGAATGGCATATTCACGACATGAATTTTTCCTGTAGCCAAATTTCAAATTATTTTCTCTTTACTCCGAACTTTTCTAGCAAGGTTCAATGACTCCAAACATAAAAGAAAAAGCATAAAATGACGGCGTACCTCAAACCGGGGTACTACACTTCCAATGTGCTCAAGCTTCAGGCAATGTTGTTTCGAAAGTTTCAGCTTGTACTTTCGGAAGTTGGGGATGTTCAGTTTTGCTCTGTTGAGTTTGCTGATTTACTAGAGGTGATAGTCACATTGAAGATTGCTACAGGAGATCAGCAGCGAGAACAACAAAATGGATGAACTCCCGCACTTTTCGGAGGTCGGTGCAACTGGATGGCTGGATGATACTCTCTGTAAAGAGGAGGTGGGGCCACCTTTGTTTGTATGATGTGCTGAACATAAATTGATTACTTGTTTTAGTAATCCAAGTGACTCACAGGTCACGAGTTGTAATCTTTCTTCCAGTGAAATGAAATGCTGCACCTGTGTTTGTATGATGCGTTGAACATAAATTGATTACTTGTTTTAGTAATCCAAGTGACTCACAGGTCACGAGTTGTAATCTTTCTTCCAGTGAAATGAAATGCTGCAATGTTTCTCTGTGGATGTAGGACTTTTAGTTCGAGTCATGTAAAATTGAAGTGTTCTTTTATTGATTACTGTTTGGAGGAGAGTGAACCCAATACCCAATATGCCTCTTAAGAGAGACCTTGAAGTTTATTTATAGAGAATTATAATGATTACAAAACACAAGTCCGATGTGGGTCATACACTCCACCCCCCTCAAGCTAGGTCTACCTATATTGAATAGATAATTAAAGAAAACAAAGCAAACAAAAAACATTCCCAACGCTCCCCCTCAAGCTGGACATACCTAGCTTGATTACAAGACAAAAAAAAGTCATCCGCGATTGCAGCTCCTTCTCAAGATGAAAATGATGAATGCTGCTGAAAAATATGTGCCAACCGAGGAAGAATGCCTGTCATGAAGAACCAGCATGAATAGTTGGAAATAGAATACATCAGCAGGAAGAGCCAGATCGAGCCTCGACAGGAATAGTCGGGTTAGAAGCATCTAAGTGTGCAAGTACAACACGCGACAAGATCAAATGTACTACAAGAAAAGCACGAACTGGTGCGACAAAATGACAGCAAGGCCATGCGGGATGGATGGAGGGGTTGGACACCCAAATTTGACGACAAAGGGACCGGAGTACGCAGGGTGGCGCATGCACAGAGGAACTGAGGGATGTCGCCAATCCATGGGGCTGTGATGATGTCGGAGGAGGGAGGGGTGTTATGCATTAGTTGCGTCTCCTTCTAAGGAGCAATGGTAGAGCGTCGACGCTGGGAGGCATGCGCAGCCACAACAGTCGCATCAGGGCGGGGCGACGGGAGGGAACGCAAAAGGAAGAGCCGTTGCACTCAAGAGGGTTGCTGCGCAGGTGGGGCGGCGCGAAGGAGGGAGTTGCCGCGACTACTGGACGTGCAATGAGGGGAAGGGGCTACGACAACAAGGGGGGGGGGGGCTGCTGCGATTGTTGGGAAATGAGGCAGGAGGCGACGACTGAAGGAGGGAATGTCGTTGCGCAGGGAGGGCCGTCACATAGGGGGTGAGTAACGACGGAGTGGTGGAGGGTGGACTAAAATGATTTGGCTTGGAGGCGCCGCCCCCTCCCGAGGGGGAAATCCCTGAGAAAAAAAACCTAGGCGGGGTGGAGGGTTTTGAGTGAGAGATGCGCTGATACCATGTTAGAATGGAGGAGAGTGAACCCAATACCCAAAATACCTCCTAAGAGAGGCCGTGGAGTTTATTGATACAAAATTATAATGATAGCAAAACACCCAAGTCCAATGTGGGATACACACTCCAACACTTACATTTACTTTCATTGTATGGATGTTGTATATGTTGGAGTGTGTTGTACCTCTCAAACCCCTCGAGGTTTAATTTTCATGATCACAATCACCCTCTTATGTTTCTAATCCTCTTTCAAGTGTTTTTGGTTAATAGGAATCAAATCAAGTGGCCAAGGAATTGGGCCAAGAAAGAAAGCTGGCAAATGGACTGAAATCCAGACCACCGGCCAGCCGGTGGCACACCACCGGTCAGCCGGTGGCACCTGCACTCAAGAGGGAGCCACTGCCTCCCCACCGGCCAGCCGGTGGCCAAGCACCGGCCAGCCGGTGGCACCCAGAATGAACAGGGTTTGCTACTGCCTCACCACCGGCCAGCCGGTGGCTCTGGCACCGGTCGACCGGTGGCCCCTGGACAGGAATCCTATGCCATTTTGCAAACACCGGCCAACCGGTGGGACTGTACCGGCCAGCCGGTGGACACAGTCAAACTAGCCGTTGGGCTGTTGACCAGCCTGTCCACTTGGCTCCCAACGGCTCTTTTAGCCTCTCCAACGGCTCCGAAGCCTCCCCAAGGGTTCCATGCCTATAAATAAAGGCCAAGGAAGCCCCGGACACCTACCGGAACTATACGGAAGCCCACGGACACGTTGTTCATCATTTGGCGTACCTCCGGCGACTTCCTTCAAAGGAACCTCAATAGCTCCAACAACTTCCACATCCAAGGAGCTCCACTCAAGAAGCTTGGGAGTGCACGTCTTCAACTCCATTCAACCTTTGGCGCCCAAGTCTTCCCAATCACGGTTTTTCTTGTATATTTTATTTTGAGCTTAAAATTGGGTTTGTGCTTACAAACCCCAAACTTTTCTCATCCCCTCTTTCTTTGGGTTCTCACACCACCACTAAGGTGTGAAGAGGTTTTCTCAAGCTTTTCCTTTAAAAGGCTTGTGTCTCGGTGAGCTAGTCTTCACCCGTAAAAAGACTAGTGGGTTCTTGCTAAACCATTAAAAGCAAGTGGGTTCTTGCTAAACCACAAAAAGCAAGCTGTAATAGGTCCTAGTGCTACCTCAAAGCCTAGTGGGTTTCTTGCTAAAACCATTGAAAAGCAAGCGGTAGGAATCTCTCAACGGTTGAGTTGGGAGCGGAGACGTAGGCCGGGTTTTGGCCGAACTCCGTTATCAATTTTGTGTGTCTTGCCTCTTTACTTTCCGCTGCATTTTTAACTTTGATTTTAATTTGTTAATCAATTTTTTAAAAGGCAATTCACCCCCTCTTGCCATCATTCCTTGCTTCTTCCGACCCATCATTTGGTATCAAAGGACGTATTTGAATAATTCCCTAACCGGTTTCAAATTAAAGATCCTATTTTTTTGATGGCTTCTACCGCTTCTTCCTCTCAATCCCCCGAAGGACATTCTTTGGATCGTGCTCCATTCTTTGTTGGAGCCGATTATAGTTTTTGGAAAACCCGCATGACCACATTTCTTAAAAGTATTGGATATCCTATTTTTAGAATTGTTATGCATGGTTTTACGCTCTCTTCTCCCGATGAGTCTAAATGGACCCCCGCCGACATTGCAAATTTTGAGCTTGATGGCAAAGCCATGAACGCTCTTCATTGTGGGTTAGATCGTAATGTTTTTGATCATATTTCTTCTTGCACTACCTCTTATGCTATTTGGAAATTGTTAGAACTAACCTATGAAGGTACTAGCGAGGCTCCAAAGCAAGAACCCGCTCAAAAGCCAGAACCCGAGGCAAAATCCGTACCCGCTTGCCCACGTCACAAGAAAAGGGCCAAGAAAAAGGGGAAGAAGAAGGCTTCAAAGGAAACATGGAGTGATAGCTCCACCTCTTCATTCTCCTCCTTCTCCTCGAGCGACCAAGGTAAAAAATGCCTAATGGCAAAACATGAGGTATCTTCCTCCTCTTCTTCCTCTTCCTCATCCTCTTGTTCTTCAAATTCAAATTCTTTCAATCATATGTCTTATGAGGATCTCCAATATGCAAGAGATCAATTGGAAAAAGGTTTTCATACTCTATCTTCAAAATTCGTTGCTTTAAAAAAGTCTTTCAAAAAACTTTCCTCCGAAAAAGACCAACTTCTCAAAGAGAAGGAGGAACTCTCCCTAAAAATTTAAAATTTTCCAAATATTGATTCTATGGAATCAACCATCAAAGATCTAAGAGAGACCCTAGCCAAGTTCACCCAAGGTGAACAAAATTTGTCCAATATCCTAGGTTCCCAACGTATATCTAGAACCACCAATGGACTTGGCTACACCAATATAGCTTCCTCCTCCCATGCACCCACTGTTTTTGTAAGGGGGAGCTCTAGTTTCAAATTTTGTAACTATTGTAAAAAACCCGGGCACCTTATTTATGAATGTAATTGTAAAAACGCCCGGTACGGTCAACCCAAATATTTTTTCTTTTCGGACGAATTCTATAGGAGAAGACCCGCTATGAGACAATTATGGATTGAGAAATCCCTTCTTGCGAGTCTCTCCGGGCCAAAATTTATTTCCTCTCCCCGGTGACTTATTGTTTTTATTTAGGGGGAGAAATTTTCTTAAATTCAAAAATCTATTTCGATTCTTTTTTCAATTTAAATTTTCAATTCAAAATTTTCGATTCAAACTTTCAATTTCAACTCTTGGTTTCTAATTTCAAAATTCAATTGATTTTTGATTCAAAACTTTCAATTCAAACTGTTATTCAATTTTTTGATTCAAAACTTTCAATTCAAATTTCAAATTTCATTTGGTTTAAAAAATCTCTATCTTGTTTTTCAAAGTTTTCCCTCAATCAAGTTTTATGCCCCATTCTATTTTGATAATCACAAAGGGGGAGAAATTTCTTGATTGATTGGGGGAGAATCCTTTTCATCATGGTTAAGCATTTCCTTTCAATTTTAGTATTTTTCATTGTTTGTTTTGGTGATTGTGATCATCAAAATAGGGGGAGATTGTTGTACCTCTCAAACCCCTCGAGGTTTAATTTTCATGATCACAATCACCCTCTTATGTTTCTAATCCTCTTTCAAGTGTTTTTGGTTAATAGGAATCAAATCAAGTGGCCAAGGAATTGGGCCAAGAAAGAAAGCTGGCAAATGGACTGAAATCCAGACCACCGGCCAGCCGGTGGCACACCACCGGTCAGCCGGTGGCACCTGCACTCAAGAGGGAGCCACTGCCTCCCCACCGGCCAGCCGGTGGCCAAGCACCGGCCAGCCGGTGGCACCCAGAATGAACAGGGTTTGCTACTGCCTCACCACCGGCCAGCCGGTGGCTCTGGCACCGGTCGACCGGTGGCCCCTGGACAGGAATCCTATGCCATTTTGCAAACACCGGCCAACCGGTGGGACTGTACCGGCCAGCCGGTGGACACAGTCAAACTAGCCGTTGGGCTGTTGACCAGCCTGTCCACTTGGCTCCCAACGGCTCTTTTAGCCTCTCCAACGGCTCCGAAGCCTCCCCAAGGGTTCCATGCCTATAAATAAAGGCCAAGGAAGCCCCGGACACCTACCGGAACTATACGGAAGCCCACGGACACGTTGTTCATCATTTGGCGTACCTCCGGCGACTTCCTTCAAAGGAACCTCAATAGCTCCAACAACTTCCACATCCAAGGAGCTCCACTCAAGAAGCTTGGGAGTGCACGTCTTCAACTCCATTCAACCTTTGGCGCCCAAGTCTTCCCAATCACGGTTTTTCTTGTATATTTTATTTTGAGCTTAAAATTGGGTTTGTGCTTACAAACCCCAAACTTTTCTCATCCCCTCTTTCTTTGGGTTCTCACACCACCACTAAGGTGTGAAGAGGTTTTCTCAAGCTTTTCCTTTAAAAGGCTTGTGTCTCGGTGAGCTAGTCTTCACCCGTAAAAAGACTAGTGGGTTCTTGCTAAACCATTAAAAGCAAGTGGGTTCTTGCTAAACCACAAAAAGCAAGCTGTAATAGGTCCTAGTGCTACCTCAAAGCCTAGTGGGTTTCTTGCTAAAACCATTGAAAAGCAAGCGGTAGGAATCTCTCAACGGTTGAGTTGGGAGCGGAGACGTAGGCCGGGTTTTGGCCGAACTCCGTTATCAATTTTGTGTGTCTTGCCTCTTTACTTTCCGCTGCATTTTTAACTTTGATTTTAATTTGTTAATCAATTTTTTAAAAGGCAATTCACCCCCCCTCTTGCCATCATTCCTTGCTTCTTCCGAGCGACTTCCTTCAAAGGAACCTCAATAGCTCCAACAACTTCCACATCCAAGGAGCTCCACTCAAGTAGCTTGGGAGTGCACGTCTTCAACTCCATTCAACCTTTGGCGCCCAAGTCTTCCCAATCACGGTTTTTCTTGTATATTTTATTTTGAGCTTAAAATTGGGTTTGTGCTTACAAACCCCAAACTTTTCTCATCCCCTCTTTCTTTGGGTTCTCACACCACCACTAAGGTGTGAAGAGGTTTTCTCAAGCTTTTCCTTTAAAAGGCTTGTGTCTCGGTGAGCTAGTCTTCACCCGTAAAAAGACTAGTGGGTTCTTGCTAAACCATTAAAAGCAAGTGGGTTCTTGCTAAACCACAAAAAGCAAGCTGTAATAGGTCCTAGTGCTACCTCAAAGCCTAGTGGGTTTCTTGCTAAAACCATTGAAAAGCAAGCGGTAGGAATCTCTCAACGGTTGAGTTGGGAGCGGAGACGTAGGCCGGGTTTTGGCCGAACTCCGTTATCAATTTTGTGTGTCTTGCCTCTTTACTTTCCGCTGCATTTTTAACTTTGATTTTAATTTGTTAATCAATTTTTTAAAAGGCAATTCACCCCCCCTCTTGCCATCATTCCTTGCTTCTTCCGTGAACATGGTTGAAGTGAGGTTTTCAACTTAGTGCGGTGATTTGGGTGAACATTGCCAAGTTCCGAAACACCAAGTTGGGAGAGTTCCTTTCGGAATCAGATTCTGCTGGGTGATTCCGGAACGGCCGCTTCCGATTGAGTATTGGAAGGATATTTTGGTTGAAGGGATTCTCAACAATCACCACACGTGATATTTACCGATGCCTCAGATATCCTGTATTGCTGCTTGCTATAGTTGCTCCCACTTTATAATCCTTTCTCGCATATGCGTGTGCAGCTATCTGCAGTATGAACCACACCTATATTGTTCCGTGCGATATGCCTTGAGCCTTGTTGCTACCTTTGTCACCCTCTGTGACATCCAATTGCTGCCTATGATAACGTTGTATCGTAGCTGAGATTCCAAGTGCTGCTTGCAACATATGCTTGCAATAGAAATCCCTTCACACACACCATGTTGCTGCCTGCGTTATGAACCTGTCATAGCATGTAATTCCAACAGTACCAATGTTGCCTCTTAGGATTTCCAATGCTCGCTACATCTTCTTAAATACTTAATCATGTTTTGAACCATAAATTACCCCCCTCCCCTGAAGATTATTCTACTCATCATCAGTTATCATAGTTGCTGACAAAAAAACTGCCAGACCCTTCTTCAAGTTGAAGGAGAGATAATGACTCCCGAGACCCGCCTTCAATAGGTCCCGGAGTGACGACTAGCACCAAGGGTATAGAATCACACGCAAAATGGAAGACATTACCCTTTTTATTTAGTAGGATCAGGAGATAAGATAGTAAGTCCCAAACAATACCAAAACTGGAAGTAAAAGTAAAGCCAAGACAATCCATTCCCATATGCATGTTCCAATAATAAGTGCAAGTACAAGAAAAACTCATAGGGAAACTACCAAAGAAAAGAAAAACATCAACAACAACTGTCCCAACGTTCGAACTAGTACGGTCCCACACGGTCCTTGAAGTCCTCCTGGAAACCTGAAAACAGTTTTATATACGTTGGGTGAGTATACATGTATACTCAGTAGGGAAAACCAAAAGCTCTCGTGCACAAGTGGGGAGACATTCTAATGCCCCGTGAGAAAAAAGATAACCAAAACACTTAGCAAGGAAACTATCCACCCAAACCTCACCAAGGCACACTCCCCAAATAACGCAAGTCAAGTAAAGTAATAGTAATAACACATTGGTATTTGGGTACCCCGCATTACTTTTCCACTGGTTATTGAAGACATCCTACGCGTCAGACCTCCCTCGCCATTCTCACCGCAGTCCCATTGCTATACCCCGCCCGCACACACCTGGGCACCACACAGCCCGCCCGCAAACACCTGGGCCACAACAACCACACGTAACCACGCCCACAAACACCTGGGCCAGAACAACTACCACCACGCCCGAAGACACCTGGGCCCGAACAACTACTGCCACACCTGAAGACACCTGAGCCTCACTCCGAAGACACTTGGAAAACAACCTACCCGCACACACCTGGGCCAACCACCACAACTACCCTGCCCGAAAAATCCTGGGCTATAATGGACCTCAGGCAATCACAGCCTGCCCGAAGAATCTTGGGCTATTTGGGAAAGGGAGCAGAAAAAGAGCTAATAACCAGCCATTCATAGGAGTGTTGGGAAAAACACTCTCCTCATGAGGGTGTTTGGCACGAAGTGCTCAACTTGGGTGGGGCGCGAATAAGAAACATAAGAACTAAATTATACGTATAGGTAAACAAGCACTCTTCCCAACCTAGGGGTTTCAAAACCAGCCAATACACAAACACCCTCGTTACTATTCATTCATAAGAAGCACCACAACCACAACCAAGTCACAACTCATTCCCGAAAAACAATTACACATTGAACCCATTCTTGTTTTCATATTTAAGTGATTCCATTTAAATAATTTTTCACTACCGGGCAACTAACAGGCATAGCCACAAACCAAGGAAGGAAAAACACAGCCAAACATCAAATTAAGCATTCACACCCGCTCTTGTAAAGTCACAACAACAAAAGGGATCCGTGAGATCCCTCGAAGTACTTGAAGCAAACCAAGCCCCAACATATTACCCCACACGACCTCAGATCCACAACCAACAACTGCACAACAGCAGGGGATCCCATCCCCATCCACGTCACCCCATAAACATCAAGCAGAACAACCACACATGTTACCAAGACAGAGCAAGGGAGTTTTCAGATTCAAACACACCTTTTCATGTTCAATACACTCCTCTCATCCGTAACAATTATTAGGTCCTCTTCAAATTGTTTCTTGAGTGCTGCAGTGTCAGCTTCAAGTTTATTATGCATTTTATTGCAGTGTCAGCTTCAAGTTTATTATGCATTTTATTTTTTTCTTCCAGTTCTTCAGCAAGCTCCTTTATCTTCATCTTCATCTTGATTCCTCTTCTTTCATCTTCAAAAGTTCAACCTTCTCCAATCTTTGTGGATTAAATAATAAAGCATTCTACTTTTCCAAACCTGAAAATTATTTCCATTATAGGAATGTCTCTTGAGTTCATATGTGCTTCCATATCTTGCAAGAAAGACAACCTAAATTCAACAGATCAAATTGTTGGTTTCGGGCGCAGTGGAAGCGCGATAGGGCTTGCCCAACTTGGCTTTCTGTCGCCATCAATGATTAATCCGAGATGTACATCGACGAAGAACGCCGCGACCAACAGAATTGAATGAAAGATTAATTGACATGAAAATGCCGAAACCAAACGCAGGACAATATTATTTCTTGACTTGCGCAAAACCGGCGAATTAATTAAATAATATTTCTTGAATAAATTGTTTAAAATTTATTCAAATAATATTTAATATATATTATTTCTCATCGGACCTTTAAACCCGATTCGCCATTTATTTAATAAATAAATATCACTGCATTATTTGAATAATGACTATTTAATAAATAAATATTTCTGCATTATTTGAATAATGACTTTATTTAACAAATAAATATCACCGTATTATTTTCCAATAAATAAATAAGTATTATATTTACTAAATAGCAAATAAATATTTATTAAATATTCATTTTACAAAATATTTTTTTGAAAACTAGTGACTGAATATATGAAATTAAACCAACACAAATAATTATTAATCCACGTATGAGAATAATATTTATTTAACATGTTAAATAATAAATAATATTATTATTTAACTGAGGTTCTGGATACACTTAGCGTGTGACCTTTTAGGGCTTCTCAGTGACATTAGACGAAGTCGCCCAAAGTCTAAGGTTAACGTCTAACAACACGCTAAAACACCCATAGAAAAAGAAGTTAATGTCACAACGACATACAACCTCTTACGGACACTTACAATTTGATATAATCTTTTTATCACCCTATCTCTAATCAGGCAGGTTGCATGCTAGTGTCATCAACCTATGTGCTCGATGCCTCTTATTTTGACTTTTCGGAAATAAACCCGCTCATAGAATACCATGCCCATGGATTTATTTTAACCGTTTCATTCCTACCAAAGAGTCTGAGATATCAACGTCCGTTAAAGAACAGAAGAGACAAATCATTTATCGCATTATTTATTAATGCAATATTACTAACGATGCACCAAACATATTATCCTATTTTGTCGCCAACATATGTAGTCACAATTTTCGTCAATACATCAAAGTACATGACTAATAATATTCATTAATAATAATTTTAAAGTCTAAGGATCAATACACACATTTGCAGATACAAACATCCAATGCGTTTTTATAATCTCATGTACTGGAAATTACAAAGGGCACCATGAGGTGCCTCATAGTCCGCCCCTTGATACCCTATATCATGCGTCCCTCAAATGATATCATCTGGCTATAGAACACATATTTAAGAATACCGTCGTGCCACTTTTGGGTTTTCATAATAGTGGAGAACTATTATGATTTTTCAGCATGACAATTACTTTTCGAACATTATCACATATTATGTTACGCCGAAGAACAATCATGATGTGATAAAAAGTTTATTAATATTCAAGAATACAGTTGATCATAAAATACACAGAAGGTGGTTTTAGGGTACCAACTCCAGCGCAAATACCAAATGTTGTATGTAAGATGATCTCAAATCCAAACTCCAATCATTGGCTCTGATACCAATTGGTGGAGGTTTCTGGTGAGTGGGGGGTGGGGGGGGGGCGAATTAGGACTTTGACCTTTAACCACTTTTGATTCAGACATAAATGGGTTTGGGTTGTAATTAGGTTGAGTAATCTGACATGAATGATATTTGGGCTGGGTTTGGATTGACCATTCCCGACTCACGTAACCTGATTAAAAATATGATGATAATATAATAAAATATTAAAAAATATAATTGTAATTAATTTTATAATATATTTTATTCTTATAATAAACTTAATTCGGAATAATTCAACATGTTTGTAACAGATTATTTATTTTAAATGGTTTGCGGGTACCTTGTTCCCTACCTCTTGGGTCTCTATCCTCCAGCACGTTAACTTACCTTATGGTGGAGGGTCCGGACGCTGGATCCAGAAAAACCTGAAAGCTAACCAGACTCAGGAAAACTCATTAGCCCCTGACGACGTGCCCGGTACTTCCTGGAGACTAAGAGAGTTTTTTTTGCAGCATGAATGACATGCTTCATATTAATTAGGTTATTTTTAGTCTACAACAACAAATAAGCGTTAAACCTAATCAAATGAGGATTGACTACATGGATCAAATGTCTTCAATTAGCTCTATTGAAGACCATATTTTTATTGAAACTATTTAGAACAAGATCATTTTGAATGATAGGTTATTTTGGGTCTGAATGAGATAATTCCATTGTTAGATCATTGGGGGGTGGTCGCGGGGTCAAGTCCTCGGGCCAACAGTTTATCTGCATTTTCTTTGTTGCGTTGTGTGCCGCTTTCGCGGTTGTACCCATTTTTTTTAAGTTATGATGGTGTCTGTGTTATATTTAAAGCTAAAAAAGATGGTCGGTTGGGTTAGGGCTGACCCCTTCATAATTAGATTGGGTTGGGTCAACCCATTTAATGAAAATAGGTTGCGTTAGGGTTGAACGTAAACTTAAACGGGTTCAGGTTCACGGGACGACCAGCTTGAGATGAACCTGACCTGTGAATCCGAATTGCCACCTCCACTCTCACATGTAAGGATGGTTAGCAGGAACACACTACATGCTCTTGTTATTTTATTTCTGCCATATATGATGTACTTGCATGCTCTTGTTATTTCACTTATGCCATATATGATGCACTTGCACTCCCTTTTCCACTTGGTCTTTATCAAGCAATTTCAAACAATTCATTCTTTCTACAGAATTGTTTTATAAATTTCTTGATTCATTGTTTACAGCTTGATGCTTACAAACCTTACATATTCTGCATTGTTTCGGGCCACTTATTTGATTGGTGGTTCAGATGTTTGATAGTTTGTGGGCTCCAGGGACAAGCTTGAGTTAAAAGCTGTTAATGACGGTTCAGCGAGTCGCGCCGCATTGGAGAAAAAGGCCGAGTTATATGACAAGCTCCGAAGGGGAGAGGTGTCTGACGAGGAAGACAACGAGAAGTATTGTGTTGATTTTTTCCGCAAGAGCCTCGTTGAGGATGAGCCACACGAGCCAGAAGCCCACGACAGTTATCCTGCGGCGCCATGCGGAAATGATGATGCTGAGGGCACAGGTTTTGCAGAGTTAAATGTCAAACATGTGGGTCTTGGACGAACTGCTGGAACAAGAGATCATGATGAACACAAACGTTTTGTAAGGTACATTTTTTAATTTTTTCTTGCTCTGTCAATTAAAAAAAATAAGGAGAAATACCCTTATTCTCCAATTTTATTGCTGTGGGTTGTGATCTTTCAGGGAAGTTCATGAGGAGGTAAACAAAGCGAGGGAGAAGACATCCGAGCTGAAACTGCGCAGGCATGAGGAAGCGATTGCTCGTCGGGAAAAACTAAGGCTGGCCTATCTTCGAGCGAGAGTTGATAAACTGAGATCTGCTTCGAAAGATGATCATACATGACTGGCCTGCATTTTTGTTTTAGTTTATGGTTCCTTGTATTGTTGGTGTACACTGTAGCAGATTAATTGCAGGTTGCAGCTTTTGTTGAAGCTTGAACATATGTTTCTGTGTTGCAGCCTTTGGATGTCCAATGTGAACATTTTAGTGAAATTTATAGTCTTTATCATTCGACTACAAAAGACCATTGAAGTGGTACTCTGGTTCAGAGGTGCAAGTGAGTTGTTTGTGGAGAGATCTTAGCCATTGATTAGATCTCATGAAGTGAAGAGGAAGGCTATGGAGGGAGATCAGGAATTTGAGAGAGAAATGTGAAGAGATTCCAAAGAACAACATTCTAGAAAAGTGGATTTTTGATGATCATTTGATGCGGAAACGCCGAGAATCGCAATGACAAAATGACTTGGAGAAGAGGGGGGGGGGGGCACAGAACGAGAACACACAAGGATTTATGTGGTTCGGGAATAATCTCTATGTCCACATAGAGGCAGAATTTTATTATATGTCGGGAGTATAACCCGAATGGCCCGAAGGCCTTTTTTATTTTATTATGGATAATCCCTCTTTTAAGGGTTGAAGGGGAATCCAAACATGACCCGTATGCTGTTGAACGTAAATCAATGAAGATGAACTAAATAAAATCATTTGTATCATGTGATTTATTGCTTTCATATTCAGTGAGGAAGAGACGAGTGTTCCAACTTAACATGGAACAAGATCATTAAGGGGAAGAAATGGTATCAAAGTGGAAGATTTAGAGTTGGTAGTGATTTCAAATTAAGGTTCTTTTGCCTTGGTGTCTCTCTCTCCGACATATATATGGCTAATTACAAGGGAATTTTGATCTTTGATGGACACAATTTTTAACTATGGAAGAATCGACAGAAACACTACTTCCAATTACTAGACATGGCTGAAACACTACTTCCAATTACTAGACATGGATGTATTCGCAACTGCCATGCATGGGATTGCAGTTAACATGGAAAGTGGGTCCCCCATGAAAAGAGATAACAATAAATTAGATGCTGGCACCAAAAAACTCAATAGTCTAGAGGGAGCTCTATCCAACACAATCTACATGAATGTGATGTATGTAAATCCTCAGACGTGAAAAAAGTTACTAAATGTTTATGAAGGTGAGATAAAAGTAAGAGAAGCCAAATTGCTAGTGTTTTGGAACAAGGATGAAGATTTGAGGATGCACCCAATTGAATTTGTTGATGCATTCTTTGATCAGGTGAATGTGATTGTAGAGGACATGCGTGGACTTAGCGGGACATTTGAAGATGTGAACATCGTGAATTGAATAATCAGAAGGTTTCCACCACACTTCATTCTAAAGGTTTTATTGACGAGAAAAATGATCCCAAGACTGTCTTGTTGGATGACCTGTAAAGTATTCTTATCACATATGAGATAAGAACAAACAAAGATGATCCTATGGAAAAGGAGAGATCTAGAGAAGTTGAATTCAAGGCAATGAAGAAGATCAATGTTGAAGATGATCTAGAGGTGAAAGAAGTTGATGGGGGTGATGCCTTTTCTTTCCTCAAATCTCTATAAAGGGGGAATTTTTTTAAGGAAAATGTCCACTCATTTGCTTTCGTTGTTGAAAGGGATGGGAATTTTACTGCTAAATGTCCTAAGTAATTTCAAGATGACGAGGAAGATGATCCACTCATGATGAAATCTTCTAGAGATATGAATGGAGAGAAAACCACCAAGCATAATTTATTCATAAAGAACTCACAATGACAAGGAGGTGATGAATTAAAGTAATTGGAAGTGGAGGTAATCGAGGACTACAAAGACCTCAATGGAGAAGTTCTTTTGGCCGTTATTAACTAACAAAAAAGTGAGGAACAAAGCCAAGGTGAAGAAGTTGGAGTTGAGGGTGTTTTTGACCTCAAAGTTAAACTCGATGTTTAACTTGAAGAGATAGATGTTTGGAGGGCTAAAATAAAGAAAGCCAATGATTTAGTATGTGAATCTAAACTCTATATGTAGGAACTGCAGTAGTTGAAAGACGAGTTGAAGACTGAGATTGAAAAAGATTAAATCTGAAAAGCCAGCTTAGATAAAGATGTTAAGCTCAAGCTCAAAGTGAAAGAGCAAGCTTGAATTATTGATGGTTTGACCAACATAGTGAAAGAAAAGGTCTAACAAATAGAAGAGCTCGAATGCGAAGTCGTAAAAATGTGATGAAAGTTGGAAGATTAAGAAAAATCTATGACTCCCACAATGACCTTGAGAAATTAGCTTACACGAGCTATTGAGAAAGTTAAGGATAAGCATGAAGATCCATCAAATAAGCTTGAGTATTTCCTTCAACAACATTTTCACCATAATGGAAAGGCAAGCTTGGGTCTTGATTGAAAACAAAAGTCCATCATGATTGATGCGTGGAAACAAACCACCACTCCTAAGAAGAAAATTGATTTGAGAGATACCCAAAAGGCCACTGAAGCATGATGAAGACACACAAAAATACACCTAAAATCATGTGTTATTATTATAGAAAGATGAAGCATACACAAAATGTGTGTTCCATAACTGAGAATTACTTCAAGGCACAAGAGCAAAAAAGATAAACGAGCAGAATTGGATACTCTCAATATGTATTTTGTTGGTTTAGACAAGAACTTCCTTATTTTAATGATCTCAAATCATGTTTATAATGTTATTAATGAATTTAATGTTTTCTATTAGTAAATGGATTTCTGTCCAAATTTGCAAAAATGGATAAGTCTAGAACTTACCGTGACAACCTACCGCATGTCTAATGTAATTACCATGTAAAGAATTTGAATTGACCATGAAGGTAAAGTAACCGTGTGGAACCTACCGCACGCTATACTCCAACCGACCGCATGAACAAACTACCTATCATGCATCAGATGATCAAATTCTTCCTAAGTCATAAACTGACCATGCATTGAAGATGAATCCGTCGTGCGTTGAAGATGAACCTAAAGTGCGTTGAAGAACCTATCGTGCATTGAAGATCAACTTATCGTATGAACAACCAACCTACCATGCGAAAAGTAAGACAAATATATCTAAGTCTCATACTAACCATGTGTATCTGTATTTGTAGTAACTGCAAGAACAACTACCTACCACATGAAGAGATATACCTACCGTGAGTACAAAATAAGTGACCACACGAAGTCATGAACCTACCGCATGAACAAATGGACTAACCACATAAAGGAATGAAGTGACTGTGGCTAGTTGTCTTATCAACTGATCGTGCCAACCGACCGTGAGCTCAAGTAACCATGTTTTAAGTGATGGAAACCCATCGTTTCTAACTTAGCAGTGGATCCATTTTCAAATCTCCAATGACTAGTTTTCGAATCATTAATTACAGAGTTAATGCAATTAAGGCTACATTAATTGTTCTCCAATAGATACTTTGAGATGAAGTTCTTTTTAAGACAAATAATCACCTATGGACAAATATGTTGCACATACTCTTATAGAGAGCAATACAAGAACCTTTTGGAATGCACCTATGCTATATAGAGGTCTTGTTTAGAACACTTTATGATGCTATGTTTTTCTTCACTTCCTATGAAAAATCAGTAAAAGCTTCCCAAAGAGAAATTCAAAGGAATCTGAGCAACCGAAGCTGATCAGATTTAGCTACACCTAATTTTCACATCTTTCATCCTTTACTCTTTATGTTTTGGCTTTTCTTTCGATATACGTTTTATTATACTCTGTTTATCTATAAATAGAGTCTCATGTACTAAACTAGAGAGTGCTTGACACACACTCTCAATTCGTTTCATTTGTAATCTCATATATAACTTTGGAAGAGGTCTTGTGTGACTTAAACTCCTTTTCTCCCATACAGAACCATGGAAGAGGGTTTTTAGCCCAGACTGTCTTAGTATAGTTGTTTATAAAAACCAATATAGGTTATGGATCAGTTTATTAAATAATAATATGCTTAGAATTAGACGATTTCCAAGTGGAAGAGATTAGGTATTTGCTTAAGACTGAACCCCTTATTGAATTTCCACTGTGTGATTTCCAGTTTTATTTTAACTATTTTAAATAACAAACCAATATCTGTTTTAAAACTAATAACAAAACTTTACTCTCATATTTGGCTTTAAATTATGTTTTATATAAGGTGTTTGTTATTAGTAGATTAGTTTCAAAAGTTAAAGAGTTTTCGAAATTACTTTAACTGAGTTTTTTTCCAAACTATTGAGAACCTTTTTGAAAGAACAAATTATATAATTCTAAAGTTTTAGTTAACTTAGAAATTCTATCAAATTGGGGGATTTAATTTTTAAATTGTTTTTAACAGAAATTTTATTAGCAACTCAATTCACCCCCTTTTGAGTTGTCCATTGAGACCAATATTTAATATTAGAGTGATTTCAAAATATCTTTTTATCATGATCTAGTTTCGTCAAAAGATCTTAAATTTATATTAGTTCTAAATTTTAGTCTTTATGGATAATACTAAGCTTGAAGGATATGGCACTAACTGAACTCCTTATTTTAATGGAATAAATTATGTTCAATGAAATATCAAGATGAAAATTCATATTGTTAGCATGCAATTTGATATATGGATTTCAATTGCAGAAAAATATGAAATACCCAAAACTACAAGAAACACATGGGATGCTACTGTAAAAGCTTCCTATGATTCAAATTATAAAATAACGAATGCATTATATTTTGCTTTAGGAGAAGATGAATTTAACAAAATATCTTCCTGTACTACTACATTTGAAATTTGGGATACACTTGCTATATCTCATGAAGGAACTTAGAATGTTAAATAAATGCATCTAAATACATATACTATTAAATATGATAATTTTAATATGAAACCCAATGAATCCATTTCTGACATGTTTTTCGGGTTTAATGAAATTTTAAACACTATGAATGCACTTGGAAATACCGTTACATACAAGGATCAAGCAATGCGATGTTGGAGATGCCTACCAGACATGTGGAGAGAAACCTTTGTTTCCATAAAGGAATCATGTGACATAAGTAAGTTTCTAGTAAAATATCTTATTGGAAAACTTATGTTGTATGAGGAAGAATTGAAAATAAACAAAGAGGAAGGAGATAAACCCAAAAGGAAGTCAGTGTCATTCAAGATGTCTGAATCAACACTAAAAGAGAAGATCAAAGTTGAAAGTTCTAATGATGAGGAAATGGCTCACCTAGATAGTCGATTCAAGAAATTCTATAGGAAAAATAAATTCTTCAAGAAATCAAATTATAGTGGTAAGTATGATAATAAGGAAAATTGGAGGAAATAACAGAAAATGAAGATTCCATTAATAAAGTTATCTACTATGAGTGTAAAATAAAAGGGAACATTAAAGAATACTGTCCTAAGTTGACATACACGAAAAAGTATGAGGAAAAAATTAAAAGGTATAAAAAGGCTATAAAATCCGCTTGGAGTGCCTTAAATGATAGATCAAGTGATTCAAACTCAATCAGAGAAGACAAAAATAACAGAGCTAATATGTGTTTCATGAAAAACACATATAAGGTATCAAATGTTATACTTGCATCTCCTGAACATATTTAAAATCTATCTAAAAATAAAAAAATGAAGAAAATATGTCCAATGAGGATTTATTTGAATATTGTAATATGCTGGAAGTGACATTTAATGAACTTAAGGATAAATAAAAATGTCTAAAAAAGCATCATGCTTTGTCTTCTCACTTTAAATATGATTATGCTATAGAAAAATAAAAAAAAAATGTTCAATTATTAAAGGAAAATAATGAGCTTAAAATGACTAATGAGAAATTAAAGAAGGATTTGGAAATATTTATGAATGGTAGAAAAACTCCGAAACAAATGCTCAGTAAACAAACCACTTCTAAATATACCACTGGAATTGGTTACCAACCTGGACAAAGGAAAATTTATAAGAACACATTTTTTCTTAGTTCTAATTTTCCAAGTTCGTTAGTAATTCTTATTCTTCTAGACCTAGAAAAGTTTTTATTTATAAAATATTAAAATCTATTTATGGGAAACTGATTAAACAAATTTGGATTACTAATTCTCTTATTACCAACATCTTTGGGCCCAATAAAATATGGATACTAAAATAATTTTTTGTTTAAAATTTACTATAGGAAACCCTCTTGAAGAGTAGCAGTAAGAATATATGGTATCTGGATATTGGATGTTATAGAAACATGAATGGGAACTACTCAAGCTTCAAGAACCTTATCAAAGTGGATGGTGGAGATGTCACTTTTGGTGACATTGTGAAAGGAAAAATAATTGGACTCATACAAATTGGTAACTCTAGTATGATTTTAATTTCTAAAGTATTATTTATATATGGATTAAAATATAATCTTCTTAGAATCTCAAAGTTATGTGATGATGGATACCATGTTATGTTTTGAGAATAATTCCTATAAAATTTACGATTCTAAATATGTTTTAGTTTTACTGCCTTGCGAAATGATAATATTTATGTTGTTGATTTAAATTAATTATTTTCTAAAAAATATTTCTTATTTAAGTGACTTTCACAAAGAGTCTTGGATTTAGAATATGATACTATTCCAATGAAACCTACACTCACTTAGAAAGCTAACAAGGAAATAGTCAATTAAGGATATACTTAAACTAGAATCCCAACAAGACAAAGTGTATAACCCATGTCAAAAAGGGAAACATCATAAAATATCTTTTAGCACTACTACAAATACTCCTTTTATCAGTGCTAAAAATGGCCTTTAACAGTGCTAGAAAAGTGCTGTTAAAGACGACAAAGATAGGGGGGGGGGTCCCCTTCATTAGCGCTAAAAAGAACTGCTGATAAAAGGGTCCTTTATTAACGCTTTCTTTTTTAGAACTGATAAAAGTAAAAAAACATTTTAAAAAAATTATTTTTTTTAAAAAAATCCTGCCAATCGAGGGGGCTTTTATAGCGCTTCAGCCCCCCTTTTAACAGCGCTTCGCAGCCCCTCAGCGCCCTCACTCACCCCCTCCACCCTTTATCAATGCTACACCCACCCCCTTTATCAGTGCTAGCCCCCCAAATCCACCCCCATGTGCGCGCCCTTGCCTCCAGTAAGATTTGATCTCGAGACCTCCCCCTTGCGCGCCTAAAGCCTTTACCACTCTACCATATTGATTTGTTCTCCAGTTAATGACATATCTATTTATTTATATATATATTTAGTTATATTTATTCATATAGTAATATATAGTTATATTAATATATATATATAGTTATATTAATATATATATTTATAGTGATATTAATATATATATTTATAGTTATATCAATATATATCTGTAGTTATATTAATATATATATAGTTAGATTAATATATAGGTATATAAATATTTATATATTGGTATTTTAAATAAAATTGATATTATTTATAATTTAGATAAAGCTAATATATTTTATATGTAAATATATTTTATTATTTATATTTATAATTAAATTTTTATGTGTGAATATATAAAAAATATGTATATATTGTTATATATTTGATTATAAATAGCAGTGCATTATAAAAAATGATAAAATTTCAAAGAGATAATATCAATATGAATGTAATACCTTGGAATAAATTTAGTCCCCATAAAAAATCCAATAATACCCCCTTAAACGAGGCTGAAAATCCACAAAATATTAAAAAATCGGAGTATCCCGACTAAAAACTCAGTTTTGGAGGCCTTCTGTGCCTTTTTTGGCCTCGAAAAAACCTTGACCGGGGGGTAGGTAGAGCTCAAACGGACACCCGAATCAAAAGTTATGGCCGTTTGAAGTTCGAGTTGCGTTTTCAACATATTTTGGATCTTTATTTTTTATTTTTTATTTTTTAGTCTTCAAATTGTTATTAAATGACTATTACTCTATAATAATTAGCAAATTATTAATTAAAAATATATTTTTTTTAATTTTTTTATAAGCCATTTTCACTAAATATCTTATATATTAAGTGTAACTGTATATTTATACTTATCTAAAATATATTTAAAATTATATTTAAAAAATATAGATTATATTTATATTAATATAACTATATCTATATATTTAAATATTAATATATTTTTTTAATGATTTTTTTTGGAAGTAGACCCTTTATCAGCGCTTTTAAAAAAAGCGCTAATAAAGACCCCCCTTTATCAGCACTACTAAAAAAAGCATTGATAAAGGGGTACCTTTTAACAACGCTAAAAAAAGTGCTATTAAAGGGGGTACCTTTATCAGTGCTAAAAAAAGTGCTGATAAAGGGGTAATTTTATCAACGCTTTTTTTAGCGCTGATAAAGGGTACCTTTATCAATGCTTTTTTTAGCACTGATAAAGGTACCCCCTTTATCAGTGCTTTTTTGTTAGCGCTGATAAATGGTGGCGCTGGCCTTGCCCCATTTTGTGGTAGTGCAGACCAAAGAAAGAAGTGTCAACTTCTCAACCCCTAGAGTTGGTTCACATTGATTTTTTAGACCTTATATAGTTTCTAGTTTAATAGGAAAACACTATGATTATGTTATAGTGCATGATTATTCAAGATATACATGATTAATTTTCATTACTCATAAAAGTGAATCTCTATACTATTTCTCTAAATATTCTAGATCTTAAGAGAATTTTAGTGGACTTAAAATTAAGACCTTAAGAAGTGATCATGGTCGTAATTTTGAAAATCAAGACTTTGAATCTCCATGCTCACAACATGGCTACAATCAAAACTTTTCTACTCCTAGGACCCCATAATTGAATAGTGTGATAGAGAGAAGAAATAGATTCCTTCAAGAAATTTCTCGGTCCATTATAAATGAGTATGATTCTCCTGTTTATTTTTGGGTAGACGCTTTGAATACATATTTCTATATTATTAATAGAGTTTTAGTTTGACCTATTTTAAAGAAAACCCTATATGAGTTATGGAATGGTAGAAAACCAAAAGTTAGTTACTTTAGATTTTTTGGTTGTAAAGTTTTTATACTCAGTACATAATAGAATTTAGAAAAATTTTCATCCAAAAGTGATGAAGGAATTTTCCTTGGATATTATACACCCAATAAATCATATAGGTTATTTAATAAAAGGGCTAAGATTATAGAAGAATCAGTACATGTCAAGTTTGATGAGTCAGATCCACATGAACCTAAGACTCCTTTAGATAATATTGAGGATGAACTCTCTAATTTAGATATTAATGCTAAATTGAGTGATAATTCCATGATACCTATAGAGAAATTTTCCAGTTTCGATGAACCTTTGAACCTAAACCTATAAAATAAAATGAAGTGTCAAATACTTATATCTCTAAAACTATTAGGAATCTTAGAGACCATCCCTTAGATGCCATTGTAGGAGACCTAGATAAAGGAAATCAGACTAGATATTCTCTAATAAATGAGGTTGAACATCAAGTTTTCTTGTTATATCTTGAACCTAAGAACACCACATAAGAAATTGATAATGATTTCTGGGTAATGAATATACAAGAAGAGCTAAATAAGTTTGAAAGAAATAAAGTCTGGGAACAAGTTGAAATACCCAAGGACTACCTAACCATAGGCACTAAGTGGGTTTTTAGAAACATGGTTGATGAATCAAGCACTATAATTAGAAATAAATAATGACTAGTTGTAAAAGGACACAATCAAGATGAAGGTATGACTATGAGGAAACCTTTTCCCCAGTAGATATAATTGAATCCATCAGAATGTTCCTTGCCTATGATGCACATTTTGATTACAAATTATATCAAATGGATGTCAAGAGTTTATTCTTAAATGGCTATATAGTTGTGGATATTTTTGTTGAATAACCCCCTATATTTCATAACCCTCAATTTAAAAATCATGTATTCAAATTAACAAAATATTTATATAGTTTAAAATAATCTCTTAGAGCTTGGTATGATAGGATTAGATCATTTTTGATTTATAATTTTTTTTCAAAAGGAATAGTTGATCTTAATTTATTTATTAAAATAATTTTGAAAGATGTTTTAAAAGTAAAAATATATGTTGATGATATTATATTTGGATCTTAAAGAAATTATTTGTGTATTATATTTTCAAAAATGATGCAAAATGAATTTGAAATGAGTTTAATGTGTGAGATACAAATTTTCCTTGGATTTCAGATTTTTCAAAATAAGTAATTATTTTAAATAAAATCAGTTGCACTAAATATCTCTTAAAACATTTTGGTATAGCTAATACTAAAGGTAGTGATACTCCCATGAGTACAAGCTGAAAAATGGATCCTAATAAAACTGGGAAACCAGTTGATCAAACTATTTACAGAGGTATGATTGGAAGTTTACTATACTTAACTGCTAACTGACTGAATATTATGTTTAGTGTATTTATGTGTGCTCATTTTAAATCAGATCCAAAAGAATCACATTTACTTGTTGTGAAAAGAATTTTTAAATATGTCAAAATTACAACCAAATTAGGACCATTTTATTCCAAATCATAGACATTTTATTTAGTGAATTATTTAGATGTAGATTTTGGTGGTTGTAAGTTAGATAGAAAAAGCACCACTACAACATGTCACTTTTTGGGAAAGTATCTAGTTTCAGGTGTAGTAAGAAACAAAGATCTCTTGCATTATACACTGCTGAAGATGAATACATAGTCCCAAAAAGTTGTTGTGCACAAATTATGTGGATGAAACATACTTTACTAGACAATGGATATCAATTTTTACATGTCCCTATAAATCGTGATAATACCAATGTAATAAATATTTCTAAGAATCCCATGTCACATTCTAGAACAAAACATACTGATATAATATGCCAATTTTTAAGATATCATTTAAAAAATGGTGATATAACTCTTGAATTCATTGGAACTAAACATCAACTTACTGATATATTTACAAAACCTTTGAATATTAAGAGAATTAATTATATCAGACAAGAATTGGGTATGATAAATTATGTCTAATTATTTAAATTTAGTTTGATCCTTTGTAGTTATTTAAACTATTATTTTAATTACTTTCTTTATGTGAATATTTTTATAAAATTAACCATAAGGTATGGTTCGCACTGTCAGTATACCGACAATGAGTTTTTGTTCATACAGTTAGTATACCTACCATGAATAATTAGTCATGCGGTTATTATACTTACCTTGGAACTTAACTCACATAATCACTATACTTACTGTGAGTGTTTACTCACATATTTAATACTTACCTACTGTGAATGTTTTATTCATGTGGTTATTTTACCTACCGTGAAGTCACGATTAGTATAACCATCATACCTTTGTTATCATGAACCCATGGTTAATATACCTACCATGTCTATTCCATACTTATATTTTTTCATGAAAATGTTTTGGTGGGATTTCTCTTTAGTTTATTATTATTTTAATCCCAAAATCATTGAATTAAAATTAAAATTAGAATGCGAATCAATGCCTGCCTTTTCCTTAAAATACCCTTCTTCCTTTCAAAACCTTTTGTGCAAATCGAAACCCTCCCGTCTTGATCCCCCCCTCTCTCGAACCCAAAGCTTTTGAGAAACCAAATTGAATAAAAAATGTCAAGGACACAAAATGTTTTAGAAGATTAATTTCCTATTCAATCTCCTCTTTCAACAAATTCAAAGAAAAGAAAATCTTGCTTGAGCACAATAGTGAATCCATGAAATCTACATCTCATCGATCATCCAGTTTCTGAAAAAAAACAAGTCAATGCACAATGTCTTCAATCAAGAAAATTGCTGGTTTGGAATACAATTCAGAATCAGAGAAGGGATGATTAGTTTAAAGATAATGGTGATCCATTTTACTGGAATCTTGTTAAGAATTTTTATTCAAACTTGGAATTTACCCCTATAGAGAAAAGTGATTTTTTTAAGATGTTAATAAATGGTGAAGTTATGGAGTTATCTTCAAAGTGATGGGAAAAGTGATTAGGTGTTCCACATAAAGTAGAATTTGAGTATTACCAGAGCTCATATCTAGTCAATCATGCTCATTTCAAATTTCAAAGTGATTTAGAAGAGATAATTGGGAATGGAACCCTAAGAATACCAACCACTGTTTATCTTAGTGGATAATGTAGAATTATAGACAAATTTATCCAACACCTGATCTGTCCAAGAAAAGAAGACTTTAGTATTATGAGGCAACAAGATCTATTTTTCTTATTTTTAATGAAAAATGGTTTTCAGACCAGTATATGTAGATATTTCATGAGGCATATGTATGAGTTGTGTAATATTGATTCAGAGATTAGTTATTTACCTTACCTAAAGATTATTTCATCCTTGTTGGAGTCTAAAGGCTTAGTTCCTTAGAAGGAAGAAAGAATAACTTCTTCAAATGGTCTTTGCCTCTCTCAAAATATTTGTAAGAAAATGAAAGTCAATTGGAACCCATGGAAAAGGGAGTGGGAAACAGACCTAGAAAAATTATATGAGAAGTTTGATCCAGTGAAGTATCTTGTTAGAGTGAGGGATATTATGGATCCGGGTTTTTAAACTGATGAGGTTGTTTAGTATTCCAATGAGGAAGTGGTTGTTGATATAGAAGAAGTGGAAATTGAGAAAGCTCAAGAATAATAAGAAGAATAAGAGAATGAAATTATATATCTTAATAAGGAATATAGGGTATCTTATGAGGATGATAGGACAATCACTCATGTCATTTCTTACAGACCACCCCACTCTCCTTTACCTTCACCATCACACGAGGAAGAGATTCATTTTGATGACCTGATTATCATAGAGGTATTATCCAGTGTCTATAGGCATGAGTGGGATGAATTTAATTATTCAGAAGAATATAAAGATGAATCAGATGGATCTTCTATTATAGAAAGTACTCCTAGACATCCTGTACCTAATACACCTACTAAGGGGGATAAACCCCCTAGATATGTTATTTTAGGACTATAGTATTCAAATTCTGATGATGATGATGGGGAAAATCCACCTAAATATGGTGGATCCACCATCCCTTCTTCTCAGAAAGTGTTATAATGATCTCTCATTTCTACCATAGATTTTCAAGAAAGACTCAAGGTATTTACCTCGAGACCCTCAGTTAAATAAACTCTCTAAGTTATCTTTAGTCCTACTCCCACCAAGGCTAGTAAAGAAACTAAGAAAAGTAGTGCTCATGGTGAATATTTTGAGGTTGGTTAACCTACAGTTCATGAGGAATAAGTGGTTGCTAGTGTTATATTTAAAGATTGGTTTGTTAGGGATGGATCAGTGGAGGTTGTACCTGAGTTAGATGTAAGGAAATATGCTTATGATCCACATACATCTATTTATTCTACATCATTTGTCACAAATGACGATTTAAATGAATTAAAATCAGATATTATGGGTGTTTTCAAGGAATATTTTCTTAGATTTGTAAATTCTTTAGAGCCTACTCAAGGATAAGCACTTATAAGGATAATGATGTTAGTGATTTCTCATCTTCAACCCAATTTTCATTGAGAAATGAATTTAATGAGAAATGAGGTTGAGGATTTCAAATCAAATATAAGTTATTTTCAAATATATATATCTAATATGGTGTTGTATTTAGATTATATATTCATGAATGTAGTGTTTCATCCTACTTTTACTCCTGTTCTTGTGACTCCTCCTACTCCTCCTATCTAGCTAGTCTAGAGAAGCTGTGTTTGATGGTTTTCAAACACATGCTGCTAAAAATTTGGAACTGTTCATTAAAGATTTAAAAAAATCTTGGAAAGATAGAGAAACAATCAAGAATTGCATTGATTTATACCTTATAAAGATCTTTACAAAGTCATATTTAAAGGGTATGTTCATAACTCTTACCTTGGATCTCAAGATGTAACCTTTGACCCAACAATTAAGTTTCAAGTTGATAATATTAAGGTGATGAACCAAGTTCTGGAAGATTTCATAAAAACCAAATAATATTTTCTTTAGGATTTAGAGCATGGTTCTTGGGTAGTGAGTGAATTTACCAGATTGATGGAACCCTTCTTATACACTTCTCATACTGCTGTGCTAGCTCTTACAACTATCCCTATGTCCATATCTCCTACAACTACCTCCTCTACTGAAAATACTTTTGGATTGTCTCCTAGAAAAGCACTTGAGCATCTGAGACCTATTTTGAGATCTATAGTCATTTGTGACCCTACTTCCACCTCTTCACCTCTGACTATATCTTTCCCCCTACTTCCACCTCTAAAGGAAAAGATATCATCCTTCCTTCTGAACCAAGGGATGTGTCAAATTCATTTTCTGAGTAGAATTACTAATAGGGAATGCTTGTAGAACTTTTTTTAATCCCTTTTTGAAATCATTAATGGAATATTCCTTTTTATTCCCATTTGTGTTTTCCTTGTTATCTGTTTATTTTTCCTATGATATGTTCACCTTTTGATAATCCCAAAAGGGGGAGTAATAAGTGTGTGAAATAAATTAAATTCATTACATTTTGATAAGTCTATGAGATATTTCATAATAATTTTTTTAAATTCTATATAAATATATTTTTGATGTATTCAATTCATTTCATTTTAAATGTCATGATTTTTGATCATCAAAAAGGGAGATATTATTGGCTTAGAACAACACCTCCTTATTTTAATGACCCTAAATCATGTTTATAATGCTGTTAATGAATTTAATTTTTTTATGTTAGTAAATGTATTTATATCCAAATTTGAAAAAATGGATAAGTCTAGAACTTACCATGACAACCCACCACATGTGTAATGGACTTACTGTGTGAATAATTTGAACTGAATGTGAAGGTTAAGTGACTATGTGGAACCTAATGCATGATGTACTTGAACTGACCACATGAAAAAACTAGATACCTTACATAAGATGATCAAATTATGTCTAAGTCATAAACTAACCATTAATTGAAAATGAACCTACCATGCATTGAAGAACCTACCATGAATTGAATATCAACTTACCACATGAACAACCAACCTACCAATTGATAGGTAATACAAATGTGTCTAATTCTTATACTGACCATGTGTATCTATATTTGCAGTAACTGCAAGAATAACTACCTACCACATAAGGATATGTACCTACCATGAGTACAAAATAAGTGACCATGAAAAGTCATGAACCTACCATATGAAAAAATGGACCAAACATATGAAGGAATGAAGTGACCATGGCTAGTTTCTGTGTCAATTGATCATGAAAACTGACCATGATCTAGTGAAGGAAACTTACCATGTATAACTTAGCAATGGATCCATTTTCAATTCTCAAATGGCTAGTTTTAAAAGAATTAATTGTAGATTAGTGAAATTAAGGATGTATTAATTATTCTCTAAAATCTACTTTTAAATGGAGTTCTTTTTAATACAAATAAGCACCTATGGATAAAGAGGTTGCACATAATCTTATAGAGAATAATAGAGAAATTTTTTGGAATGTACATTTTCTATACAGAGGACTCACTTAGAACACCTAACAATGCTCTATTTTTTTTTCACTTCCTGTGAAAACTCGGTTAAAGATTATCAAAGAGAACTTAAAATACACCCAAGTAACTGAATATAATCAAATAAAATTGAGTTTCACATAATTCTCACATCTCTCATACTTTTCTATTTCTGTTTTATATATTATTTTGATCAGTGTTTTATTACACTCTATTTATCTATTAACATAGCCTCATGTACTAAACTAGAGAGTTCTTAACACACTCTCTCAATTATTTTCATTTCTAATCCTATGTATAACTGTGGAAGAGGTCGTGTGTGACCTAAAATATTTTTATCCCATATAGAACTATGGAAGAGTATTTTTAGCTTGAAATGTCTTAGTACAGTTGTTTTTAAAACTCGATCCAGGTTGTGGATTAATTTGTTTAATAATAAAATTCTTGGAAACATTTTATTTCCAAGTAGAGGGGATTAGGTCTTGGAT
The DNA here is from genome assembly GCA_963277665.1 of Viscum album. Lineage (NCBI taxonomy): Eukaryota > Viridiplantae > Streptophyta > Magnoliopsida > Santalales > Viscaceae > Viscum > Viscum album. The sequence goes on along the minus strand of OY728150.1, from coordinate 365,407,630 downwards.
TAAGACTGAAACCCTTATTTATTCTCCCATGTGTGATTTCTAGTTTTTTTCACTACTTTAAATAACAAAGTGATATCTATTTTAAAACTAATAACAAAACTTTACTCTGATAGTTGGTTTTAACTTGTGTTTTATATAAGGTGTTTATTACTAGTAGATTTGTTCCAAAAGTTAAAGAGTTTTCAAAATTACTTTATATGAGTTTTGATAAAATTATTGAGAACCTTTTTGAAAGAAAAAATTATATATTTCTACAATTTTAGTTAACTGGATGTTTTTTTTTTCAAATTGAGGGACTTAAATTTTAAATTATTTTTAACAAAAATTCTATTGGGAACTAAATTCACTCCCCCTCATGATTTTTCCACTAGGGCCAACATATTTAATGAATACTCTTTTTGGTTTTATTTTTATAAACCAAAATCCATGTATTTCTCAAGGAATATTCCAAGGGAGACTATAAGTGGTGAAAAGCATCAATCAAACGAGTTATCAAGCAAGCTAAAAACTTAAAATACAATTGCATATTTGAAATAATAGAAAATATAACACCCTGATATTTTAGAATGTATATTCTTTTAAATGAATACTATGTTTGATATCATGTACCATAGGAAACACCAAACTTAAAAAACCACAACATTATTATTTAAATATGACTGTTATAACATGGTTGTTGGATTGGCTGGTATAAATAGGAGTAACCGAATTATGAAATATATGTAGAAAAGTTTTCCTAATTAAAATTTAATGATTAATTACTAGGAAATAAGTACTCATTTTTGAATTATAATAATTAAATCAAATAAGGTTAAGAATAGTTAAAGTCAAAGGGTCATTTTTATATAAAAGTGGGTTTTATTTATATTTTATATAATATATTTAAAAGATAAATATATATATTTTTTATTATTAAATTTATTGAAAATTTATTGTTTTTACATGTAAATTACTGAATAATCATTCATACATTTATTATTATATAACCATACCCTGTACCTTAATGAGAGGTGGATCCCTTTCTTTATAGATAGAGGAAAATGATTACAAGATCCAAAAAACCAATGTGGGACTCTAACATACACATAATTAGATCCAAAAATCCCCCTAAATCTAGAATAAGTTAGCTTGGAAGAAGAGTCCCACAAAAAACAAGAGAGAAAAACACAAATACTGAACACACTCCCCCTCAAGCTGGGTTGAAAATGCCGTGGATGCCTAGTTTGGTGCACAGAAAATCTAGACGAGATCCTGGTAAGCCTTTGGTGAAGATTTCAGTAAGCTGATGATCTGTTGTAATGTATCTCAAAATGATGTGTTTCTACTCCTAGTGATGGAAAAGAAAGTGATAGTCAATCTCAATATGATTTGTGTGTTCATGGAACACTGGATTCAAAGAAATATTTGTGCCTGCATGATTATCAAACTAAATATGAGAAGAATTATATGACAGGAAACCAATTTCATGAAGAAGTTTATGAATCTAGAGAATTTTTGTAGAGATTGTGGCTATCACATGGTATTCATATTTAGCACTGGATCTAGAGATGACATATTATTTCATGATTTTTCTAGGAGATTAAGTTACTAGCCAAAAAAACTACAAACCTAAAAGTAGACTTTCGAGTAAATAAGAAGCCAACATAGTTGGCATCATAGAAGGACTAAATGTCTAGATGATCATGATGTGAATACCAAAGACCACAGGTAGGGTCTTTCTTAATGTATCTAAAAATGTGAAGGACAACATCCCATTAATATTTTTTGGATGTTCCATGAATTGAATGACCTTCCTGACAATGTAAGAAATATCTAGATGAGTCATGGTAAGATAATTGAGTTTTCCCACAAGATGATGATACCTATCCAGATGAGAGTATGGTTCAATTGCATCATGGAGAGATTATTCCCCTGGTTCAAGAGGAGTTTCAATGGAAGTTTCCTAAGACAAGCTAGTATCCTACAAGATATCCAATGCATATTTTTGTTGTTAAAGGAAGATGTTAGTTGGATAAAAATAGACTTAAATTCCAAGAAAATATATCAAAGGACTCATGTCTTTAATATGAAACTATTTTTTAAGATAATCCTTGATATGGGTAATTCCATGTGAATAAATCCTATTAATAATGATATCATCAATATACACAACTAACATTATAAAACTAGAGGATGTTTGCCGATAAAAAATAGTATAATCCTTCACACTCTAAGATAAACCAAAGGTAGTGATGATGGTGAAAAATTCACTAAAAAACACTTGAGGAGACTATTTGATCCCATAGAGATACCGACGAAGCCGACAAACATGATACCTAGTCCCTAAGGTAAGGAATATAGGTGGTTGTTTTAGATATATTTCTTCTTCAAGAAAACCATATAGAAAATAATTCTTGACATAAATTTGATAAAGAGTCCAATTATGAACAACTTCAAGAGATATGGATAATTAAATAGATTCCATTTTAGCTAATAGAGAGAAGGTATCAAAATAATCAGCACCATAAGTTTGGGAAAAAACTTTTAACATGATATGTGATTTAAGGTGATGTAGAGTACTATATGTATTTAGGAAGATTGGATAAAGTAATTCGTTTCCAATAACCTATTTACCTATCAGAAGGGGGACCACACCCCGGGTGTGATTTTCATCCAAGACTTGCAATTCATCCCTCATTACTTGAATCCTATTAGGGTGAGATTTATCCTTAGTAACCATATGAGGAACAAATATTTTCTCCAAAGTAGAGAAGCCTTTGTATGAAGTTTTGCATAGAATTTTATTCTGGAAAGAAAAATTACCTTTTCTTAATGAAATTGGAAATTCATCGGTGCTCGTAGTAAGAGTGAAAAATGAATTTGTGGAAATTGTGTCCTTGGTCAGGACATTGGGCATGTTCGATGGATGATGAGGGCAGACATAGCTAGAGAAAAGACCATTTGATTGGGTAAATAGAGGTTGGGGTGGGTGGATGGTGAGAGGGAGAAAATCATCGATGGTGGTATTAAGATGGGGAGAGGGTGAAGAGGATAATAATGGAGATTTTTCAATGAATGATACATTAGAAGAGATGATATACTATCCCAAGTCAGTAGAGAAACAACAATAACCACGTTGGGTACATGAGTATCCCAGAAAGATACAAAGGGAATTTAATGAAAATTTAGAGAGATGGGGAAGAGTGTCACAAACATAACAAAGATAACCAAACACTAGAAGTGAAAGAAGGTGAAGATGAAGAGAGAGTAATAGAGATGAAAATAGACCTCCCTGAAGGATAGAATAAGGAAGATGATTGATAAGATAGGTGGTAGTAAAAATAGCATCCCCTCAAAAAGGAAGAGGCACCTGCAAGTGAAATAATATGGAATGAGAAGTTTCTAGAATACGATGCTGTTTATGCTCAACCACACCATTCTTATAAGGGGTATTGGGTTAAGATACTTGATGGAGGAAACCGTGATCTTTGAGAAATTTTTTTAAGGGAAGAAGATAAATATTCTTGTCCATTTTTAAGAAAAAACAATTAATAGGCTTTGATAATTGAGTGTGAATTTCATGGTAAAAGTTTTTGAAAATATCAGAAACCTTTGAATGATCATGAAGGAGATATATCCACGTCATCTGAGATAATTCATCAATAAAGGATACATAGTAATGGTATCCGAACAGACTAGGAACCCTTTAGGGACCCCATGCATCGAAATTAACCATATCAAAAGGATTAGCTGTACGTGCCACCAAATGAGGAACTTAAATCACCCAATGATGTTTAGAAAATTTATAGGATTAAAAATGGAATGAAAGGTGTTGATTGAAATGGGAAAAACAGTTATGTAATAATGAAGATAGTGGATGACCATGGTGAAAATCTAGGTCAAGGGTACGGGTAGAAGTGGATGAGAAAGCAAGGGATGGTTAGGTATAAAACATGTACACCCCATAACTAAGACAACCTCTAACAAGATCTTGATTCATTTAATGATCCTGAAAAACAATACTATAATATGTAAAAATAGCAATACAATTGAATTCCTTTATGAGTTTAATGATGGAGAAAAGATTAAATGTATTATGAGGAACATGATCCACTGAAGCCAGGAGAATAGAAGGAGTCATGGATGATGTACCAAATCTTGAAATAGGGATTATAGATCCATCAACAACAATAATGGTATAAACATAGATATAAATATGATAGGTAGTAAGCATATATGGAATATCACCTTTTTATTACATAACTTTTCATTACATAACAAATAGAGGATCTTTAAAGTTTAGTGTCTTGAAAAAAAGATACATAATACATGAAAAAATATAACATTATTTTAATCCTCTTGAAAGGATTCTTGAAATGTTCATCTTAAGTATGATTACTGCATCTCATAACCTAGGGACATACATCAAAGGAAAGGGTGAGCAGAAGGCCCAATAAGGAAAATAGGTGAAACAATTTACATGTAAAATTAAGCGATATCAATAATAACTTGGAGAATATCATAAAGGAATGATAAAAAGGACTATAATAATATTAATAACTTAAAACATGACTTTAAAATGTGTCTAAAACATTTAATTTATACATTCCTAATCATATCACCAAGGTCCATCCCCAAGGTGTCATAAAAATTACCAAGGTTATTCACCAAGGTATCATAAAATTTGTCATCTCTAGAGATTAATTTATTTACCCAATGCATTAGATACCTATAAGGGAGAACCCTTAATATGTATTTATTTTCATGTGATCAAAATATATCATAATCATACATTTCATAAATAACCCAAAAAATAATAAAATAAATGGGTTTTATATCAAAATCGCGACGTTTTAAAAAGTGCTTAAAAAACAAGATCATTGTGTCATTTATAACCCATAGAAAGGGGATGAGGGTTTTATTTATGTAAATTAAAGAATAAAATATATCATTTTTATTTATTGTTGAATACCCTTATAAATAAAATAGGTTTGGGTATTCACATAAATAAAATAAAATAATTTATTGAGAAAAAGAGAGATTTTGAGACGAAAATTCTGCAGCATAACGGCCATGCAACATGGTTTTAGAAAATATTAAAAAGGGATGGGAAAAGGGTCTCCCATCCATAAATGAATCATTTTACAGTATAGTGAAAAAGTAAAATGGAAATAAGAACACTATTTGGAAACTTGAAAGACACACCACACAAAAGAGAACTTGAAAGGAAAAGAGAAGTAGATAACTCCCTTATGAAAATTCGACAGCCTAACGATGTCACTTAAAAATTCAGAAAATGAGTTGATGAGAGAGAAAAGGGTATATAATCATTTGGAAATAAAATGGATAATAATAATGATATATAAGAACATACCCCAACATATGAAAATGGAAATTAAATGACATAACATAAAATAAGTATTTGACTAAAAGAGGAGGGTGAAAGGTTCCCTTAACATGAAGAGTAACTTAAACAAATCGAAGGTTGGGACCTTGGGGGTATTGAGGGAACCTTGGTAGGTAAAAAGAACAGATATTAATTAAGGAGGAATTTGGAATGAAATTAATGAAGGAATGAGTTGGTATTTATAGCAAAAGTGAGGGAATATTTTATTAATTTCCAAGGGACACCTCATTAGTGGTATTTGCAAAACCATGGGCTTTCCCATGGTATTTTCCCATGGTATTGTCCACTTGGAAAACCTCATAACACATTTTATTCTTCAAGAGTAGATCAGAATTATTACATCATTATTACATCATTAATGATATCATTAAACTTACAGAAAACTCAAAACTATATTTTTACTATTCACCGAAAATTCAACTGTTTGAGAAAAATCCCAAAAATTCTCCATAACCATTTTTCGATGTGTAGAATCAAAAATTAAACTCAATTTTATAAAAATTAATTTTATTTAAATTAAATTAAATAAATAAAATACCAATACTTGACTAATAATTTCTAAATCATTTATTTACTTATACTATGATATAATTATTCACATTACCACTTAAGATGACTAAAGAATATTTATACCTCCTTAGGTGATATTACTATTCTATTGATAAAATTACCATTCATAAGGGTAAAATTACTATTCCAAAGGGTAAAGTTACTATTCACTAAAAAATTATTTTGATCTTATTGAACCACATTTTTCACCCTAATTATAACCAAGTATGTCAAATTTTTGAAAATAATTTCACAGAAAAAGTTATTTAATAATAAAATATATTTTTTACTATTCATAAAAAAACTACTCATAACATACTATTAAAAAAATTTAAATTTCTTATAAAACTTCTAAAAATTCATCCTAGGTTAATTTTGACATTTGAAATTCAAAAATTATGTTTATTTCACCATAATAATTCTATCTATATGAAAAATCTCTGAAAAGTACAATTTTTACTTCTAAAATCAATTTATCAAATTTGTCTTAATTAAACATATACTTTTTTAAGAAAATATATTCCTAAAATAGAAATGATGAAATAAAAATTTTATTTATACCAAGGGATTACACAAAGTAACTAAGGCCTGATTATATAACCCCTTATAACACCAGCATAAGACCTAAGAATAAGGCGTGCAATGGTGATAGAATCTTGGTGTGGCTCATACAACATTTCCTAAGTGGTGATTTCTATCAACTTGAAATTATCCCGTAAGCAATTCCATCCAAGCTTAACATGTTCAAGTTCGGCTTGGGCTTAGTCCAGAGCGAAGCCCAACGACACCACCTCCTTCCCAAGCTCCAAAAAATGGGCTTCTTATGGCTCGAGTCTACTAGATGAGGCCATTGACTCTTCTTTATGAAATAATAACCATTATCATTTCTATTTATAATCACTAATCTTAATGTTAAGAGTATAGTTTCCAATGGTCATATTGACCAATGGTCATATAAATTTCAAAACCCAATGGTCTAATTTCAATTATACTCACTTCATTAATAAAGGGATATATTTTTTTTGAGTACAAAAACACATTTTCATGAAACAATTATTATTCAAAAAGTTTGGGTCGTTACATTATCCCCCCTTAAGAAATTTCGTCCCTAAAATTTCAACCCTTACCCTCAGAAGAGAAAAGGTGTGGCTACTTCTTCCTCATAGACTCCTCTGGTTCCCACATGGCTTCTTCATATTTGTGGGTCCTCCACAACAGTTTAATAAGGTGGGTCGTCTTGTTTCGTAGAAACTTGTCTCTACAATCCAAGATTTCCACCGAATGCTCCTTATAAGAGAGGTCATGTTCTAGCTGTACCACCTTTAGATTTAGTACATGAGAAGGGTCGGGTATGTACTTCCTTAAGAGGGATATGTAGAAGACATCATGAACTTGTGATATATTTGGAGGAAGTGAAAGCTGATAGGCCACTGCTCCTATACGATCAAAGATTTCATAGGGTCTAATGTACCTAGGGCTAAGCTTTCCTTTCTTCCCAAAACTCATGACTCTCTTCCAAGGTGAAATTCAAAGAAAGACTTTGTCACCAATATCAAACTCAAAGTCCCTTCAATGGATGTTGGTATAGCTCTTTTTCCGACTCTGAGCAACCTTAATGTGTTTTTGGATGGCATAGACCGTTTATGTCATCTCTTGCACAAGATCAGGCCCAAGAAGCTTTCTCTCACTAGCTTCATCCCATCAAGTAGGAGTTCTACATCGCTTCCCATATAGATCTTCATAAGGTTCCATTTGAATGCTCGAGTGGAAGCCATTGTTGTAAGAGAACTCAATTAATGGGAGATGGTGATCCCATCCACCTTTAAATTCTATTGAGCATGTTCTTAGCATGTACTTGAGTGTTTGAATAGTCCTTTTAGATTGGCCATCAGTTTGGGGGTGATAGGATGTACTGAAATTCAATTCGGTACTCAAAGAATGTTAAATAATTCTCTAGAATTTTGATGTGAAACTTGGATCATGATCAGATACAATAAAAAGTGGAACTCCATGAAGCCTTACCACTTATTTTATGTAAATCATGTCAATTTGATCAAGAGAGAAATCTTCCCAAATAGATATAAAATGGGTAGTCTTGGTGAGACGGTCCATTATAATCCATATCACATTATTTACTTTGGAAGTTCTTGGGAGACCAGTGACAAAGTCCATGGTGATATTGTCCCACTTCCATGATGGTATAGGTAGTGGTTGTAATACCCCTTTAGGAAGTTGTCACTCTTCCTTCACTTGCTGACATACCAGGCACCTTGTAGTGTATTCATCAATCTCCCTTTTCATATTATCCCACCAAAAATGATCACGAAGATCCCTATACATTTTTTTCTTCCATGATGTATATAGAAAGTAGAGCAATGAGCTTCATCCATAAGCTCCTTCTTTATTTCTGAAATAGATGGAACACATATTCTTGTACAAAATTTCAGTACACCTTCTTGATTAATATTGGACTTAGAAAACTTACCATCCTTAACATCCTCAAACTTATTCTATAACAAAGGATATTATTTTTGATATTTATTAATCTTCTCTAGTAATGATGGTTGAGAAATCATTTGGGTTGGGGTTGATGATTTTCCTTCCCTTACAATTCCCATGTCCATATTTACTAGGTCATTGATCAAAGGATCTCTTTGAATCCTCATCATGGAAAAAACTATTAGGTCTTTCCTACTTAATGCATCAACGACTTTGTTTTATCTTTTGGGATGATAATGAATTGAACAATCATAGTCTTTAAGAAGTTCCAACCATCTCCTATATCTCATGTTCAATTCCTTTTGTGTGAAAATATACTTCAAACTTTGATGGTCTGTGTACATATCACATTTATCCCTATAAAGATAGTGCCTCCATATCTTCAGAGCAAAAAAAACTACAACCATCTCAAGATCATGTGTAGGATAGTTATGCTTATGATTCTTCAACTATTGAGATGCATAAGAAATCACCTTTTCATTTTTCATAAGGACACACCCAATCCCTTTCAAGGATTAATTGATAAAAATAACGAATCATTCTCCACTTGAGGGTAGAGTTAGCACGGGTGCAGTAACCAATATCTTCTTTAGCTCTTGGAAACTTTCCTCACACTCCTTTATCCAGATGAATTTAACCCCTTTTCGAGTTAACTTGGTTAGTGTATTAGAAAGCTAGGAAATGTTTTTCACAAACCTCCTATAATATCCCACTAATACAAGGAAACTATAAATATCATTTATTGTTATAGGCTGAGGCCAATCCTCCACAACCTTTGTCTTTATAGGGTTAACTGTGATTCCTTCATTGGTTACAATGTTACCTAAGAAATAAACTTATTGTGACAAAAATTCACATTTTCTAAACTTTCCAAAAAGCACATCTCCTTCGGTAAAGTTTTTAAAATAAACCTTAGATGATCCTCATGCTCCTAGTGACTTTTGGAATATATCAGAATATCATCAATATAAACTACCACAAAGTTATAAAGGTTATATTTAAAGACTCTATTCATCAAATATATAAAAATAGAAGGATCATTAGTAAATCCAAAGGGAATAACAACAAACTCATAATGCCCATATCTTGATCGGAAGGCAGTTTTTAAAATATATTATTTCTTCACCCTCAATTGATGATAAACAGATCGAAGATCAATCTTAGAGAATAATTGATCCCCACGAAGTTGGTCAAATAATTCATTAATTCTTGGAAGAGGGTATTTATTCTTCAATACGATCCTATTCAGTTCTCTATAATCAATTCATATTAGCATTGATCCATCCTTCTTTTTCACAAAGAGAACAGGTGCTCCCAAGGAGACACACTCAGTCAGATAAACCCCTTCTCCAAAAGATCTTGGAGTTTTTTCTTTAATTCCTCTATCTCCATATTTTATATCCTATACAGGGTCTTTGATATCAGATCAGATCTAGGTACGAGTTCAATGGAGAACTCTACCTCTCTTTCTAGGGGAGGTTTGGGTAACTCCTTAAGAAATATGTTAATGTATTCCTGGATGATATGGACATCTTCTATAATCATACTCTCATTTCCTTCTTTTTCTTCACCGATCAACTCTATAAAAAGGATATAGGAGGTTCTTCTAGACAAATATCAGATTGATATATCTCTCCTTAGAATATAACTATAGGTTTCCCATTCAAGACTACTGGTATTTCCTTGCTTCTGCATTTGATCTTACAATTATACTTTTAAAGCTAGTCTATCCCTAGTATAATGTCAAATTCTAACATGGGAATGAATAATAGATTTGAAATAATATTTTTCTCACTAAAGTAAATACTAGAGTTTTTAAATACTATTGATTCTTGGATAATCTCACCAGGAGTCTTGACTGATAACTCTACTTTTAGAAATTCAAAGGTTGATTCTAAATTCCTTGAAAACTTGGAGGAAATAAAATAATGCATAAAACCAGAATCAAAAAAAGTACTTGATAGATTTAAGAGAAAAAAATAGTACCTTCCACCATATCATTTAGAGATTCAACATCGGTTTCCATGATAACAAAATCACGACCCTACTCTCTTGGCCTTTGCTGAGGTTGATGGTAATCCCCCTCCACTACCCTCGGATTTGGACAGTGATTAGAAAAGTGCCCAATCTATACACACTTATAGAATTGAACTTCAGGTAGGGACTCCACCATATTCCCTTTATCTTTAGTGTTGGGAAGTTGAGGCTTCACCTCACTACGACAATTCCGCATGATATGGCCATCCCTTCCACACTTGTAGTACTTCTAGCTCCTAAGCAGGCAGTTCCCCAAATGCTTCTTCCCACATTTATTACACATGGTACATTGCACTTTCTTACCTCCTATTCCTTGATCAAATATCCTCCCTAAGCTTAGATCCATTGATCTCTTCTTTTCATTGGATTTATGAGACCACTGCGTCTCACTTAACTCTAGTTCGACTTTCATAGCACTTTGCATGATCTCCTCATAGCTATCATAGTCTCAGTTGGCTAGATTCTTTCATAGATGAGGTCTTAGTCCACCAAAGAATCTATCAAACTTCCCATTAGTATCCATGAAAAATATTGAGGTGTAATGGGAAAGTTTTGTGAAGTTCAACTCGTATCTTCCAACAGATTCATTCTCCTTCTTCTTCAGCTTGAGAAACTTCTTCTCCATTTTTGTTCTCATCAAACGAGGGAAATACTTATTGAAGAAGATACCTCTGAACTCTTCCCACTCCATAGATTTAACCTCCACTCTTGGAATTAGATTTTTAATAAATTCCCACCACTGATCAGCTTCTCCCTTTAAGCAGTAAACAACCAGGGTGACCTTCTATTGTTTTGAACAGCAGAGCATAGAAAATATATTTTCGATATAGCTGATCCACTATTCAGAAATCAATGGGTCAGTAGATCCACTAAACTTTGGCAGTCATTGACGCATAAAGGACTCAACATAAATTTGTTCCCTTCGTGGTTACATTGGTCTCTCAGCTTGATTCAAGTTATTTCCCATAACTTGAGTCAGTTGGTTCATCATTCTCATGAAAGTTTCTATTCCAGCTTCCATCGGAGGGCCGTCAATGCATGGTCCATTGCGGTCACCATTTGCACGATTCCTCCTATTTCCCACAATTTTATTAAAGAATAAATCCTTATTGAGAAACTTATTTCATTTACAAATATTTTATCTGTAAAGTATTTTTATGTCTTAAAACTTAATGCTTAAACATATAATTCTTTAACAACAATTTCATTTCTCTATAAATCCTTCATAATGATTCATAAAAATCTTGTGATTAACCAAACATATTACCCGGGAGTGTCAAAATAGGAGTGCAGTAAGGATCATTGTCTTGTACTAGTTCCCATTCGAGTCTAGATCAAAGTGGTGTTTTCAAGTTTTACCCCTAGATACATCTGTGTTAGAGCCACATCCACTTGTTCATATCCAGACATGGATTTATTTGTTTGGAAACCAGTCACTTAATATTTTAAAAAAATATTTGGAATTTTTCCTATATTTAAACTTTTATATAGGGTTATTCCTAAAGTTTTCATATACTAATTTCCAAAAATAACAAAACTATCCTTTGATACCAACTATGGCATTCCACCTTCTTATTACATAACTTTTCATTACATTACAAACAAAGGATCTTTAAAGTTTAGTGTCTTGGAAAAAAGGTACATAATACATGAAAACATATAAAATTATTTTAATACTCTTGAAATGATTCTTGAAATGTTTATCCTAAGTATAATTATTGCATCTCATAACCTGGGGACATACATCAAAGGAAAGGGTGAGCAGAAGGCCCAATAATGAAAACAAGTGAAAAAATTTACATGTGAAATTGAGCGATATCAATAAGAACATGGGGAATATCATTAAGGCATGATAAAGAGGAATATAATAATATTAATAACCTGAAAAATAACTTGAAAATATGTATAAAATATTTAATTTATACATTCCTATGCATATCACCATGGTTTATCCCCAAGGTTTCATAAAAATTACCAAGGTTATTCACCAAGGTACCATAAAACTTGTCATCTCTAGAGATTAATTTCTTTACCCAATGCATTGGAGTGATATAAGAGCTAACAATTAATATATATTTATTTTCATGTGATCCACATATATCATAATCATAAATTTCATAAATAACCCAAAAATAATAAAATAAATGGGTTTCATATCAAAATCGTGACGTTTTAAAAAGTGATTAAAAAACAAGATCATTACGTCATTTATAACCCACAGAAAGGGGATGGGGGTTTTATGTATGTAAATTAAAGAATAAAATATATCATTTTTATGTTTTGGTAAATAACTATAGAAATTAAATAGTTTGGGTATTCACATAAATAAAATAAGAGAATTTATTGAGAAAAAGAGAGAGATTTTGAGACGAAAATTCTGCAACATAACAACCATGCAACATGGTTTTAGAAAACAATAAAAAAGGAGGGGAAAAGGATATAACATAAATAAATTAATAATTTTACAATATAGGGACAGATTAAAATGGAAATAAGAACATGGTATGTAAACTTGAAAGACATACCACCTAAAAGAGAACTTGAAAGGAAAAGAGAAGTGGAGAATCCCCTTATGAAAATTCAGCAACCTAACAACATCACTTAAAAATTCAGAAAATGAGTTGATGAGAGAAAAAAGGGTCTCTCATCATTTGGACATAAAATTTAGAGAAATAATTATATAAAAGAACATACACCGACATATGAAAATGGAAATTAAATGACATAACATAAAAGAAGTCTTTGACTAAAAGAGAAGGGTGAAAGGTTCCCTTACCTTGAAGCGTAACTTCAAAAACTAAAAGGGTAGGACATTGGGGGGATTAAGAGAACCTTGGGAGGAATAATTGGGATTTAAAAAGAACATAGATTAATTGAGGAGGAATTTTGGATGAAATTAATGAAGGAATGAGTTGGTATTTATAGCAAAAGTGAGGGAATATTTTATTAATTTTCAAGGGACACCTTATTAGTGGTATTTGAAAAACCATGGTCTTTCCCATGGAATTTACCCATGGTATTGGCCAATTGGGACACCTCATAACATATTTTATTCCTCAAGAGTCTACTAGAATTATCAAATCATTATTACATCATTAATGATTTCATTAAACTTACCGAAAACTCAAAACTGTATTTTTACTATTCACCAAAAATTCAACTGTTTTAGAAAAATCCCAAAAATTCACCCTAACCATTTTTCGATGTGTAGAATACAAAATTGAAATCTATTTTATAAAAATTAATTTCTTTTTAAATTAAATTAAATAAATAAAATATTAATACTTGACTAATAATTTCTAAAACATTTATTTACTTATACTTTGACATAATTATATCACATTACCATTTAAGATGACTAAAACATATTTATACCTACTTAGGTGATGTTTCTATTCCATTGATAAAATTACCATTCATAAGGGTAATATTACTATTCCAAAGGGTAAATTTACTATTCATAAAAAAATTATTTTGATCTTATTGAACCACATTTTTCACCTTGATTACATCCATGTATGTCACATTTTTGAAAATCATTTCACAGAAAAAGTTATTTAATAATAAAATATTATTTTATTATTCACCAAAAAAACACTATTCATAAAATTGAAAGTTCTTAGAAAACTTCTAAAAAATCATCCTAGGTTAATTTTGACATCTGAAATTCAAAAATGATGTTTATTTTACCATAATAATTATCTATGTATGAAACATCTCTGAAAAGTAAATTTTTTACTTCTAAAATGAATTTATCAAAATTTTCTTAATTAAACATATACTTTATTAAGAAACACTATTCCTAAAATAGGAATGATAAAATAACAATTTTATTTATACCAAGGGATTACACAAAGTGACTAAGGCCTCATTACATGACCCTTATAACGCCCACATAGGATCTAAGAGTAAGGTGTGTAATAGTGATAGAATCTTGGGGTGGATCAGACAACATTTCCCGAGTGGTGATTTCTATCAACTTGAACTTCTCCCGTAATCGATTCTGTTCAATCCTAACATGTTCAAGTTTAGCTTGAAGCCCAACGACACCACCTCCTTCCCAAGCTCTGACAAATGAGATTCGTATGGCCTGAGTCTACTAGATGAGGCCATCGACTCTTACTTATGAAATAATAAACATTATCATTTCTATTTATAATCACTAATATTAACATCAAGAGTATATTTCCAATGGTCATATTGACCAATGGTCATATAACAGTCAAAACCCAAAGGTCTCATTTCAATTACACTCACTTCATTAATAAAGGTATATAGTTTTGTTGAGTATAAAAACATACATTTTCATGAAACAATTATTATTCAAAAATTTTAGGTCATTAAATCATACTTGCATCACTAGTGAGATGAGCAGAAGAACCATAATCAAGTATCCAAGCTGTCATTCGATGAGATACACACGCAGTAGGGACATCAGTCTGAGAAATAGAGGCTGAACAAGAGGTAGGTGGAAAAGAATCCCGATGAGAGTGTATAAGTTTAATCTCATCCATAGAGAGTTCCAATTTTTGATGGATATTGGATGGTAGTGATGCTGATTAGGTGTCTAGAAAGAGATAGAGAATAGGTTTCAAGAAATAACTCAGAAAGAACAATCAGAGATGGAAAATTTGGCCTCAGTAGGAAATGAAAGGATGATTTAATGAAAGGAAGTACCTTTGATCATGGTCTAATAACAGTGTGATTCCAAATAGAGACACCATAGGTGATCAGGGGTGCTGTGAGGTTGAGGTTCACCTATAGGATAATGAATATGAAGTAACACTACGAGAAAAGAGAGGGCAATGGATAACATGATATGTGTAAGGGCCCAGATCTGAAAATATTGACCCTTTTTCATGTTTCTGAGGCTTGTGGAGATTGGAGGAGGCTCGAAGGAAGTCTGGAGGAGTTCATATGCTAAAATATGGAATCAGGGAGATTTTAAGCTGTGTAAAGTTACACAATGTGGAAGTGGGTTTCATGACGTGTAATAAATTGGGGTTTAAAAAATAAAAAGGTGATGCATTTTTGGGTAAAAACCTAACCTTGAGGGTTACACAATGTGAAATGGGATTACACTTCATGAAAATCCATGATTCTGTATGTTTTAAATGTTTTCAACCACTCGAGTTTGTCAAACCCTAAGGATGTAGTGGCTCTCCCTCTTGTTCTAGGCAAACTGACAACCCATCTTCGATGGTTTGTGGATTCCTTTATCGAAGATTGATCTCTAGCTTCCCTCATTTGATCCATAGTGACCCATATTTGATCCAAGGTATATTCTACCTCCGTTATTGTGGTCTCTTTGATATGTTTCCTCCCATTCCTATTTTCCACATGATGGCGCATGATCTCTATGTTCTAATAGAGTTTTTGTTGGTTGTTTGTTGGTACGGTTGTGGCATGATGCCCTCAGGTGGACGCAGTTCTTGCAGGATGGGTGACCAGAGATCCATTTCATGGTCCTTTCTTGTGAAAATAACATTGACACCCTTTTTTGGCAGGGGATTTATTGCTTCTCTATTTATTTATGTGAAATTGTAGAGCTAGAATGATTTATCCCCTTGGATATCAATGAGATTAACCTAATAATTACTTGAACCATATTAAAAAATTGATATCAATCACATAAAGATGTTGTTATTTTGTATTATGATAACATTTTCTTCTTTTTATTCTAGATATTGTGATATCTATTCCTTTCTTGGATTAACATGTTATTCTTTATAGAATTTGGTAAATAACGTAAAGCTAAAATTAATTGTTAATTAATTGGATAAAGGATTAAAGAGGCATGCTTAATGAATCTGATGTGTTGTAGTTTTAATGATGAGAGCATGTTTAAATGAATTGTCCTTCCATGTATTAATGGAATTTAATAAATATGTGAAACATGTTGATGCTTGTTGATAAAGAAATTAAAGTCATGTTAAATTAATTATTTAATTAATTTTTGATAGCTTGTGATAGCTCGCTATCTAGGTTTATCATACTTGGAACCTATAAATAATGAATTGGTTAACCCAATATGGAATAAGAATCAATTGTGTGATAAAATATAATTCCCTTGGTAGGGCCTCAGTTTCCCTCTTTCTTATAAAGGCCGAGTGCCTTGTGATTTGGAGCTATGAGTGATCTTTGTGTGTGAAGGATGGATGCCTTACTTTAGGGCCAAGAGTTTGGTTGCTATATTTTTTTCCTGCTGTTTGTGATGTGACATGATCTTGTAATGGATGAGACTAGAGGTATGTTGTGGTATATGGGGTGGGGAGGCCTGGATGCGATGTGAGCCTGGGATGGCTGATCCTGGAAGGCTGTTGTGGTATATAGGGTGGGGAGGCGCAATTTTTTTGGAAACAGTTGACGCTTGTTATGATGGGATGCATCAAGATATGCATGTGGGTGTTGGGGAGGACACCATGAATGAAAAAAATGGGTTGAATCTGGGTTTACCCATTGATATTAAAGTTGTATGCTTGTTTGAATATGTTTTTTGGATGATGACCAAGTTGTTTGTCTATCTTCTTTCCTTTCACCACTGCTTGAGGCGTATGGATGTGCTTGGTTGTAGACCTTGTTTGGTATCTTAGGATTTTTTACTAGAGTACCTAGTAATATGGAAAGTGATAATTTTAATAAATGAATAATTGTTTAACCCATGGGTTTGGAGCTTGATGGGATGCAATGCTGAGGTTATAATTCAGAGAAGCCATGGACTCAGTTTTCTTATTCCTAGAGGGCATGTAACTTTATTGTGATGCTAATGTAATGTGATATGGAAAATGTTAATACTTAATTAATGGTTAATGAATTAATTAACGTAAATTTAAACTGATGAAAAATAATAAAGTCATTTAATATATCTCTTTAATTGGTTGTGTGCTTATAGGATATCTGGTCTTAGTAGTGGTAGTTGGGAGTCTGAGAGATGTTAGCTATAGTTGATCATGAGACTAGGTTATGCACATAGTGTGGTTATGAGCTATATTATATCATGTACATTTTGTTTTTTTATATTCTACTCTACCCTATCGGTTAGGGAAATTGAAACCTTGGGGATTCTGATCCATGGGGGGTGTTTTTCCCAACACCCCGATGGGAGGATGGATGGATGACTACCCCCTTTGCCCCCGCCCTCTTCTCTTGGTAGTTATTTGCGATGGTATGCATGATGGTTAATTTTACCCATATATATGTGTGTAGAGAGATGTAATGGATTGTGGTTATTTCACACACATGTATTCTGGATATAGTTTTATAAGGAATACTATAGGTATAATGTGTATAGGTTGTGATGGTTTGAGGATCCTTACTCGGTGTATGGGCTATGATGGCTTGAGGTATAATACCCAATGTATGATACAAGTTATATGGGCAGTGGTGGCTCCTCAAAACTACATGGTTACCTTTTTTACATGGATGTGGTGGTGTGTTGCATGAGGTGCATGTTTTGGTGCTTCTCCCAAGTGTCTATGGCCTATCTTTTTTGGAGAGAGATGATCAGGACATGCAGCATTGGGGTAGAGTGGAAAACCAGTGGTGAAGCAGTAGTAGGGTCCCCTTGATATTATTTATTATATTATATTCTTTTGTATGCAATACTTGGTGAGAGTATCCATGGTGAGACTGGGAAATTAGTATACCTATTTAGGTGGTGAGTTAGTTTCTCTTGTTTTTTAGTGATTAACATGATTTCTTTACCTTTTTCATGAGAGGATCTGGGGTGGATCTTACTGAGTATACTGTTATAATCACCCTATGTATATATATATATATATTTAGGTTAGTTGGAGTAGGTTGGATATCAGGCTGGTGACTACTAGCTTGGGGTTTTGCAGGAGCTGTTTGGGCTTCATGGTCACTACCATCTTTACTTTATTTTGATACTTGAAGTTTTCCCTTTAGTTGTAGTAGTTATTTCATGTCATTACATTTATTCACTTGGGTTTTATTTTATATTGTAGTTCTAGAAGGAGTTGGTTGTTGTCTATCTTTTCTCTCTCTTTCACATGTGTTCTCTTAGAGGGTAATGCATCCCATCTATGTGTTTACTATACCCTCAGTGATAGTCACCAATCTGGGGCCTACTGGGGGCGGGAATCGGGTGTCACTATCTCTCTTCTCCCATTTCCAGACCAGGAGGGGTACACTTTGTGGGGAGGGGGTCATTAAAGAGTGGTATTAGAGGTCTGGTTGAGGTATAATATGAAGTTTGGAGTTAGACACATGTGAGGTTGCATGAGATGGTAGGGAAATGATGTCATCTAAGTTTATCAAGCATTTTAAAAATAGGAGACCATCTTAGACACAAATATTTAGGCCCCCTATGATCTGATTCATGGTTCTTTAATATTACAGTGGCTACTAAACAAAGTGATACTGGTTGCATGGTAGAGACCTAATAAAGGATCAAACATCATTCTTATTTACAACTATGTTTGAATGGGTAGACCTTGGGATATGTTAACCTAAAATTAATAAAAGAAAATAGTTAATTAATGTTAAAGTCTCCCATATTCCAGGTTAGGAGCTCTAATAGTTTGTTCTTTTTTAGGCATGGATCCAAGTCGACATCCATATCAGGTTCACATAGAAGATGTTCAGTAGGTTGTGCCAACAGATCATCGTAGGGTAGAGGTTGACAACGACAACACTTGTAGATGGAAACTCTAAGAGTTTCAGATCTAGAGTCTATAGAGCTATGATGAATTCATTTAAGTTATAGTTACATAATATTGGTTGGAGGAGGTTGAGATACTGTTCAGTTCGATCCATGGTTGAAAGGAGCACTGGGTATCGTTGTCTTTGATGATGTTGTGTGGGTTAGTGAGGCAGTGGTTGTTCTTGTTCTTTAGAGATCACGAGGATTTGGTAGTCTTGTGGGAGGAGTTCCATGACCATTTTAGAGATGAGTTTCTTTCTTTAACTATGAAGGTGGCCAGTTGGTAGGAGATTCTTACCCTTCAGTTGAGGAGCTCCAATGTGTGAGAGTTTAGGATCTGTTTCAGAAACATTCTATGATATTCTTCAAACCTGTTTTCAGATGAGGAGGCTAGGGTGAGGTATTTCTAGGAGGAGTTTCATCCAGAATTATAGCACCAGGTCACCCTATTTATGATGAAGATGTATTTAGAGGTGTTGGTGAGATCATAGGTCATCGATGAGACATTATCTTGAAATGTATCATTAAGAATCCTCGTGAAGTAGATTTGTGGTATGGGGTTCTCAGTTATTAGGACAATAGAGTTTCCAATCAGCCGAGGGTAGTCCCCAACCCTCAATGTATGATTTATACAGGGGTGAAAAATCTCATTCCTATGAAAAGGGATCAGACGCATGTTTTTCTTATGAAGGCAAAGGTCATCAGTGGTGTGAGTACCTAAACTTTTTGAGCAGTCAGTGTGCACAAGTTGTTCCACTTCTGGATCCTTCACTGAGGCAGTTCCAGCTGAGGTAGCAGTAGTAGTTACTCTAGTTTAGGATCATCAGAGAGTAGATGGGGTGGGAATAGGACAACCTCAAGATTCTCCCCATACCCATAGAGAAGAGCATGACCATGAAGGTGGTCATCAAAATGGTCATAGAGGCTATGGAGCTGGTCGTGGTCAGCTTTATGCTTTAGCGTTGCTAGTGCCAAGCGAGATAGAATTCGTTTGAGGTACCATTTTATTGTTTTATACATGGGTACATGCCTTTTTTAATCTGGGAGTGGCACAATCCTTCATATGACCTACCCTTTTCCATGATTTAGAACTTGAGGTAGATAGACTTCTAGTGAACTTGGCGTTGACTAAGCCAGTTGGAGGTCGAGCCGACTTGTTTGATGTATGTAGATATTGTGATCTAGTGATGGTGTATCACCACTCTTAGGTATATTTACTATGTTTGTGGATAAAACCATATGAAATCATCCTCAATATGTATTGGTTTTATTTGGTGCAGGCTATCATGGATTTCTTCAGGAGATAGGTTGTGTTCTTTTATGCTGATAGAGATCCAGCTATGTTTGTTGGAAATAGAGACCCTCAGATGAGTTAGAGGAATGTTCCATCCTTGTAATCCTTGATGGTAAATCTGATGATGAGTTCATTGGAGGTTAAGTAGTCTTAATTTCCCAGGTTCTTAGAAGAGTACCGTAATGTCTTTCTAGAGGAGGTTGTAGTATTACCCTTTGACAAGAGATCGAGTTTGGGATCAAACTATAGCCAGGCGTGTCTCATATCTCAATGTATGAATATATGATGGTGCCTTATGAGTTGTGAGATATATATATATATATATATATATATATATATATAGATCTATGGTCTATTTTAGTGTGGTTTTTTTCAACTGAGTGTGTCACCGTGGGGTGCACTACTTTTTTTTGAAGAAGGCTGATAGTAGTTTGCAGTTGTGTATCGATTATCATAACTTGAATCAAGTGAAAGTGAATAAATACTATCCTTTTCCATGGATTGATGATTTATTTGATCAAATTAAGGGTTATAGTTGGTTCTTGAAGATCTATTTGTAGTTATTATATCATCAGTTGGTGTGAAGGATGAGGATATCCTGAAGAATACTTTCCATTGTCTACATGGGAATTATGAGTTTCTTGTGATGCCGTTCAATGTGAATAATTATCATGTTATGTTCAAGGGGTTAATGAAAACTATGTTCCATGAGTTCCTAGATAAGTTCATGGTGGTTTTCATCGATGACATCCTTGTGTACTCCACTTTTGAGAAGAAGCATGCAGAGCAACTACGTGCTATTTTGGGAGTTCTTCATCGTGATCAGCTGTTTGGGAAGTTGTTGAAGTGTGATTTTTGGGCTTGAGAAGTATGTTTATTGGGGAATGTTTTATCCCAGTAGGGATTATCTATGGATCTGTCAAATATAGAATTAGTTGTGTCTTGGGCGTCTCCCAGTACAGTGGTAGATGTGCGAAGTTTCCTTGGTTTTACAGGCTATTACTGGAGGTTCATAGATGATTTATCTTAGGTTGTGACTCCCATGATAATGTTGACTAGAAATAATCATACGTTCTTGTGGAATGGTCAGTTTCATACATATTTTGAGCGTCTTAAGGAGAATTTCATCAGTGCTCTAGTTATTTGTCTTCCAATAGAAGGATTTTAGTTTGAGTTTTTCTGTGATGCTTCATGTCTTGGTTTGGGCTGTGTTCTGATACATAAGAGATCGATAATTTTTTATGGGTCTCAATATTTATTTCTCCATAAGTTACAATATTACACACATGATATTAAGTTAGTAGTATTGGTGTTTTATATGAATTTGTGGATATATTACCTCATCAACGAGTGCTTTGTGGTCTTCACTGATCATAAGATCCTGAGGTAGGTTTTCTCCCAACATGACTTAAACTTGTTCTAGAATTTGTGGATGGAGTTATTAAAGAATTTTTAATTTGATATTTCATATACAACTAAAAAGGGTAATTTCATGGCTGATGTGATGAGCAGGAAGTCATGTAGTGATGCAGTGCAAGAATCAGGTGATTCCTAGAGAGTGATGAAATAATTTTCAGCATTGAACCTAGATATGGGAGAAGTAAGTGGAAAAGGTTATATTTTTCAAATGATGGTTCAATAATCTCTAGTGAAATAGGTGGAAGAGTCCCAATTGGGGGATCTTTAGGTGTAGGTATAGAGAGACTCAGTTGTTTCTGGCGAGGCCCTTGATGGTTGGTCTAAAGATGAACAACACCAAGTGTTGTTTCAAGGAATGATTTCATTACTTTTTTGATGCACAAAATGGTTCTTAAAGAGTTACATAGTTTACCTTTGGTGGTACATCCTGGCATGAAAAAGATGTATTGAGTTTTGAGAGGTTAGTTTTGGTGGTCTGGGTTGAAGCCTACAGTTGCAAAGTTCATGTCTCGATGTTTAGTCTGCCAGAAGGTGAAGGCTGAGCATTGTGTTCTTGGTGGTTTTCTCCAGCTATTAGATGTTCCTCAATACAAGTGGGAGGACATATTGATGTAATTTGTTATCATTTTACCTCAAGCTCAAGGAGGCTATGAATCTATATGGGTGGTAGTGAATTATTTGACAAAATCATCCAACTTTATAATGATCAAGGAGTTGAGATCATTAGAGGTTTTATTGAGGCAGTATCTGTAGGAGGTGGTGAGACTCGACGGGGTCCTGAGGACAATCATTTCTGATTGATATCCTTATTTTACCTCCAAAGTATATAGAGGTATCCAATATGATTTTGGTTCTCATCTATGACTTAACACTGGTTTTTATCTGCAAACGGACTATCAAATAAAGAAGACCATCCAAACTCTTGAAGACATGTTGCACTCTTGTGTCTTGGATTTTGGAGGTTCATGGAGGAGTCACATGCCCTTGGTATATTTATCTTACAAGAATATTTTTCACTCCACCATTGGTATGATACTGTTTGAATCCTTTTATGGCTGACCTTTCCATTATCCATTGTGCTAGACTGGGGTTGGAGAGTCAGTAATTATCGAATTATAATTGGTATAGAATACAATAGAGAGATGGTTCAAGTCATTCGTGAGTGGATTAAAATAGCACAAGATCATCAGAAATCCTATGCCAATCATAGGATGAGACCTATGAAGTTCTAAGTTGGGGATCACGTTTTCCTAAAGGTAACTCCTCATTGTAGGAAGCAAAGGTTTTGTCATGGGAGTAATATTTCTCCCTAGTTTGTTGGGAATTTCTAAGTGTTATCTCATATTGGAGCTGTGGTGTATTGGATAGAGCTTCCCCCATAGATGATCCAGATAAAATATGTTTTTCACATCTCATAGATCAATTATTATCTTTATGAAGACTCTCACATCATCGATTAGGGTGAGATAGATGTTGATGATGATGAAACCTTTGAGGAGAGGCCTATACAGATCCCGAATCTCCAAGAGAAGGTGTTGTGTGGGTGTTTTATCTCCTTGGTTCATATATTATGGTAGCACGATGGCATGGAGGAGAGTTCTTGGGAACATGAGTCGCAATTATGTGATTAGTACCTCAAGTTGTTCTATGTTTAGATATTCTATTATAACACTATTCATTTTGTGGTGGTAGACCTTTTTTGGTTT
The DNA here is from genome assembly GCA_963277665.1 of Viscum album. Lineage (NCBI taxonomy): Eukaryota > Viridiplantae > Streptophyta > Magnoliopsida > Santalales > Viscaceae > Viscum > Viscum album. Next base: position 365,384,075 of record OY728150.1, on the reverse strand, counting down.
ATGATATAGATTTCTCTTGTTGCTTGTTGAGGCTTACTCTCTTTGAGAGGAATCTCCCCTAGGAGAGTGGTTAGGAGATGGTTGTGGTTGTTGCATGGTTTCATACTATTACTTTTATGAGGTGGTTGAGATCCTATGGTGGCAAGATCCTTGAGAGGTATCTTGTGGGGTAGATGTCCGGTCGACCCTTTTTTGTTTCCTCACTGGGTTTGTTTTGGATTCTCTAGGACAAGAATGTTTTGAGAGGTATCTAATGTAAGGTCCTAGATCTGAGAAGACCGATGACATGTGCCTATCGTGGGGTGTGACAATTTTTTTTACTAAGTTACAATGTAGTAAAGTGGTTAACCTAGGATGTCTATAGAGAAAATTTCACCATATTCATGTTTTTCACTTAAATTTGAGACAGAAGTAGAGGTTGCTTTTAAAATTGTTTGCGTTTAAAAATAAAGAAGACAATTAAAAATAAAATTGGAACACAAGTGGATGAAGAGAGTGATGGGGTCAGGGTAGGATCTACTTTTTCAATGTAATCCTAGTAATAAAGATCATTCCACCTCTCTTCCTATTGAATGAAAATTGAAAGACTCCTTGATGGAGTTATCAATCACCATTGGTTAAAGGAAGCAATGGAAACCACTCCTGTGTGCATGAAAAATCATAAAAAATTCCCAAATAACTAAGTCATGTCCTGATCAGGAATTTTTGATCCTTAAAAATCTAGAAAAAGGTCATTTATTCCACACACGTGCCGATGATTTCTAGACACTCACCACCTAACACAATATGCTTGATCAAGACAAACCACACTAGGCGGATGAAGTTTCAAGTTATTCAACCAAATATATAAACAATAAATGAAACCAAAACCCAAAATAACACCACATTAAGATAATTGGACACCATTGAAAATATAAATTATTTAATATAAAAATAGAGTTTCAAAATAAAGTGCAAGACTCTGACATTACAAAAGTGAAACTCCCCCTTTTCTGATCACTCAAAGGTTTTACCCCTCCATATGAAGGGTGAGAGAGTTGAAAGGGGAAGAAGAGAGCATTATGAAACTAAGAAAATAGAAAAGATAAAATCCATAGCAATTAAAGACTTCAATCCTCTAGAATATACCCTCTTTAACCTTCTTTAACAACCTTGAATAGAAGTGGATACTCATATATATAGGGTTGAGAGGTGAAAAAATTTCCATTTAGATTCATTCCATATAAAGTTGGAGTTAAATTATCATATTAAATGGTATAATCTTAGAAATTTGTCTTAATTAAAGTTGTTTACCTAAATCTTGTGCGTTATTCCACAAAATTTTAGCTTATTTAGACTAGTTTCAAAAATGTTATTCTCAAATTACTAAATATGAATTTTTCTACCATAGGAGACTGCTCAACTTCCTCCAATTTAGAGAATTAAATGGATGACTTAATGAGAGAATTTATTCATGAAATTTAATGTGGACATGTTTCGTGGAGTCATATTTATACTACAACTCAAATCACTTCATTTTTATGTATATAGACTGATATATGCCTCCATTACTATGGTAGGGTCTACTTTGTCATCTAGAAAACTTTCTCCACTTGATTGATTTTTATGGACCTGTGTGATTTGAATTGGATCTGGGTCTAGAATAAAAAGTTGAATACCATGAGCTAGGAAAGCCTAAATTAATCACTAAATTTTGATCAAAATTGTAAAAGATATTCCCAAAATACAGAGGATCTAGAAAAATGTTAAATTTATAGAATTAAAAAAATTACAATTAAGCCAGAAATTCAACAAAAATACAAAAATGATGAAAATAAGATCGCATTTATTAATTGGAAGAGATTAAATCATTGAAACACACATTAAAAATAATGAAAATATTAACTCTAAGAATTCCCCCACACATATCATTTGGACTACTGGACAAGTAAGTATCAAAATCGAATCAATAAAAATTCGAAACACATGCTCATAAGATCCACCAATTCCATATCAAGAAACAAAAGATATCAATCTCATCAAAAACCATTATTTCAAGTTCTCAAAACAGACCACACAATATTTTTCTACTTTATTTTTCCTTCCATGAATACAAAACACCTACCACACATAAATTTTCTCTGATCTTATAAATGTCAATTTTCAATAAGTATTTTCTCATACAAACCAATGCATGTGTCACCATAGTCTTGATAAATTACTACATCTCCACCCAATTTGAGTCAAGGAAATATGTTTATCGTGAAGAATTTTTAGGTTTGTTCTATGGATTCTAGTTGGTTGGATTTTGATATGAAAAATTATGATACCGAATGAGGAGGACTTGGTTCTTTTTAAATAAAAATTGTAAGATTCTAATTTTCACTCAAGTATAGTATCCTCCTCATTCGACTTAGTAGAAAATTAGATCTATCATCAATAAAAATCAAGAAAATTACACACCATTCATCATTTCATCTGCAAAAATTTCAATCTTCTCAAATATAATTTTTCTTGAAAGCTTCAGACAGGAACAACTTTCTTTCTCCATTGAAAGCTGTAGAAAGACACAACTTCTCTTATCATGAAAGCTCTGGAAAGGAAAAAATTTCAACAAAATGGTTTTTTTAATAGAAAACACATATCTTCAACATTTTATTTTCCACCCAAAGTTGCACCAAATGAGGTAGCACAATATAAGATAGCTTCCCCTACACTTAAGTTCAACTAGATCATGCAATTTCACTTCAAGAGTAGGTTGGATAGGAAAAATTGGATTGTAATGTGGATTACCTAATAGTATGTTCATATTATAATGTATAAAAGTATTAAATATACAAGGAAGGCCAGAATGAAAAGGATTCTCTTGAAAAGGGGGATTAAACCAAAGAAATTCCCCAATCATTTAAAACACAAGTACTTCAAACCTTTAAGTTTTGAAAGTAATAAATAAAATTATGATTAAATAAATTATGGTTTGGTTTTGTCAATAAGTGAGGTGAATGAAAATAATATGAAAAAATGTTTTAAAAGTCTCATGGGAAAGTGATTTCAAAGATAAAGACAGTGAAATGTGGCATGCGATTCAAAAATCCGAGTACTTTTCATAAAAATACCAAAATTTTGAACTTGATAGAAAGTCATTTTAAACATTTATTTAAGCTCAGTTTCATGGGATAATTTTTTCACTCATCAACATGGGTTTAAAAAAATGGAAAAAATAATCATTTTAGCTCAAAAGTTTCAAAAGAACACAAAAACTAAAAAAGAAACACACAAAAATTTGAAAAACACACATTTTTTATTTTTTTTGAAAAACAAAATACAACTAATGAAAATCCTAAAATACAAAGGTCCCTTCACCCACACTTAAAGGATGCATCATCTTCAATGAATTCAATTAGATTTGATATGTAAGCAGATTTGAAATTGAATCACAGTAAGCAAGAAAGTGTAAAGGAGTGATATGACCTAATGAATTTTATTGATAAACTGGTTGGAGGAGTATGATCTCCTCAATTGAATCTGATGGAATGGTCTCATGGAATTTCTTCAGCCTATATATATTAATAGTGAATGGTTCCTACTCTATATCCTTCATAATCTTCAAAACATCGAAAGGATATACATGAGTAACCATAAATGGACCTTCTCATCTGGAACAAAGTTTACCTGGAATCAGCTCGAGTCTTAAGTTGAATAACAACACTTTGTATCCAAAATAGAGGTCTTTCAGTTAGATCATCTTATCATGAGCCACTTTTTTCCTCTCTTTATAAATATTAGAATTTTCAAAAGTTTCCCTTACAATTTTCTCCATCTACTATAACTACAATCTTCTCTCTTTCCCAATGATTTCAAGATCCAAATTCATCTTCCTAATAGCCCAATATGCCTTATTATATAATTACACTAGAATATGATATACTTTTCTATAAATCATCCTATATAGACTCATTAAAATCAGGGTTTTGTAGGATTTTCTGTAAGCCCATAACATTTCTTCCAACCTTTGGCTCAAATCCTTCCTGTTCGGTTTAACTTTATTTTCCAAAATTCCTTTGATTCCCCTATCAAACACTTAAGCTTGACCCTTAGTCTATAGATGATAGGTATTTTATGTTTTATGATGCACACCATACTTATTTAGAAAATCATCCATTCTCCTATTACAAAATAGAGTCCCTTGATCATTTATGATGTCTCTAGGCACTCCAAACCTACAAAATATGTTAGCCCTAACAAAATCACAAACAACTTTAGCATAATCAGTCTTGGTAGCCTTTTCTTCCACCCATTTGGAAACATAATCAACTGTAAGAAAGATATAATAATTTCCAAATGACATTGGGAAAGTTCCAATAAAATATATCCCCTATAATTCAAAAACATTAAAAAAGTAAAGTGGCTGTTGGGTAATTTCTTGTCTCTTTGAAATGTTTTTAGAAAACTGACATTTTTACACCTTTTTCAAAATTCATGAGCATCTTTAAAAATGGTGGGCCAATAAAGTCCAGATTATAAAACCTTCCTTGCTGTCCTTTAAGGTCCAAATTGGCCTCTATAAGCTAAAGTGTGAAAAAACTCAAAGATAAAATCAATTTCACTCTCAGGAAAACATCTTCTTATCACTTGTTTATTGCAAATCTTCAAAATAAATGGATCATCCTAAATGTAATATCTGGAATAATATTTCAATTTATAAATTTGGTGGGAATTGAAATGATATGGGACTTGAGATTTTACAAGATAATTGACCATTTTAGCATACCAAGGCACTTCTCCTTCAATCAAGTACAACTGATCTCCTAGAAGGTGATCATTTAGTGGCTCTTTGTCTGGAATTTCAGCTTCAGTAGTGTTGGGTAGTCTAATTAAGTGATAAAAAACTGGTTTCTTATATCCCTTATTGTCTTTTATTTCTATGTTAAACTCCTGTATCAATAATATCCATCTCACTAGCCTCAGTTTAGCTTCATCCTTCTTCATCAAGTACCTAAGATTTTCATGATCATAAAACACAATGACTTTAGTTCCAAGAAGATATGATCTAAACATTTCTAAGGAAAATAAAACTGCTAAAAACTCTTTTTTTTGTGGTTTTGTAATTTAATTGGGACACATATAAGGATCTAAAGGCATAGGTAATGACTTGTGGCATTCCCTCAATTCACTAAGAAAGGATTTCACCAACTTCTTAGTTGGAAGCATCACAAAGTAGCTCTAATGGTTCTTCCCAATTTGGTGGATCCATCACTGGTGGTATAATAAATCTCTTTTTTAACTCATCAAAGGATTCCCTACATGCACAATTTAAATCAAAATATATATCTTTCAAAATAAATCTAGAGAGAGGGAGAGAAATCTTACTAAAATCTTGATAAACCTCTTATATAATCCTACACGTCTTAAAAACATTCTAACATGTTTCACACAAGTTAGGTAAGATAATGAATATATCACTTCAATTTTCGATTTATCCACTTCAATCCCTATTTTTTTGAAATGAAATTCCCAAGGAAAATTCCTCTCTTAACCATGAAATGACACTTTTTAAAATTCAAAACAAGATTCTTTTCAATGCAGGTTTTCAAAACTTTTTCCAGATTTTTCAAACAATGGTTAAAGGAATTTCCAAAAAACTTTGACATAATCAAAGAAAAACTCCCAGAAATATTCAATGGGATCAAGAAAAATTCTTACCATGTACCTCTGAAATGTAACTAGAGAATTACATTATCAAAATGGAATCCTTTTATATGAAAAAGTACTGAAGGGATAAGTAAAGGTTGTCTTGTCATGATCCTTGAGAGCAATGGGTACCTGAAAATAACTTTAAAATCCATACATAAAGAAATAATGAGTTCTACCAAAAAATATATTTAACATATGGTCAATGAGGGGGATGTGGAAATTATCTTTTCGAGTGACCTAATTCAACTTCCTAAAATCAATGCACACTCTCCAGATATTTTAAATTATCATTAGGATTAATTCATTCTTTTCATTCCTCACAGTGGTTAAGACAATTATTTTTGGAACTACATGAATGTGGACAACCCATTGTGAATATGAGATGTGATATATGATCATGGATTCCAAGATCTTCTCGATATCCTTCTCCACAACCTCAATCAAGGTAGGATTCAACCTATGTTGGGGCTGTCTAATAGGTTTGGAATCTCCCTCAAGAAGAATTCTATGTGAGCATATTTTTTGGATTATTCCTAGTATATAACATAATCTCCACCCTATTTCTTGAAAATTATCTCTCAAAATCTCAACCAAAGATTTTTATTGGGGTTCAGATAGATTATTAGCAATTATAACGGGTAATTTATCTCCCTCTCTAAGGTACACATATTTCAAATCAGCGGGGAGTGGTTTTAATTCCAAATAAAGGGGATGATAAAGGGATGTAATTAAATTGAAATTACCCACTTACAAAGGTTGGACCTCATTCACAAAATAAACCATATCATCTTCCTCATAATTTAACAAATCATCAAAGAAATCAGATTATACCTCTTCTTCCCACATGAAATCACAATCTATAGTGTTTTGGGAATCTACATGTTCAGTGATTTTTTAGATGTAAAAATTATCTCCTAAGGATAATAATTCATGGAAAATACCTAATTATTCAATTGGTTCAGTACCAACTTCACAGGAGAGTGAAAAGAGAGAGTGATCATCTGATGGGCGCCTCATGGATTCAAAAATATTGAAGTGGATAGTGCTATCTCCAAATTCCATGGTGAGTGTCCCTTCTTGGAAATTGATGATAGTTTTGACCATATTCAAGAAAGGTCTCCCCAAAATTAAGAGTGAGTGTGAAGGTATCCTATATTCTTTCATATATAGTACATAGAAGTCAGCTGGGAATAAGAGATCTTTGACTTTCACTAGGACATTATACAAAACTCCTGTTGGGAAAACTGTGGATCTGTTTTCAAGATAGCACACCGATATTGTGGGATTAAAGTATCCCAAATGAAAATAAGTGTATAATGAGTGAGTAAATACATTAATTTAAGCACTTATATCACAAGCATCATTATAGACATTTAAAGAAACAATAGCGCATGGAATGGAAAACGTCCTTGGATCTTGACATTTGGTTGGAAACTATGGTGTGATATGGGATGAGACACTTCTTAATAAATTGATCCTATCATTACCTTGAATTATCATCTTCTTGGTTCAAATTTACTTCAAAATTTAGCATAATTTTTAATTTTTTGAGTGCTTAAAGCAGGGGGATATTAATTTCCACTTTCTGGAAGGTGTCCATAATTTCTTTTTGAAGTTCTTCTTCCTACAATATCTTTGATTCAATCATCCTTGATAGAAATAGTGGTATTAAGTCTTTATTATCCTTTTTTTTACTTTTTAGTGGTTTTTCTTTTCTCTTATTACTCGGACTATCCTTCTCCTAACCCTCTTTATTCTCTTCTTTAAGGTGCAGTTTCATAGAATTTTTAGAATTTACAACTTCATTATCCCTCAACTCAGGTGGTCTTATTTCAGGTTCATGGGATTCTGGTGGTGAGAGTTCTTTTACAATTATTTTTTTTATCATTCCCAAATTATCTTTTGGGTTTGGGATTATATAGGAAGGAATTTTTCCTAGGTTTTTGGACATGATTTCAACAAGAATTACCACTGTGTTTTCCAGATTATCAAATTTATCTACTAGGCCCTCATACTTGGACTATAGCTATTACAAAGAAGGTTATGTGCTGGGGGATAGTTGATCATAGGGTCTTGGGAAAGTGGGTGGTTAGTGGTGTGAAGTCTGGTTATAATATTTATTTTTTTGAAATGGTGGTGGGTTTTGGAATTTTTGTTGGAATGGGGGTTGGTTTTCGAACTGGTTTTGGTACGAGGGTCTAACTTGATTCTACTAATTTAAAAACCCATATTGAACTTGGTTAATCTCTCTACATACTTGATTTTGTTGGAACTAACTCAAATGAAATGTTTCAGCACAATTTTCCATTCCTTATATTTTAGAACATTGTTCAGTGAAATGATCAGGTGATAAACATAAACCACATACCTTAGTCGGTGCTTGTTGGCCACTCACTTACTTTAGGGACATCTATCTCACCACACTGGTTAGCTCATAAATATTATTTTCCCATAAAGTTAATGGATAAGAAGTTATTACCTCATGAATTCCTCTTATACCAGTACCTCTTGTACCAAAGTATTGTGAATTCTGATAGATATTCTCAATCAATCCATTATCTTCTTATGGTGAATTTTCAATCAATGCACCTCCAGTTGACGCATACAGAAGGTTTATGTCATTGTCCAGTAAGCCTTGATAAAATAATACAAGAAAGTGATGATCCTCAATTTATTGATGTTGGTAGCTAGTATGAATCTTTTTAAATCTTTCCTAGTACTCGTAAAGGGTTTCTCCAAATAACTGTTTGATGGAATAGATTTCCTTTATAATGGTTGTGTTTATGGAGGTGGGGAAGAATATTTGCATGAAGAATCTCACCAAGTTATTCCAATCATCCACATATCCTAGTTGTAGACCATATAATAATTCTTTGTCAGCTCCTTCCAATGAAAATGGGAATGACTTCCACTTTACTTGCTCCTCAGCTACTCCATGGGATCTAAAAGTAGTGTATATATGTGTAAACTCTTTAATATGTCTGTTTGGATCTTCACCTATCAAGCCATGAAACCTCAAAAGCAATAGGATCATGTTATGTTTCATATCAAAATCATTTTATAACTCTAAAATGACAATTTTATTGTTTTTATTAAGTAACTATGGTGAAAATAGGTCTCGAAGGGTTTGGTTTTGGTTTCTAGCCATGATAAAAGGCTTAGAGTGAAAACTTGAAGTTTCACTCAAGTATTCAAGAGAAATTTCCTCAAATTAAAATTGAAAATTAAGGTTTATAATTATATTCAACAAGGTTATTTCAATTTTAGGATCTAAGGTATAAGGTTTAGTGTTTGAGGTTCTAGTAATGAAATTTTGAAGAGAAAAAAAAAGAAAATAAGAAGAAAGAAGAAAAGAAACAAAATGATTATTGGAACCACCTCCCCAATACTGATACCAAGTTTTGACATGTTCCTTTCATGGGGAGTGAAAAAAAAATATTTCCTAAGTTAAAATGCAATAAAGTGGTTTACCTAGGATTTCTCTAGATAGGAGTGCACAACAATCACGTTTGTAACTTAAATTTGAGAAAGAAGTAGAGGGTTTTCTTGAAATTGTTTGAATTTAAAAATAAATAAGGGAATTAAAAATAAATTTTGAATACAAGTGGATGAAGAGAGTGAAGGTGTTAGGGTAGTATCACTTTTTAAATGTCATTATAGTTTTAAAGATCATTCCCCCTCTCTTCACATTGAATGAAAATTAAAATACTCCTCAATTGAGTTATCAATCACCCTTGGTTGAATGAATCAATGGAAACCACTCCTATGGGCATAAAAATTCATAAAACATTCATAAATAACTAAGTAAAGTCCTAATAATGAATTTTTTATCCTTAAAAATCTATAAAAAGTTCACTTATTCCACACACATACCAATGATCTCTAGACACTCACCACCTAACATAATATGCTTGATCGAGACAAACTGCACTAGGTAGAGGGAGTTTAAAGTTCTTTAACAAAAGATATAAAAAATGAATGAAACAAAAACCCAAAATACCATAACATTAATATAATTATAAACCAATTAAAATAGAAACAATTCAATAGAAAAATAGAGTTCCAAATTAAAGTACAAGACTCCGACATTACAAAAGTGAAACTCCCCCTTCCTTGATCACTCAAAGGTTTTACCCCTCCATGTGAAGGGTAAAAGAGTTGAAATAGGAAGAGGAGATCATTATGAAACTAATAAAATAAACAATATAAAATATAAATTAATTCAAGACTCCAATCCTCTAACACATGCCCTCTTTCACCATCTTTAACAACCTTGAATGGAAGTGGGTACTCATATATATAGGGTTGAGAGGTGGAAAAATTTCCCTCAAGATTCATTCCACCTAAAGTTAGAGTTCAATCACCATAATAAATTTCCTAATATCAGAAATTATTCTTTATAAAAGTTGTTACCATCTATCTTGTGCATACTCCCACAAAATCTCAGATTATTTATACAAGTGTCAAAAAATTTATTCTTGAATTACAGAAGATGACGTTTTCTTCCCGAGGAGGCTACACAACTCTCTCCACTTTAGTGCATTAAATGTATGCCTCAATGAGATAATTTCTTAATGAAATTTAATTTGGACATGTTCCGCAATGTTTTATTTCTAATATAGCTATAATCACTTAATTTGGATGTCTCTAGGATGAGATAGTCCTCCATTACTAAGGTGGGGTCCATTATATTTTCTAAAAAACTTTCTCCACTTGATTGATTTTTTTTGGGATCATGTGATTCAAATTGGATTTAGGTATAGAATACAATACTGAAGCCCAAGATTTAAGAAATACTACAAAAAATGAATCACTTAATTTGGATCAAAATTATAAAAGAGATTCCTAGAACACAGAAGATTCAGAAAACTGTTAAATTTACAGAATTAATTTTTATTCACAATTATGCCAAAAATTCACCAAAAATATAAAAATGATGAAAATAATCTCACATTTATTAATTAGAAGAGATTAAATCATTGAAATAGACATAAAAATAATGAAAATATTAACTTTATCAATCAAAACTTTTCATATTTATGAGGCTTGCAGAGCTTAGAGGAGGATCAGAGGAAGTCTGGAGGAGTTAGACTTCTAAAATATGGAAGCAGGGAGACGTCATTCCATGTAACGTTACAAGATGTGTAAGTGGGTTTCATGATGTTTAATAAATTGGGTTTTTAAAAATAAGAAGGTGACACATTTTTTGGTGAAAAAAAACCCTGAGGATTATATGACGTGAAAGGGGATTACACGTCATGTAAATCTCTAATGCTGTATGTTTTAAACATTTTTAGCCACTTGAATTTTTCAAATCCTATAGCTGTATTGGCTCTCAATCTCATTCCAAGAGATCTGGAAACTCCCTCTTCTATGTTTTGGGGATTCCTTTATCAAGTATTTATCTCTAACTTCCCACCTTCGATCTGTAGCGATCCATATTCGATCCAAGGTATGTTATACCTCCATTATTGGGGTCTCTTCAATATGTTTCCTCCCATTCCTTTTTGACACATGATGAATCTTTATCTCCATGTTCTAATAGAGTTTTGTTGGTTTTTTCTGGCATGGTTGTGGCATAGTGTCCTCGGGTGGATGCAGTACTTGCAGGAGGGGTGATCAGAGATATGTTCCATAATCTATTATCGTACAATGAACATTGACACCCTTTTGAGGCAGGGTATTCATTGCTTCTCTATTTATTTATGTGAAATCATAGAGCTAGCATGATTTAACCCCTTGGATCTCAATGAAATTAACCTAATAATTACTTGTACTAAATTAAATAATTGATATAGATTTCATGGAAATATTTTTGTTTTGTACTGTGATAACGCTTTGCCTCTTGTTTTACTAGATAGTGTGATATCTATGCCTTACTTGGATTAGCATGTTTTTCTTGATGGAAGTTGATAAAGATGGTAAAGACAAAATTAATTGTTAATTAATTAGCTAAAATATTAAAGAGGCATTTTTAATTAATCTAGTGTGTTTTAGTTTTAATGCTACAAGAATGTTTAAATGAATTGGCCTTCCATGAATCAATGGAATTGAATAAATATGTGAAGTATGCTGATTATTATTGATAAATAAATTAAATACATGTTAAATTAATTGTTTAATTAATTTGTGACATCTTATGCTAGCTTGATATCTAGGTTTCCTATAGTTTGAACCTATAAATAATGAAATATTTAATCCAAGATATAATAATAACTAGTTGTGTGATAAAAGATAATGCCCCTGGTAGGGTCTGAGTTTCCTGCTTGCTTGTAAAGGCTGAGTGCCTTATGATTTGAAGCCATGAGGGATCGTTGTGTGTGAATGATGGACGCCTTTCTTTATTACCAAGAGCCTGATTTCTATGTTTTTTTTTCTGATTTTGATATGATGTGAGCCTGGAGGGATGTTGTGGTATATGGGGTGGGGAGGTATAGATGTGATTTGAACCTAGGATGGCTAATCCTGAAGGGTTGTTGTGGTATATGGGGTGGGTAGGACCAGTTGTTGTGGTAGTAGTTGTTGCTTGTGATGATGAGATGCATTGGGATATATATGTGGATATCGAGGAGGACACCGGGGATGAAGGAATGGGTTGAATTTGGGCATACCCATTGATATGAAAGTTAGATGCTTGTTTGAATCCATTATTTGGATGATGACTAGGTTGTTTGTTTATCTTTTTTCCTTTCACCACTACTTGAGGCTGATGGATGTGATTGGTTTTATACATTTTTTGGAAACTTAGGATGTTTTCCTAGAGTACCTGGTAAATTGAAAATTGATAATGTTAATGAATGAATAAATGTTTAACCCATGGGGTTGGAGTTTTCTGGGATGCAATGCTGATGTTATAATTATGAGAAACTATGGATTTGATTTTCTTATGCCTGGAGGGTATGTAAATTTTTTGTGATGATAATATAATGTAATGTGTAAAATGTTAATTCTTAATTAATGGTTAATGAATTAATTAACATAAAGTAAAAATTATTAAAAGGATTAAAGTAATTTAATGTAGCTCTTTATTTGGTTGTGTGATTATAGGATATCTGATCTTAGTAGTGGCAGTCGGGAGTCCGAAATACGTTAGAAATAGTTGAGTCTAAGACTAAGTTATTCCCATAGTTTAGTTGTAAGATATATTATATGATGTACATTTTGTATTTTTATACACTACTCCACCCTTTCATTTAGGGAAAATGACACCCTAAGGATTCTGATCCCTAAGGGGTGTTTTCCCCAACATCCTAGTAGGAGGACGGATGACTGACTACCCCCTTTGTCCCTGCTCTCTTATCTTGGTAGTTACTTGTGCCCAACTCTTTTATCTTGTTAGTTACTTGTGCTAGTATGTAGGTGGTTAGTTTTCCCCATATATATGTGTGTAGAGGGATGTAATGGCTTGTGGTTAGTTTACACACATGTATTCTAGATATAGTTTCCTAAGGAATACTATAGGTATAATGTGTATAGGCTGTGATGGATTGAGGATCCTTACTCGGTATATGGGATGTGATAGCTTGAGGTATAATGCCCAATGTACGATACACATTATATATCTTGTCATGGATCTTGAAAACTACTTGGTTACCTTTGGTTATGTGTACGTGGTGGTGTGTTGCACAAGGTGCACATTGTGGTTCTTCACCCAGGTGTCTATGGGATAGCCTTTTTGGAGAGAGATGCTCAGGACGTGCGACGTTGGGGTAGAGAGGAAAACCATAGGGGAAGTGGTTGTGGGGTACCCTTGATATTCTTTATTATATTATATGCTCTTGTATGTGATATTTGGTGAGAGTATCAATGGTGAGGAAGTAAACTTGGTATACCTATTTAGGAGATGAGTTAGTTTCACCTGTTGTTCACTGTGCTTTATCCTACTTTCTTTACTTTTTGTGCGAGAGGCTCTAGGGAGGATCTTACTGAGTATACTATTATAATCACCCTACGTATATATAAACTATTTTCAGGTCAGTTAGAGTAGGTTGGTGATCAGGCTAGTGACTATTAGCTTGGGGTTTTGCAGAACATATTTGGGATTCATGGTCATCGCCATATTTTCTTTCTTTTGGTACTTACAGTTTTCCCTTCAGTTGTAGTAGTTCTTCCATGTCATCACATATGTGAACTTGGGTTTTCTTTTTTATTATAGTCTGAGCAGGAGTTGGTTGGTGTTTTTCTTATCTCCCAATTTCGCATGTGTTCTATTAGAGGGTAATGCCTCCCATCTTTGTGTTTACTATACCCCCAGTGCTAGTCACTAACCTGGGGCCTACTGGAGGTAGGACTCGGGTGTCACTATCTATATTATTCCATTTCCATCCAAGGAGGGGTACAATTTGTGGGTATGGGGTCATGAAAAAGACATTAATAGTAAGATACATCATTAGCAGGGGCGTCGAGGTGCACTTGAGTAGGTTGAGGTCATCAGGGGTAGCAAGCAAAGGTACGGTCTCCAAGGGAGCCACATGGGTGGATTGGTGAACTTGGATGGATGCGTGTAGAGGGAGGACATGTGAGGAATGGGAGAAAATCAATAATATGGAGGTGTAGAGTAGGGGGTCTATTGAATAGGGTGGAAACATCACAGAGGAGGTGTGACGATCCTGTAGGGGGTTTTCAGAAGGCATCGTGTAGGGGTGAATTCAGGAGAGGTTTGGCGCACAAGGATGCCATCGGGGGGGGGGGGATAGAGAAGGGGTGGTGTAGGGAGGGAGATGCAGGGTGGGAGATGTACAGGTAGGATAAATAGGTGTGTGTGTGGGGGGGGTGTCGCATAGGCTGGTAGAGACTGGGCATAGCAGGAGTCATAGGGGCGGAGGAAAAAACATGGGAGGAAGGGCTAGGGTTAGGTTACCTCCTATAATACCATGTAGAACCATACCCCATACGTCAATGAGAGGCGGAGACCTTTCTTTATAGATAGAGGAAAATGGTTACAAGACCTATCAAACCAATGTGGGACTCTAACATACACATAATTAGGTCCAATATTTATCATTTTTTTATAAATGAAGATAAAATCATTTGATGGTAAAAAGATAATTTTTTCAGAAAACTATTTTAAGTACAAAATGCATTTTTATTTTAATAAATTAAATTAATCACTACTGATAAATGATTTTTATGAAATGTATTGATAATATATTCAATAAAACTAACAATCATCTAATGGTCATTACTAGTCAATGAATGTGATGAAAAACATTTTATGCTTTGAAAATACATTTTTTCTAAAAATGTTTTTATGCATTTTGTACGTGGATATTAAAATTATTTTCTTCTAATTATAGAAATTTTATTTGATAAAATAAACTTTAGTTTTGTATTCAACATATCAAATTTATCTTAGGGTTAATTTTGGGGATTTTTTTAGAAGATTTATTTTTGGGTCAATAGTGAAAAAATACAGATTTTTATAAAAAATATCATTTATTTTAAAATATTTAAAAAATTCCATTCTATTTTGGGTTGGTTTTAAATTAAAATTATTCACCTTTAATTAAAAATAACCCAATTAATTCCATATGAATCAACATTATACTATATTTTGGTATAAATTCATTTTAGGCTTAAAAGCGCATTTTTCTAAAAAATAGTTTTTCATTACCTTTTTTGTTCTTATATTAAAATTAATTTCTACCAATTATACAAATTTAATCTTGAAAAATATACTTCATATTTGGAATTAGATTGATTAAGGTAAAAATTGGGTTAATTAATTTAAAAACTAAGTGATAAGGTCAAAAAATATTATCTAATTCTTATTGGATGAGACAATTTCAACCTTAATCACCATATATTTAAAATTGGATTATTTTTGTTCCAATTTACCTTGAGTAAGAAATTTATAGTATTTTAAAGTTAAGAATATTTACAAGTGTTCCACTCCCCTCACTTATAAAAGGAAATATCCTATTCTTATTTATTCATAAACTTTGAGCACTCTAGCTTAGACAAGACCTAACCAAATACTTTCAACTCTCCTCCCCACATCCTAGAGGTTCTAGTCTCTCTAAAAGACCAACCTAAATGGATTAATGTGTAAGATAAAGGAGGTTTTCAAAGAATAGGTGTAACTCTTAACTGAGTTCTTTAATGTTTATTTATTCTTCTACCTCCTTTAATCATATCATAACCATATTGATATAATAATATTAGTATCTATAATATACTAAAATTTTATTATGTTTATGGTAAAACCCTTCTTCATCCTCTTTTACATCTTATGTGAAATTAAAACATGACTCATGTGTATGCGTGGTCTACCTCCTCCATGAATCAATGTATTTTTTTTCCATCACCACCTTACACAGCTAGTTATAAAGATGGAATTAATGAATATATAATATTTTTGTTAAATTATTATGATTTTGGAAAGATAATATATTACTTAATTTCTTACCCTTTTCATCCATTGGAAAATTATAATGTCGCTCATGCATACATATGGACTACCACCTCCACGAAGCGTTGTGATTTGTTTTTCATTTGCACCTTACATTGATGATCATAAGGATGAAACTAATGAATAAATGTGACATTTATAACATATTTATGATTTTTTAAAAGTAAAATATTATCTACTTTATTTATTTTAACCCAGTATAAAAATGAAAATGCTGTTCATGTGTAAGTAAAAACTACCATCTCTATGAAATTATGTGATTCATTTTTCATAACCACCATAATTGAATGGTTATAAAAGTATATAAAATGTATAAAAATGATAATTATAAATTTTTTAAGATTTTTTAGATAATGTAACATGACCACTTTGACCATGATTAGTGCACTGATGTTACTTTTTGGTTATAAACTGAACGATAAAAAAATATCCAATGTGAACTTAACTGATTTAATAACTATATAAGACATGGGAATGAACAAAATAAAAGGGGTTATGATAAGGGAATAAAATTTAAAAATGTTCTTAATCAAGTATAAAATTAATAAAAATTTATTATCCAATAAAGTAAAGGACGTACGTGTTGAGTTAGGAGATGAGGTAAGATATTTTTCTTTAAAACATACTTTTAAATGAAATAAACTCTTTTCCCTCCATGTTTGTGTTTTTTTAATTGTTTTATATAAGTTTTATCTATACTTAAATGTTTGATAAAGGTTTTTTCTACTTCATTTTACTTTCTTTAAAAATTATTAAATGTAATATTTTTAAACGTTTTCAGTACGATACACTTTTGACTTTCTTTACAAAGTTAAAAATGAATGTTTTTTTTAATTTTTACCACATGACCACCTTTAACCACCATCATAGACATTATTAATCATAAAACATACTCTATATGTTTTCATGGATTTTAAAAGAAAATATTATTTCTTATTCTTCTAGGAAATGTTCATTTTAAGTGTTTTCAAAGAAAAATGATTTTTATCCTTATTTTTACATAAAGCTTGAAAGTATTTATGCATGTTTATTAAACAAAATATTTTATGTGATTTTATGATGTAAATGTAAGATTTTATGTGTTTTTCGCATGATATGGTTCTTAGAAATTTTATATGATAATGAGTGAGCCCAATATAGCTATCTAATGCATTGGGTATTGATGATTGAGTTAATAGGAAATAAGTTACTCCTAAGATATATGTTGGAATTAACCATGATGGTTATTCCATTTTAAGGGTTTTTATAAGGGAGATAGTAAGGATAATTTACCAAAATACCTATATAGGGTTTCAATTCTTTCTATTTATTTTAAATAAATATTTTGATATCATAAGGTAATAAAATGAACTCACGATTAAAGTAAATTTCATGAACATCTAAAGTTGAAACATTTGTTTCCATGAGTTCTCATATTTCCCCAAGTAACTTTCATGATCATGATTTTTCCTTTATGTTTGATTAAAAAATAATTTATGAAAACTTTGGTCATTTTTCATGAGTAAGTAATGATTATTTTGAGCTCAAGGTTTATTATGTAAAAAGGAAAATTTCCTAATAGGTTTTCATAAATTTTCAAAAGGACTAACGAGTTTCATTTTTTTATATCCCTTACTGATATTTGTTTTTCTTATCCTATGTTTTGTAATGTTTTTTCATAGATATTTAGGTATTATATAAAGGTCACTGGTGACACATCCCAAATGAAGAAAAAGTGTCAGGACTAAAATAGTAGTGTAAACATAAGAAGATATTTTTTTGGTAAAAATGTACATTATGTGGAAATGTCAACTATGTTATATAATAGTTTTCCTAATTATCTAAAACTATAAACCTAAAAGATCCTAGAAATATAATAACGTGATGTAATTTATATTAAAATAATAATTATAGGTTGTTAAAGGAATGAGTATTTATAGAGGATCCATCATATTTAGAGTAAAAACATGCATACCAACCACCAAAATATGTAAAAAAACATGTTTGGATAAAAAATAAAAGGTTTAAAAAAGACTCCAATGAAGAAGATTATTTTGAAAGAAATAAGAAAAGATAGAGTTTGGATTCTTTATAATAGATGTAATTCTCATATTATGGGAAATAAAAATCTACTAAAAGACATCAAATATAATAAATATTTATAATGTTTGGAAATGATTAATGCTTGAGGATTATTGGCTTTGAGAAATCCAAAATTGGAGGAAAATACATGATAAAGATGAATGTATTTGTTATTAAAGGTATTAGTCAAAATATTCTAAGTTTAAGTAATTTTTTTTGAATTGGGATGAACTATAATATTTAAAAATAAAGTGTGCACTATTAAAGAAAAGAAATATGTAATCTTGATGTAAGAAAAGTTAACAAAGGTAAATATTTACCTTATTATTAGAGAAGATAACACATGTTTTCTTACCAAGGAGGATGAGAATAAATTTCTGAATAAATGACTTAGACACTTAAGATAAAAATAATTATAAGAATTGGTGAAATATAAATACATAAGGGAATTTCCCCAAGTTTACATGAGATCACACTGATACTTGTGATGTTTTCCAAAATAGAAAGATTATTCAGAAAACATAAAAAAAGAAGAAAATTAGTCATCAAGGTTTCTATATTAGTGCATGTTGATGTTTTTATTAGAGTTGGTGTCCTAAGACCAAATATTTTTTTTAATTTGATTACATGTATATTTGATGGTTTGAATATTAATAAAATATATGATTTTATATTGGTCATTATTTTTCATGAATTTAATGTAATAATTTCGTAGAGTATTCCTCACATTGATAAGGCCATAACAGTTCCCCAATATGATTCTATGATGGGAAACATAGAATGTGATTGTTAGGTGTGAGTACTCATAAGCATATGAGGTTTTTCTTATGAAGTTCAAACTTGGTAATATTCAAGATGGGAGATTGTGTGAACATGCCTGTAAGTAGGAATTACACATGTTTTTATGTCATTAGATATTCCTATATATGAGTGTGTGTAATGGTCCTCAGACTTTAATATGATCATTAATTCATTTAATGATTCACATAATTATATTTACTGATGAAAACTATGATGACATATGTTCACAGTGAGGTAGGGTACGTTGGGTGTATCATGATTAACATGTTATTAATGGATAATTCGAGGAATGATTTTTCCATTACATATTTATGGAAGTTGATATCTTATCTATTTGATTGGAATAGAACCATAACATTAAATTCTATGGCCATGGTGTATCGATGTGTTTATTTCATATAGTCAAAGGAATAATTATTGAGTATATAGGTTGATGACATGGTTGTGAAACCTACTTGATTAGATACTATAAAAAATCAATTATATTACATAGTGAGCATTCATATGTGGTTTTCATCATTGTGACATTAAATTATTTCTCTTGGGGGCCTTGACCCATTGTTAGAAATTAATCTTAGACTTTAGTAAATCCCATCTAATGCCAATGAGATATAATCCTAGATGGCCACACACTAATTATTTCCATTGATCTCAATTAAATTATATTTTGAATTTAATAGTATAAATATTATTCTCAAGACCAAAGAATAATTTTATCCACATTTTATTGATAAAAAATATTTATTGATAAATTAAATAATTAAATTAAATATTTATTTGAGTATTTAATAAATTATGAGGAGTATAAATAGATCAAGACCATGTTTGTTGATAAATATTTATTTACAAGCCTATAAATATTATTTATTATTGCGTTTGCTGGTGCGTGCCAAAAAAAATTATCATGTGGAATGGGGTTTTTTGAGAATATAATATTATTTTAAGATATGACATCAGGTTCTTGCAGTAGGTAGGGTTTTTCCCAAGTTAAGTATCACACACCATGTGTCTGGGCCCACACATCTTGTGACCCTACCTGAGTAGCCAATCTATGTGATGAGGGAACATGGCCAAGAACCTAGGTGAAAAGACACACCTTTTCCCCCCATGGTCATGCCATGTAAAGGTACATGGCTTGGAAAACCATGTACAGGGGAGGAAATTCTTAGGTGTTCAATTAGAGTCACATATTGTGTGACCCTATGTACACATCATTCACTTTTCCTAGGAACTTATACCTTGTGTATATCCTTCTTCGGGACTCCTATTTTAGCCCATGAGTAGCTTATATTGAGTGTTTTTCCATGTGGGATGTAATGGTGGCCTTAACTCTAGCATCATATATATGACATGAGGTGTTTCAAGTATGATACTTCTTCCTGTAACATTTGGCTGATAACAGTAATCAGGTGTAATCATCGAAGAGGTGTCAAGGTTGGTACTCCCCTAAAGCACCAGGGCGTGGGTTCCCCATATGATTTATACATGTAAAGTAGGTGACATAAATTATATTACAATGGGTAATGGTTTTTTATATATAGAGTGGTACTTGGTATCTCCCAAATTTACCCAAGATTTTAGGGTTAAGCGGTCGCTTGTCGTTTAGCTTGGGTTGTCGAATCCTCAGATACCTAAGAAGTAAACTATAGACACGTACATTCTATGGATTATTTTTTGATATTAAGTGGCCAAATTGGGTTGATTTTACATAGTTTTAATTTAATTATAAGTTAATTAAGTGAATTAAATTTAAAATAATGAGTTGATCCTAGGTTATCACTTGGGGTGGATTGGATGGATTCCCTTTTCAACTATTTCAATTTCTTATATTTGAGATGGGTTCATTTAAGAGGATAAAACAACATCATAACTTACTAGTTTAATTCCTAAAAATCCTAATACTAATAACCTATACACTTAAAGGATAAAAGTTTTGATCACTCCAAGGTAAAGGTTCGTATTATCACTTGAAGTGTGTGACCTTAAATTCAACAAGGACGAAGGAGTTTAAAGATCTTCAAACAAAATTATCAATTAAAAGAAGTGATTAAACATTAATGGAGTGATAAATAAAATACAATACCACCCATTTATACTCTATTGGATCAAACCATAAGTGGGTTATCCTTATATTTATGATATGGTTTCAATGGAAGCAGTAAGTAGACACATGAGGGAGGAATTGAAAAAGTAAAAAAAAAACGACAATGAAATAACGATCACTCCACCATTGTGTGATAATTTCACAAGGTTTTGTGTGAATAAATTAACACCTTGAGAAAAAAATATCAATGTGATATGAATAAAAACATAATAATATGAGAATAATAACTTTTATTAAGAAACTAAGGTGAGTTGAATAATTTACATGAGAAAGACAAACTCATGGCAAAAAAATCATAGCATAACATTACAATTAAACAAAGCACCAAATATGATCAATTCCTTCACCACCACTACCTTAAATAGGAATTTAAAGAGTCATGGGTTGATATACCAATATTACAAATAATACCACTTGAGTATGCTAGGCCTAGGGTGGTGGAAAGTAAGGGAGAGTGGCCTTATTTATCCTAGACCCAAAGTGGCACCCAGCTTGCATCCACCGAACAAAGGCACCGAAATGACATTCAAGATAGCCAAATTAGAGTGGTACATAGCATAATAAAAGGTATACCTAGATTTTTACTAACCTCCTGTAAAATTTCAGATCAAATAGATTTTTTTGTGAGATATGATCGAAATGGTGGGATATTTTTCTTGGCTGTAGAATCTATCCCAGAATTTCATCTTCAACTTTGGATGCCTATAAATCCATTAAAACATTCTAATTAGATATTGTAACTATTTTATGAAATTTTACCCTCGATTTAATCCGTCTTAAGTTCAATTTTAAGATTTATTGGGCTTGGATATTGTCCGCTACAGTGGTTTTATTGGGCTGTTGTTCAGTTCACTTCGCCCAGAATGTTGTTAGTTCAAGGCCCACTTTGGTGGTCTTCCAATACAAATCTTCAAACACTAAAAAAGTATGAATTGTTCCAAATTTAATTATAAAACTGAAAATTAAATATGAAAATAAAATCAAGACCATTGGGTATTTTATATGGTGTTCAAAAATGTACCTTGTAATAGTGCATTTTAAAAATGACTTACAATCATAATGTGAAATGATGTTCAAAGTGTAAAATAAACTAAAATGGTGTTTATGAATAATTAATAAAATGAATATTATATATATTAACAGTTAATATTAGCCTCATTCAGTGGATAATCACACCCCCCAACTTGAGTTTTTCTAGTCCTGAGAAAAATATATGAAATTTGAATTCCCTTTTCCAAAAACATTTTAATAAAAAATGATCACCAAAAACCCTTATACCAAAAAATTATGAAACCCATAAAAATATTTTAATATAAGATATTTTTATAAGAATATCCCAATCCCAAGCCCATTCCTTTGTTCAAATTCATCTATATATTCCATCCAATATCAATTAAGCACGATGATGTATTGTGTATCACAATAGACATGGGGGTTCATATTTATTCAAGGGGGAAATGATAGAATTTCTAGGTAGAATAACATTTCAATATTAAGATGAGTATTCAATATATATATATATATATTGCAATTTTTTCATGGTAATTGAAATTTTACTCAATAGAGTCAACCCATGTAGCATGACTTTGCCAATGACTCCCAGACTCAAAGACCTTAGGGCACCAAGTGAAGCCCACATACCCAGGAATCATATTGAGTTAACTCAGTAAAAAAAAGTCAAATTACCACAAATAGAGATAAAATTACTAACTCTGGGCCAGAAAACTATTGAGTCATGATCCCCAACTGCCAAAATCCATGCATTAGGTCATTTCACCGCTTTACATGCAAATTTATTATTATTTTTGAATTGTTTTCTTGAATATTCATTTTAAAACTAAAATGATCACCAAACCTATGATATTTATTTGGGGGACCCCATGAACTCAAACTAATACCCCACTATCCAAAGGACATGTGTTGTGATCTTTTTTTATTTGGATGAAAATATAAATGATGAAATATCACATTAGACAACCACACTTTCCAAAATCTATGCTCATGAAATTATACATGGATTAAAATAAAAATAAGGGCATGCTAAATTATTTTATATTTATTTTTAAAGTTTTCAATGTGTATTATCATGTTGAAAGTTAAAGTAATTTTGTTTCCATTTACACACATTTTTTATTTCATAAGTATTTTTTTCCTTTCACCCCCCCAACTTAGAATAACACTGTCCCTAGTGTTTAAAGAAAATAAAAATTAGAAGGGGGTAGAGGAGAGGAGTTGAAATAGGATATTAAAAATGAGAATCATGTAATGAAGTCACCTGGTAGTTGAAGTTGACATTCATGCTTCTCTAATTGAATCCTTTGATATCCATGTCACTCACATAGTTCCATATTAGAATAAGGAAAAAAACAAATAAACAAAACAAAATAATATATATATATATATAAAGTAAAATATAAGTATATATACAAAAATTATATAATAAGGAAGCACTATAAGATGTAGGTCAGTGGAAAGCACGTGCCCCTATCTCCCTTTAGTCCCAGGTTCGAGTCCTCATAGCTTTTTCGGTTGTGATGGGGTTTTCCCCATGACCTACGACGTGACCCTTTAATTTTTTTTAACTATTTGTTTTGGTATTTTTCTTTTAACCCACAAACACATAAAAATAAAATAAAATAAACTGATGATAAATTTTCTTCTTTTTAAATTTCCGGGTAAGGTATTACTCAGGGATCACACCATGTGACACAGATGAATACGACACTCCCATTTCATACCCATTCATACTCATAATAGAATAATAGGTAAAAATTCTAATGTACTATCATATTCTGAGTTGATTAATTAAGTAATTTTTTTAAATATAAAAATGATTCATTAATCTTATTTGAAAAAAATGATTCAAAATGATTGGAAACATAAAAACCATGAGTTTCCTCCCATGCATCACTTTTGTTTAATGTCATTAGCCCGACATGGATCCTAAATCTATCAATTTTTTCCCGGTTCATAGGTTGGCTCAGTTAATTTAACCTCTGTTTCCTGTTTATTGAATGATTTAATGAATGGTTTTAACCTATGACCATTTACTTTGAAAAAGTGATCACTTGTGGGATCCTGAATCTCTACCATCCCATGTGGGTACACATGATGTACTATGAACGGACCTGACCATCTAGACTTTAACTTTCCCAGTTGTAAATGAAGTTTTGAACTATACAAGAGAAAAAATTTTCCCGGTTCAAAGTGTTTAACTTTGAGTTTCCTAGATTGGTAGGCTTAAACTATAGCTTTATTTATCCTTGAATTTTCATAAGCCTTCATCCTAAGTTCCTCAAGTTAATTAAGATCTATTTTCCTCTTTTCTTTGGCCAAAGAAATGTCAAAGTTCATTTTTTTGATTTCCCAAAAGGCCTTATGCTCAATTTCAATAGGTAAGTGGCATGCTTTTCCATAAAGAAAACTATATGGTGACATTACTAGGATGGTTTTGAATGCTGCATGATATTACCAAAGGGAATCCAAAAGTTTCTTGGACCAATATTTCCTAGAGGGATTGACATTTTTTTCAAGAATTTACTTAATCTCCCTATTTTCTAACTCAGATTGACCATTGGTTTGAGGATGGAACTTAGTGGAATCTTTACGAGAAATCCCATAATTATACATGAGTGAATATAATGGGAAGTTGCAGAAATGGGTTCCTCAATCACGGATTATAGCCCTAGGAATTCCAAATCTAGAAATTATGTGCTCTTTCAGAAATCGGATCACAACATAATGGTCATTGGACTTGGTGGGAATAGCCTCAACCCATTTATAGAAATAATAAATAGCTAATAGTATGTAGAGTTATCCCCTAGAGTTTGGGAAGGGTCCCATGAAATCAATTCCTCAACAATCAAAGATTTAGACGACCAGAATGGGAGTGAGGGGCATTTGATTCCTTTTGGTAATGGATCCTAATTGTTGAAATTGAGGACAACTTTTTCAGAATTAAAAAGAATACTTAGTGAGGTTAGGCTAGTATAAAAAACTTTGGAGGACCTTTTAAGTGGTTTTCTTTGTGGAAAAGTGGCCTCCACATGCCTCTTCATAACAAAATTTTAGAATGGACTATTTCTTAGACTTTAGAACACATATCCTAATGATTTGATCAGGAAAGAACTTTAAGAGGTAAGGATCATAAAACACATAGTGTTTGACATCATAAAGGAATTTACTATTATCTTGGGTCCTTAGGAATTTTGGAATGCCACCCATCACCAAATGGTTTACTATGTTAACATACCATAGGCAATCACTCACAAAATAGAGGTGATCATCAGGAAATGAATCAGACACCGAAAGGTGATGCGAGTTGTATTTGAATTCCATCCTAGATAGAAGATCAGCTAAAAAAATTTCAACACCCTTTTTATCATTAATGGTTAAATAGATCTCTTGAAGAACCCTACTAATCAATATAGCCTTGGAATCTTGTTTTTGGAAAAGTTATTTTAGGGCTAAATGGTCGGTGAAGACAATGATGGGTGATCCTAAGAGATAGAACCTAAATTTCTCTAAGGAAAATATAAAAGCAAGCAAATCTTTCTCAGTGGTGGTATAGTTTATTTGTGCATCATTTAAATATTTTTTTGCATAAGCAATGACACTTGGAGTTTTCTCACATCGTTTTCCTAAGACTTCTTCTACAATGAAGTCACTAACATCACACTTGATCTCAAAATTAAGTTTCCATTTTGGATATTGCATGATAGGTTGATAGATAAGAGTTGACTTGAGTGTAGAGAATGATTCCTCACAGATTTCTGTCCATAAAAATGGAGCATCTTTCACCAATAGATCATAAATTGGTTAAGAAATAGAGTTGAAATTCCTAATGAACCTTATATAGAAACCAACATGTCCTAATAAGGACCTTAATTCCTTAATATTTTTAGGATAATGAAGGTGAATAATGATGTCAACCTTAGCTTTATCAACTTAAATCCCTCTAATAGAGACCAGATGGCCTAGAACAAGTCCTTTGTTTACCATGAAATGGAATTTTCCCCAATTTAGGATGATATTATTATCCTCACATATTGACAAAACCCTTTATACATTTATAATTAATCCCTCAAAAGTATCCCCAAATATGGAGAAGTTATCCATGAAGACCTCTAAATAATCCCCCACCATGTCCGAGAAGATTCCCATCATGCACTGCTGGAAGGTACCAGGAGCATTACATAACACAAATGGAATGCACTTTAAGGAAAAAGTTCCAAATGTACAAGTGAATATTGTTTTTCCTTGATCCTCTAAGGATACCTCGATTTGATTATACCCTGAGAATCCATTTAGGAAGCAATAGAATTGATGTCTTGCTACTCGCTCGAGGACTTGATCAATAAATGGAAAGGGGAAATGGACTTTCTTGGTACAAGAGTTGAGCTTCCTATAGTCAATACTGACTCTCCATCCACTACTAACCCTTGTGGGGAGAAGGTCACCATCCTCATTGGTGATCACGGTGATTCTAGATTTATTTGTGACAACTTGAATTGGTCTTACCCACTCACTCTCAAAAATGGGGTAGATTATACCCGCTTTCAATAAATTAAGAATTTATTTCCTTACCACATCCATAAGATTTGGATTGATTCTCCAATGAGGTTGGAGACATGGTTTTGATTCAGATTCATGAACAATCCTATGATTTCCAATGAGTGGGATAATCCTAGGAATATCAAAAAGGGTCCATCCAATTTCTTTCTTATGCTTTCTTAGGACATCTAGAAGCATCATCTCTTGATTGACTTCAAGAGAGTATGAAATAACAATAGTAAAGGCTCTATTGTCCCCTAAGAATTCATACTTGATTGATGAAATTAGGACCTTAAATTTTAGATCATATTGGTTATCACTTTCCAAAAAAGGATGGGACTTTGTATTGAACTCAGTTTCTTTGTTCAGATTTCTTGATATAATTAGTTCCATGTGAACAAAATTCTTATCCACTAAATTGGACAGATCAATGTCATGAATGGGTATGGACTCAATGTTATTAATTTAACCAATGGTATCATTCACTGGTGATTTGATAAAATCATCAAATGAGCTATCTAAAAGTGATTCAATCCAAGGATACAAATTTCCATCATGTAAAAAAATAAAATCAATATCTTCTTGACTTAAACATTATTTAGTAATTCCTTGACATTCCTTGAGTTCAATATCAACACTACCAATACAATTAACCTTATGTATATCTTCATCATCCCTAATTTGAGAGTTTTCATTATAGATGTTTAGATCAAGGCTCATGTTTCCAAAGGTTATTGTCATGTTCCCATTTTTAACTCAAATGATTGAGTTGATTATTGATAAGAAGGGACGACCAAGGATGATGGGGTTTTTCTCCCTAGTACCTAAGCTTGGGTGATTTTCAAGGACAATGAAGTCATCAGGGTAAATGAAAATTTCAACTTTCACCAAAATAACCTTTAATATCCCCTTAGGAACTCAAACACTACAATCAGCAAGTTGAAGAGTGACAGATGTGGGTTGGAGTTATTCGACCCCTAACTGAAAATACATGGCATAAGGAATGAGATTCACACTAGATCCAATATCACAAAGGTATTTGAAATTTTGTTTCTCTCTTATCTCAACATTGATGTATGGACATGTATGGAGATTTCAAATTGGGCCTTTGAGCGGCTTCTCCCTCCCCCCGTGATGCGCTAGGGTTTCCCCTATTTGAAACTCTCCTCCTACCCTCCTCTGGTGCTTTGCGGTGTTTCGTTGTCGGCCCCTTGGGATCTTGGAGTCACACTTCTCCTCCGCGGTGGTTCCTCCGGCGGAGGCGTCTCTTCATCGGGCCCGGTTGCGGCGAGGATTACCGATGGCAGTTCTTCTGCATCGGCTTCAGATCTCGTCGGGCCCAAGACTGGTGAGGCTCATCGTCGGCTCTGATTTTTACCCCGATGGTTGCTCCAGCGGCAGCGTTTCTCAGCGAGGCTTCCTAGTGGCGGTTCATTGGTTTTGGCTTCAGATGTCGTCTGAACCGGGGCCGACGAGGGTCAGCGGAAACTTTGGTGTTCCTGAGGTGGCGTGGCCTAGGTCCATTGATGCTCAGAGGGGGGAGGTTATGGATATGATCTTTTGAAGTTTTAATCTGGTATTGCAGGTTTGAAAGTCGTTTGATACCATTGGTGTAGTTGAACGGCTGTGGTTGTCTGTGGAGGAGGGTGCAGCGGCAGGACAACCCAATCTTCTTTGTTCAGGTTTTTTCAACGGACTTTTGTGGATGGGTTCTCCCCATAGGTCTATCTCACATCGCTTGAGGTTTAGGAGAACTCCTGTTTGCGGGTTGTGGATTTGGGATGGTGTTGATGGTCACACCGGTGGACGTTCGAAGAGGCTCGATCTAAGGTTTGGTCAACTGTTCTGTTGTTTGTGTTCCTTGGTTCGTGGTTTCTTAGTGAAAGTTTTTGTTTGAATGATTTAATGGTTTGTTTTGGTGTGATGAATGTTTTTTTATTTCATGAGTGGTGGAGTGGTGGAATGGTAAAGTGTGGAAATGATGAATTGATTTAGTAGTGACCTGTGGTGAATTGGTGTAGTCATGAAGTCTTGTTTGGTTTCTCACTTTTTCCTCAAAAGTGTTTGGATAATAAAAAAATTAATTTTCAGTCAGTCAGTGATGTATGGACATCCTGGATCTTTCAACTTTGGAGGGATGGTCCCTTGAATGGTGGTACTCACATTAGCAGCTAAAGGACTTGGTTTTATGTGAAAATTTCCTTTTAAAGGTGTACAAGTACTTAAGGTACTTTGAGTAAGAAGGAATGGTTTGTATTAAATCAAGAAGGGGTATGTTTAAATTAACCTAAGAGAAGATTTCCTTCAAAGTATCATTTAGTTCTGGTTTAGTTTTTCCTCTCATGAGTTGAGGGAATGGAGAAGGTTGTTTGATTGTTTAGTGTGGTTGTTGTTCCTTTACATTCTTATTGGGTTTTTTCAGAATCTATGGGTGGTTATTCATCATTTTCATGCATTGTTGAAGATTTTAATGGTTATAGAATAGCTTATTCCAATTTCTAAATGGATTTCCCACTTCTTGAAATAGTCACTTATTTGATTTGTTCGTGAGAGGTTTGTGTGTAACTGGGTTCTCCCCTTAAAGTTGAGGATGGTACCACCTGAGTAGGCATGGGTGAATTCCCTATTTTTATGGTTTGCAGTTCATGTTTAAGGTATGAGACTTATGAGTTCATTTTCTCCATTTGTTTACATAGCTGTTCAAGGATTGGTAGAGAGAAAAATTGGGTAAGGGCTTGTGCTGGTTGGTTTATCCCAAGAGGATACTTTGGTTATTGTATTGGTTGTTGAATGGGTTAATGGATGAGTTGTTGGTATTGGATAGAAGGGTGTTGGTATTGGACTGGTTGTGGTTGGAACTGGTTATGGTTTTGAAAATTTTGTGGAGGGTACGGGTTTGGTCCTTGTGGCTGACTAGATTGTTGGTTGGGTTGTTGGTTATCTTTCCAATGGAATTCTAAATGGTCATTATACCTTGGATTGAAAGTGTTTTGGTACTGTAATATTATTAAAGTTCAGAGAATTTAACTCCACTAGTGGTCCTCCTAAAAGAACATCTTTAATGGAAGGGATGGTTGGGCAGTTGTCAGTCTTGTGGTCATGTTTGTCACAAATTGTGCAAACAAGGTCAACAATTTTAATTTCATGGACCTTCCTAAGATCGATCTCCTCGACCTTCATAGTGAGTGCAGAAAGTTTCACCCTAAGGCTTTCCTCCTACCTAAGTGTGTTAATTACACTATATTTAGGTGGATTCTCATAGTAATGTGATATTTTCCATGTTTGGTTTTGTTCGGCCAGTCCTTCTAGATACTTGTAATCATCATTTGGGGCTTTGTTTTTGAAGCTTCCATTACACATCATGTCAATGAATTTTTTTTCCAAATCCCAACCCTTCATATAAAATTCAAACTTGTTCTGGGATTTATAATCCATGTTGAGGTACCATTTTGAGTGTATCTTTTAACTTTTACCATGTTTCATAGAATGACTCTCCCTCTTTTTCAAAAAAGTTTTGGATGCGCTTTTTAAGTGCAATTATTTTGTGGTGGGGAAAATATTTTTTGAAGAATTATCTTTGTAATTGGTCCAAAGAGTTGATGGATGATGGTATAAAATTTTTTATTCATTTTTTATCTCGATCCTTAAGTGAGAAAGGAAATATCCCCATCTTATCTGACTCAAGTTGATGTGGTGGGCACATGGTTTCAACAATGTTGTTGAACTTCTTAACATGAAGGTATGACATTTCCAATTCCATACCATGGAAGGTTGGAAGGTGGTTTAAGACATGAGTTTTGAAGACATAGTGGGATTATCCTAGGGAATAATTCCCAATTAAATATGGTACATTGGTCTAGGTATGTGTGTGGCAGTCATTCATGGTTTCATCGACTGCATTCCCCAAGTTTACGGCTGCCTCATTTGGATTTACATTTTGGTTCTCACCTGGGTTTATGAGTTGATTTATTTGAAGACCCTCCATTAAAATTGGATCAATTTTTGAATCTAGAGTATTAGGAATATTTGGATCTAATGGGAAGATACCCATAAGTGTTCTTGACTCCCCAACCCCAAGACTTTCCACCCTAACTAATCTATTTGAGTTATCGTGGGTGTAGGCAGACATACACCAAAAGAAAAAAAAACAAGAAAGGGAAAAGATAAGAGAATTTGGGGTGAGAAAAGAGAAATGGGGGAGAATAGAATTATTGTTTAGATGACTTACTTGGGTCCTAAAAAATGGTTCCAAAATTTTGTCTCTCCCAAATGTACCCAAGATTTTAGGGTTATGCGGTCTCTTGTAGTTTAGCTTGGGTTGTCGAATCCTCACAGACCTAAGAAGCAACCTATAGACATTTACATTCTATGGATTGTTTTTGGATATTAATTGGAAAAATTAGGTTGATTTTTGATAGGTTTAAGTGAATTATAAGATACTTAAGTGAATTTAATTTAAAATAATGAGTTAATCTAAGGTTATCACTTGGGGTGGATTGGATGCATTCCTTTTTCAACTATTTCAATTTCTTATATTTGAGATGGGTTAATTTAATAAGATAAAAAAAATCATAAATTATTGTTTTAATGCCTACACACCCTAATAATAATAACCTATACACTTTAAGGATCAAAGTTTTGAGAACTCTAAGGTAAATGTTCACATTATCACTTGAAGTGCGTGACCTTAAATTCAATAAGGAAAAAGGAGTTTAAATATTTTCAAACAAAATTATCAATTAAAATAAGTGATTAGAAATTAACGGAGTGAGAAATAACATCCAATACCACCCCTTTATACTCCCTTGTATCAACCCATAAGTGGGATAGCCCTCCATTGATGCTATGGTTTCAATGGAAGTGGGAAGTAGACTCATGAGGGAGGAATTGAAGAAGTAAAAAAAAACGACAATGAAATAACAATCACTCCACCGTTGTGTGATAATTTCACAAGTTTTGGTGTGAATAAATTCACACCATGAGCTAATGGTATCAACATGATATTAAAAAAACATAATAATAGGATAATAAGAACCTTTATTAAGAAACTAAGGTGAGTTGAACAACTTACATGAGAAAGACAAACTCAAGGAAACAAAATTACAGCATAACATTACAATTAAACAAAGCACCAAAGATGATAAATTCCTTCACCACCACTGACTTAAATAGAAATTTAAAGAGTAATGGGTCAATCTAAAAACAATACAAATAATCCCACTTGAGTATGGTAGGCCTATGGTGGTGTAAAGTAAGGGAGAGTGGACTTCTTTATCCTTGACTCGAAGTGGCAGCTAGCTTGCATCCACCGAAAAGGGGCGCCAAAATTACCTTCTAGATGGAAAAATTAGAGTGGGCCATAGAATAAGAAAAGGAATCCCCAGATTTATACTAACCTCATGTAAAATTTCATACCAAATAGATTTTTTTGAGAGATATGATCGAAATGGTGGGATGTTTCTCTGAGCTGCAGAATCTAGCCAAGAATTTAATCTTCAAATTTGGACACCTAGAACTCCACTAAAAAATCTGAATTAACTATTTTAACTATTTTATGAAATGTTACTCTTGATTTACACTATATTTAGTTTAATTTTTAGATTTATTGGGCCTGTATCTTGGCCGATACAGTAGTTTTATTAGGATGATTTCCAGTTAACTTCTCCCAAAATGGTGTTAGTTCAAGGATCACTTTTGTGGTCTTTAAATGTGAATCTTCAAGTACTCAAAAAGTATGAATTGTTCCCAATGTAATGAGAAACCTGAAAATTAAATATGAAAATAAAATCAAGACCATTGGGTATTTTATATGGTGTTCAAAAATGTACCATGTAATAGTGCATTTTAAGGACTTAAAATCATAATGTGAAATGATGTTCAAAGTGTAAAATGCACTAAAATGGTGTTTATGAATAATGAAGAATATGAATATTATATATATTAGCAATTAATATTAGCCTCATTCAATGGATAATTAGTACTACCCCATAATCAAGCTCTGGAGGGGAGTAATTACTCCACTGGAGATAGTTCTCCCTTGGCTGTAGAGTGCAGTAGTGAAGAGATATCCCTACACTCTAATTCTTGTGAGGTTGTTAATGGTGATTGGCCTCAAATAAAGAAATTTGGGAACTATAGTATGAATCATCATTCTTAGTTGTCTATAAGGATAGAGATACTATTTCTCTCTTCATTTTGGTTTCTTTATGATCATATCTGATGTTTTATTTTATTTCTCCTTTATGTCTATGGGTTGATCTGGATATTTTTATTCTATTGATTCCCTATTGGTTTTTGGGGAATCCTACTAAGTATGTTTATACTCACCCCTTCTTGGGACACACACACACACACACGTTTCATGTCTTATTAAAATGACAAATAGATCAATGGTGACTTTAGTGAACCTAGTACTTGTAGATCATAGCGGTACTTTGAGGTGTTATCCATGTTTAGTTTTCAGCCTCAGGTATTGTAATCCATGCTCCTTTCATCTTTTCCCCTTTTTTTCTGGTTGTTGTCAGGTTGGGACCTCTTTTTGGGTTGGGTGTGTATTTTTACCTTTTATATCTTTTATATTACCTTACTACACTTTTATGTATTCTTCTAGAGTTTTTTACATGCATTGATTACACTCTAGACGTTGTAGTACTTTACTATATCTCTGCACAATTATATGGAGATGATTGTGTGCGTATGTTTAGGTACTTTAGGATTAGGCTTCCCATTTTTTTATATGCCTACTTAGTGATTTTCGTCATCCCCTAACCTATTGGAGGTGTGCTGAGGGTGTCACCCTTGGATTACTATTATCCCAAGGGGATCCCAGTGGGTCAAGTCACGACAATGAGTAACTAGTGTGTGAAACACATTGATCTCATATGAAAATGAATGGGTGTACCCTCTAGCACTGACTAATCATATAAAATCCAACTCAAAATTTCATGAGACACACATCATCAAACTAGGATGACGTGCCAAAATCACTGACCATGCTCTAAGACATGCCAATTTATTAATAAAACTCCATGCTTAGCAGCCATCCAATGCTATAGTAAAACTAAAGTGTATACCCATGCTTGAATCTCACTTTTGAAGTGAATTCCAAAAAACAAGTTCAGGAACATAAATGGTCCTTTCCTTCAAAATCTCACTTTGATACCAAAAGCACTCTAAGGGTTTCATGCCCTCAGGGAAAATTGTTCTTGACCAGATCATATATCTCGGGCCTACCCCACCCACTCTATCAATATCAAGTCATCTCCATTCCTGCATCCCATACCCAATAACACCTCCTCATGCTTCCCATCTTTAAGACACACAATTTCCCAGGATGACCTATTTCATGGGTTTCCCTCTAGCTTCACTAATCTCTGACTCACTAAATGCTAAGTCACATCTCAAATATTACTAGGGTCTCCCACCTAGCCCAGAATTCAGGTCTCATGTAGGTCACAACCCATAGAATAACACATCTAATATAATCAAACATTTCAAAACATCCATCCCCAGGGGTGTAGATCCATCACAAGCATCAAAGTACAACTCACCATCCCAACAAGCACTAATTCTGACCAAACATCCACCTATGGGACTGCTCCTTTGTGAATTATGATCTCACCAGTCAACATCACCACAAACAATTACATCATCTAGGATGACCCATATCCATAGAGAACATGACCTATAGATTGGTTAAATAGAATGTCATTCCAAGGTATATAATAAAACTTCATATAGGTTGTTTTTGACACTTTAAATAACTGATATGGAATACTAACAACCCACTAGGGGTTTCTAATTAAGACACCAGGTTCCCTAGTGGCCCATTAGGATCACTCCACATCCCCTACACCGAGGGGCCACATCATCATCATTGATAAGCATCTCACCATATATCCACATGACCATCCATTAGAAGAAAATGCATCTACAAGTTGGTAGAACTGAGTAGAATGTCACCAAGTACTTATATAGTAAAAACCTCTATGATAATTTGTTGAAACTTTAAACAATTGAACCTCTCACCAATGATAAAAATCACACTAGTATACCCCCAATATTCCTTGTTAATCCTATTTTCCAAGAATAATGAATGAGATGCCTCTTACCTCCATGATCCAAGAGAAAAAAAAAATCTAAAAATGGTCTCTTACCAACATGCCAAGAGGTAAAAATACAAAAACTCATAAATAAAAACACCATGCGCATCACCCGAGGTGAAAATAATATAAAAATATAATATTTCAAATTTATAACATCAATCCCATCCCCAAAAACCTAGAATTCCAACCGAAAAGGGTGGGCATGATGCACCAGCCCAATATCCATCACAGGCTCCAACACATTCCTATATATTTTGACTATCATATCCCTAAATATTAAAACAAAAGGAAAAAATCCCCTGATATCACTTGGTAATGTCCCTCTACCTCATACCACTGAATGATGTCTGAACCAATAGTCACCATGGTACCTCAGGTGTGCCTCCCTATACACCAAAAGATGTCGATTAATAGTGGGGTCTATAGAAATATCATGGGGATACTATACCCCCTAAATCAGAGTGCACAATAATAAATAAACAAACAAAAGTTATACAAATCAAATTACATGATAAGAATAAAAATATACTGAACAATGAAGCAGTAAACATAACATGAAAAATAATAAATGAAATATAGTGAGGCCCAAATAACCACATCATACACATAACAGATGGATGCACACTAGGCTAGTCCCATGAACATACTGAAATAAAAGAAAATAAATACATTGGATTCATGAAACCATCAAGCCTCAATTAATTCCAATCTGCAAACCCATTCGAGCCATCCTGCTCAACCATGCTAGGGTCATGGGATGACCTGTGCTTACAATGAATATGTGAGGGTTACTTGGGTACCCATGTGCAGTGGATACATGATCATGGCATGAATAAAAAAATCGACAGGGAACCACCAACATGGTCCCATAATATACCATTAATGTAGTGAATGTTCATGTGATATTCTTAGAATAAAATAAATTAGTGTTGTAACTAAATAAACCAACCATGATACCTACTTTGACCCAATGATGGAATGTCTTTGATCATGTCACATGGACTGTTCCAAACATAGTACCAAAATCACCAATAGGGAGTAAGCACATAACTTGGATTAAGCTTAATTACTATCATCGATCCTTGGGTCTATGATCCTAATCGACCATACCTACTCTGTCCGGTGTTGTGGTGTTGCTGAGCATGTTGTGTGATCATTCCAATCAATATAAAAAACCTGGTTCACCTCACAGTATACTTAATAGGTATCATAGACCTCCTCTATAAGAGTTTTATCCACCAATAATAATCCAATTAGTAAAAAAACCCTCCCATAAGAGTGTTTTTTCATCCATGGAATACACTATATAATCATCTCATCCCTCCCCCATGGGAGGATTCTCATTTAAGGCATAACCCTATATGTATCTCAGCTAAGGAATAAGACTATAAGTACCATATAACTAGGGACAAGATCACCCTGGTATACCAGACCAGTCATACCTCATCATATAATAGTCCCTTGAAAGATCACAAGCCACAAGCCCCCACCAAAAGACCCCTGTCACGATTGCACATGGAAGACCACTCTAAACATCTCATCTCCAACCATGACATCCCAACCAAGTTCACAATTGATCCATGAATATTTCTAGATATTATTTAAAAATTACCTAAGTAATATACCATGAAACACCTCAAGAATTAAATCATAACCATGGGTGGACCTATTCCCAACCCTTCATGCAAACTAAGGCCAGACTCCTCAGAGTGTGACCTAGCTCACCACAACCTAAACAAACTCAAAACATTGATAAGGGCTCTAAGGAAACACCTTTTATAATATCTACCAATTATCACATTCTCCCACTTATGTTAATATATAAAAGGGGCACCCATAGGGGTCATCTAAGTCCTCAATATAGCAGAGGCATCCCACTCGAGATCCTTAACCATGACTAGTTTTTCAGGCCTATATTCAATGCTCGAAGTATATTCAATCCTTCAGCACCACCGAAGTTATATCACAGCCTCACATGCCTTAAGGGTAATCCATACCAGAGAAAGTATAGAGATATGGATCAATTCATTCCTATAAGTATAAAGTCACTCTATATTGGTCATGTCACCCATCCTAAGTCTATTATGCCTATAGTCAATCTACCTAGGCCAAAACATCTCAAGGATCCACACAGTCCTACTAGGGTCATCCATATCAAGTCTTATTACACCCCACTCTTGGGGTGTCCTTGATTTTGGGTCCATATCTATTCCAAGACTCATCCATTGGTGG
This sequence comes from Viscum album, assembly GCA_963277665.1. NCBI lineage: Eukaryota > Viridiplantae > Streptophyta > Magnoliopsida > Santalales > Viscaceae > Viscum > Viscum album. The sequence goes on along the minus strand of OY728150.1, from coordinate 365,347,135 downwards.
TCAAGGCATCAAGCCATTTCTTAAGGTCCTTAGTGGCCTTGTCACTTTATATCTTTGTTTACAGGTGCTCACTCAAATCTAAAAATTTAATATAAATTTAACTATTTAAATTAAATTAAAAAAATTAATAATAATAATTCCATCACCTTACAATGAGGTCACATGAACCCAGATGCATATATGCAACATGAATCAATCCATGGGGATAATATGAGGATCACCTACCTCATTCTATAGCTTTTACAATCATTTTCCAAAGGCTGGAAGCCGATGTCAAGGCCCATCCAACCCCATCAAAGATCATCCAACCATCCCAAGCTTCTAAAAAGCACCAAAAAAAAAAATAATTAATTAATTATAATCAATTTATAGTTAATTTTTAAAAAATAAAATTGAAATATAAATTAATTGGATTTGGAATAAATGTTGAAATATCACTGGAATACCTCGTTGCATCAGAACTGTAATCATATGAACTCCAATGAACTATGATGTTCCCCCCAACCTCACATTTTGATAAATACCTAACACATGGAATAAATTTCATTAGAATTTATATTAAAATTTTATAGAGAAACCTTATAAAAATTTATACGATGATGTACCTTTATTGAATCAATGAGCAGTGGTACCCATACATTATCTAAGGACATCCTCAACTTAGGCTGAGTAGAAGCCCCATCCATATCATATGATTCAACCATGTTCTGATGGAATTGAAGCCAAAACCCTAATCCAGAGAAGTTAAATCGATATAAGACTAATGGAAAATAAGGACAGAGGCTGAAAAGATGAGACTTACCTTAAAGTCCAATGGATTGCATCCAAGAACCCTTAAAAACTGAGGGTAAGGTAGATAGAAAATAAATTTTATGATATCAAACCTAGCATGATATAAAAGTCTCTATCCTAGAATCAATTCATCTTATAAACTTTAGTATACAACCATTCATAATAGAAAAAATTTATAACTATTAATATAATAGGGAATAAGTTTTAAACAAATAAACAATTAAAATATTTAATCATGAGATAAAAATTTATAAATAATTAAAAAAATGAAAACTAATTATAAACCCTTTTATAATTTCAGCTTTAACATTATGGAAATTCCATAATTTTGAATATAAAATCTTTATATACTTTCCAATATTAACTCTTCCATATTTTTGATTATATGGAATTTACTTTTAAATATATGATATTATATAAATTATAAACTATTTATAATTCAATTTCTATTATGTATTTTTTTTACATAATCTAAATATCATATACTTAATTATTATTAAAAACCTTGATGTGACTTAAATAATATCCAATTATAGCCTCTTTAATTTGAAAATTTTCAAATTAATTAATTATAAAATAAATATGAATATCAAGGAAATTTAAAAAATAAATAAAAAATTTATTTGTTTTCCAAGGCATGAGACATTTATGAACCATTCATAAATAAATTCTAATTATAATTTTTTTATAAATTATCAAGAATAAAAACATTTTATATTCATTTCAATATGAAACCCTTCACATTATATATAAAATAACATTTATATGATATTTCATGAACTATAAACATGTTATAATTCAATATCTATTATATAAATATTTTAATATAATCTATATATCACATATTTTGTAATTTATAAACACTTTATGATTTACCTTTTATGATTTCTAAATAGTCCATTTATTTCTATATCATAAAGCATGCCATTTAATTTATCAAAATCTATTTTAAATATTAATATTTAATATTTGGAATATTGTTTTAATAAATAATTCAGAAAAATTTATATTATTAATTATAAAAAATTATAATTAATTAATTTATACACCATTTATATATTAAAATATTCCCAAAATACCATTTTGTTAATATATGATTATAAAATAAACTATACACATTTTAATCTTTTTTAGTTATTTATAAATAATTTATAAATAATTTAATTAAATTCATAATTGAATTATCTTGATTAAAATGAATACTTTATTTATTTTTATAAGAAAGAGTAATAAATATGAACTTCATATTTGTTTCAAGACTTGAAAAGTCTTGGTTTACAATTAAAAAGTGTTTTCTCATAGACTAACAAACTCATTAATTCATTAAATAAGCTTATGCTCTGATACCATTGATGGGTGGCAGAATCTATTTCCTAATATGAACACATCAAACATGACATACATATGAACCTATCAAATGATATTATTTCCCCAACTCTTTAGGCATGAAAATATTTTCATTATAATAGAACTATGGGTCAGAGAGACACACTATGTCACCATTCATGTGTGAGTTCCTAGGAATTGATTAACTCTATAACCGTTCCTTCGATACCACTGATGAGTTTCAAATGATCACAATATGACCATATGTAGTGGAAGAAAACCAAAAATACAGGTTTACCTATATTCAGAAATCAATGTGTAAATAAATCTATAAAAAAGAGTACCTAGAAAATGTCAACAACAATAGTTTTATTTTTCCTCGGAAAAGGATAATGCTTGAAAAAAATCATGAAGTAGTGAACAAAAGCACCTTGCCTTTGAGGGGGGAACACTAACCAATGGATCTATGATCTCATTGCAAGGATACTCAAATGATGAAATGGTTCTAGTGCCTTCATCTCATATGATAAATAGTAGTATGGGAGTAAGAGAGAATTGACAGGCTTTCCCGTAATCAGATGTTACAATAGGAGTGATCACATCCCTTTATATAGTCACCCATGATGCGTTTCATTAAAGGAAACATGTCAGTCATATTTATGTATCCATATACATTTATTCTCAATGACATTAATTCAATGAATCATCTTAAATGAATATTGAATTCATTTAACCCATTCACAATGGATTGATAATAAAATCATTTTTGAGAAACAAACAAACAAACAAACAAATATATATATATATATGTTTTAGTGCATATTCTACACCCAAACCCCATTACTTCATTTTCAGGTCATCTTAAGGGAAGATGACATGGAAGTACCCATGCCCTAACATGATCATCCTCTAATCCATGAACCCCTAGTTCATCGTGATTCGCTTGACCAAGAATAGAATCCTTTGGGAGTCCTCACCTTTTGAAAAAATCAAACGATCCACAACAGAGAACAATATTTTCATTCTTGTTATTATTTTCATTCTTTCAAAGGTGGTTGAGACACCTATGGGGAAGTATCCAATTAATAGTTTGGTTATTACACAACATCTAGGGTCTCATACTGATTCAAATTTGGAGGATAAACACTCCCTCTCTTTTAGGGATTCACTTGTTAATAACTTGGATTATGAAAGGTAGGATGACTCCTTGAGTGTTCAATCTGAAGGTGTAAATGAGGTGCAAGACATGGCTGATCAACATCTATGAATTGAACAAAAACTAGTAAATTCTATGATTTATAAGGTAAAGAATAAAATTTTATTTACTTTTGGATGGATTCTAATAATAATTTTTTTTTCTATTGTCACAACCCCCCCCACCAAAGATACCTCAATTAAGGAGGAGAGATAATGACCCCCAAGTCTCACCTTTAGTAGTCCCCTAGTTGGAGACTAGCACCGAGGTTATAAAAATATCATAAAATGGGAGACATTACCCTCTATAATAATGTAGGACCAAGAGATAAGACGAATCATCCAAAAACAATTCCAATAAATAATATAAAAATAAAACAAAATCATTCCACACTACATGTATAAATAAAACTAATATATGTAAAAGTATCCAAAGTAAATACCCAAAATCAAAGCTAAAGTAGTGACACAATAGCTTTCCAAAGTTCCAATCTAGTAATGTCCAACATGGTCCATTAATTTCTCTTGGAAACCTAAAAATAGTTTTATATACGTAGGGTGAGAATACAAGTATACTCAGTAGGAAAACCAAAGTCTCTAGTGAACATGTGAAAAGAGAATAATAATGCACCCATGAAGAAATAGTAGAACCAACATCACCTATATAGGTATACTAACCAAACCCATCCTCACCATAACCTACTCACAAAATAACGCATCCAAGTATAATAATGTAATATGAAGCATATCAATGAAGGGTTCCCTACACTACTTTCCCATTGATTTTATGATCTCACACCCCAACGTCATACGTAATAGCACTCCCAACTCTTTTGAATAACTTCACATCACATCAAATCCTTCCCATAGACACCTAGGATATCACATCACATCACGTCTCATAACTAGTGTAGTAGGGTATCATGAACATGAATGACATCAACCTTATTCCCACCTCTAACCATGCAAGACCCCCACCATATGATATCTCATCACATCTCTCCTAAAGAAACACAGGCCATCACATATCATCACATCACATATAGACTATGACACTTTTGACTTCTAGCCATCACAACCCATGCATATCACCAATGACTACAAGAGGGAGCAGGGAAGAGAGAGCAACCAACCATCCATCCTCCCACTGGGATGTTGGGAACAATACCCCCCAAATATATATATATATATATATATATATATATGGGTTTCGACACATAGTTCTCGACATAGGTGAGACATGTAAATAAATCACAAGGAAATAAAATTTATATATAATAGCTACACACAAGACCATCCTTAGGGTTCACAAAAAAGTTACCAACCAACTCACAACTTTCCATCACTTTTCTATTTCATCTAAATGTATAAAACCCTAAAACAATCCATAAACCACAAACCATATTCAATTAAATCCAATTTCTATATTATATTTTATCAAACCATTTAAATTAAAATAGTTATTTCATTAAAAAATTTCCATCCCATTAATTTATATTTAACAACAGACCATTTAAACCACATAGTATGTTATTGTTTACTCTTCTATTAGAAAATACATGTTAATTCTAATACTACTTAAGAAACTATCACAAAACAACACAAAAAAACCATCACAACTCAACATACCAACAACCAAACCCAAATTAAAACTTATATCAAATCACAACCACTTTTGCATCCCCACTGCGCGACCACACTGCAACCACCATCACAGCCCTGCTGCGCAACCACATCACATCCACTTCCCCCACACACATCACAAAAAATCCCCCGACCAGGTATCACATCAACATAAACAAGACACAACACACAAAAACATACACAAACATGATACAACACACACATAAATAGTATATATTGGGCATAATGGATTTCATTCAAGTCTAATTATTTATTTAAGGGTGTTATCACACAAGCCATATATCTTACTCCAACTAATTCATTAGCTGAGTATAAGTGGCTAACCATTTATTTATAGTGGTTTCAAAACAATAAAACAACATGGATATCACATCATATATATTAAAAAATGGGCTACTAGTGACCATTATTTTCAGTGATACAACAACATAGATAGTTCCAATATCAAAATATCAAAAAAGCTGTAAAAGCATGCGAAATATACCATCCCCTTACCAAATTCATTTAAAAAATTCATTTATATTTATTAATTTAGATGAAACCATTTCCACATATATGAACATAATAACCCCTCCCTATATGATACACATAAATGAGAAATTAAGGATTTACCTACATAGAAGAAAGAATCTTTACACTAACTTGTTGTACAAAAAATAGGGGGGTGTGCGTACAGGAGGAAACTGCCTATAGGGAGAACTCGAACCGACACCAGCAATAGGATCTGTGACTCCAATGGAAAAATCCTCTATAACCTCTTATCTAAAGAGAAATAAAAAAGGAAATAATGAAGGAAATATCCTCTCTTTTGAAATATTAGATCCAGAACCAGTGAGATTAAGTATGGTTTTTAATTGGACATTAAAGGTGGATCTCATCAAAACCATATGGTTGAACCATTTAAAAAGTCTCCATAATTTAAATAAATAGAGGATATAATTATCCTCTATTAGAATGTATTTAAAATTCATTGATTAAGGCATTAAAACTATTTTTCAATAATGAAATTTCAAAAAGGGAAAAACTAGAAATTCTGGAAAACCTGTAACATGATATCACCAGGGTGCTACCATCAGGTGCTACCTTCAGGGTGATACTGCCAGTATGATACCATTGAGTGCTATTTATAGGGTACTACTATTAGTTTCTACCACTGGGGTGATACCATAAGGTGCTAATGCTAGGGTACTACTATCAGGTTCTACCTTTAGGTTGTTATTGTTAGGTGCTACCGCCAGAGTGTTATCGTCAGGTGATACTGCTAGGGTGCTACCGTCAGGTGCTACCATCGATGTTTTTCATCATAATCCAAAACAGCCCTTCAAATCTGGATAAATCACCTATTTACATGGTTTAAAATCACGAACTATCATAAAAAATTGTGTCTATTAGTTATAACCACGGTTTACAAAAGCATGGCCACTACGACTGTTGTAGTAGATATATTTACATGATTGTTAATAACTATGGATGTATGGATCTTAAACCATGGAAAAAAACATGAATGCATAAAAAAATATCCCATGGATTTATATTCTTAATACCATGTTTAAAACCATGGGTTTTTTATAAATTCTTCACCGTATTCCACTACATGATGCACTACATTACATCAATTTTTTTGACTTTTTTCACCACATTCCACCACCACCTATGGAATTATATCATAGTAGCATAATTTTTTTTAGATAACAGTCAACTTATAAAATATTATTAAAAAAAATTATATACTAAAAACACACACAACCTACTAATATGTCACCACATATACATATAAACTGTCAATAATGTCAATATTTATAAATATCTTCTTCACCCTCATATACTACATCATTGAAACCATCATCAATATAGTTTCCTCTGGTAGTATCACCATTACCACCTGAAACATAAAAAATAACCACACAACCATCATCATAAATCATGTGAATACTCCATAATTTTTTTTAACCATTACTACTTTATTTGGAGGAAGGGAAGTACATATAGCCAATATCACTTTGATCAGCTTGTCATTTTGATTTATTTGATTCTTAAGATACTCATGTTGATTTTTTTCTTTCTCAGTGGTGGCATTCAATAGTTATTGTGTTACCATTCCTATAATGTTTCTAAAATCACCACTCAAATATATCACAAAAATTCATATAAAGCATTAAAATTTATAAGGTATTCTCATTTTAAAACCCAGTTTAAGAATATATTGTTCCAATATTATTATGAATGAAATGGTCATTTTCAAACCAACATCACTTTTGAAATCAACTTCCCTTCTAAGAAATAATCGAAAAACCATTTCCTTTTAAAAATGCACAAATTTTTATTGTAAATTTCATATATCACAATAATGAAATATCTAAGATCATGCCCGCAACTAGATCATAAAACAATTTATACTGATATATGACCTATAGAAAACTCACCTAGAATATCATTTCACAAATCATATAACATATTATATGCTTATGATTTATTCCCAACAATAGTTCTTATGATACACTACTAAATAGAAAACATAAATAATGATTTAGTAAATAAATGATTAAGTGTTTCTAAAACACATTGTTAAATAAAAAACATAGAACACTTTAAAATTCATATCATAATAGTTTCAACATTATATAATTAAATATAAAATCAAGGATAACATACTTATTAAAGAATACTAGGTATAAACAATTATAATAATACATCTCTATAGTTTTTTGAAATCATCATTATTAATTAATTTAGGGTGTTTTCTCCATATATATTTTCCAACCACTGAACCATTTCACATATAACAAATTAGGGTATTAAGAAAACTAAAAAAATCATAGATTGATCAGTAATCAAATTATTAGAGATGTGTAATTTCTATGTTAAGTCATCAATTAATCATAATATTCTTTGAGATTTCCATATCATATCAAAATAAAAGGACTGATAAGTGTTATTTATTAGATTATTTAGTTCACTATATCACCATTGTGATAATATTAATATCAACATCACCATACGTTGATCAAAGAATCATTATAGTATTTCCACATGATTATCATATTTTATCCAAATCATTATAGTATTTCCACATGATTATCATATTTTATCCAAATCATTATCTATAGAAACCCCTAAGCCCAATTGAATGATTCATCACTAAAGAGGTAACTATTATGTAGTATAAAAAGCTTCTGTTCCTCCATGGTGTCCACACTGGGTGTGAGCATATATATACTAAGTAAGAAACACCAACATCTCTCAACCTTGTAGTAAAAAACTAAGAGTATTTATTAACATGTATAACCATTAAAATAAATATAAATATTTTTTTAAAAAAAATCAACAATAAAAAAGAATGGAAATGATATCAATATGTAACCACTATATTAATCATATAATTTATTAAGTAACACCCTATACTGGGAAGATCTATACATGAACTCACATGACCATAACTACATGTGGAATTATAGATATCAATATCAAGTTGCAGGTTGGTCATCTTTCGATCCATCCCATCCAAGATGGGGATTGGGTTGTCTTGCAACCCATCCCACCCAGGTGAACTTCTAGAGAAAGGACATAAGCCTACTGTATGGAAAGGGAAAATTTTATATAAAATTAGGTCCAAAAACCATCTTGTGGAATAGAGTAAGGAATATACTCAACCAGGGCTCAAAAACCTATCCCATATAATGTACTGGTATGTCAATATTTGAATAATATTATTTAATAATTTATAATAACAAGAACTAAAACACACATACCTCTTCTATCTTGCTCATGAAATATCAATGAATTATCACGATTCAAGTATAAATATAGTATACCAATAATAATTCATATCAACATAAAAATGTGTACATTCATCTCAATGATATACTAGATATCATATCAATATGACATAAAGAATATACATTCCCAGAATTCCATAACATAAATTCAAAATAAATATAATATCTACAAGTTAAGCATAGAGAGGATTAAAAATTATCATGGATTTAAAAATACCAAACATAATCTATAAGGTTCCATTTCATGTTTTAAAAACAAGAATTTAGGTATATCAATAAGCTTCTATGTTCTCACTAGGGATAACTATGATACTCAAAGTCTCTTCAATAATGATCATGTGTTTGAGGATGGAATGAAAAAAAAACACTAATAGATCATTTAATCAGATAATATTCATTTCACTACCACTCTACTAGATCTTCCACCACACAACCTAAATTTACCAACATCCTCCACTCTATGCAGCCAAATACCTCAAGAGTGATACTGGGATTTTTATTCAAAACTACTATTGTTAGTTCTCATCATAATGAACAAAGAAATACATGTCCCTAGACATGAATCAAACATTAAGGCCAAGAAAATAGATAATGGAAATTAAGGAAACATAAATCTTCAATATCATTCAATCAATATGTTTGATCATCATGTTCTTGGTGTTTTAGGATTTATTTCTTCACAATCTAATCATATGGATGTTATTTCTAAAATAATTCTGAATGATTTGAATTTATACACACATTTATAAGAAATAATATAAAAACATATCTTAAAATAATAACTAAAACCATTATTCATGTTTTCAATAACATTATATCAATAGAATAATATTAATATGTAGAACCAATTTATATTTACCTTTCATTAATAATTTTATTTTTTGACCTTCAAATCATAGTTAAATGTTTGTAACTATTGGACTACATTCTAATAACCTTAATCCAGATATTATATTAATTTCATTCCAATTTCACCATACTCATCATTTTTAAATAATTAATATATATAAATTTAATGACATAGATAAAATCATAGTGAAAATATAAGAGGTGGATTATTAGGTAATGACATATTGTATAAAATGGATATGCGATGTCCATCCAATGAGAACGCACCCCACATGCCTCCTTTTCATAATTTTCCGCCCGTTGTAGTTCTGCCAGCGGGCCTCATTGTGGCTCCTCCTATTCTAGAGCCCCTCATTACATGATCAATCCTTGCTATCTCGGACGATCAGCCCCCTCTGTCTGATCCTGGCCATTCCCGCAGGGTTCCCTGGCGGCGTTCCTCCTTCAAGGATGCCTTGTGCGGCCCGTCTCTTGGTCTCCCAAGCCCTATTTTCTCAAAGATCTCCTTCCCCCCTAGTGGTCTCACGTGATGGATCCTACTTGGAGGTGGAGTGTTGGAAGATGTCTATGCCCAAGCTGAGTCCTGCCTCAAGTGGACTTTGGTGGTGAGGTTCGGCATGGCCAAACCCCCGCTTGTGGCCTTCCAACATTTTGTGCGCTCTTGGGATTTTTCTGTTCCGATGACAGTTTCGAAAATCCACCACCATGATTTCTGCCTAGTTTTTGGATTGGGGGAGGACTTCATCTATGCCTAGTGTCAAGCTCCAAGGTCCATGGGGAGGTGGCATTTTAATCTCTCTCGGTGGTCGCTAGATGTGCACAAGGGAAAGAAGAGTCCCCTAGCGGTGGTGTGGCTTTGTCTCCCTGGCATGCCTCTCCCGCTTTAGAATGAAGGTTTCCTTAGGGTTATCAGTAATTCCCTGGGGATTTTCCTATGCTAGGATTATTGAACCTGGCGTTTCTCTTATGCGTCTGAGGCCCGGATCTGCGTGGAGTTGGATATCTCCCGTCCTCCCCCAGACAAGATCGCGATCAGGGTGAAGGGATCCTTCTCCTGGTCCCAAGCCATTCTATACCCTGTCTATCCTTAGTTTTCTCCTCTTTCCTCCTGCAGGGTCACTCTATAAATGTGTGTAGGAAGAGTGCTCAGGGTTCTCATCATCACCCTCCCCAGGTAGCCTCGGCTCGACCCCTGGTGCCTGAGTTCCCTCCTCCGCCTTCAGCACCTCATTCCTTTCCTTCAGATGAAGCCGAAGTATCTTCTCTAGCTCCTGCGATCTAATTTGCTCCTTCCCCAGAGTCCCAGACTTCTATGCTTGAAGCAGTGATGGGGACCTTTGTCCCTTCCAAGTGGAGTAGACCCATCATCCCAGTAGGGCTGATTGTTCCTCAGTTTCTCAACCTTCTTGTGGCTCCCTGAGTGCCTAAACTGATCCGCATACTTGGTCTTTCTCTTAGCCTCCTGCCATCTGTGCCTCACCCGCAACTACCCCTGGCTTTTCCTGCAGCCCCCTCCTTTTCTCTTTGGTGGAATATGAGGTCCTTTAGCTTCCCTTGACCCCTACTACAAGCTCCCTATCCAGAAGTGCCTCTATTTTTTCCTCCTCAGCCAAATCCTTCTCCCCTTTTCACAGAATGAAGATAGTGGTTTATCCTCCCCAGTCCCTGGTTGAAGGCCAAGTATTGGACCCTACCCTATCCTTGGGGAGTCCTGCACTAGTTTTTTCACCCCTTCCAAAAGCACGGGCATGCGCACCCCTTCCCAGTTAAGAATGCTAAGAATAAACTCTCCCTCATATCATCTGAAGGCTAGAAGTCCCAGGGCCAAAGATGGGTCACACCTTGTCCAATGATTCCTTTGATCATCTGGAACACGCGCAGAATTGGTACTTGGGTGAAGACATATTTCTTGGTTGCTGATATTCAGAAACATAGTTCTCTTCTAGTTTCCATCTTGGAACAAAAACATGATATATCCAAAATCTCAAATTTCTCCCACAGACTCAGAATGTACGCTTTTATGCATGCCGATCCCTCGAATAATCATATTTGGATCTTCTAGAAAAATAACTTACAAGTGGATCTTGTTCAGGTGGGTGACCATTTCATCATGACCAAGGTTACTCTTGAAGGAGGTTTCTTTTTTTGCCTCTTTTTTTATAGAAGCTACGACGCCTAGCACAGAGCGGTCCTTTGGAATGACCTCAAAAACTTTTACCCTGGAAACTGTCCCTGGATCGTGAGTGGTGATTTCAACATTATCATGGATACCAAGGAGAAGAAGGACATGGGACCTTTCCCTATCTAGGATAGTATGTATTTTCACCTCTTTATGGCAGGAAAATGCCTCTTGGACCTCAACTTCACTGGGGATCTCTTTATGTGGTGTAATAATAAATGCGGAACCCATCAGTCCTGGAGCCAACTAGATTGGTGTCTAGTGAACATGTAGGAAGTGGATTCTTTACCTCCCATCTTGTGAAAGGTGTTTCAGATCACTCTTTACTCCTCATTATGCTGACCTTGTTGCAGGATAATAGGGACTCCTTTAGGTTTTCTCAGCATTGGAGAGGTCAGCCTGGATATCACCAAACTATCAATGATTCCTAGTCTGAGCCCATCAAAGGAAGTCCTTGGATAGTGGTTCATTCTAAATTGTAGAGGATTAAGACCCGTATTCAGGCCTAGGATAAGAATCTTTTTCCGGATGATACTGACTTGGATAATGTGATGCAAGAAGTGGAGCGTTTGGAAACCTCTCTTGAGGAGGCATGGGACGACCGAGTGTTTTATGCTCTGTTAGCCAAGAAAGACACCCTCTCATAACTGATTCTTCATCAGAAGAAAATGGAAAGGGAAGATTCGAGGATCTATTGGACGGAGGATGGGGAACGAAACATTTTTTATTTCTACACGTGTATCAAGGATTGAAACGCTTGGTTTCTCCCAACATCTTGATGGAGGACGGGTCTTTCTTGAATGACAGAGATGCTGTGGGTAACCTGGCACTTAATTTATTCAAGGATATTCTTGCAGGTCCAAATACTAGCATGAACAATGGCTTACCTAGAGGCATGACGAAGGCCCTGGTTGATATTCCTAAGATCGTGTCCCCCTAGGATAATGACAGGCTGGCGGCCGTGCCCGAAGAGGCAGAAATTCACAGGGCCATCTTAAACCTCAAACCTGACAGTGCACCTAGTCCTGATGGTTTCCATAGTTCTTTTTATAAGGACTCCTGGGAGAAATTTAAGGGTGATCTCTCCAAATCCATCCAAGACTTCTTCTGGGGTGGCCTTATCCCAAGGGTCGCAGCAACCACTATTCTTGTCCTCCTACCCAAGATTAAGAACCCCTCCTCCATCCTCCATTTTTTCTCAGTTAGTTTGTGCAAATTCACATATAAAATTATTTCTAGTATCATCAATGGTAGGCTGATTGTTCACCTTCCTCAATGGGTCTATGAAGAGCAACACAACTTCATGAAGGGCTGGTCCATTCAGAGTGCTATTGCACTAGCCCAGAAGATGTTGTGGGATATCAATATCAAACCCATAGATCTAATATGGTTATTAAACTAAATATGTGAAAATCCTATGATTGTATTGAATGGAGTTATATAAAAAACATGCTGGTAGGTATGGGATTCTCTCCTGATTCCACCGACCTCATCTTCTGATGTTTTAGTTCCTCCTAGATGGCAGTTAATTTCATGGGAAAGACCCATGGTTTCTTCAAAGTGATTTGTGGATTGAATTAGGGTGATCCTATCTCCCCTAGACTCTTCATTCTCTCCCAGGACTTCCTTATCCACCTCATTCACAGAAGCCTCAATAGGGGGGAGGTGAAACCTTTCAGTAGGAAGGGGAATCTTCCTTCAGTTTCTCATCTCATGTATGAAGATAATAATTTGATCTTTCTCAATGATAGCGGGAAGTCGATTTGTGGCCTGATTAAAGTGGTTCATATATATAGAAAGTGGAGTGGCCAAGTCATCAATAAGTCAAAAAGTGAACTCTTCCTTTCCAAACGTTTCCCTCCTAGCCGAGTGGCCTGGATCTACAACACCCTGGCCATGCAGTGCCGTAGCCTTCACATGTCTTATCTGGGCACCCCGATATCCTCAAGATGGCTTTAGAATAGAGATTTTGATCTGGTTTTTACCAAGCTAGTGGATAGAGTTCTTAATTGGAAGAGTAACTTTCTGTCCTTTGGGGTCCGCATTGCTCTCATCAATAGTGTCCTTCTGGACACTCCGGTGCACGATTTATCGACAATCAAGGTTCTGAAAGGAATCATCAGAAATATTGATAGGACCCTTTCCCATTTTGTTTGTGATGCCCATGTAAAAGGGAAGCATCACTGGGTGGATTAGGAGAAGGTGATGAAGCCCATTTGGGAAGGTGGGATCAACGTACGAAGCATGGAATACACTCTATTTTGTAGGCATGCAAGCCTATCCTGGGACATTATTGAATGTAGAAATCTTTGGGGTAAGATTAGAAATAGGGCTCTAGAGTGCAACTCGTCGATGGTGATATGACATGTCCCCGTTCCTCTCATCATTTCTCCCCACCCTCTCAGCTATGCAACCTTTGGCCCATTGGATCATTTGGGAGGGGTCAGTTTCCTTCTAGCATCAAAATTGGTTGGGGGCGTGCCTCAGCTTTCCTGGTTGTCCAGCCTTCATAATTACATTTAAGGAATCCAACAGGTACCCTGATTTTATTAAGGTGATCCTTGATGAAGAGCATCAATGATCCTTCCATCTCATTGAAACCTCCATGGATCCAGACAGGTGTGTTTTCACGCTTACCAACTTAGGGGCCTTCTTAGGTAGCGATTTTTTCCAGTCGATGGCTACCCAGGTGCAGGGGGACCGCTGGAATGAGGTCATATGGATCAATAAAATTTCGAATAAGTTTAATTTCCTTTTTTTGAGGATTTGGAATAACACTATCCCTACTGATGAGAACGTCAGGAAATGCAGCATTTCTCTAGTCTCATGCTGTTTATGCTACAAAAATCACCTGGAAGAGAGCACCAGACATCTTTTCTTCGAGGTGGAATGGGCATATGAGGTCTGATATTTCTTTGGTACGTTCACTACTCTTTTCTCCCTAACTTCCTCTGAAGCCTCTTTCTTGGACCTTTGGTTTCATAACTAAGGGTCAAAGGACCGAAGAGACAGGCTAGAATCCTCATCCTCCATGCAGGATGTTGGTATCTCTAGCAGGATAGAAATAAATCTAGGCATGTGGGGGCTCAAATTTCTAGAAATACTATTAGTGCAAGGACTCGGAGTCTTCTATTGGATTTGGTCAGGAACTTTGAGACATGGAGGGATGCTCCTTCGTTCCATATCTTGTAGTCACATTCCCAGACTCCTGTTCAAAGGGACATTCCGAGAGGTAATTGGGTTCATTGTCTCCATCCTGTGTGGGGACTAAAACTCAATACCGATGGATCCTGCTCCTCGGGGGTCATGAGAGGTGGTGGCCTAGTCCATAATTACAATGTCCTGGTTGTTTTGGTATTCACTACTTTATTCAGCCTCAGATCGGATCTTCAAGTAGAGGCTCTCTCCATCCTCACAGGCCTCTATCTTTGTCATCAGGGTGGCATCATCATTGCTGAAGCATAAACTGACTCCATGGTCCTATGGAACTCTCTTCTTGACATTTTTAATGCTTCGTGGTCTATCACTTATGTCATTCGAAAGTGTCATGGCCTAATATCCAATAATGTTTTTCTGAGACATACCTGGCGTGAAGGCAACATAGCAGCTGATTTTCTATCTTCCATTGCGGGCCAAGGTTCTAGTGTATCTTGTTTTTATGTCTTGAATTTCTTGAAAGTGAAGGGGGTGAAAATCATTAGAGGGGATGCCCTTGGCCTTCACTACTTCCGACCCCCTTAGGTCTCAGATTCTCTTTCTTTCCCTCCTAGTAATTTCCTTTATTCTTTTCAATAAAATAAATAATATTGGTGATGACATATTGTATAAAATGAATGTAAGATCAATGAACCATATCTATTTATCCGTTGAATCCAATAACTTGGAAGAATTATTAATCACTAATGGATTCCATATTTGAGAACATTATTATTAGGTCAAAAAATAGTTCAATGATAAAATATGTTTTATTTCAAAACCAAATATCACATATATTTATAAAAAAAATTAAGTTTGAAAGGTATTATTATTTTAAAAATTGGATTTGAGAATATAAAATTCCAATCTTATTATGAATATGATGATCATTTTCACACTACCATCACTTTTGAAAACAACTTCCCTTTTAAGACACACAATTGAAAAAACATTTCCTTTACTTTGATAGACACCCAAATGTTTATATCAAATTTTAAATATAACAACAATGAAATATCTAAAAACATGCTTAAAACCAAATTTTGAATAAAATTTAATAATTCATCGATAGAAAGGAGATTCATATTCAACTTTAGAAAATTATAAAACAAAATTAACGAAACAATTTAGTTGAATACCTTAAAATCGGAACTGTTCCAATATGTAATTAACTCTCTATAAATTTCAACTATCTACTTGATAATGTCTATAAATAATAAACATGATATGTTTAAAGTTCATACATATTCACTTAAAATTATGGTACTCATAGGGGAAATCATATTATTAGTCTGTCATAATTCTCTCAAAAAATGATTATTTTCCTCAATCTGTCTTTTTACAATATCTTCATAAGACATTATTACCTGAAAATGGAAGAAGTAATGTGAAAATTAAGGTATCTTTACAAAATATAAATTAAATAAAAATTATTAAGGAGATGGAGATTAATTTCCTAGGTCATTGATATATATTCCTAAAATGAAAATAACATTTGAATTAAGGGAACATAAAGTAAAGAATATTTTATTCTAGGTCATTAAATAGTAATGAATCATTGATTTATAATTAAATATGGATATCATCGATGATTTGTATAAAAAAATATGTAAATAATTTTGAATCTAGATGATTTTAAAAAGATAGTTTATTTGAATGAGTTGAATTCCAATAAAATTAGATTAATGAATAAAATATTAGAATTGAAAACAACATTATATGGAATTTATTAAGGAACTTAGTGAAAGAGTTAAAGCCATAGAAATTTCATTTGTTCCCATTTATTCAAGGATCAACTATAATGTAATCATCATCCTTGAAATATGTGTTTTTATGATGAAAAAACACCTTACCTATGATAATAAGAAAATGGAAAAGTAAAAGAATAAATATTTTTATTAGTTTTAAAACCACAAAAAACATATCTAATTTTTTTAAATCTGACATAAATAGAATTAACCCAGTAGCATACATGCACAAAATTTTAATGGAGTCGGAAGTTAAACCTATCATAGATGAATCACTATTATATATAATTAAAATAATGAGCTTATATTTACAAGAATTGTGATCAGATAGAGTGTTTATGATGATTAGAATAAAAACAACATAAATATATGAAAATTCCATTATATATTATAACTTATCAAGAATATAATACACTAGGTTTACATATTATTTCAGTTAGATTTTTTAATTTATCAGCATCACCAAAAATTTAACAAAAAAATAACAGCAATGTAGAAAATATTTATCAACTTGAATCATTCAACATGTTTTTATATTCAATGAAAACTCATTTTTATTCCTTAATAATTTTAGGGTCAATATAAAGTTGAAATACTA
The DNA here is from genome assembly GCA_963277665.1 of Viscum album. Classification (NCBI taxonomy): domain Eukaryota; kingdom Viridiplantae; phylum Streptophyta; class Magnoliopsida; order Santalales; family Viscaceae; genus Viscum; species Viscum album. The sequence goes on along the minus strand of OY728150.1, from coordinate 365,329,834 downwards.
AATTAAACATATGCTAGGTATATATTGGAATATGAAGAAAAAATTGGTTAATTTAAAATGAGGGAATATGATTTCTAGAGAAAAATAATGCTATATATTTTATGAAACTACCATGGATGAATTAATTCATAAGATCAAGGAGTAGCTCAAACTGAATTTTCTAAAATCTACAAACTGATTTTTTTTTCCATTTAATTCAAAGGGAAATAAAGGGCTCCTATAATATATCCACCATAAAATTAACAACTATATTTTCATTGATGAAAGAATTATGGTTACCTATAGGAATGGGTGAATCACGATAGAAAGGAGTTGAAAGGTTCATTACCTTAGATGGTAGAGTTCTTATGTGAGAGTATGGAGCTGGTAGGTTTCCTTTGAAAAATTTGGTAGGATTATTTTGGGATAGCAGGGAGTGGGTATGATTCCTTTGTGCGAGTTGATGTCGTTGAAAGAAGGGACCCGATCATGTTCTTTCATGAGAGCAGGCGGGAAAAGGTAGTTTGTGTGAGCATAGGGGGTATAAGAGTAGGAATGGAAGGGAAAGGGAAGATTTTTCTTGATAAGGGGTTGGCTGATTTCCATGGATCATATAAAACCATGGAAATAAGTTACTATACAACCACAATTAATCAAAAATGTGGAAATACAAGTGTGGAAGTGACCTAATTTTGTAGTTTTGATATCTAATGTATTTATGTTTATTTAAAAAAGATGTGTATGTTAAATGACCATTAAATTATGAGTATACAATCAATACAAAATCCCAAATACACAATGAATTCAATTACAAAAGTTGTGTATAGATTTCATAGAATATGTATAGTTAATACAATAACATAACTATATACATTTGTAGAATTGTTTCACAATTTGATATTTATGAAAATATTATATAACATATATCAATGCAATAAATTAATAAACAATTAAGTGTATTAAAAAATTGACTAACTTAAAATTTAACAATGAATAATGAAGAATGAGAAGAAAAAAAAATATTATTATAGGAAAAAGTAATGGACTAATATGAGAATACTGAAAAATAAATTAATGAAATCCTATTAAATATGAAAATATTTAATATGGGAATATGTAAAAAATATATACATGATTTTAAATATAATAACTTATTTTTAATTTAACAAAATGATATTTTAAAAAATCCTTGGAAAATGGAGCTATTTTTAGAGATACAGAAAATAACTATATTAAAATTGATTGGGTTAAACTTAACATTAGTAAACAAAAAAATATTTAATATTAGATATGAAAATATTTAATATTAAACATAAAAATATTTAATTTTAAACGTTTATAGTATTTGATATGAAACATAATAATATTTTTATGACAACTTGATCAATAAAAATTAACATCATAAGAAATCTTGTGGATTAAAACAAAATTCATGAGTATATTTATATGATATATAGTTTTATCATTGCTTTAATCCTTGATAGGTGGTTTATATAAATGTAGTTAAAAACATGTGTAAAATTTTATAACCATGATATAATTAATAATCATCAATTGTAAGGTTTAAAAATAAAATACCATACAAATTCATAAGGAATTAGCAATCAAAAAATCAGTATTGAAGAATAGGCTAAAATATTGGAATTAGGCCCATTTAATGAGAATTTGGATTCCAATTGTTCATAAAAATTATAGAAATAAATTATTATAAATTGAATAAATTAATTATGTTCTTAAATGTACAAAATGGAGAGGATAAAATAAGCATGTATCATAGGTATTACTACTACAGAAGATGTATTGCTCATGTCATTTGGGTGAATTTTGAATTTTCATCAAAACCAAGAACCTAAAATGTGTCAAAAAAATGAAAAATAAAAGATTAATTTAATATTTATAGAATATGGTTTAGACAATTATAAAAATAAACTATTAATTCTTATGATATTGAAAATAGGCATGTTGATAACACATGTAGTGAACAATAAAGAGTAAACATGTAAATAAAAAAATATAGGGTGAATAATTTAGAGATCCAATATTGCAACAACATAAAATCAACCTATATAAAGGAGAAATTTTATACAGTGAAAATTTAGAGAGCTAAGAAAAAATAATAAATAGATAGTACAGTTCAAGAAAATGAATTTAGTGAACATATAGGGAAAACAAAATTAAAATATATTGTTATGCGAGAAGATATGAGGTGCTTGTCCAAAGAAGTTCATCCCTATGATATCTACGATAAAATAGAAAATAAAATCAATGTTTTCATGATAGGTTAGAGGGAGGAAAAAAAGAAAAAAAAGTCAAGGTAAGGAAAAAAATGACACCAAAGGCATTAGAATCATATGAGCTAATTAAGAGAGGGGGTGGGGGTGGGGGAGATTAATATAAATTGGCTATGGGTGGGCTGAAATTGATACCAGTAAATCAAATATTCCTATCATCTAAAATCATAGACACTGATGGTATAATGAAAACCAATGAAAATTACACAAAAAAAAAACAAAGAAATCATACATGATACAATAATTCAAAACAACTAAACCCTATCCAAGAAAAATATGACAATTAAGAAGACAATAAAGTGAAAAAAATAAATCCCACCCAATGAAAATTGGAGAGGCTAAGGATATAAAATCAATGAAACCCTTCTCAGTGGTAGAAATCTGAGGGCATGCGAGGAAGTAGAATTGTCTTGTTTCATATGTTTCTGGACTGAACATTATTATAAGGCTATTTTTAGAGAAATTCAGAGTTAATTGAAACCCCTATGGAAAAAATAAAACGAATATTTGATGAAATAGAACAATATTCATTCAAATAAACCCTACCATATTACAATCAAAAGAAACGAGTCATATAACACCAATTAGTGAAATGTGGAAGAGTGCTTAGAATGTGGGAAGACTGTAGAGATATCATACAATGAGTCAAAGAGGTGGGTAGCTTGAAGGCGGAGGCAAAGACTAAGGAAATGGCGATAGTAGAGATGGGGGCAGATCCACATCAGAGCTGTGTTAGAGCCACACCAGATTCATGTTGGAGGAGTATCATAGGGAGGTGGGGTAGCTGCGTCAGAGGCATGTTAGAGGAGGAGGTGTGGAGGCCACCTTGGATCGGTATTATAAGTAATGTAGGGTGGCTGCATTAGAGGATGATGGTGGGGGGGGGGGGTGTTAGGTGGCCACATTGTTAAAGGAGGATCGCATGAGGTAGCATTGGGGAATGTGGGTCATAGGGAGGAGATGTGGGTAGAAATGGGGGAGGGGCGTACTGCCGTATGCATTTTATAACTTGTGGAAATATGTTACCCTACAACCATGGTTTTTATAAACAATGTCTATATAGTTGTGGCTATAACCTCAATTTATGGTTGTTATTTTTCCTCTAAAAAACCTAAAAATTCCTCTCTCCCTTCACCTAACACATCTAGACATTCCCTAAACACATCAACCACCTTATTTCCCACAAAGTAATGGGTAGGAAGGTCTAAGAAGTTACATTACATACCTCTCAAACAATTCTCACCCTCAAGAATTTAAGACAAATCCAGAAGAAAAGAGACAAAAGGACCAAACAACCATCCCTCAAGATACCTCTCAAGGATCTCATTACATCCAAAACACTACTTCCAACTAAACTTTCCAACCCAAGAAACAACAATAGTCTAACAAACTATACTACCCCAAATATACGAATCAGAAAATTCCATCCACCATGTCAAGATACTATCCACTTCAAGTGACACTGACTCTACCACATGAGTTTAATCGCATCGTAGTATAACACGTCTCAATTAGGAATCAGTTCCTCCTTTTCATATATCTAAACATTGTCACACATAATATGAAAAATGGAGAATCACATCTCATATAAAATAGAAAGTTCTAAACACCACATCTAAGCACAATAAGGAAAGACCAGCATAGAAAGACTCAATTTTTTTAGGTATTTGGAATGCATCTATATCTCATGCTCCCAAGTAAACTCATCTAGGATACCATGCCTCTACAGTGCATGAACCAAAGGAATGGTTCATTCTCACAACACCTTATCTCGATGGTCTTGGACCTCCACTAGCTACTCCATGAATGTCACACCATCCTAGATATCCAAATCTCCCCAATCAATGACATGAGATTCATCATAAATATACCTAAGGAGATGAGAGACATGGAAGACATCATGGTTCTAGCCCAGTCAAGGAAAAAGTGACAACCATCAATCCACCTCGATAACATTCCCCAACAACTCAAAGGGCCCACTAAACTAGGGGAAGTGATTACTCCCCTTGCTGCACCACTACTACCCATGTCAAGGGGAAACCTTCAAGAACACATGGTCTTTAACCTCAAAATCCAAGTGTCTCCTCATATGATAAACATAATAATTTTTCTAGTCATGTGCCTCTTTCATCCTATATTGAACTAACCAAACCTTCTCTATTGTGCTCTACACCACATTGGGTCTAAGAACTGATGACTCCCCAACCATTGCCCAATACAATAGAAAAGGACATGGATTTCCATACAAAGCCTCAAACAGGGCCATTCCAATGGATGAGTGATATCTGTTATTATTATAAAACTCAAACAAGCACCAGTGTCATGCCCACGATTTGCCTAAGTCTAAGATACATGAACACAATAATTCCTCCAACATTTGGATAGTCTGCTATATTTCGCCATCCTTATAAGTGTGGAAATTAGTGCTGAAGTGTAATTGAGTTCCAAAATCATGTAAAAATACCATATAGAACTGAAAGGTAAAATATGTGTCACAATATGATACAATAGACCTCAGGACCTAATGAAACCACAAAACCTCATCTATATATCTCCTTTCCAAAACATCCACTATGCTTGAATCCTTGATCACTAGGAAGTGAGATGATTTTCTCAACCGATCCATGATAACCCAGATAGCATCAAAACCTTTCTAATCTCTAGGTAACCCTATTATTAAATCCATTTATATGTTATCCCATTTCCAATTGGGAACACCCAAAGGCTAGAAAAAACTTCTAGGAACATGATTATTGGACTTTACCTACTGTAAATCCAAGCAATGATCTATAAACCCTGCCACTACTCATTTCATCATAGGCCACCAAAACTATTCCCCCAAGACATGGTACATCTTGGAAACTTATGGTTGTACCACTAAAGGTGAGTAATAAAATTCATGAAGGAATACATTACACATATCTATAGGGATAGACAACCACCCATGAAACATCATCTGGTTCTTACCATTCTTCGACCATCCCTACAGAGCATCACTATGGCTAACAAGATTATGCATTACCTCTGCCTATGATTCTCCACATTGAGAATCCTCTATTCACCGCATCAGAGAAGATGAAACCATTATCTAAAACAAGAAACCTCATCCATAAACTACCCTTAAATCTAAGTGCAAGGCTAAAAACTCATCCATTTCTCTCTAAGAATCCATGGACTCCTGAAAATCATCCTTCTGTGAATTTATAAACAAATCAACAACCAAAACATTCCTTTTTTATAATGTTTATGAGATATAAAAATCATAATCATAGAGAAACTCTATCCACCTCCACTATCACTGATTTAGACCATGTTGAGAAAGGATATACCTCAAGATCTTGTGATCTATGAAGACCACAAAGCACTCCTCAATGAGGTAACGCCACCAAAATTTCTGTAAAAACACAAATACTGATAGATCTTGATCATGGGTGTAATAGTTATTCTTGTGAGGGAATAACTTCCTAGAACCATAAGTTATCACTTCCTTATACTACATCAAGACACATCCCAAGCTTAGATGGGACACGTCGTAGAAAACCTTGAACAACATACCCTCCTACGATAGTTGAAGCACTGAAGCAGTGATCAAATCCCCATTTAGATAGTTGAATTCTACCTAACACTGATCAGTCTAGATAAAATCTTGGTCCATCCTATTCAATGTTGTTAATAGGGATAAAAATTGATATAAATTGGACACAAACCTATAATAATAACCTATGAGAGCAATGAATCTATGGACCTCTACCAAATTCTTGGATGCTTCCTAAGAAAAAACTACCTAAACCTTTAATGGGTCCACAGAAACCCCCTACTTAGACACCAAATGCCTGAGGAAATTCACTTCTCGTGTCCAAGACATACACTTGAAAAAATTTCTATAGAGCTTATGGTGACGAAGAACTTGTAAAATAACTCTAAGATGATCGACATGCTCCTCTTATGACTTTGATTAGATAAGTATGTCTTCAATGAACACAAATATTAATTGGTATAAAAATTCATGGAACATAAAGTTCATGATCCCCATGAACATAGCTGGCATGTTAGTGAAATCGAAAGGAATGGCCATGAACTCAAAGTGACCATACTTTAATTTGAAGGAAGTCTTATGGATATCTCCATATTTCACCCTCAAATGATGATATCCATACTATAGATCAATCTTGGATAACTAACAAGATACCCTCAACAGGTCTAAGAGATCATAGATACTAGGAAGAGGATAACAATTCTTGATCATCACTTGGTTCAAGCTTTAGTAGTCTATGCTCAACCTCATACTATTATTCACCTTATTAGTGAATAAAAATGGAGAACCCCATGAGAAAACACTAGGTCAGATGAAACCCATCTACATAAAATCATCTATCTAAATCCTAAACTCATGAAACTCAGAAGGAACCATCTGATAAGGATCCATCTAAATCAGAGAAGCACCAGGATGCATGTCTATCCAGAAATCAATGTCGCGTCAATGGGGTAGTTCCACAACCTCCTTGGGGAAAACATCCAGGAACTACCTAATAACATTGGGAGACTACTATATCATTTTTTCTACTGATTCCATAGAAAAATCATCCACCAAGGAAATAAGGGGTTCTAAACATCGACTTTCCACCTGAAAACCCCACTCGCCAATGAAAACCACACACCAACCATCTACACCCAAGAACACGAATCTACTCTGAAATTAGTCAATAAAATAATGAAAAGAATACAATTATTAGATTAAAAGGATGAAATCATATGAATACAAATAAATTAATAAAATATATACACAAGAATGATGCTTCCCCATCATCAGTGCACATCCCTGACACACATTAAACAAGCTGGTCTAGCCTCCAACTAGTGTAGTTAACACTAGGGGCACATAAAGCCTCTCTATATATATTCCTAGAACATGGAATAGATAATTTTAAACAAAGGGGTGTGAAGATATCAAATAAAAAAGGAAAAAAAAGGATGCACAATAAACTGAGCATACCTCAAATGATCTATATCCCCTTTGGTGATGCTGCCTCCACTACCCATAACTAACCACATACAACTCCTCTACCTCTATACTGAAGACCAACTCCATGACCATTATTTATTCAAGGTACCTAAGGGAGATTTAATCCTTGAGGTCAACATATTCCTACCATTTTACTCTTGATGGTTCATAATCTTGATTCCCCTGCTGTTGGAATGGTTTTGCTGGTAATTGCTGTTAAGGCTGATACTAAACTTATCCACCTCTACCAAACTAAGCTCAAAGGGCCAATGGGAATTGATACTGATGATGGAAATTAACCCCATAGATGAAAAATACTAGTCCAACATCCCTAGGAAGATTACATAAACCACTATTCCTATAAAGTTGGAAGGAAAGCTGCTGATGTTGACTCTCTGTTGAACGAAACCTCAAAGGCCCTAGAACTTGAGACCTAACACTGAAAACTCTACTCCCTGTGGAAATATGTAGGTTCCCCTCTAATGGTAATACTCCTTGAAAGTGAATCTAATTGATTATATATGACTTCTTCTAAACTTCCAAATATGTTGGAAACATAAAAAGAGTAATAGTATACTAGATTGAAGGATGGAGTGACTCCTCAAGATGCCTCGCTCCAGAATCCTCATCTGGGAAATGATATGGAGAGAAGTGTAGAAGTTCCTTAAACTTGATCCCAATATCTTAAACAAACATACACCCCTACTGAATGGAAATTAGCTCCTTCTTATTCACAACCTTCATGGCCAATGAAATGAACTCCCCCAGAACACCTTTTGGAATTTGACCCATGAAACATTTGACTCCTTCCGCTCACCAAGGTACAACTTCCACCATTGATGAAAATATCCTCACATATAAATAACTACCAAGAGAACCCAATAATCCTTTAGGGACCCGATATAACTTAAGGAGATCTATATCTTCTCTAGGAAACCATATGTATCCACATCAGAAGCACTACCCTCATACTTTCTCAAATTCTGCTATTGAAAATCTCACAAATTCCTCTACCACTAATCATCATCCTCAATTGGATCAACCCTTAGATGGTAAACTGGGTTAGATTTTTGAGCATCCACTACCCTAGACACACATGGACAATGACTAGGATCCATAACTAAAATGGGAAACAAATATTTCCTAATCTTGGTAGTATGGAATTTTGTTAAGTTTTATTTAATTCATTTTAACTTACTTCAACTTTACCATATTTAAAAAAATACAATTCAAATAAGAACATAAGTCATAATAATGAATGTACCTCTCCTAAGTCCCTACTTTTCAAGTGGTTCCACCTCACTTGATCTTTCAATAATCTCAGATTTCATGCACAAGATCATGAGGGGGGGCTAAAATCTTGTGTCCTAGTTGGTCTTCCTGGACTATGTCATGCCCCAAGGTCAATTGGAGATGTTTCCATACCAAACCATGAAATCCTCATCTTGACTAACTCCAAATTCCATAATATATCTCAACCACTAGAATTTTATACCACTTTGTCATGACCCCCCTCCCACCAAAGATACCACAATGAAGGGAGATAGATAATGGCCCCCCAAGTCCCACCTTCAGTAGGCCCTGTGTTGGAGACTAGCACAGAGGGTATAAAAATAGAATGAAATGGGAGGAATTAACCTCTATAATAATGAAAGATCATGATATAAGATGAATTAGCCACAAAAAATACAATACGTAATATAAAAATAAACCACAATCATCCCACAATTCATGTATAAATAAAACCAATACAGGTAGAAGTATCCAAAGTAAATACCCAAAATCAAAACTAAAGCATCGACACAAAAACTTTCCAAAGGTATGAGCTAGTAATATCTAGAAAATTCCACAAAGTCCTCCTAGAAACCTAAAAATAGTTTTATATACATTGGGTGATCATATAGGTATACTCAATAGGAAAACCAAAGTCTCTCAGGAACATATGAAAAGATCAACTAATGCACCCATGAGAAAACACTATAACCAACAACACCTACACAAGTATACTAACCAAACCCATAATCACCATGTATCAATAACAAAATAAAATATCCAAGTATAATAACATAATATAAATCATATCGATGAAGGGTAACCTACTTAACATATCCAAGTACAATAAGATAATATAAATCATATCGATGAAGGGTACCCCGCACTGCTTTCCCACTGGTTTGACACTCTCACACCCCAAAATTGTATGTCATATCGCTCCCACCACTTCTGAATAACATCACACCACATCACATTCTATCCAAATACACCTAGGTCATCACATCACATCTCATAACCATTTTAGTAGGGTATTGTGAACATTAAGGAAATCAACCTCATTCCATCCTCCTACCATGCACAACCCCCACCATAATCCATCTCATCACATCTTGCCTAAATACACCAATGCCAGCAAATATTATCACATCACATGTAGACCACAACACTTTTGACTTTTGGATATCATATCCTGTGAACATCATTAACACCTGGAAGAGGGATCAGGGAAAAGTAGGTAGCCATCCATCCATCCTCCCACTAGGATGTTGGAAAAAACACCCATATATATATATATGGGTGTCGACACATGGTGATCAAAATGGGTGGGGAACGTAAAGAAATATCAAGGAAATACAATGTATATATAATAGCTACACACAAGCCCATCCTAGGGGTTCACAAAAAAGGTACCAACCAACTCAAAACTTTCCCTCACTTTGCTGCTGCCTCTAAATGCATAAAACCACACAATAATCCATAAGACACAAACCATAAACAATTAAATACAATTTAAATATTATCTACAATTAACCCATTTCAATTAAAATAGCCAATTCATTAAACAATTTCTAGACCATTAATTTATATTTAACAACCCACTATTTAAACTGCACAATCTATTATATTTTATTCTCCCGTTATCAAATTCATGTTAATTCCAATACTACCTGGGAAACTATCACAACAAAACACAACACACAATAGGAAATAAAACTCAAAATCCCAACAACCACATAAAATTTCCACCTTATATCACATTACAACCACTTTTATATCCCTATTGTATGACCACATCACAACCACCATCACATCCCCACTGCACAACAACATCACATCCCCTACCCCCACATGCATCAAAACAAGGCCACCACCCAGGAATCACATAAACACAACCAAGACACACCACACAAACACATACACAAACATGCTACCACACACACATAGTGTTTTATAGATTTGGATTAGTGGATTTCATTTAATTCAACTTCATTATTTAAGGGTGTAATCACAAAATTCATATATCCTAGTGAAACCAATTCATTGGACAAGTATAAGTGGTTAAACATTTATTTACGGTGTTGTCACAACAATCACACAACACGAAAATCACATTTTATATAAAAAGAAAAAAAATAGGGTCTACCAGCAACTATGATTTTCAGTGATACAAAAACATAGATATGTCTAATATCGAAATCTCAAAAAGTTGTAAAAGCATGAAAAACATACCCCTTCCCCTTAACAAATTCATTTAACCACTTTATTTATCTTTATTAATTTATATGCATCCATTTTCATATAGATGAACATAATCACCCCTCCCAACATGATACACATAAAGGAGAAACAAAGGAATTACCTACCTAGAAGAAATAATCTTTACACTAAATTGTTCCACAAAAAATAGGGAGTGTGTATATAGGAGGAAAATTACTATAGGGAGAACTTGAACCAAAAACAACAATAGGATCCATGAATATAAGGGAAAAATACTCCAGAACCTCATGTCTCAAGAGAAATAAAGAAGAAAAGAACAAATGAAAGATCCTTTCTTTTGAAAGATTAGATCTGAAATCAGTGGGATTAGATATGGTTTTTAATTTTCCATTAAAGGAAGATATCATAAAAACCACATGGTTAGACTATTTAAAAAGTCTCTAGAATTTTAATAAATAGAGGATATAATTACCCCCTTTAAAAAACTTTAAAATTCATTGATTAAGGCATTAAAACCATTTTCATCAAAGAAACCTCAAAAAGGAAAAAAACTAGAAATTCTAGAAAATCTAGAACATAATACCGCTAGGGTGATACCATTAGGTGCTACTACCAGGGTGTTACCATCAGGTGATACCGCTAGTGTGCTATAGTTAGGTGGTACTTCTAGGGTTCTACTATCAGGTGCTACCACCAGGGTGCTACCATCAGGTTCTACCACCAGGGTGCTACCATCAGGTGCTACCACTAGGGTGCTATTGGCAGGTGCTACCGCTAGGGTTCTACCGCTATGGTGTTACCATCAGGTACTACCACTAGGGTTCTATCATCAGGTGCTACCAATCGGGTTTTATTTCATCATATAAACACCTTTTTTTTCTGCAAAACACCTAAAAAAATCCCCACTTCTCCCAAAACCTAGGGAGATTCACCGAACACCTTAACCAATTTATTTCCCACAAATTATTGGACCAGAAGGTTTGGGCTGTTACATCTATACCACAAAGGACATAGTCTCTAGTAAGTCCTGAAATTGATAATGTCTCCTGTGGGACTATGGATCCCAATTTTAGATTCCCTAGAAAGCTGTTAATTAACCTGAATAAGGAGGTAAAGGCAAAGAAACACCCTCTTATATGGGTTCTTTAGAAGGGACTTTGGCTAGTGAACCTACAAACTAGGTTGTTGGAAAGGATAAACCCCCTTTTATAGGTATTTTAGAGGGGAAATTGTATAGTAAACATGCTATCCAATCTATATCCTCTAATACCTCTTAGTGTAGTCAAGGTGGGGTGATTTTTGTTAGATCTTCTGGATTACCTAAGATAGTAAATACAGTTAATGGAATTTATTTGAACTCTGCAACATCTAGAAAGGTTGACTCTATATATTTGATGTAAAAAATTGGGCAGGTTGATACTATTTTAATAGGTGATCATAGAAAGTTGGATGAGGACCAAACTTTCACACATGCTGAAAAAATTCAGTCACCTCACCCAATAGACATTGAGGTCCATGGTGTTTCTTTGGGTATTCACTTTTCCTCCATAAGGATGCAACCTCGGTCCCCAGTGCATTCAGAATCCATTTCCCCAATGGATGTAGGTGTTTTGGAATCCAATGTTCAAGAATCACTTGAATTAATAGTTAAAGCATAGGTGACTACTCACAACTCATTTGGAGTGCTTGATTCTATAAATGATGTAAAAGATGGAAGAGTCTAGACACATAATATGTAGACACTTATAAGGAAAAAAATGAGGTTACTATATTTGATGACCCATCTAAGAGAGTGGAGGCTTAATCATATGTTGGGATAACTGACTTGGAGGACAGTGACTTTGAAGGACTTCGACAACATGTGAAAACTTATAGGAGAGGCCATCATCCCAAAGGTCAAGGTCACGAGAATGGATGAATCAATTAGAATGCTATTCATAATGAGGAATGTAAGATTGGAGATGAGATTCATAAAAATTTAGGTCTTTAATTTCTTTTATTCACGAGGGAAGTTTTCTATGTATGACCCCATCCTCCATATATTATGTTTTTTATTTTTCAATAAAAGGGCTTTGACCCCACCTTTTCGAAAAAATAGTAATAATAATAGTAATAGTAATAGTAATAGTAATAGTAATAGAAATAGTAATTGTAATAGTAATAATAAGATTAACAGTAACAATAATAGTAATAGTAATAGTAATAGTAATAGTAATAGTAATAGTAATAGTAATAGTAATAGTAATAGTAATAGTAATAGAAATAGTAATAGTAATAGTAATTGTAATAGTAATAATAAGAGTAAGTAATAGTAGTAGTAGTAGTAATAGTAATAGTAATAGTAATAGTAATAGTAATAGTAACAGTAATAGTAATAGTAATAGTAATAGTAATAGTAATAGTAATAGTAATAGTAATAGTAATAGTAATAGTAATAGTAATAGTAATAGCAATAGTAATAGTAATAGTAATAGTAATAGTAATAGTAATAGTAATAGTAATAGTAATAGTAATAGTAATAGTAATAGTAATAGTAATAGTAATAGTAATAGTAATAGTAATAGTAATAGTAATAGTAATAGTAATAGTAATAGTAATAGTAATAGTAATAGTAATAGTAATAGTAATAGTAATAGTAATAGTAATAGTAATAGTAATAGTAATAGTAATAGTAATAGTAATAGTAATAGGAATAACAATAGAAATAGCAATAGCAATAGCAATAACAATAATAATAGAAATAGAAATAGCAATAACAATAACAATAATAATAGCAATAGCAATAGTAATAGTAATACTAATACAAACAATAATAAAAATATTAATAATAATAGTAATAATAATAATAAAAGTGGTTGGTTGGGTGGATTATCCCTTAGGGGGGATATGACATACCTTTCTGGCATGTGTGTGCAGTGTGTGCATGTTTGAATGTAATTGTACCCCCAAGAACCTAATATATATATTAATATCATTGTTACTATTTCTACTACTACTACTATTATTAGTAGTATTACTATTACTATTACTATTATTATTATTGTTGTTGTTGTTGTTGTTATTATTATTATTCTACTTATTACCCGAATGGTTAGAAGGCCTTCATTTTTAGTTTATTATGGATAATACCACTTTTAATGGTTGAAGGGGAACCCGTACATGACCCGTAGGTCCAAGGAACAAGGCCCAAAATGACTTGAAAATACATGACCCGAAGGCCCAGAGGCATACCATGCCCAATACATGACCCGTAGGCCCAACCCACTAGAACTTCCCCTCCCCAGCTTTTGCATCATTGATCGCCTAGCTCCCCACCTTGCATTGCTGATCAGCTAGCATTTCCCCATACAAAGCTGTACGATGCCTGATCCTGATGGCGATTGTCATACCCTCTCATTCTTCCAATCCGGTTAGCTTTGCATCTAGTGGTTGCTATTATTGTTGCTCTGATCCTCTTCTGGGGCCTGCTCTATGTGAATTGGGCTATTCCATGGTCTCAATGGCCTGAAGGCCCTATAGAATGAAGGTCTTTGATGGCCCGAAGGCCCTTGAGACTCGTAGGCCCAAACCGGTGGCCCGAAGGCCCAAATCGGGTGAATAGTTCCGGCTACTACAATACTGAATAGTAACTGCTACAGTGCCTGCTACAGTACTACTACAGTACCCAGAAATTCTCCTCCACCCAGTTTTAAACATGGGTCTCTTGGATGCCAAGTAGAAGCCCTTACCACTCGGGTACGGGTTCGTTGGCTTCTACTTATTATTATTATTATTATTATTATTATTATTCTTATTATTATTGTTCTTCTTATTATTATTGCTATTATTATTATTATTATTATTGTTGTTGTTATTTTTATTATTTTTATTTTTATTATTATTGATATTATTATTATTACTATTGTTGTTTTTATTATTATTATTGTTGTTATTATTATTATTTTTGTTATTATTATTCTTCTTCTTCTTCTTATTATTCTTATTATTATTCTTGTTATTATTATTATCCTTTTTTTATAAATGGTAGGGAAAAATTCCCTTTATTAAAAAAAAAGAGAAAACAAAGATAGTGAAAGATGGGGCCAGACATGGAAATAATTCACTTAATAATAAAACACCAAAAGACCTAACTATTATATAACATTATCCCCAATCCTATGTTCCTCATCACACATGGAATTACAATCAGTTGGTCCATGACCACACCCACATCCTCGATCTCTGGGATGATGGACACTCCTCCAAGTCTTCAATTACTACCAAATTCAACGTCACTATCCTCTGAGTCTATTATCCCAATATCTGATTGTGCCTCCACCCTCTTAGACATGCCATCAAGTAAGAAGACCTCATTATCCTTCTCTGTGAGTGTATTCACCTTATCTTCCTATAATCTAGCATCTTTCACTTTACTAATAGAATCAAGAACTGCATAAAAATTGTGAGTAGTCACCTATGCTTTGCCTAATGCTTCAGGTGATTCTTGAGAATTGGATTCCAAAACCCCTAAATGCACCATGGACCAAGGCTTCATCCCCATAGAGGAAATACCAATTCCCAAAGCATAACCATGGACTTTAATATCTATTGGGGAAGGGGAGTGTACCTATCCATCATTTGACTGATACACCTATGATTCCTTCATATTTTTAATCTTCCCAATAGATTCAACATTTATTTTTGTTTTAATTTATGATAAATTAAAGAAATCATCTTCTTCTACCTTAGTTACTGATCACCTAAGTCCTGAACAAAAACTTCATCAATGGATTGATCATCCTTTAGTTTCTCATCTGGACCACCACCCACTACTTGGTGAATATCCAAATTTCTAGTTTCCATTTTATTTATTGTTTTAAAGTGTGAAATAACTAAGATAATCTCCAACAGTGATTCATAATTCATGAAATCATCTAAGCTAGATTGTGAGGTTTCTCCAATTCCATCAACTACCCTCCTTCTAGGTTGAAGAATATCAGCAGAGTTATAAAGTTTCATTCTAGGACCGTTCTAATATTTAAAGGAGGACCCAATAGATTCCATAACCATATCCTTGTAAGAAGGCATATCATTATCACCTTTGAGTTGAGAAAATATATTTACATTTGATTCCTAAATGGTATTTTCATCATCTGGATGAATAATACCTCCTCTACAATATCATCCCATGTCTTACTTTTCACCTGTACATCTGGAATCATATTAGAAGTTCCAATATCAACTGCTATCAACACCCCTTCCCCTTCTCATTAGAGCTCAAACTAATAATACCATCTAAAACCTTCCCTTTGGTACCAACAATAATACAAGGAGAGGTAGGAAAAACCTCCACATTCATATAATTACCATCCTTTTTATAATTCATCCGTCTACAGTCGAATAAATCATACCCTTAAAATTTGTAGAAAAAAAATAGATTTCCTTATGGATTTTTTCTTGATATGTCTAATAGATTTACAAACACTTTAGAAAAAAGAAAATTTATCATACTTAATGGTTAAATAAAAACTAAAATCTATAGAGGGTAGGACCGCATTGTCAAGGGGTGTTGTGATGAGGTACACCTCCACCAAGAAATGTGAAAAATAGCCCAAGAATGATTCTCTTATTGCATGATATAGTTTAATCAGAGTCAGAATTTATGAGGTAATGTCAAATAAAATTCATGGATGCCACAAAATCTAGTTTAAACCATAGACCCAAACCCATATTTGATTCCTTGTGTTTTAGATTTAAAAGGGATTTAAACTAGTGTCCCAATCCTGGATACAAAGCATACCTAGTTTGAGAGAAATTGGTCTAATCCCACTATGACTTCCACTTCAATTCCTCTAATGGGAACAATATTTGGAAATAACCATATTTGATAGGGATGAATTCCTAATATTGTAATCCACATATGATAGAAAGTTTTCATACAAGATCTTTGGTTTTCCATGGTTTTTTTCCTAAGGGTAAAACCATTATTACAATGATAAAAAATTCACAGATCTTAAACCCATTAGAAATTAAATCTTGATTAGAACAAATATGATCCAAATTAACTCACATGAAAATTATTTCTGAAACCCCATATTTGAATAAAATGGAACTTTGTTTAGCGTCACCCGACTCAAGTATACGAGGAAAGTAACAAAATTCTTTGAGTTCATTCGACATCACTTTCATCGAAGGCTTAAGATCCCCTCCATCTAAGAGATCTACTTCAATGTCTTTTAGAAAGTCCATCGAAACCTAACAGAAGAAATTTCCATCAAGATTGTTATAGAGGGATCTCCTAACCCTCATCCTCCTTCCCTATAAATAGGTTTCTTGATAATTAAGAACAAACATTTTATTATTATTCTTGTTATTATTATTCTTGTAATTATTA